>OY787662.1:40897358-42097358 GCA_963678985.1 Spisula subtruncata | reverse complement strand
ATGTTGTGGAGTTTCTGATTTCTGTGCTCGGCTGGTTAGGTTGAGTGCTACCTTCCCTGTCGGATTTTCTCATACCCTTTTTTATCATAAAAACAGAAAAATATTAGACAAGTATTAGTACTATTACCATATAGCAAGACCTTGCAAACATATGTTGTGGGTCTTGCTGAATCTATTCAATTCAAGGAGACAAAATATTTACCTCAGTATTTTTAACATTCAATTTCTTCTCAATATTCATAGCTAAAACCTGTGATCTGAAAGCTAAGTTTTTGGTTTTCTCAATCACTTGTTGATACGGTGAAACAGCCTGAGTTCCCATGACAACATGACCCTGAAATATCAAAGAACATCAACAGGTCAATCCATTCATATTCTGTAAAATCATTTAATTTTGATGGGATGAAATTTTGTGGTTTTGGTAAAAAATACCACTTCGATGGGACGATAATTCTTAGATTTTGCATTGCAGGTAATAAATACAAGGGTCAAAATTATTGTTTGATGGGATTTGATTTATTTGTTGAAGGTAAACCACGAAATTTAATCCCCCACGAAAAATAATTATTTTACAATAACTCATTGATATATACTTCAAAGAAACCAAAATGACAATGATGATTAGACCAATGTATGCCATCTGATCACAGAACAGCGATCAAATTGGTTATGCGACCCAGGTATTATCAAGCTACCAAACATGTGTGCAATTAATTATTTCAAGCAAACGAAATAAGCTTCCATCACTAGTAGTAAAAAGCTACTCACCAATTTTGAGTCAATCTTTGCATCTAAGCGTGCATTACGTATCAAGTTGACAATCCATCTCTCAGCATCATCAGGAGTCATGTTTAACTTGTTGGCCAACATACTGTAATATAATGTAAGACAATTTGAATCTAAAGTTGCTGCCATTCGGCAGATTAATATACCGCCGCCAACAAAGGGCCTTAATTCTGGCAAAATTCATTTCAGTGAGTTCTTTCTTTCACGCACATCTACATGTAGAGGTTGTTCATGTGTATAAGTTTGAAGGAAATTCTACAAAAACTGTAGGAGGAGTTGCGTCCACAAGAATCAGTCTACGGACAAGCTTAAATCGCCATACCCCCTTGCAGCATATGTTGTGCAGGGGGAATAAATATATCATACACATATATGCACACTTCTCTGAAATATTCTTACAATCAGCCACTGTTCAAACACAAAATACTATTAACAGTGACCATTTTTATAAGATTTTATGCATGTTGCCAGTAATTTACTAATAGAACAACTCACAATATAAAATCAGGTGAAAACTATGCACGGTCAGTCATGTGGTCAACTTGGTAGAGTGGCCAATAAATGCAAGGACTGTAATAAGGTAAGATAAGCTACACCGAAGAGACTTGTTCATTCAAACAAACTGATGAGAAGACCAGTCATGTAGCCACGCTGAGGCACACCAAGGCGCATGCATTGGAGAAAATTTGAGAAGTTACGATAATAGCATGCTTTTTTTAGAAATGAATGCATCAAAGAGCCCAAAAAGACCATAGACAAAATTTGCTACGGTGTTACTTTGTCTCTTGACACAGCCATGTGTCTTAATGGTACATTTATAAATCAAATGCTTGAGTAAATGAGATAAATAGGATCTATCACAAGTTGTAAATTGATATAAATTTATATTAAACGAGTTTTGGAAATTTTATTAAGCGAGCCTTTGGCGAGCTTAATAATATTTCCTGAATGAGCTAATATAAATATATCAATTGACAACGAGTGATACATTCTTTTTATCATATGACACTAAAAACGCAAATACGCATTGATTTATTGGAAAAACTCAATACCTTATACTACACGCGGTACGTATAACTTTATACGTACTGGCTATACTAACCTGGATACAAGGAAAGTCATGTGATAATGTATGTATTATTACCATAAGTAACTGAATGAAATCCTACCTGATACTGATACATTCATGTATTCTACAGAAAGTCTCAAATATCAACAATCTGGCATTCTCAATGAAGTCTTCTAAACAAGCTACCAAGAAGAAATCATTCATCAAAACCTAAAATAGAAACAAAACATTTAATTATTGAGAGAAAAGAATATGCTGCATTACATAGTTTGAGCTAACCCATGGAAGAGCCATCAATTCAAAATACTTGTGAAGGGACCTAATTTATTGTGTGATACTTCAGACGTCAA
Organism: Spisula subtruncata; assembly: GCA_963678985.1. NCBI lineage: Eukaryota > Metazoa > Mollusca > Bivalvia > Venerida > Mactridae > Spisula > Spisula subtruncata. The sequence goes on along the minus strand of OY787662.1, from coordinate 42,095,153 downwards.
ATGCATTAGATAGAGGGGTTAAATGTTTTTTGTTTTGACTGAGAAAAGTGTGGTGATGCATATTTTCTCTGCCAGATTGACCAAGTATGAACTTTACAATCGAGGGAAGAGACAGAAACTTTTATTATTTGTGTGTTACAAGGTAATGCAGGTGTGCTACTGTAGCTCTTCCTAAATAGACGCATTCAATTATTTTGACAATATTAACACAACTTGGTTTTTGGCACTAACCAGCTTATCTGTAGTTTGGTGGAAACACTATGGGATTGACACTAACTATTTTTTGTCACTGGTCTGACAGTAAAGAAGCATTAAATTTGTTAAGAAAACAGCTACAGGTCCTTCATGTTTGCACTGGTCTTTTTTCCTATGTTTTCTATGGTCCCATCCCAGGGGACCAGTGTTTGCATCATGACCATAACAAATGCCCTGGCAGAGAATTGAACGAGAGAATGAACAATACAGTTAAATCATTTAACTTTGATGGGAAAAAATTTCATTGGTATTGTTAAATAGACCATTTCGATGGGACGATAATTTGTGCATTTTCTATTTCAGATCATAAATTTTTTATGGGATTTGATTTCTTGGTTGAAGGTGGACCACATAATTTAACCCCCCACAAAAATTAATTATTTTACAGTATCTACTGAATCACCTAAGTGCCAATGATAAATCATTAATTATTTCTAGTATATATATGGTGTACACAGCATCAACATCTTCTTATATCAAATTCCAGTAGGTGAATTGAGAGTAAGTTAAAAAGCTAATAAAATTTTTATTGATAAATGTATACATACTGATTCACATTCTCTAAGCTTTTTCTGTGCTCCATCAAAGTCAAAATGTACATACAAACATTCTACAAACTCAGTGATAGGATCTTTGTATGTATAGGATTCCTGAAAATATAACAGTAAATTTTTCTCATGCCTTAAATATGCAAATATACAGAAAAACACTAGTTTCAATGGTTGGTAACTCATATCAATTTTGGAGACTAATTTTGTATTTTTTCTGTTCTTTATTTTACCATGAAACTGTATTCTTATATAGTTAAAACAAATTCTATTATTGAGAATGTTATTAGATATGATACACTGATTCATGGTACCCTACTGAACTCAATCAAGGGAGCTAATTTCGTACATTAAAATTAAATCCATCATGACAAACAATTTCACATGGCAAAAGTTTCTTTTTAAGTCTGTAACTCATTGTAAAATTACATTGACAGTTTTTTTTAAATAACTTAGAAAAGTTCATTCTTGCCAGCATGGCAAAACTAGACTATGCTGCACTAGAAAGACAGGTGTACAAACTATAAGACAAGTTAAACCAACCTGTTGTATAACTTTAACTAAGTCTTTTAAGACAGTTCTACGTCTAGACTTATTGGTGATCACAGCTGTAGTTAAATATCTGAGAATGTGTGGACACATTGTCTGAATGGCATTCAGGTAGAGCTGTGAGTACAGGAACATGTCTATAATCAGATCACGACCTTTAGGATGATTGAAGAATACGAAGAGACTCCAGTGTATAAGCCAGGTACGCTGCTGTAGAGATAACAGAGCACTGCCAAATGTCTGCAATATAAAAAAATAGAATATAACAATTTAATTGTGATTTAATTATTCTTTTTTCATTTTAGTTCCATAGTGATTTGAAATTTTGACAAATAAAAATAATAGCTGTAAAGATATAGCAATTACCTCAAATATTATTGTGGACGGAGGCCAAAACCATTTTAATAACTAGAAGGTAGTTTTTGACACAAAACAAAGGGCCAAAATTTCCTGACAATATGCACAATAAGACCTGGTATTTAATCAAATTTTGATGAAATCCACCAATGGTTCTAGAGAATGAGTACTGAGCAACTTTGTGACATGCATCCAGCATAAAATCAATATACTGCTTTGACAAGATATTTTGTGGGATGGAAAATATTTTGATTGCCTTATTTGCTTTCAGATTATTCTTTCCCAGTATCATCATTAACAAAAAATGGCACTGCCTACAAGTACTGGAACTTCTGGAAGCTCTACTTTTTCGTTGTTTTGTTATGACATTGGCAGATAACTCAATAATATAGGTCACAGGGTTATCAGCCCTATCAATATGTTCTCTTCTTGTGATGGTGACTAACTATGCTAAGTTTCAAGTGGATACCTTTGATGATAGTCTTTGAAAAAATGACTCAGACAATAAATTAACAGAAGCAGATGATCCTGCCAATGAAAATAACACAACTTTTGTTCTTTGAAAAGTCGAGCTAAATTGGTAACAGATTAAAGCATTCACAAATGATCAACTTACATTTGCCTCAATGACTTCCTTCAGTCTGTTGAGATCTTCTAATGCAGTATCCCAGTTCTGCATCAATATCTCCGAAGCTAGTTTACCCCACAATGCATTCAAATAGTTTCTATCATTTGGTGGAAGCTGTAAACAATATATCAATACTTAATACATCATGAAAATCACATGAATGTTTATAACATCAACAGGGCTCTACAAATCCTATAGTCCGACGTCCGGGACAACTCTAAATCCGTTTCGGACAACTGACTTTGTGCAAAAGTTAAGTCCCGGACAACTCTAATTTCAAAGGACAATAAGATCGGACAACTGTCCAAAAATGCGTATAATCAAATTCTACGCCCGATATTTACTCTCGGTGACAAAATATTACGACCCCATGTGCCCTTCCGAACATTGCAATAAACAATCGATAGTCAGATAATCTGTGTCAATTGCCGATAATCAAGCACCACGGGAGGTCTACTTGCATGCTTGAATCAACAAACAAGTGCAAACTCGCGTCGAAGCTCCGCCTTCTCTTATTTGATTGGATAAAATTCGGTACAGTGACAGTCTATGTGCAAACGCGCACGTGCACAATATTGACGAGTAATAAAATTTAAATCTGTCGCTAAAAGACGTATCAATAATGAAAATCATCAGATACCTTTAATGCAAGTGTATTCCGCAATAATCATTACTACATAGAAATATAACAGTAATCCAACAAATTTGCAACTCGAGTAAAAAATTAGCAAGAAATCGACACCACCCGCAAAAATCTCGGTCAAGGTGTTTTGAAGAAGTCGGCGCCGCTCTAAGATCTCACAACTTCAAAACGCACTGTGCGGCGACTCAGTAAAAGAGCGGCGTCTTTGATGTGCAGATGTCGTAATGTTTTCGATATGTGTGGGTATTAAATTTGAGTAATTGACACGATATTATTGAAAATCAGCTATTTGTCACGGGTTGCCGAGAGTAATTTACTGTACTATTTTATTGGAACTTTTGGACATTTAATTAACTTGTTGAATATTCGTGACGCATAAAACAGGTTTGCCAAGGATGGTACGACAGTATTCTTTCAATTTCACAACATAATTAAGTATTTAATATATCTTGATGAGTAAAGACTCATTGATTGACTGGTACAAATCACAAATGATCGGAAATAAGACGACGAGATACACGCGAGTGACCCGATTTCGGATACATACGCATTTTCGGACAAGTTCGTTTTTGGTTGATTATGTTTATGTTTCTTTAGTATTATTGGCTACTAGCTATCAACAATAAATTAAAATCATTTTCCATTGTTATTTTAGTACTGTAGTAAAGTGTAGCATCTGTCAAACATAAGATGCAACATGTAGAAGAATCATTTAGTGATTGATTGCACCAAAATACTAAAAAAAATCCTTTCATAGTCATGTGGAAGTTCATGTCCTGAGTTGTTTTACTGCTCTAACTCGGCAAAATCTTGCTTTGAATTGTGTAGACAACCTGCCGAACTTGATATTTATTTTATTCAAACAGCTAGTCAAACACAGTTTGATTAGTCACTTGGTATTTTAGTACAACCACAGCTCAGTGTATACTTGCAACATCAGTACGTACACTGACATGGAATTATATCAGAACAAACTTTACTAAGTAGTGTCAACTTGCAGTCGGAATCCGACTTGGATAAGTTCAAATTCAACATATGAACTACAATATGATATTATGAATTACATTGACATTGACAACAGTATGTAGCTTCCTGAATTGAAGAGCATACCCTTGTCTTGAGCTCACATAAAGGGCTACCTATGGTGAAACGCTTTAGTAAAATAATGTGACCTCTAGTTATGAACGCGACCGACTACTGCTTGTTTTAATTGGGACAACTGAACTTAAAATTCGGACAACTCTATTTTGTCATGGTAAGTTGTCCAGGACAACTCTACCAAGCAAAAATTTGTAGAGCCCTGATCAATATAAAGATGATTTTGCACCGAGTGGTGCTTACCAGGGTTCTCAATAAGTTTTAACAGGCCTGTTCAGGTCCTTAATGCAACTATTTTCAAATTGTGTATCAATTTACATTTTCAGCCAGCCAAAAATGGTCTTTAAGCAGTCAATTTGGCTAGTATCCTGCTGTTATTGAAAACCCTGGAACAAGTAACTTAAAGTTAGATTTTATTCCTTCCATAACCTTAGAAAACTCATTTTCTTTCAAAAAATTAAAAAGACTACTCAGCTAATGTTCAATATTTTTTAATTTATAAGTGAATATAAAACATTTGGAAATTTAGTAAAACACACTTGGGAACTTGTGAAAGTGCATGATGAATACATAGACTTTATTAAATTTAAGTTTATGCTGAACCAATGATGCAATATGACAAGCTCAGGGTTTTCACTAAGATTTCATGTAGGAGGTTTTTTGTACATTTGAGGAGGCCAAGGTGCCTGAGCACTGAAAATAAAAGGCAGCTTAGGGTGAAGTTGAGGCACCCCAAATATCATTTGACTAACAATGAGGCAGTTAAATTGGCGTCCTGCTGCCTCCTAATGACAACCATGCAAGCTCATAAAATAGGTTCTATAGACTGATAACAATCAAACTTACCAAAATTCTGACAAAGTAGAGATATTCTGCAGCAGCTGAATAGTTACCACATTCATACTGGAACTTGGCATAGTTGTACAACGTATCAACCATCTCAGCTTTAAACTGAAAACCCAAAGAAATTGGATAATTCAAACAATTCTAGATACTGTAAAGTCATTTAAATTTGATGGGACAAAATTTCATGGTTTTGGATAAGAGGACCATGAGACGATGGGATGTTGATTCCTGGATTTTACATTCCAGGTAATAAATCCAAGGTCAAAACTATTGGTTGATGGGATTTAATTTCGTGGTTGAAGGTCTAACACGAAAAACCTTTAACCTCAAAATTTTATCCCCCACAAAAATTAATGATTTTACAGTAATTCGAACAATTCTAGATGATAGATGTGTCACAAAACATCAACAAGTCAGTTTGATTGCATATATATCTTATTATAAATAATACATACTAATTTATACAAACTTGAAACGATCCAAAATGTGACAGTTTTTCATCGGAACATAATTATATCACAATGTCTAATATTATTTCACAGCTTTTCATTTCTTTTATTTATACGAGGGTCAGTCAAGAAAAACTGAGAGTAGTTAAATTAAGCCTTCAATATGTGTATACAGTTATATTTTCTACCAATTATCGTTAACTATTATCCATTGCGGATGTTCTGATGAATTCCGTTATCGAATATAGGCTTATAAATAAAGTTACCAAGCAACCAAAGAACATCACTGAAGGGTATGCGTTCGCGCCAGCCACTGGGATACTGATTATGCTGTCAATTCGAACGTTTATTTCAACTTTATATAGCGTAATTCAGTACAACTAACATGTGTATCTTGTTGATTCGTATATATCAAATAATAATGGGCGTTAGTTACTGAATGGTCACTAATACAGTATTGTTTAGTTGCCTAGCAACAATTTTATCCGTATTTTATCAATTTTCTCGGCATGTGTTCTTTGCGTTGCCATGGTATTCTAAAACTGATCACTGAATTCACAATTTCTGCTCAGGAGGATTATGACTGTATTTAATGGAGTCCAGTGACCGTAATAGAAATAAAAAATATAACTTCGCTTTTGAAAAACATCATGCGTTCTTTTGGGTGGGGTAAAATCGTGGTCTCAATATCAACAAATAAAGTGACAATTTATAGTTCCATCAAGCATATTTTCTATATTGGAGGAACAAATCAACCATAATTAAGTATATCTGATGGATTTATGTATTACAAAATAAAAAATAAGTTTGAAAATGTTCGACATCACTTTATATTTCCATAGCAACGCACAATTGTGTTCTACAGACAGCGCGAACGCATGCCTTTGAGTAATCTTCTTCGGTTGCCTGGCAACAGTTATCAAATTTTTATACCCAAAATTGGTATTCGCCATAACATCGATGAGATACCATATTTCACGATAATATATAGACAATATACGAACACTTATTCTCCTTATCATTATTTACCAACTCTCAGTTTTTCTTGACTGACCCTCGTAACTAACTTGGTATGATAAACTTATCACAAATGAGATCACCACAGAAATCATACATAAATGGATCGATTAATCTTTTAACAGCATGTAAAACTTACCCCATGTTCCTTGAACAGGTAATCAAAAAGTTGTCTTCCGTCCCTACAAAAAGACAATGTATAGTTTATATTGGTTGATTGAAAATAATTAAATGAAGAAAATCATACCATATTCAGAACCAATTTTGTGAAACAGAAATTCACTCAAGTCACAACATTTCTTCTGAATAAACATATTTCTCTAATGATTGTAAATTATGTGTTATTAATTTGGGTTAAACACCACTTCTCAACAAATGTTCAGTTATATATGGCAGCAGTTTTACATGAACAGTATTCCTGGACTGTTTTTAACATTACAAGCATTTACATTTTCACAATGAAACAACATCTTCTCAAGTGCAGGAAAATTTACATTGGCTTCAAATTCAAGCGTGAGTATGCAACAACCATGACAGTAAAACATTTACTCTAGATCCCTGTTGAAAAGGTATATCAATAGACATCAACAGGGCTTATTTTAACAACTGGGGAAGGGGCCTTTTCTTTATGATTAGGGAAAAATAACACATAATTTTTGCAAAAGGGAAGAAAAAACCTTATGCAAATTAAAATTTAAGAGAAACTGCATAATTTCATAGAATTTACCTGAGGTCAAGGGGCCTGTAAACAGCACCTGCTAGAGAAGGATAGAAGCTCTGTTCAAACTGATATTTTAATCTGAGATTCTGAGTACAAATATTATCCTCACCTTGAACTTTGCATCTGTCTCATAACCTCTGGATCTTCAAATATTTTTGTGATCAACTCGGTCTCTGCTTGTAATGACTTAAGTTGAGTCACCACATTACCTCTCTTTGCGAAGAAAGCTGAAAGAATTATTAACATAATTCTGTTAATACATGTACACCAACACATATAATTGTTAAGACAATAACATTATGCAAGATTATAATTATATCATTTAATATAAACTTTAAATTCAAACAAATGTTATAGAATGTGAGAAATAACAACAAAGGTACATTCAGTTAGCTGGTATTTTGACTTTACGCTCATTTAAATAGTATCTTTTTCATTTTTTGGTGCACATTGTTGAACTACATAGAAAGTGATATACCGTTGTTGAATTCATTCTACTGACATTTTCACAGATTCAAGGAACTTTTATTGGTTTCATATTTTAATGCCTACATTTTTACTGTAAAGACACATTGGTCAATTGGTATGATTTATCAGTAAGAAACTGTAATACATGTTTTAGTTATCAGTAAGAAACTTACTAGCTGGGACATCTTGGTCTGGATACAATGTTTTGTGGACATCCATTGCAAAATCCACCATGTTTGTATTGCTCAGCAAGTCAAGTTTGCCTTTTAACATTTCTTTCTCATCATATAGCTGAAATAGAAGAATAGCGATCAGTAAATTTTCATTCTTTCAGCCAACTACAATTAATTATAGATATTAGCAGCAATGTTTCCAAAATGACGTTTCCATATTGCCAATTGAATAATTTAATAAAAGCAGTGTTCACGAACACTCTAACTGTTACACGATTCATCGTAAATTTCTGACAACCTGTTCATGTTATTATTCAGATCTGTTAACAGCTTGTGTAAATATGATGTTAATGTTTTTTAAGTTGAAAGATTTTCTTCGGGCACATTTTATCTGTTCGCGTCTGAAAAGTAAAAGTAGACAATCACATTGTTTAAAATCCAAAAAATATGACGGTTCTGTTAATACGCGTTTACCGATAGGATTGTCTATATAAATGGCCAATTAAATCGTATGTTATACACGAAACGGCCAGAAACGGCATTGACGTATATTTATGCCTTCTTGTGAACTTGATGATTTCGAACTTCGTCCTTTTCATCGGATGATCCTGAGAAATTTATTGCATCCGACGGACTCACAATTAATGGAACGCTGTGTCCCAACAAAAATTTGTATGTCAGGGTCCCTGGCGCACATCAAAATGAATCACTGGTCCTGTGATGAATCAGACTCAGAGATTTGACAAAACCACTGAAAATCAGATCTAGTGATTATTCTAGCACAGAATAGCAGGGCGCTCCGCCCTGCCCGTTTTTAACTCCGCCCTTTTGCCCGAATTTGGCAAGTATGCCTTTTTGAACCGCCCTTTTTGCCCAAAAACGCCTTTTGGAACATCCCTTTTGTCCAAATATGCCTTAAATCAACATGTCAATCAAACAACATTCGATTAAAGTTGCTGATAATGACATGTTAATTGTCCCCGTCGGCGAGAAGAAGTCAGTAGGGGGTCAACTCGAGGTGCGAAATTAAACAAAAGACGTAGATTAGATGACCATCAATGGTCACAATGGGGTGTAAATCCACTGAAAACAATAAGTTATTACCTCGAACAAGTTTTAATCCGTTAATTACCCTTTATTATGCTCACGCGCGTTGATCCATGCAGTTCGACTGACGAAAATTAAAATTAGTCACAAATAGTCGATCCGTAAAATTGCCGACGGAAAACGTAATCCAAAGGCCAATTGTAATGTTAAATCGCACATTTGCATGTAATTGACGTAAAAAAATGTTTACAAGTGAACACAGTTGCGTTTGACTGGCTAAATGAATTTATGCGAAAATATGCCGACATACGTGTCACGTGACTACGTGTGTTCTGCAAAATATGCCGTGTTAGGTTTTACGAATGTAAATCATTCTGGGGATGACCACGCTTGTAAACTACGAGCTTTTATGGCAAATCTATGTGTATTTGACGAATCTATGAAAGTTTAAACGCATAAATTAGAATTAAATGGTCGAAAGTACGCTGTCATTGATATGCGAGTTTTCTAAGTTCGGATAGTCACGTATTTTCGGATACGTTTATTTACGCTGAATATTGGCCATTTTCTGGCAAATAAGCGCTACATACGTGGATTCAAGTATGTCATTCATTGTTTGGTATGATATATCAGCTGTCAAATACAAAATAGAATCGATATATCAAGCCTTAATATGCCACTGAAGAAACACATTTTATTTTTATATTTTTTTTAATTTAACAAGAACAATTTTACATTGCCATATTATATGAAGTCCTAAAGTAGATAACTTGATTGTCCAGAGGAAATTTTCTAGGAATAACACCCATATGTTAATAAACACCAGTAATAAAGTACATGCATGTAAACCACCTCTCAATTGAAACAGAAGCCCCCCCCCCCCCAACACCCGGGGAAGTACTGGGGATTGTGACTAGTCCCAAGTGATTCTTCTTTATAAATACAGGCCAGAAATCAATCTACTGGATTGTACTTTTAAAGTCCCAGATGATTTATTGAACAAGACAGCCTCCGCTTGAAAGTTGTATGTACAATAACATCATAAACTTTTATTATTTACAATTTAAAGTTACTTTGTACACCCTATGTGCAGCAGCTGTCTACTCCTGGGACCGAGGCTGAACTTGAAGGCCTCTAGATTTGAATGTGATGGTTGTTTATTCCTATCCTGTTTAGTTTTTGGGAAGAGAAATGCTTGTATATTGAAGCATTGGCTGTTGGAACATAAAGCTAGCCAATGGGTCACTCACACTCCGGTCCAGCAATCACAAGGTCTGGTGATGCTGGACACAACTTGGTATTTCCATGATCTTGAAAAGCTCGGTGGTGATAGCTAAGAGCCTCCCAGCCGAGGGAACTTACCATACATGTGACACACCATGGGGGTCTGTCTGTGTGAAAATTATGCTGATAATGCCTCAAAATATGTCCTATTTCAATATCATTTTAAGTACCTCAGGACGCCTAGAATGCGCCTGATGGATCCACCCTGCCCTCTTTCAGGTCCTAGAATAATCACTAAGATCATCAACTTTATATTCCCACAAAGATATTAAAGTATTTCTTCTTACATCTTACATCTTACATCGTTGTAGGGTCGCAAGTTTGGTAAACTTATATAACCCCCTCTTGTACAGATACCCAGGTATTTTCCGGATGAACTGTATATTTCATGTCATCCATAAAGTCATCTAGTCTATTTTTGAACGTATTCAAAGACGGTGCACTGATAATATTTTCAGGAAGGGCATTCCAGTCAGAAATAACCCTGTTTGAGAAGAAGTATTTTCGAATATCTTTCCTGCAGGATGGTATGTCAAGTTTAAGACTGTGACCACGAGTGATTTGATGTTGTGATTTCTTAAAGAATAGTTCATATGACAAGTCCTCCTTGTTGTTTATTAACTTATAAACCTGGATCATATCCCCACGAAATCTTCTATAAGATAAGGATGGAATTTTCAGCAGTCTAAGTCTATCAAAATAGGAAAAGTTCCTGACATAATACACCAACTTTGTTGCTCTCCTTTGAACTCGCTCTAAAGCATCAATATCCATCTTAAATCTGGGAGACCATATGATGTTTCCATATTCCAGGTGAGGCCTAATAATAGACTTATACAGCTTACGGAAATTTCTAGTAGTAATATGGAGAAATGAGCGACGTACAAATCCTGTCATTCTGTTTGCTTTATTAATACAATCGTTTATATGTTGACGAAATTTCAAGTTAGTATCGAAGGTTATACCAAGATCACGTTCACACAATTTGTTGCTTATTTCATGTCTGATACTTCCTTCCTCCAAATAGTAGGTATGATGTGGGTTGTTACGACCATAATGCAGAGTACAGCACTTCTGTATATTGAATTTCAATAACCACTTTTCACTCCATAAGGAAAGTTTGTTGGTGTCAAGTTGAATTTTGGCAACATCAGAATCAGAGATTACCGGCGCAAAGAGCTTCGTGTCATCAGCAAAAAGACGTATAGCACTTTCAATACTATCCTCAATGTCATTGATATATATGAGGAACAGTGTTGGTCCCAGTACACTGCCTTGAGGGATGCCACTGGTTACCGTTGACCAACTGGACTTACTAGAGTTAATAACAACACATTGTTTGCGGTCAAATAAGAAGTCTCTTATCCATGTTAGAATTTTACCTTTTATACCATAAGATTCAAGTTTAACCAGTAATCTTTCATGAGGCACAGTGTCAAATGCTTTGCGGAAATCGTAATATATGCAGTCAAAAGATATACCTTCATCAACCCAAGTAGTCCACCTCTCCATTACATCCAGTAATTGAAGAGCACACGAACGCAATGACCTAAACCCAAATTGAGAGTCTGAAAACAACTTGTATGTATCCATATGATTGACAATGCTATTTCTCACTACTTTTTCCATTAATTTACAGGGTACACTTGTCAGGCTGATCGGTCTATAGTTTCCTGGTTCTACTCTAGATCCCTTTTTAAATAAGGCCTTCACATGAGCAGTTTTCCATTCCGGCACCAACTGACCAACTTCAAGAGAATGGTTAAAAATCAGTGTCATAGGTTTGACAATATAATTTGCCAATTCTTTCAAAATTCGGGGATGTAACATATCTGGTCCACATGACTTACTTGTGTTTAAATTTTCAAGAAGTTTAAGAACAACACGTTCGTTAATGGGTATGTTTGAGACAGAGTTACCACCACTTTGGTCACATACATTTGGAATACTAGCGAGATCCTCGTGCACAAATACACTATGAAAGAACCGGTTTAACTCATCCGCTTTTTCAGTATCAGTGTCAATAGTATTTCCATCAACGCCTTTCAAGTTAGGTATATTTGTACTGACTATTCTTCGCGAGTTCATATATTTGTACAAAGCCTTCGTGTTACTTTCTTCCGCTATTTTGCTCTCGAATTTGTTCCTGGCTAACCTACATTCTCTTGTTGCTGCGTTTCGACTTGTACAATAGTACAAATAATTAACATGAGTTTTATCTCTTTGGTATTTGTTCCATGCTCTATGTTTTTTACGAACAGATTTTAATGCATAACTATTCATCCACAAAGGTTTCAATTTATGTGATTTCGCACTTAGAGGTTTCCTTCTAGGGATATGATTATTCATAGAAGAATGCAACTTCTCTTTCATAAAGTTCCATTGATAGTTCAAGGACTTCCCTACGAATTGGGCATTCCAATCTATCGAGTCCATTTCCTCACACATGGCACTATAGTCTCCTTTATCGTATATATAAGAATGATCTTTATTCTCCGAGGTGTCCATGACACAGTTTACAATAAATGTTAATAATAGGTGGTCACTCTTCCCAATTGGAGGAAATTGACGTAAGTTATCTATAAGAAGTTCATCATTAGAAAATACTAAATCCAGTGTACTGGACCGCTGATTCTCCCGAAACCTTGTGTTAAAGTCAACATGTTGATACAGAAATGCATCCCTAATGGCTTCAATGAAATTATGACTACTGTGGTTCTCAGAGGCGGATGACGTATAGTGATCCCAGTCAATGTCCCTATAATTAAAATCTCCCATTATTATTATTCGAGAATGATTTTCCCTACTTACTGCACTAATCATATCACACAGAGTATGGTTATTTGTATCAGTAGAATTTGGGGATCTATAAATTAATCCAATCAGCAATGAGTCAGTTCTGTTTAAGACCACTTCGCACCAGCATGCTTCCCTTACTAAGTAATCATTTAAGGTTTTATACAATTTAGCTTGCAAACCATTTCTGACAAAGAGCAGTACACCTCTATTTCCAACTTCTGCATTGTTATCGTTGTAAAACTGTTGAAAACCCTCAAGTACAAATGTAGAAACGTCAAATGAGTCCTGATTTTTTGGAAAAGCTTCCGTAATACCAACTATATGAGGCTGATGAAAGTATACAATGGCCTCCAATTCAGTCCACTTATTTGATATACTATCAGCATTTGTATATAAACACTTGATTCCACCCCCATCCTCCAAACTATAATTGACTGTGCTTGTACTGCCATTCAATGAAGTATTACTAGAGTGATCAATATAATGTGAATCACTTGTACTGCCATTCAATGAAATATTACTAGAGTGATCAATATAATGTGAATCAGACTCAGAGATCAAACTTATCCCAGTGTAGTCACTATCAACTACTGAATTACCGCGCGAGTCACTACTCGAGTATAATATCGTATCAAGACTATCAATATCAGGTGAAACTGAAACCATATTGTCTGAGTCAATGTCAACACTATGATCTGAAAAACGATTAGAGTCACTGTCAGAGTATAATACTGTATCAAGACTATCATCAACCGACACAACAGGCGAAACTGAAGCCAAACTGTCAGAATCAATTACAACATCAGAACCATCACTGTCTGAGAATAACACAGAACTATTATCCAACTTATTGGGCGAAACTGAGACCAAACCTTCCGAATGTCTAAACCTCTCAATCGAAATGTCACATACTTTATCATGATTTGAGAAACGATTCAAGTCACTGTCAGAGTATAATAATGCTGTATCAAAACTATCATCAACCGACACATCAGGTGAAACATTATGATCTGAAAAACGGTTCGAGTCCGAATGACTAAACCTCTCAGTCGAAATGTCAGATACTTTATTCAAGCATTCAATAGAATTATTATAATTTACATCCTCATTTCTTGAGGCAACAATATTTGCAGAACAATCATGAACTGAGTGCTCATTATAATTGAAATCGGAACTATCTGAACTATTCAAAGAGTAACAATAACTAGAACTATAACTGTAACTGGAAACTTTGGGTTTACTATTTAGCACCTGGAGCTGGAACCCCGGCCTAAAGGGGGACCAGAATCCTGCGCTCCCTTCCCTCTACCACCCATAATGTGAGCTTTAAGGTTAATCGTCTCAGATGATCTGGTCCGATTAGCAGTGGGCGAAGTGGTCTGATTTACAGTAGGTGAAGTGGACCGATTTGCAGTGGGTGAAATGGGCCTAATTATGTTAGCCTCGGGCATAACATTATTACGAGGGATTCTACTCTTACCACGGACATCAGACAGTTCATTTTTGAGTTGCCTATAATTAAAGGTCGGGTCAGTAGCCCTTCTTTTCTGGACTTCATCCTTCATTTGGGTATTTATCTGACGCTGTCTGAAGGTGTAGTCAGGAGTTATCGATAATTTTTTATATTTATCTTTATCCTTCAACCTGAGACTATTCCTAAGAATTTTATGTTTCAAATCTTCATTTGGGAACGAGACTTTCAACGGTCGCGATCTTGTCCGATTCCTTTCACCAAGCCGCACAACTATTTCAGAGTTACAGTTCAGATCAGTAATGTCACAAATTTCAGAGACCATATGCACATCTGCAGCCTTTCTAGCACCCTGATCTTCAACATTAAGTTCTGGCAAATTATAAATGATTACATTGCTTTTTCTATTCTCTCTCTCCTTAAAGTCGAAAAGGGCCTGATCAATTTTGTAATCAACACCAAGACTTGACAAATTACCAACATCATGTAGCTTCTTTTCAACTGATTCTAATCTTTCATTCATTTCATCTTGAGCAGTTTTTACAGTGCTAACCATTTTAAGAACCTTTCTTACTCCAGGAATTGCTCTTTTACATCCATCGCAATACCAAAGAAAATTTTCAGATTGTAACAAATAATGCGTAAACTGATAACTTATTTACTTCTACACATGTGTACAACGTTTGTGAATGTGATTAACACTAAACAACAACTAAAAGCACACAAAACAGAATCCGGATAGAGTATATCCGACCATTGGTAAACTTTATTGTTAAAATATGGCGGCGAAAGTAAACATCATCTTCAACGATAATCTCCTTGATCGTACATCAAAATCACGCATGAATACTTCATTAACGTACCTCTTTAACTGATAGAAATTCTAGTAATGGGAAGACCAAATGCCGGTCCAAATACTGGCCCATCCGCGTGGTCAAGTCGAACTCCGCCATCTTTGCTGTGTGATAAAGACTAGCTTTAGAGCAAGAATGTACGAATTCGTTAAAAGTTCAATATCTTCAACCTTAATGCGTGTTTATTACTAATTTTACAGTATTTGATGTTTACATATTATAAAAATTATATCAATTATTATTTTGATGAAATCCGAATCAAAATTTGTAATTCGAAACTACTGACGTTTACGATTCGCTTCCTGGTCAACGCCATTCCTCACAAAGTTCATTTCAACATTGAATCCCTGCTTTGGCAGTGGTTTATGGTAGTATATTCCAATAACTAGCATTATAATATGACTGATCAAGGTGATGTCAGGGTTGCGAATGATAAATCTGATGACGGACAGTCGGAGAAAGCGGGGTTGGCTACCTCGATAGAAGGGGCACCTGTGGACAAGGACCACTGTGACTCTGGTAAATGATCGTCTATGATTATATATATATTCTATTATTATGTAAGTTATCACATCTTATTTCATTAACAATATTGACATTGTGCGACATTGCGAAGTGTTTAGCAGCTACCCAGGCCAATTGGGCCGAGATCTATCTTTTACATTTCTGACTTTTAGCTCAATTAGATACTGGCATGTTTTAAGTTAAGCTCAGAGCTACAGATAACGTGCGTATTCGCGTATATTACGTATTAAAATAAGCCAATTACGCATGTTCATGGGCGTAGGAGCAGGGGGGGTCAGGCCCCCCCAATGTCTGGAGAGGGGGGCCAACATATCGTTTGGCCCCCCAAATAATTCAGACGAAAAGTATAATTTACGACCTTATATATCTCGTTGTAGGCAATTTGCCTTCAGTTCTTGGTGAAAACGTATTAAATTTTTTTTCGCTCGCTTCGTTCGTAAAACAACTTCCTTTTATGAAAATATGTCAATACCCATCGTTTGCAAAAAATACACTCGTCACATTAATTGTACTCTAAACGTCCCCCTACCCTCCTATACGACTTTGAGAGGTTGTCAATTATATATAAAGCCTTTGAAACAAACGTTTTCACATTAAGCTTCAATCTCAAAATCGAGCAATTAAAATTTTGTGCAAGCACTGTAATGTAAGAACTTAAATTCCCTGTATTTAGGTCCTTTTTTAATACCAAATAAGGTATCTCTGAACGCCTAGAATGCACCAGATTGATCCATTGTTGAGAAAATTTTCCCGGGGGATGCCCCCGGAGCCCCCCGTATACTTGAACTGATTAACTTCCAATTACTACGTAATTACTAAACCAAATAACCATAGAACCTTAAACTCACAGTTATTATACACATCCTGGAGGGGTGTATACGTCTAATAGTACAATTTATGTACTAGTGTATTTTTGTGTAAAGAATGGGTATTGACATATTTTGAGATGATGCAGTTACTTTGCGAGCGAAGCGAGCAAAAAAATTTTTTTACCCTAAGTTGCCAAATGTTTGGCCCCCCCAATTTTGAAGACGCTCCTACGCCCATGATGTTTTTCAGATTCAAAGAGTACCAAATACGCATCAAATTTTATATTTACGAATCCCTTGATGAAATCAGACGTGACTGCGTTTTTATATCGCCAAACTCGTTTCTTTTCTCTTGTCAATTTTCGGAAAACAAAGATCAATTTTTAGAAATCTATTTTTAGAAATGAAAGAAGAATCAAAGACCTAAATTACAATGTAATTTAGGTCTTTGGTAGAATCTACTGGTTCCCGTCTCCTTGCAGTAGTTTAAGCATTAAAATCAGAACCATGCTATATGATCATTTGATGTATAGTCAAACAATCTCGACCTAGTGACTACTCGTCAGTGGAAGAAAACCACCAGAGACCGAAATCTTGTCTATATGATGTACTGATCTTTATGATTCAAAAGCTTGGTTTTTCAAAATGTATTGCAATGAAAGCGTTTTTGGGTCGCACTAAAACAAAATGTCACAATAAAAGCTGTCTGCTTTTGGGTTTAAATCGACTTCCCTGGACAATACCACTCTTGATGCCTTGCTAAAAGTGAGTCTCAATGGACCCAGTGACCAGTCTTCAAGTGTTCTCATCTGACTGGTGTGAGAGGTGTGCCAAGCAATGGTTGACCAAATCTAGAAGGAAACGTCGCCTGATGGCAGAGTACAAGCCAAGGAATAAGAAACAAAAGACAAACCTAAAATGTGTTGAACTGAACAGAATTAAAGATAGCAAAACTGTTTTGCATGTATATATGTTATATGTTAACATTTCTAAATAAAAAGACTCCTATGTCTCATTTTATTTTGGTCGTTACTCATCAATCAAAATTTTCATGAGTAATTATACTCCTCATGCCAAAATAATTATCTGGAGCTCTGCAAGCTGGTTTGACTAGGTGGGGATTTAGACATAAAAAAATGTCAATTCCCCCTGGGTTGCATGCCACACCATAGTGCTCCCATCTAGTGGGCAAAATATTGACTGGTGCATTAGCCGTCAGATAAGTCCAACAATTTCAGTCTCAGTCCGGTGCAACTAGCATTTCAGTCCGACCGTATGTCTGATGATTCGTATTCGTCGGGTTTCGTTTGTATTTACATTGACCATGTGTGCTTTTGTAAGACTTATTCTGATTGATTGATAGTATTAAAATTGAAGTGTAAAGCCAATCGCAAAGCATTCTTCTAACTCGGTGTTCTTATACTTTTTTCTGTCCCCGGAATTTCTTAGACTTACATTAATGTGGCTTGCAACAAAGCTAGCATACTGGCATGGATGTTGTATTGGAACACCCTCCACACAACTATATCATCTGACCTCATTTTGACCTTCACCTTGACCTAATTTTGGACTTCTAAAGACTTGTTGAAGGCCATATTTTTGGTTAACCCAAATTTACTGTTTCTTCTTTCATACCTTCCTGAATGTTGGGAATTTTTCTTATATTTTATAAACACTGAAGGTTATATTTCCCCTTCTATGCCTCAATTACTTCTTAGAATTGTTGCCGGCTTTGTCAATATATCATAGTAATATCTGCCATAAAATGATAAATTTAGTTACCGCCGTACAGGGTCTTTGTCCTAGAGAGATTTAAATGATTCAACACTTTTCGCAGTAACATAATTAATTTTGTATATTTCAGAGCCAGAATCTACAGAGTTTGAATGTCCAGTTTGTCTACAAATAGCCAGTTTTCCAGTCCAGTTGCCATGTCGTCATATATTTTGCTTCTTGTGTGTGAAGGGCTTTGCCAATCGTAGTAAAAGATGTGCCATGTGTCGCCAAGAAATCCCGGCTGACTTTTTCAATGAGCCAAAACTGTTGAGAGAAAAAGAGATCAAAGAGAAAGCAATGAGCATATTTGATGAAGGCTTCCAATGGTTTTATGAAGGACGACATGGATGGTGGCAGTATGATGAAAGGACAAGTAATGAATTAGAGAAAAAGTATAAGAACGGCGATAAGATTTTTGAGCTGTTGATTGCTGGATTCCTATATATCATTGATTTGGATAATATGCGTCAGTGTCGAAGAAATGATCAGACTAGACGAAGGAAGATTAAGAGAGATATGCGTACATCTTCTGATGTTAAAGGTATTGCTGGTCTTAGATTCGCAGAAAACCAGCCAGTAAGACCTAGCGGCGATGGAGGGGAAACATCACAGTCCAATGCTAGTAATGTTGGTCCTGCAGCTAGGGGTATTACTCGATCTTCATCCCGCTTCAATCCACCTTTAGTATTACCATCAAATACAGATGGCCAGCCTTCACTTGGTGATGATACATACCTTACGCCATCAGCACCAAATAACACACCACAAACTCCAATGACTCCTGCAGACAGTCAACCTGGAAGCTTGTCCGGGTCTCAAGAAGATCTCAGTGATCGCTTTCATCAACTAGATGTGAATTCTCACCCAACTGATGCCAGTAACTTCCCTCTGGAAGACTACAATGCTGATCAGTTTCCTCACCAGTTTAGTATTAGAGATAGTATGTATCCAACATCTGCTGAGGAGAGGTATGATTCATTTGATAGTGCTGGTTCCGATCCAGTCTTCCCACCTAGGTCTCGTAGTCCCAATGATACTGCAGCAGGAAACTCACAGTTTGATGCAACATTAGCTGATCAGTGTCCTGATGATGGTCCTCACAGACATCCCTGGATCAGTGATGATGACGATGATGATCATGATGATCATGATGATGGTGCAACAGGTAACCGTGGTGATGAAGGTGTGGTTCGTAACCATGGTGAAGATGATGACCGTGGTGAAGATGATGACCGTGGTGAAGATGATGACCGTGGTGAAGATGATGACCGTGGTGAAGATGATGACCGTGGTGAAGATGATGAAGGTGTTGAAGATGATGACCGTGGTGATGATAACGATGTGTCGTTGGTAGGGCAAGTGTCTACGAATGCAGATACTGAGGTGGATGATGATAGCAATGATGATGTTGTTGGTGATAGGTATCCTAGACAAATGCTGAACCCAGATACTGGAAGTATGGAAACATACCTGTAATAGAATGTGCTGATACATACCTTCATTTGAAACTGTTGAAACTTACCGTGTTGAAGTGGAAGTGTTGAAATGGCAATGTAGAAATTAACCTTTAATTGGAAATTTTTATGTTGAAACATGCCTTCAATTTGAAATACGGAATCATACCTTTAAATGGAAATGTGGAAACAATTGTCTTCAATTGAAAATGTGGAAACATACGGTTAATTAGAGATGTTGAAACACCTTTATTGGAAATGTGGAAACATCTCTTGAATTAAATTAATAACTGGAAGTGTTGAAGTGTGAATTGTTTATAATTTTTCTAAATCCAGTATAAAAGTGCTCAAAACTAATACATGTTACCGGTTATTGTAAAATGACATTATTTATTTCCTGTATAACAGGTCTGTGATTAATATGATGCGAAGGAGGGTGACAATCACTATATGTATATAATATATTGCTTGATTGTAATTTATTACATGTTTTAATAGGACTTCTGGTAGAATGTGTGTATATATGCTATATAATATTATATATTTCGGTTATTTTGTTCTAATTTCTTTACAGTATTCTAAGTCTCTTCGCCAAGCAAATGAATGTGCTAACTGTAACTGTTAGAATTAAGTATATTGAAAGGAAACAAAAATATCGAAAGGGCTACGCTAGATACTGACTTGCACTGTTTATTCTGACTAAATAAATGTGACTCTTTTGAAATCTTAGGTGCAAAGGTAGTTCACTCAACACTTGTGATGAAGACGACACATAAAGCACATGGAGTTGTGTCACATGAAATTAAGATCACACATTCTCATACAAAACAAGATACATGTACATGTTGTGTATACAGTTCCCACGCCATATTCACTACAGGATATGTAGATCAAACATACACCACGAGATATGAAGATTAACAGACACCATGAGATATGTAGATCAAACGTACACCATGAGATATATGTAGATCAAACGTACACCATGAGATATGTAGATCACACAAAATCTACAGTACAAGAATGTGTCGCACATACACTACAACTCATAATTACAAGACATCATGATTTTTCACTCTTAAATATTTGGGAATTTACCACTACAATCATTAGACTCAACAATTAAAAAACACTCTTATATTTCTGATGTTTTCTATGTTCTTGAAATTGTAATTTTTCTTCATTATAAAACATAGATTGCTGACTTTGAATGAAAAAGTTGTAAGTACAAATTTAAGTACAAAAAACTATTTTGAGCAAACAAGAAAAAAATTGTCTGAAAATAACTCTTTACTTGTGGAAAAACAAGCTGTTTCAACTTCAGTTAGGTCATAAATGACATGTTTTGTTATCATGAAAATAGGTTCATAAGAAGCTCCTTGTGATGTAGCTTTCAAATATTTATCAGTCTTATAAGTTCATTAGTAGTACTTAAACAAAGTCCATCTCATACTAAGCTTGCAGGATATTATTTTACTCTTTATGAATGATACAGCTACCTGTGCAAGTCTCTTTAAAAAGTGGTGGAAAGATCAGACTGCATCTGTGTCTGATCCATAGGATATTGCATCACATATGTATATTATGTTGTATAAAATTTAATGTGTTATAGCTTGGCTATTTTGACCTGACCCTGACCTTTATGCAAGAATATATTACCAGGTTTTTGCTTTGAATATAATATATCAATTTGGCAAGTAAATCGTGCAATATCTGTATTTCAGATTTGTGTTTGTATTACATCTCTAGCGTCTTTGTGATACTCCCCGATTATAAAAACATAAATAGGTGTTGTAACCGTTGACAATGTATCGACTGTTAAATTATGCTAATCAATAGGTCAGGCTCATATCAAATTGACCAAGCTATTTTTATGAGGTACACTATGTGATATTTGCTGTGCTTTTGATTGCTGAAATGCAATACCATGTTCTGTGATACTGTATATAGCAATAATAGTGTTTGTTTCATATTCAAATGTATTATAAAGTATTTAGAATATAGCCAGTGTTTATATATCAAACAGATGTTTGCTCATGTATCTATGTATCATTGATTTGTTTTCTTATTTTCAAATGATTTCTTTTTGACATGGATTGGGTACTTACATTCTGGAACTTACGTTTCTTGGAACTGCTAAATGCTTTAGTCAAATGACTGGCTACATGCACATATTAACAACTATTGTCTACCACTAAATGCATTGCACATTACATGTATATTTTCCTGTGTTTGAGTCTGTCTTACAAGTATGTATATGGTCGTTACAATTTGCAATGAAACTTGCAACTAGATAACTCCCAGATACTATTCATACTAACTTACATTTGCTAGCTTTATCAGTGGTACAGTGTGTTATCAAACACTTCAATGTACGGATATGGGATGTTAGAGTCCACTGATTATTATCTGCTGTATTATCATCTATCTCAATTATCTGAAACTACCAATGGACATATTATGAATTATACATACATGTATTTATATGTACATTCATGTTGAAGTAATGTATACAAACACATGTATAATGTGAAATAAAATAAGGCAGTGGTATCTTTGTTCAATGTACGCTTGGCAAAAAGATTGGTCAGTTCATATTGTATGCCGAGCATAGCCTTTGTTTGCTTTATTTCTACTGAAATATGACAGGCATATATATGTACCTCCACACGTATGACTACACATATGCGTATTTTGCTAATAATGCCTGCAATTAATGACTTTCAAACTGTAAGGTTTGAATAGCTGTTTTAGTTAAAGTTCTTGTCCAACTCTCCATCAAATTAACCTTTAGTTATGAGAGCCACACAAAAGGTGATGACCAATATAGTATATTATATTTGTCTATGGCACATGCATAAACATACACACACATGTTTGTGTTAACTTTTGTAAACATTGTGCCTGAGGAATGTTCTACTAGGAAAAAGCGCACATTGAAACTGCTGGAATGTTGCAATCCCGGACAAGGTTTACAAACTTTGGTTGCATTTTTGCACTTACAAAAGATTATGTACATATTTCATTAATACTTTTAGCTGTAACATTGATGCAATCTCATTAAAATCATACCCTTATTATGCTCCACTACGTTATGCTGATAAAGATATAACAGCCCAAACGAAAAAGAAAATCAACAAATTACTAACAAAATACTAACAAATCACTAACAAAACATAGTTTTATATTTTGTTAGTATGTTTTGTTAGTACAGCATTTAACGAAATACCAATGAAACACTTTCTGGATTTTGGGGTTTAGTGTTTTGTTCATGTTTCATTAAATGGACAGTGTTTTGTTGATGTTTCATTACACTTAAAAGAATGAAAGCAATGTTTTGTTAGTGTTTCATTACACTTTAACTTGTTCATCCTGTATTTTGTTAATGTTTCATTGGACTTGACTAAATGAAGATAGTGTTTTGTTAGTACAGCATTGAACTTGTCTGGTCCAACTGTTTATAATCAAGATGCAGACTGATGAGGTTCTCAGGTCACTGGGTAATAAAATATTATCTCTACAAAGCAGTGATTCCATTGGCCAATGGACTAATGTGCACACACACAAAGGAAATTTGAATTTCTGTTTGTAACGGCTATGGTTTAGTATCAACATAAAAGTGGCCAGTGTTTTTATTTTGTGGACACAAATATGAAGGAATTATGTGACAGGATATGTGAAAGTTGGACTGAAATCAACATGCAGGTACAATACTATAATATCTATACTTGTTATCAAGATAAATTTCGATCATGATCAATTTCTACTGGAATATTGATTGTTTCAAATTCCAATAAAAATATTGTCATCATACAATTAAGCTAGGCTTCAATAAATTCATGTGCACATTTGAGATGAGCAAAGTGACAAATAAATACATTTAACACTTCTGTTTAATAAAATATTCGCAATCAATTGTACCAATTGAACTTGCTTTGAAACATGGATTAATTTTGATTTAATTATTTTAATTGTGGCACCCATTCCATATATATATATCAGAATATAATTACACATTTCTATGTGCATGCATATGCATTTCTACTGGCATATCTTAAATGTAACTTTTTCGGTTTTAATTCCCGGCCGGTATATATATATACTGATGCCAGATGGGGAGGCATACAGTGATTTCCTGTTCGTCGGCCCGTAACAAAATGTATAACAAGTTGATTTACATATCAATATGGACAAAGCTATAACACAGGGGCATAATAAAGCCTCATAACTGAATGCTGTCTTTTGCACCTCATATGTTTTGTTAGTATTTTGTTTACAATGTTTTGTTAGTATTTTGTTAACTCATTTGCATATAATATTTTGTTAGTAATTTGTTAGCAGTGTTTTGTTAGTGTTTTGTTAAACAACGTTAATGAAACACTAACAAAACATACAGTATTTTGTTAGTGTTTTGTTGAACTATCCTTTTTCATATGCAAATCAGTGTTTTGTTAGTATTTTGTTAGTAGTGTTTTGTTAGTGTTTTGTTAGTATTTTGTTAGCTCATTTGCATGCGATTTGCTGTACTAATAAAACATCAACAAAACATATATTTTGTTAGTATTTTGTTACAGTGTTTTGTTCCCCCTTTTTTTCCATATGGGAGCGTTAAGGAATGGAGCAAATGTAAGGATCTGATTTTAATTTGATTTTCATTGTTGCTAATTTTAGCGCTATATCAGTTTACTCTTATATTATATTGGTTGTTATCCAAATCCTGTAAGTCCTATCAAAATTTATCCCAAAAGTGTACAGAGACACATGCACGTTGGTGCACATGCCTATACTAAAAAAGATGCTATATTGGGCAACATGCATGACACCATCACTTTGACCTGGAACTGGCCAAAATGGAATACATGAAGTGTGGGAAATTCCATGTAATTACATGCAGTACTAACACAAAAGTTATACTATAGTCCACAGGTGATATCACTAGCCTTTGTTTAAAAAAATGAAGAAAAAATACATTTTGGATCTTTGTTCAATATTGTCCACTTATCTTGTTGCACTAAGCCCTCGATATGCTCTTCCAATCTACGTGCACTGGGAACATGAGGCCTGTCAATTGTGCAGTGCTGATATAGCACATTATTTATATACAAGGCTAGAGCTATCCCCGGCAGGCTAGAATGGCGTATTCAAACACAGCTGACCAGTTTTCTGAGCATTCGTTGAGCTATATGTATATACCATGTGATGTGAACATGATGCATTTCATTTTGAATACTGTTACCTAGACATAGCATTGTTTCACTTGCATTATAATATTTCAGTGCCTGTTGTTATCAGTGGAATTAAATATACATATTATTCAGTGAACATTATTGTCTTCACTTAGTAAACAAGTCAAAGGGCCTTATTCAACAACACTGGAAGACTGAAACACAGACTTATACTTAAAATTGACATTTATAATCACTGCCATTTCTTTGCAATTAGATTTAACAATGTTAACTTTTATCTGATTATTTGTTGTCACACATTGAACATGTATACTCATTTATATCAAAAGCAATATATTTATAACAACGTTAGAGCGAATGGAACATTTGCCAATGAAAAGTCTAAGTCTGAGATTTAGACTTTCAGTGTTTGTGAATAAGGCCCTAGCAGCATTATATTTGTGCAAAGAACTACAGTAGATGTTGCCAACCTTCTGCTAGTATTGTTTAATCAATGCACATTTACAACTACAAGCAGGGGAGATATTGTTGTTCTAAGAGTTCATTAAACAACTCATTGTTAATATATCGGATCACTTTAACACAATTTGCTGTTAAAGAGTTCTCTTAGTGCATTTGATAATACAGCGCCCAGGTACTTCCCTCGTGTTATGCAGCTATACACAAACACGTACATATATTTACTAAGCATGTGTTATTGAAGTGTTATTATACTCCCCGACTATGATGAGGGGTATATTGCTTTGCTCATGTCTGTCTGTCGGTTGGTAGACCAAATTGTTTCCGTTGAATAACTCGAGAACGTTTTGCCCTAGGATCTTCAAAGTTCACATGGAGATTCGTCAGCAACAGTAGATGACCCTACACATTTTGAAGTCAGTAGGTCAAAGCCACTGTGACTGTTACCATTTTGACTACTAGGCTGTGCCATAGGGGCCGGCGTGCATGTATTACAAACATCATTACACAGTGTCTCAACTGCTATACATTATGCACGTGTATTATATATTTCTAAGTTAGAATCTCACAGTATGAATACATGAAATGGTCTATTCAAACTCGGTCGCCTTTCTAATTGGTCACTTTCCAAACCAAAAAATGAAGTTTGAATGTTTTCATATGATTGGCCACAGGTAGGGTTTCGGTCATTTACTTACTAACCAATCAATTCAAAATCACATGACAAAACTACACGATGAATACCACGTGTTCAGTGAATACCTAGTGAAGTTACGAGATGACGTATAATGAATGTGAAACATCTTATAAAATTGGTCACAGTTCAAAATATTTGTGGTATGAAATGTCCAATTAGATAAGTGGCTGACAGTACACGTAATTAAAGTACTAGTATTTACAAATGAGATGCTGATCCAAGTCGTTTGAAAGACGTGGGAAAACTCTTCAATATCTATAAAATCAATTGAAAACATCCTTATTTGGTATAAAACAAGTGCATCACAAGACGTAGATATGTACAAAAATGTCCGTATATCATCACGGTTACACTCGGGAAAGGAAACACTATTTCCTGGTGCCTTTAAATATCAACAAGAATTTTATTATAATCGTTCTCAGAATAATTTAATACACCGGCCGGAATTGTTCTCACAATAACATACCGGAATTGAATTGTTCTCATAATAACCATTCTCATGAATCAGTGTATAGCCAAGTCCACAAAAACATGCTGGTAGAACGAGAATGAAAATAACATATCAGAATTGTTCTCAGAATAACATACCGGAATTGTTCTTAGAATAACACCCCTGAGGTTCTGCTTGAATCTGATTTACACCGCCTTCTGATTCATTCGTTGACGTAATATCACATGACACCAAACCTGTCTAAATACATAGGGGTGCAAACGTTATCTTATCGGTGCCATATATAATCAGTGGGCAAATTGTTTTTACGTTTACACGTCCGAATGTGAGCCATTGTCCTGTGATTTGGATTCCATCCCAGGTCACCGATGCATGTATAAGCTCTGAGATCAGGGATAAAATAAATAAGAATGATAACTGCTTCACATCCATTGGCGCTGGTGATGCGTACGTACGACTGGTCGTTCACACACAGGTTTCCAGTCATCATTTCAGATGTAGTGCTCGCAAAGCTGTGGTGGGATCATCGCTAGGTAAGACTAATTTTTGCATATGATGACTTCAATCCAGGATCAATTGAATAAACCATCTGAAAGTAAATGGACAAACATGAAACTGTGCTAGCGAATGTGACTATATGTGACACATCTACATGTTTGCGTCTTTGTAAATACTTAAATTATATACTGCAATGGAGTTGTTTTCATATTAACAATTTTGACGTGTACGTAAATGTGTTTAGATAATAAAGGACTCCTAATGGCCCTTTACAAGCGTTCTTTTAGTCTACGTAATGGCGGCAGTTCTAACTTTTACTGACTAAATGTTGGGTGAGATTTACCTGCATGACATCTAGCTCACTGGTGTTAACATAAACCCATGTATACAATGGTCGGAATTCTACTGCAAGTCTCGTATATAGTACTCTATTCACACCGTCTTTCTGAAATCTCTTCTCAGCTCTCAAATGCAGGATATCTCTAATAATAAGGAAATAAGTTAGATAGAACACAATCCAGACATCACCAATACTATTACTGTCCTTGCCAAACGGTAGACAACTAAGTAATGTCTTAGAAAGGCACATGTCTAGTCGGTTCTCTCAATCCTACATATCTGGATTTGTCATAAAGATAATACGAAACACAAAATGAACAGGCCGGAAGTACTCAACTGAAACAGCAGAACACGGAAGGCATGACCAAAGCAGTCTTCTTTATACCTAACTATACTATACAAATTGTATTTATACAAGAAATAATTCAAATAAAGTCATTTATTTAAGTGTCATTCACATACAATACAACGAGAAGAAAGTACCACATACTTCATGGGATTGTCAGGATTAGTGAAGTCTCTTCCATGGTCCAGTCTATCTAGTTCCTCATATCTACCAATATCTGCACTAGGTCTCTCGATCTTATATCTAGCATTCAATATTCTGTAAATGCAAAACTGTAGTCATAACAGAAACTATCCTCATCATTAAATGGCTAACAAATATAGGGTTTTCAATAAAATCCATTTGATATAAACGGGTATTAATTAATATTTTTTGCAAAACCGAGCACGGCTCAATAATATTTGAAACATCGCTTTGTGAGAAATAGGGTTGTAAGATAAAAAATGCATTTTTGATAAAACCAGACAAAAACAATTGGAAAACTAAAAAAAATGTTTCTTTTCTTTGCGACAAAATATCCCAAACCTTTTATGGAGATCATCATCTTCTTTACCCCAACCAAAGTACGCATTGCTGAATCCATTTATCTTCAAATATTGTTCCCGTGTAAAACCAATGATACCTCCATTGTAATGTTCATATGGCAACCTGAGATATATAATACATAAACCGATTTTTGTAAACAAATGACCGTTTACTTTGTTCGCATTTATTCCAAAAAAAAATGATGGGCTTCATTTCCATTTCACAACTTTTTAGTTACATTTTGTATATGTATGACGGCCGATTTCCTGGACGGTTTCATGATCAGTACTCCCTCCACAAGATAACGGCAAACGACAGTGTTGTCAAATTGTTATGGAATAATTACTTATGCCCAAACAATAAGACCCGAATACTTTTGAGATCGAATTCATCGAACAAATGGCATTCTAATGTTCTAAGATCATTGGCACAATTTTAATGATAACATCATCTCGAATAATCAGATACGACCTGATACATCAGGTATAATGAATATACACAGGTTCATGATTTGATTTATATATATTTTTTGGTATTATTTTTGAAGAGACTGCCCAATTTGTCAATTTTAGTTCTCTCATACCTGGCATCATCGGACAACCTAAGTAATATTGTCATGCTAACCACTGTGCTGCTGAGACATTCTTAGCACTATTATTATTGTTGTTCTCTATTTCTACATTGTTGTAGTTGTTATTGCTGTTCTATTATTGGTAGAACGGTCATAAATTGTCTTTTCTAGACAATATGAATTAACATTTCATTGAGGACAATCGTGATAGTTGACTCCACAAGTTTCCATTTCAGGCATTTTTCCCAAACACGATAACGGAGATAATGTATGCTTACTTGTATCCATATTTGCTGGTACTCACTGACATATGTACTGGGTTGTTGCTACATCTGTACATGTTTCTGTCATCAGCCGGCAATAGATCGACATCATGTATGATAAAACATGTAAAATTATACACCTCGGATGCTGTCAGAAACCCAACATTCGCCAGAATACCTCGATTGAACTGTGTTGGATAAGCCTGAAAATACGAATACATATTATTTTAAAGTAAATTGAAGGTAAAAGTTACACAATGCATGATCCACAATAATGCTTTTGATGCTGATTTTCTTTTAACTGATAAAATGGTGTTACGGAAATTATGACAATTTTAAGCCAAATAGGAGCGGTGGTGCCAGCAGTGCACTACATCCGTCATATGAGACATGCACTGAACGTAAGTTAGCCATCTGTATCCCAGTTTCCGATTAAAAGAGATACTTCTTTATGTTTTTAAACCTAGTAAGTACACTAGATGACACACATCATGACCATTGGACTCATCATATTGCCTTTGCAGTTCAATAGTTAGAATCCAATATTTTGAAAAGTACAAAAAAGTACAGAAAAGGAGAAAAAATCATTAATCAGGCAATCCACATTGGAAGCAACCGTGTAGATGAATGGTTACTTACTAATTCTGCGACAAAGATGGAATGATTCATGGTTTCTTACTAATTCTACGACAAAGATGGAATGATTCATGGTTTCTTACTAATTCTACGACAAAGATGGAATGATTCATGGTTTCTTACTAATTCTACGACAAAGATGGAATGATTCATGGTTTCTTACTAATTCTACGACAAAGATGGAATAATTAATGGTTACTTACTAATTCTACGACAAAGATGGAATGATTCATGGTTTCTTACTAATTCTACGACAAAGATGGAATAATTAATGGTTACTTACTAATTCTACGACAAAGATGGAATGATTCATGGTTTCTTACTAATTCTACGACAAAGATGGAATGATTCATGGTTTCTTACTAATTCTACGACAAAGATGGAATAATTAATGGTTACTTACTAATTCTACGACAAAGATGGAATGATTCATGGTTTCTTACTAATTCTACGACAAAGATGGAATAATTAATGGTTACTTACTAATTCTACGACAAAATGGCATAATTCGTGGCTACTTACTAATTCTACGACAAAGATAGAATTATTAATGGTTACTTACTAATTCTACGACAAAATGGCATAATTCGAGGTTACTTACTAATTCTACGACAAAGATTGCATAATTCGTAGCTACTTACTAATTCTACGACAAAGATGGCATAATTCGTGGCTACTTACTAATTCTACGACAAAGATGGCATAATTCATGGTTACTTACTAATTCTACGACAAAGATGGCATAATTCGTGGCTACTTACTAATTCTACGACAAAGATGGCATAATTCATGGTTACTTACTAATTCTACGACAAAGATGGCATATTTCAGTTGTTGTCTCTGTAGTACGGTATGGAGGTGATGTAACAATACACTTAAATGATGTGCTCGATCTCTGCAAATATAGTACGTATCTAGTACAATTCATTATCATACTGGTTCAGTTGTTGGTTTTTGTAATAATACAGCTAGCCACGGTTTATATATTTCGTGTAGTCGCAGACTTTAAGTAACTATGTTTTCGCCATGAGAGGGATGCATCTAATAGTACTGTGTGAACATTATATATGCATCCTGACAGGCGATGTTGGATTAATTGTACCATAGATTATACGTACATGGTAAGCTTAGTGTTACTGCAGTTAAATTAACGTCAGAGCTGACCTCTATAGAATAACTACCTTTCTATACCAATACCTTCAACATATCCCTAATATTTAATATAAATTTTATCTCTTTAAACAACAACCTCTAAACAAGTGCAGATATTTGCAGCTCCCGAACAATGTTGGTCTTTGCGTATAGAAAATCCAGACCTCTGATTAACTTAGGGAATTACAATTCGTTGCATAGAATGCGATAGTCGTAAGTACTACTTACAATCTTATAAGACTGATACATATTTGAAATCTGCGTCAAAAGTCACTTCTTATGAGCGTATTTTCATGAAAATCGGAATTTGTCATGTTGACTAAAATGAAGTTGTAAAAGTTTTTTATCATAAATAAATCTAGTAATTTCGGTCAGTTTTTTCTCGTATAATTATGTTTTTACATTACTAGTAAAATGCATATTGATAACGTATCGTCAAACTATACCTGTACGGGATGATTATTGCAGTGCTGTCTTTCTCTATACAACTTGGTATATACAGTCCACCTGGTTTTAACAACTCTACAGCTGTTTGGTTGTATACATCGTCTACAGTAGTTTGTCCATTTATGTTCAATCTCCCAACTATGAAAATACCAAACATTTATAGCTACTTGTATGTAGGGTGATAAAAAAGTAATGAGAAAAACGCTATTATTTTTTAAGTTTTCGCAGAAGTTCATTAACTGAATATTGATTAGTATTACATTTTACTATTTTATAGTTGTAAAGGTACTACAAATAATTTAAATACGATCGTAAGTTTAAGATTGCCGTAAATTTTTTGATAAAACAGTACCCTGAACCATAAAAGGATAACATTGACTGCCAAATAAAGACTTTGCTCGCATTATTCGTTCTGCCCTATTACTATTATATGCATGTTTGCTATCTTCTAGTGTGTGAGCAAAAAAACCAACAGATGTGTTCTAATGATATCTCAGCTTACATATCGATGGCTTAGAATGAGAAGGTCGTAACTACTACTTACGACCTTATAACACTCATACATATTTGAAAGCTTCAGTACCAGGCGCTTCTAATGAGCCTATTTTTATGAAAATCGGAACTTGTCATGTTGACCAAAATGAAGATATAAAAGCTTGTTTTACCAAAAGTAAAGGGTACATTTTGTACTTACGAGCCAGCGATATTAATGTGTTCGTTAATGTATGGATTAACTGACAATTGTTAAATTGTTTAGAGTAAGATTGTAATGAAGATACTTGTGATATATAACAGAATAAGAATTTTTTTTTGTAAATGATGATGTTTTAGTGTCTTATAAATCAATGATGATTGGTCACACACATGTTTAAACCTTTATATTTGTAAAACTGTACTATATACTATATGTGTTGTATGTGAATGAAACCATAATAAATGATTTGAATTGAATTTGAATTATCGATCACGTTAACGTTTAACAAGAGAACCATGGTTTGATGAATAATTTAGTAATTAGTGAAAAAATGATTTAGTTTGCTTTGTCATGCTAGTGTAGGTACCAATTCGGTGCCTTTGTGTTGTGTGTGCTTGTTATGTATTATGCATTTTGCGAAATTGTTTACGTGATACTCATGAATAGTCTGTGTGTTCTATTATTAACGAGACAAAGTAAATAATTTCGGACAATACACGAACGTATAGGGTCACTGCACACAGCTTAGCAACATGTTCATACCGGGTATGCTTCAAAAGGTCAATCTGAAGTTTGAAAATAACAAATTTTGAATTTTAGTTCATTGTGCAATAATGTTATTGGTAGCTTTATGTGTATAGTGTACTGGTAAGTGAATGTTTACAAAATACAGTAAAACTTCGTTAAGACGAGCATCGATATTACGAGCACCCGGCTTATTTCGAGCAAAAGTCCCGGCATTTTGCTAAATATATATCGTATATTTATATGACACCGATAAGTCGAGCACTCGGTTTATTTCGATCATTTGGCTTGTCCTCGAGATAACGAAGATTTACTGTAGTAAAAATGAATATTTCACTCACGTAACCCCGGTGGTCGATCATCACATGGTTCCCTGTGTCTATAAGTGGTGACATTCAAACGTAAGTCCAAAGTCAATTCCTTATCCTGGAGTAATGCTACTTTCTGATTACATAGCTGACACAAATTGTGTTGAATTTCAAAGTTTGAATACGAGCTATTTGTCCTATTGGAAAGACTATTACAAACTGTCACATAATATAGACTTATGGCACAAAATAGTATGTAAACTGTAACAAATAAAGCATAAAATAATCTCAACTCTGAATTTATGAAGAACATTTTAAGAGATTTTCACAATATACATGTGAATCAAAGAGACGTTCATGTCAATTAATATATACTACGTATAGTACCATACAGAAAACCAATATTCGATTGAAACTTGATAGGTTTACAAATGAAGCATAGAATATGTTTTCATATAAATAGGAGTTTACCCATTACGTCAATTGTATACGGTTGGTTAATATATCATACTCTATACATGTCATGTTATGATACAAGGAACCCGGTTGGTTTAAACCTGGTTCCCGGTACCTAAATCTTACATTACATTACAGTTAAGATTTGAGACAGGGAACCAGACTAAGTACGAATACTCTTGATCTGATCTAACTCGCTTCTCACACCGTGATCGTATTGATCAATGAAAAATTAAGTTTCACGGGTGGAAAACTATGTGGTAGGGAAAAACTATGTTCTAGTTTAACGTTTAAGGTATGTAATTACCCTAATGCCATTATATTACGAATATAACCTTGGGTAGGTACACGATGTTAACCTGTACAGTCCTTTCAAAGTAAAAAAAGAACGGTTGTAAATATACTATCGTCCGGCAGGTAAACTTTTTTGGTGTGAATTCGATGGACTCCCATGTGCTTCTATTTTAACATTTGTGCGAATACGTGGTCTTGCAATAATAATTATTGTTTTTGTGATTTAACTTTATTTCCAATATACATAAAGTTACAATATATGAACAAACATATTTAACATATAGTTTTTCAAACTGCAAATTTGATATTTCCACAAAGTAAATATAAATGTACATATAAAATGACTACATAATCCATACATTATTCGCTTTAAACTAATTTCATCGTCTGTTGACAGCGCCTGCCACTAATAATCAGTACTTGATTGTCGGCTGCCTAAAGTTGAATAAAGTTTAAGTTTATTTTTCTGTTGATTATGTCTGAGTCTCATTACAATTACTGACCGACACACATGCACCACTGTGTACAGAATAAAGTGATATCAGCATGCCAACTAACTTGATTACTAATTTGACTAGACTAGTATTAAATTGAAGCATACAAATATTATAATGCGAGGTTAAGGCACTTAAATGGCATTCGTAATATTGTTAAGACACCAGTTTAAGTCCTTGACTATTGAATAAGTGAATAATATTGAATACTATTGACTAGTGCGAAATTTCACCTCAAACTTTCATCCACTATCAGAATCAAAATTGTGTGTGTAATCGTAATTGAACACCGAACTAGGTTTGAATCTTCTGCCAGCAGCAGTTAAATATTCAACTTGATAATAAACCGAATACCGAACTTGATTCGAATCTGCTGCCAGCAGCGGGTTCGGTTTTCAACCCAATAAAAAGTCGAATACCGAAGTAATTTCTAATCTTCTGCCAGCAGCGGGTTTGATATTCAACTTGATAAGAAGTCGAATACCGAACTGGGTTCAAATCTGCTGCCACCAACTGGTTCGATATTCGGGTCGATAATAGAACGAATACCGAACTAGTCTTGAATCTTCTGCCATTAGCGGGTTCGATATTCAACTTGATCAGAAGTCGAATACCGAACTAGGTTCGAATCTTCTGCCAACAGCGGGTTCGATGTTCAACTCGATAAGAAGTCGAATACCGAACTATGTTCGAATCTTCTGCCATCAATGGTTTTTATATTCAACTCAATCGGAAGTCGAAAACCGAACTAGTTTCGAATTTGCTGCCAGCAGCGGATTCTATATTCAAATCGATCAGAAGTTGAATACCGAACTAGATTCGAATTTGCTGCCAGCCGCGGGTTTTATATTCAACTCAGTCAGAAGTCGAATACCGAACTAGATTCGAATTTGCTGCCAGCCGCGGGTTCTATATTCAACTCGATCAGAAGTCGAATACCGAACTAAGTTCGAATCTTTTGCCAGTAACGGTTCGATATTCAACTTGATCAGAAGCCGAATACTTAACATTAATATTCTAAGTTCAAAAAGGGGCATATTTCTGCCAAAAATAAAAACAAATCACAGTTATGGGACCTGTCCGACCCGACCTCATTACATCCCGACGGGTCGGCCGGGTTCTTCGTGTGACAAACCCAGCATGTAATGTGCCTTTTCTACAGTAGAATGTCATGTGTGTTTATGTTTATATACCATGTAAAAGAAGTATAGCAACACCACTAAAATTTTAAATCCTAAATGTTTCAGATGAGTTTAAATATTGAGTGGACAGTCTTCTCTTTCAACAAAATCAATTTTATTACACTGAAAAAAGCACACATTGTACCACCCAGTGCACAATTAAGGGAACGGGCTCCTTTCGTGCCTTTTAGAAGCATATGGTCATTTAAAGGTAAGGTCTTTTGACAAAATACGGACATATACGGATAAATTCTAGATAACAAGTCCAATTTCAAAGATCTCCTGTACATGTAGAATCACCAAGCAATAACCGATTTTGCCCTATCTTAAGCTGTTGTTAACTGATGCTCGTCCAAATTATTAATGTCGGTTGAAAGCAGCATCGGAAATGCATTTGGTCGAGCATCAATTTGAAACGGCTAAAGATAGAGCAAAATCGGTACATACATGTATGCCACGTATTCTTACATATGCGGATTATTCTGTAGGCTATATAATATAACCATATTAACTGCTCGAGCGTTATCAAGGAAAAAAGTTTTGACCAACACAGGACTGCCGCGTTACTTTTAAAAGGACATACGTACGGGTTCGGTTGCATATTGCTTGGTGGGTGGCCCTTGTGATGCGAGGAGTCGTCCGTGTTAATTATCTGGTCTGATTGTTCTTGTTTCTTGTTTTCTTGGCTATCTAATATCGTTGGTTTGTAGTTGTGAAGCGCATTTGTTATTATTGTTTTTGTGTTTGTTCTTAAGGCTTCTTCCAGTTATCATTTCCCCTTCGTGTGCGTTTTTGTTCCTTTCTTTCCCCAATGGTTCTGTTGAGTACCGGTTCTAGTTTCGTCAAAGGCACACTTACATTGTGTATTAGAAAATGGTGCTACATATGCTTATTTAAAAACGACGACTACACAAAGAGAGGTAACGTTAGATGTTGATTATCACTTTCTAGTCTTTTTGAGACACGTGTCTGCTCAACTGACTGATCATTATGTCACAGGTCGGCTTTTACAAACAGCGCAGATTGCAGTCACAGCTAAATGGATGTTGACCCTCTCTCATATCCATTTCATACACTTGGGTGAAGTGGTACATTGTTAATTATTCTTGCTCAGAAAAACATGTTGGCCCCAAAGCCCACACCATACACCACCACTCCCCATCGTATACTTATATGTATTACACAGTTTTGTCACTAATTTGTGTAATGTATACTTAATTTTTTTTTATCAAATTTCGTTATCCATAACTAAATTTTATTATGTTTCTAAAATACAATTCGCTGTGAATGTCTACATGACACGTATATAAAATTTTGAATAAAACATTATTGCACAGCGAATCAAAATAATCAGTCGGACAAATATTTGACGTCACATACAATCACATTGACCAGTCCGACAAATATTTGACGTCACATACAATCACACTGGTCAGTCGGGCAATTATTATTTGACGTCACATACAATCACATTGATCAGTCGGACAAATATTTGACGTCACAGACAATCACAATGGTCAGATGGACGACAAATATTTGACGTCACTTATAATCACATTGACCAGTCTGACAAACATTTGACGTCACATACAATCACATTGATCAGTCTGACAAATATTTGACGTCACAGACAAGTGTTTGTGCATAGACGCTTCCAATAACAAGTTTTCCCTTCACATAGACTGCCACTGATGATGCTCTAATCTCGGTGCTGTCGTCTGCATAAATTTCTTCAATTTCGGATACCATGTTGTCGCGAAATTTGAATCGTAATACCTTAAATATTAGAATAAGCATATAACACATTTTCAAGGTATTGTTATTAAACGCTACGAGACAAACTGAGTATTCCTTTTTTAGATTGTCAGATCAACCAATTTTTAGTGGACCAATACTAGGATCTTGGGGTTTCACGTTGTATACTGTATGTTTGCATTATTCAATAAAATTACTGGTATACGCCCAACAAACAACATCTGACAGTTAATAAGGCGTGGTTATCCCTTCACTTTTGTGAGGTCAATTTTGAATCAAAGTAGAAAATGTATACTTGTTTCAACGTGTTAAAATCACATTACGATTATGCAAATATATGTTTGGAATCCTACCTGGGACGGATGAGAATATTCGAAGTAATGGTAAACACTGTCAAGGATTCTATAATGAACAGGATGACACCCTACCCATAGATCACCAGTGTCTGGGTCGACTTCTATATTATCTACAGCTGTATCAGCGTCAACTTCCTGCACATGAAGAATTTAAGATATTTCGAGGATGAATACCCCCCCTCAAATTTTACACAATCAAAGACGATAGTTACATATCGACGCATTTCTGTCTTGTCGCTATCTAAGTAACGCAATTGACTATTTAAATGGCGACAAGACAGAAATGCGCGGGACGTCTAGCAGATGCGGATGCTGCAAAAAAGTTTTCGCGCCAAAATTGAGTTACGGGGTTTGGTTCGGCACCGTCGATATGCCAAGTTTGTCGCACGAAAGTCCCTAAATTACAGATATCGTATATGCCAAAATGCATTTTTTTCGAACATCCTTTGAACATATAATGACAAATGTATTAATTAGATGTATGGTGACCACCGAGGACGGTAAGTCACATCAATATGTTAGAATCTGAAAGTTTATTGTATTACGCACGAGCAATACTAATACAACAGCACAAGTTGTAAACATTATTTGGTAACTGTTTGGTTATCATAAAATATATAAGACATATTTGAATTAATAGCCGAGTAAGTTATTAATATGATTACCCAGGCTTTGGTCAGCATATTGTTTGAATGTCTGTAGTATGCCAGCATCTTATGCTTGTTGAATTCTGCTACGTACATCATCCTGTAAAATAAACAGGAGCATCAATAAAGACATCAACTACAAGTCGATGGACGGACACTATAAAACTGATCTTTATAAGGAAATATATCATGGAATTATCTAGACAGTAAAGTTTGCACCGAACAGAAACAGCAAAGCACCAGTGACACAAAAAAGAACTCACAAAAAGAACTCACAAAAAAAGAAAAAAAAACCCAGATCGAAAGCAAACATCAAAATGTCCTTCACAAAATTGAATAAACAGAGTAAACACAAGCGCAAATGTTATTGAACGAGCATATATATAATTATGACTGTTTTGCTATTACGATATTGTTCTTGGACTTTGTCGTGTATCGTGTGTTTTAATCATATCTGAAGGTTAGTGCTTGTTTTATTCGTTTATTTATACCATTTGCTTAACTAAACAGTAAAACTATAATCCTGTGTAATTGACTTTTAATATATAGTAAGCTACTGAAAGATGCATACTTTCCGTCGGGTGAGATGTTAATACCATTCGGCATATCAAGGTTTGATGCCACCTCTGTAGCTTTCTTGCCATCGTAGTAATAAACCCCGCCATATTTCAGCCATAACATCATTTCTACAAAGTGCTTGAATTTCTCACGGTATTCCCAGAACTTGGTGATGTAAAATTTATCACGACCAACAGCAACTAAATCGTTCATGCTGAAATATCATCGGGTGGTATAAAAAATGCTTTACATAAAAAATGAAAATACAACTTTTTTTCACGAACTTTAGTTTATAGTGGTTATGTTATTTTGTTCTTGAGTTCTAATGGCCGTCACATGATGCCTATCGGATCAAAGGCGAGCAGCGACACATTAGGTTAGTTAAAATCGCTGTAATAATGAAATAACAACAAACTTCAATAACATCCAGACAGACTGAACAATGAGGCAGTGGCCCGGTCTTCTGCTGATATCAAACTCGCAAGCAATATAATGTTTGGCATAAAAAATGATTCGCCCGACAATTTATTATAGCCCACATTTGAAATATCTTTGTATTTTCTCTGTAAATTATATTCCACATTATCGAAGTGCTGTTGATGGTACATTGAAAAGTACTAATCATTTGCTCCTTTTTACATATATATAAACGTGTATAACTATATACGTACAATGTGAAAGCAGGGTCTGTGATAGATCGAACATATGTAAGTTCATACTGCCCAGTCATCTCAAATACTTCAACTCTATCCCCCTTAGCAGCATGTGACAGCACGTACAGGAAGAACTGACCTACAACATCAAACACATCAAAATGAACCTCCGTATAATATGTTTCCAAACAAAAATAAAGAATTTACAGCCGTTTTTGGAACTAAGACCATGCTCTAATTGGCGAACGGAGTACGAGTTGGAGCATGGAGTACATACTCCAATGTGTATAATTACGGGGCCTGGTCGAAATAAAATCAGGGTATTTACAAAAAATCTTAAGGGAAAACTTAAACTTAAAATTTCTTAGATTATCAACATTTACATTGTTTTGACGCTTTCTGAATCCCGGCCCTGAAGCGTAGTTTTGGTGCGATTTAAGTATGTGCCTGAAAGACGGGCAAGACCTATATATGAGGATGCTTGGTGCCTTCAGTA
The DNA here is from genome assembly GCA_963678985.1 of Spisula subtruncata. Classification (NCBI taxonomy): domain Eukaryota; kingdom Metazoa; phylum Mollusca; class Bivalvia; order Venerida; family Mactridae; genus Spisula; species Spisula subtruncata. The sequence goes on along the minus strand of OY787662.1, from coordinate 42,055,395 downwards.
CCTACCTGTCGACGGTTCGTTCCATGTTGTTATACCGTGAATGTTGAACATAAAGTCAGCTTTATTTGGACCACTACGTATCTCCATGGGTGTCATACTGTTAGCGCTCACATTTAACTGTTGTATTGTTCCTTTACCACCGCCGAACCCCTAGGGAAAACGAGGGTATAAGTTACAGGTCTTCGGTCATTCGTATACTAGTAACTATTTGTACGAAGACTTCTAAAATTAAATCGGGCTGGTGGTTAAAAACAACTCAAACTCCATACTTGAAAAACAGCTTTTTGTAGAAGTTTGCACCCAAACTAACACCAACCTGTAGCAAATGATCTAAATAAGAAAATGAACCCCTATTTTATATGTTTCCATCTACATGTATTAATTAAGAACTTACAGCATTTTTTGTAACCAAGAAATACTCCAATTGGAGTACGGAGTACGAGTTGGAGCATGTAGTGCGTACTCCAATGTTTATAATCACCGAGCCAGGACTTTATTCAGTATTGTATATACCTAGATGGAAACCCAACGTATCATAAGAAAATGTTCGAATCAATATTTATTATTGCTTATCAAGGGTTCAGTGCAAAACTATTGTACACACCTCTATAAATTGATTGGTGCAGTTACCAAAATTTTGCACCGAACACTCGATATACTCACAGGTGGCAGTATCAGTGTTTGGAAAAGAAAAAGAACAAATCCGCCACTGAGCTAATGCATTACATGGACCGTATATATATCGATTGTCTATCTAACTCCCTGTACATTATGAAGGTATAAAGCGTAGTATATGTATATGTCCAAAGATTGTGGAACATTGCATCTTACAATAGGCTTGGTTCCCAACAATTATTACGATACTGTGAGCGCAGCGGGTAACCAGTGCATAAATAAAATGACATTGAGCGAAGTTGAATAACGAAAGTAACACTGTTTCGCAGTTATAAGACAAAATTGAACGAGATTTTCGGTAAGAATTAATATCTTATAGTTTATTTGAATGACTTGTATAGCAATTTTTCTTCAGCGCCCGTATTTTATGTTGAAACAACGAGATGAAATGTTCCACAATATTTCGCATATAGACATATAGTACGCTTTATACCTTGATAATGTTAGTATATTAGTTCAGTACGGACATTTTTATATATGTTTTTATTATTTTATTTAATCGTTTGCGGACCAAACACTGATACTGCCACCTGTGGATATACTAGTATCATAATTATACAATGTTTTTCTAGTAATTGATTTAATGTCATTTCTCGTATCAACTTGTTTCATTGGTTACCATGAATAGAAGGCTAGAAGCTTGAACGTTTTTCATGATCGACTGAAAATATCTTTGAATTTAATTTAAACATATTTATTTCCCCAAATATATTACAGTATGCATACAATTTACAGTACAAATAAGATAAACATAAGGAAAAGGGGATGAGAACGAAAGACACTTGGTCTTATTAAATGTCTTTGAATTTAAAGTTTAGCTTTAGGCCTATTACGACAGTACATGTATGAAGCAATCAATGATATAATATAATTATAATGTCTTACTGCTGATATTAGGACAATTCCATCTCCAATATGTGTCATATCTTCCGAACCTCCTTCTGAAATAGTTGTTGAACAATGACGAATCAATTGAGTCTAATATTATATAATATTAAGTTAATATACTTATAAATCACATTGTATCAATTAAATCACTGTATAACTTATCGGATTACTATAAAAATCAACTTGTAGCTGTTATTGCTATTGAAAGCCCATGTATAATCTGATCACTAAATGACTTATAATAATACTATACAATTCAACGTGTATGCCTTATTGCAATTTTATACACAGTGTAAATGATAACATCCAACCATTTGGGTGTATAACAGTCCTTGACGACGGATATACAATCTAGTCTCAGAATCTTAAAACTGAAAACTTTAAATGCTTTGAGCGTGAACTTGGATGTCTCCGACAAGGCGACAATCTTTAGTTCAATGGTACTTTTACTTCCCGACATCATCCGTTCATCTAGGTGTCAGTTTAAAACATACACAATATCATTTTCTCTCGTTTCACCAATACATCACTTCGAATTATTTATCGGAATTTCGTACCGTCGAGCTTCAGCCCCTTATCGAAATAATAAAACAATTATCAAGGAGAATAGATGCTGATGAAACTACGATGCTCATTTGTGATAACTAGAGGCGTGACTAGTAAACACTCAGTATTCTATCTATATAGAGGTCACGCCTCGAAGATTGTTGTACATCTATACAGTGTTCGGTTTTTTCTGATGTCAATTTACTAATTATATACTTACTTTCACTTGCATACTGGCACGGTCCGGGGGCAACTTTGTATAGGAAACTTTTGTTCCAATTCATCCAGTCCCTAAAATACATACTAATGATAATAACGTTAGTGTACATAGCGTAACTAGTAAATGCCATATCTATAATTATACCATTTTTAGGCTGGCGATTTCGCGCCAGACTATTACAATCCTAAAAAATGAAATCCACTAAGATGAATTTACTCCCGAAACTGACAACACAGAATCTATACACTCAGTGCAAATAGTTCCTCCTCGTTAATCTGTTTTGCAAGATAAGATCATTCAACTTTCCTTGTTTCATTTATTCTGTTCGATTGTAATATATTAGTTTCTTCTTGAAATGGAAGGAAATTGTATGAAATTAAAAGAAAAGGTGTTTAAAGGCGTTAATAATTATTACTACGCGTTACGCACGCGATAAAGCGCGCATCAATGATTTTATTATGTTAAATTATTTAGGTCAATATTCTCCAACGAGATGATGAGCAACTCGCTTGGTAATTCTCTGATGCTAAGGTCCAGCGATCGAATCACGGCGGCTCCAAATAAATTTTTTTATTATTTTTTTTTGTTGAGTCCAGCACTTACCTCTCTTTCGATTTAGAAAACCACTTGATGCTATATTACTTGAAAAGCTATTGTTCCTTAGCAGTTCGCCAGCCTGTCAGTACTTTTAGTACTTTGATTAAAAATCGTTTCCGAAAAATCGGTACAAATGTTCTACAAATAACAGTCTAACACGATCTACGACAACATATATGTTTATGCATAACTATACTACATGTCTATACATCTGTTGTTCGTGTTCATTTAGGAAATGACAACATATTGTGTTGGAGGGGTCCAGACTTTCTTAATATTGAAAAGACTTACACACACTGCGACAAGAAGAGATCACTTTGACAAATTAGGATGACGATATCTTTTAAGAAGCCATGCAAATAGCTGGTGCGACCTATGCTTTAATGATAATAATCATGTAAGATTGGCACACTCAGGATGACCCTGTCGGAGCTAGCCCGGGATTCTTTGTATCACATACACTTTCTGGCTTCTCCATCAAAATCGGACAAATTTAGCAATGTACATTCACTATCTTTCACTGTCTCAGTCAAACGTTAAAGTACATAAAACAATCGTTACAATGTATAGCATACCTATATTCCAGCATGTAATACATGGCGGCACTAAATACAACAGCACTGAAAACACTGCCCAACATTCTGATAACTGCTTAAGCAATTGCTGAAACAAAAACAAACTTTTGTTTTATTAAAATCGAATTTTAAAATTGTATAAAATTTGAATCAATAAAACTGTTTGTTTGTGTGTGCCATCAATTCTGAAAAAAGAAACAAATATTTTTAATAAGTTCTAATTTGTTTTTGCATCAATAAATTTGGTCGAAAGAATAGCAATTTGAGATTTATATAGAGGCATATTTGCGCAAACTTTCTTGTGACAAATTATAATAATTGATAGTGCTTTGTACATTTAGCTCATTTAATGTGATAGTGGAGAAAAATATGTTAGTTATAGGGAAAGCCTCTTTAAGTAAAAATAATTATTTACTCGTCTAATCCTTATGGTAGGGGAACAATTCCAGGTAAAAATGGTTGAACCCTACCATTCATTTTAACAAGCTGAGTCATATCTTAAAATGTTCCTAAATGATTGTGCATTACAATCCATGACATTTTTTACCATACTCATGGTGGCATTTTGAGAAATCCAAGATGGCGTCCAAGATGGCCGCCAAAAAAGTAAACATCACATTTTATCAAATTGCAGCCTCTGGGACATTGGATATGATATTTATTATGGGAATAAGTCGTTTTTACAATAGAATGTACGTTGTTCTTGTCATATTAGGTGATTTTGGTGGAACATTGGGGTGATTTAATTTTTTTCATCATATTTATCACCAAATAAAGGCAAAAAATAGGGGGTAGGGGTAAGATTTTTAACAACCCAGGAAAATTTTGACCGCATATATAGCATTTCTGTTGTTGAGTATATGCTATAGAATTGGGGGAAATGAAAATGTTTACAAATATACAATATAAAAGTACTTAAATGATGACAATTGACAATCAAAGTGGGTGGGGTACGATTTTATTAAAATCTGAAAAGTGGTAATATTTTACCTTTGATAATATTTGAGACACTATAACATAAATTGTTTACGTTTTTCTCACTCCTTCAATTAGGACAGTTGATATATGTTTCATTTATGCATCTTTCAATCAATATTTCAAGCATTTTCTCAATTTTTGTCTTGATTTGGGCCAAAAAATGACAATTTTTTAGGGTAGGGGTAATTTGTTAATAATGAAACCCTTTCAGCGATGGCATAGACTGGACTTGTCAATGATGAAGAAGAATTTTAGCATTAGTGCACTTGTAACAAAATTTGAAACAATACAAGGCTTGTCAACATTGATGTAAAGGTCATATTAGAGGTCAAATGTCAAATTCTGAAGGCATTTTTGCAATATGTATGCATGCACACAAACAGGTAAAATGTACAGGAATAAATGTCTTATGTTCATATCACTTTCTTTAACAATGTACAAGTACAGCTTATTTCTTTGATAAAAGAAAACATTTCTTAGCCATGGCAACCGGAAATATGGTTTCCAATATGGCGGCAATCATCACCATCATGGGCATGTATATATTATATTATTCATAATCCAGCCAAATGAGCATTAATATGAAGGTAATTGTTTATGTTTTTATTGCCCTTTCTCTGTATGTGCATGATTATGACACTGGTTGACTTCTTACCACACTTGATAGTCGTCCTCATGGTTAAGGATGACAGATCCCAACAATGGTGAGTCCCAGTATGGCTTAAAATGGCTGTTGCCAACATTGATAAATTCCAATAATAGACAGGGAGACAGTTATTTACACTTGTGAGTCCGTCGTATTACACAGACTGACAGTTGGTACATTGGTGAATCCCCCATCATACAAAGGGAGATAGTTCCCTACACTGGTGAGTCCCCCATAATACATAGGAAGACAGTTCCCTACACTGGTCTGTCTCACATAGGACATTTGATGATAGTTCCCTACACTGGAGAGTCCCTAATAATACATAGGAAGACAGTTCCCTACACTGGTGTGTCTCCCGTAGGACATAGGGTGGTAGTTCCCTACACTGGAGAGTCCCTCATAATACACAGAATAGCAGTTCCCTACACTGATGTGTCTCCCATTGGACATATGTTGATAGTTCTCTACACTGGAGAGTCCCTAATAATACATAGGAAGACAGTTCCCTACACTGGTGTGTCTTCCATAGGACATAGGATGGTAGTTCCCTACACTGGAGAGTCCCTCATAATACACAGAATAGCAGTTCCCTTCACTGATGTGTCTCCCATAGGACATATGATGATAGTTTCCTACACTGGAGGGTCCCTCATAATACATAGAATGGATGTTCCCAACACTGATGTGTCTCCCATAGGACATAGGATGGTAGTTCCCTACACTAATGTGTCTCCCATAGGCTATAGGATGGTAGTTCCCTACACTGGAGAGTCCCTAATGATACATAGAACGACAGTTTCCTACACTGGAGGGTCCCTCATAATACATATAATGGATGTTCCCAACACTGATGTGTCTCCCATAGGACATAGGATGGTAGTTCCCTACACTGGAGAGTCCCTCATAATACACAGAATAGCAGTTCCCTTCACTGATGTGTCTCCCATAGGACATATGATGATAGTTTCCTACACTGGAGGGTCCCTCATAATACATAGAATGGATGTTCCCAACACTGATGTGTCTCCCATAGGACATAGGATGGTAGTTCCCTACACTAATGTGTCTCCCATAGGCTATAGGATGGTAGTTCCCTACACTGGAGAGTCCCTAATGATACATAGAATGACAGTTTCCTACACTGGAGGATCCCTCATAATACATATAATGGATGTTCCCAACACTGATGTGTCTCCCATAGGACATAGGATGGTAGTTCCCTACACTGGAGAGTCCCTCATAATACACAGAATAGCAGTTCCCTTCACTGATGTGTCTCCCATAGGACATAGGATGGTAGTTTCCTACACTGGAGGGTCCCTCATAATACATAGAATGGATGTTCCCAACACTGATGTGTCTCCCATAGGACATAGGATGGTAGTTCCCTACACTGGAGAGTCCCTCATATTACATAGAATGACAGTTTCCTACACTGATGTGTCTCCTATAGGACATAGGATGGTAGTTCCCTACACTGGAGAGTCCCTCATATTACATAGAATGACAGTTTCCTACACTGGAGGGTCCCTCATAATACATAGAATGACAGTTTCCTACACTGATGTGTCTCCCATAGGACATAAGATGATAGTTCATCTGGTGATTCCCCATTGAGCTTATAATGATGGTTCCCGACACTGGAGGGTCATCCATTGTGCATATTGCAAGGCAGTTCCCTACATAGGAGAGTTCTTTATATGGCCTAGAATTACAGTTGTGAACGCTGTGGAGACCTCCATTAAGCATAAAAAAACAGTTTTCAACGCTGTCGAGACCTCCATTAGGCCTAGAATGACAGTTCCTAACGCTTAAGAGTCCTCTATAGGGCTTTGGAAGATAGTTCCATGCACTGGAATGTCCTCAATAGGGCCTATAATGACAGTTTCCAACACCAATAGGTCCAATATATTGCCCAGAAGGACCGTTTTCAACGCTGTTGAGACCTCCATTGAGCCTAGAATGAAGTTCCTAACACTGAATAGTCCACCATAGGGCCTTGGAAGACAGTTCCCAGCACTAAAGAATCCTTATGTCTTATGTGCATTATATTTGTTTGTATGCGAAGATGATGGCGGCCATATTGGAAACCATATTTCCGGGTGCAAAGGTTACACAATGTAACAATGTTTTCCTATATCAAAGAACCAAGATGTGTTCGTATTTTGTTATTTTGTTATTTTTGTTAAATATATACTTTAGTCCTGCCAGTACATTTTACAAGTACCTTTTGTGGTAATATATACATATTGCAAGTTCTGAAAATCCTTCAGAATTTGACATTTGACCTTGACATTAATGTTGACGAAGGCCATATTGTTACAAATATTGTAACAAGTTCACTAATGCTAAAATTCATCTTTATAATTTCATAAAGTAAGTTAACAAGTTTAGTTCGTGCCATCGCTGGAAGGGTTTTCATTATTACCAAAATAACCCCTACGCCTTGTCATTTTTTGGAACAAAATCAAGAAAAATATTGAGTAAATGCATCAAATATTAGTTAACAATACATAAATAACACATAATGCCAACTTTCTTAACTGTAGGAGTGTGAACACAAAACAAATTTATGGTATAGTGGCTCAAATATGTATCAAAGGTAAACTATTTGTAAACATATTACAGAATGACAGTTTCCTACACTGGAGGGTCCCTCATAATACATAGAATGACAGTTTCCTACACTGATGTGTCTCCCATAGGACATAGGATGGTAGTTCCCTACACTGGAGAGTCCCTCATGATACATAGAATGACAGTTTCCTACACTGGAGGGTCCCTCATAATACACAGAATGGCTGTTCCCAACACTGATATGTCTCCCATAGGACATAGGATGGTAGTTCCCTACACTGGTGATTCCCCATTGAGCTTATAATGATGGTTCCCGACACTGGAGGGTCATCCATTGTGCATATTGCAAGGCAGTTCCCTACATAGGAGAGTTCTTTATATGGCCTAGAATTACAGTTGTGAACGCTGTGGAGACCTCCATTAAGCATAAAAAAACAGTTTTCAACGCTGTCGAGACCTCCATTAGGCCTAGAATGACAGTTCCTAACGCTTAAGAGTCCTCTATAGGGCTTTGGAAGATAGTTCCATGCACTGGAATGTCCTCAATAGGGCCTATAATGACAGTTTCCAACACCAATAGGTCCAATATATTGCCCAGAAGGACCGTTTTCAACGCTGTTGAGACCTCCATTGAGCCTAGAATGAAGTTCCTAACACTGAATAGTCCACCATAGGGCCTTTGAAGACAGTTCCCAGCACTAAAGAATCCTCCACAGGGCCTAGAATGACAGTTGCCAACAGTGATGGGTTCTCCATATAGACCCGAATGACAGTTTTTAACGCTGTTGAGACCTTCATTAGACCTAAGATGACAATAGCCTACACTGGCGAGTCCCCACAGGGCCTGGAATGACAAGTGCCAACACTTGCGAGTTGCCAATATGGCATACGATAACTTGTTCTGTAACTTCTGCGTCCCCCATAGAACCAAGGATGATAACTTTCAACACTAGTGAGTCCCTCATAGGACCTTGGAATACTGTTTGCTACACTGGTGAGTCCCCATAGTGACAGTTTTCAACATTGGCAAGTACCATGACTCTTTGGTACTTTGAGTCCCCGTATATGGGATTGTATGATTATTTCCAACACGCATGAGTCCCACATAACCTAATATAAGTCTATAGTTCCAACAAATTTGAAGGTGTCTAGAATTTGAACCTTGAAATGGTCATTAATTGGTATTGGTTTGAGTAACTTTAAATTAAAACTAAATTCAGTACATACTTTGTAGCATTTAATGTTAATACTGCCACAACTAATGTAATAATAACATATATTGATGATATGAACCATCAATTTCAGATTCCTTGAATATCATTTATTTCATTCAAATGGCTTTCATCACTAAGCTGTTATGTTCTAAATAAAACATACAATGTCTACTGAAGAAATACATTCTAAACAACTTAGTTTATACCATATTGAAAGGCAGGAACGTATATTATGTCAACACAAATATAGAAGAAATATGTATACTTAATTTTTTCCCATTTTGACCTTGAAAAATCCTTGACCTTGCACTTACTGTAGTTACTGTTGAAATTCAATATGATGACCACTAGTTAATAAACATTTTCTATCCAAGTATGTGGTCATTATATCTACGAGTATTTATGAAATTATCACTTTGGCATTTACTATTTAGAGTTTATGCATTTCACCATTCCTGGCAACCATATTGGACACCATCTTGGACTTTTCACCTTTCCCAACTGCATTTTTAAGGACTTTTTTCTGTTGATCAGCTTATGAATAAATTTCTTTTAAAACGCAAACATGTTTCTGTTGCAATTAGTTTCACTTTCAGTGCGAATTTGACTGGATTATAAATTATGTCTTATGTGCATTATATTTGTTTGTATGCGAAGATGATGGCGGCCATATTGGAAACCATATTTCCGGGTGCAAAGGTTACACAATGTAACAATGTTTTCCTATATCAAAGAACCAAGATGTGTTCGTATTTTGTTATTTTGTTATTTTTGTTAAATATATACTTTAGTCCTGCCAGTACATTTTACAAGTACCTTTTGTGGTAATATATACATATTGCAAGTTCTGAAAATCCTTCAGAATTTGACATTTGACCTTGACATTAATGTTGACGAAGGCCATATTGTTACAAATATTGTAACAAGTTCACTAATGCTAAAATTCATCTTTATAATTTCATAAAGTAAGTTAACAAGTTTAGTTCGTGCCATCGCTGGAAGGGTTTTCATTATTACCAAAATAACCCCTACGCCTTGTCATTTTTTGGAACAAAATCAAGAAAAATATTGAGTAAATGCATCAAATATTAGTTAACAATACATAAATAACACATAATGCCAACTTTCTTAACTGTAGGAGTGTGAACACAAAACAAATTTATGGTATAGTGGCTCAAATATGTATCAAAGGTAAACTATTACCACTTTTCAGATTTTAAGAAAATCGTACCCCACCCACTTTGATTGTCAATTGTCATCATTAAAGTACCTTTATTTTACGGTATTTGTAAATATTGACATTCCTCCAACTATATAGCATATACTTAACAACAGAAATGCTATATGTATCGTAAAAAAATTCCTGGGTAGTTAAAAATCTTACCCCTACCCCCTATTTTTTGCCTTTATTTGGCGATAAATATGACGAAAAAAATTAAATCACACCAATGTTCCACCAAAATCACCTAATATGACAAGAGCAACATACATTCTATTGTAAAAACAACTTATTTCCATAATAAATGCCATATCCAATGTCCCAGAGGCTGTAATTTGACAAAAGGTGATGTTCACTTTTTTGGCGGCCCTCTTGGACGCCATCTTGGATTTCTCAAAATGCCACCATGAGTATGGTAAAAAATTACCTTTGTCATAAAGTACAAACATTGAGGAACATTTTAAGGTATGACTCAGCTTGTTAAAATGAATGGTAGGGTAACTCCAAAAATAGAGGCCTAAACTGGCATTTGTTCCTCTACCATAACCGACGATACAGTTACCTTTGTCCGCACTGTATATAATTGTTGAAGGCAAGCTGCATCCAGTGTTGTCAAATATATCAAATGACATGATTTGTATGTGCATTTCTACTGTGCTTCATAAAAGGAAAAATAACCGCACTGTAGAAAAATGCACGGGTGTATAAACATGTATGGTGCATGGTAATAATAATATTGGATATAATGTTCATTAGTAGTATCACCTTAATAATACAGATCGTCTTTGAAACTGTGCATAATATTATATATTTTCATAAATGCTATTACTAACTAGTATTAATTTACTGAAATTAATGAAAGCACTTACTTTGGTGTTATGTATCCAACTATCCATCCACTGTCTCAGTAACCTTATGTGACTCGATGGCTTCTTTTCACCAAATTATTCAAGGCCTATCTAGTACTGATAATTTCATGAAATTCGTATATGAGAAATGATGTCTAGTTCTTTGAGGTAGTTATGGCTTAGAAATGTATACAGTTAAGCTTGAACAATTTGACCTAGCCCCAAAACCTTCACAAAATTTAAAAGTGGACTTTTTAGTCCAAAATCGTTACCGAAAGTGGGAAATTGCGATTTGCTATATAAACACAAATCTTAATCGATGACACTGAAATACTTTCTGGTGGTATTTTTGTATTGCGCAAGCAAGAAACTTGTTTTATTCATCCATAAAGGTCGCGGACTATGTCAATTTGTTCGGATTATATTTTTCATGGTTTTGTTATTTATCCCGTTTCTAACTTTAGTATATTCTCACAAAAATGTTCTCAGATATATATCTGGATCAGCTTCATGTAAAGTGTTTATGTTAACTTGTACGTTTAGTTTATATTAATTTTACTTTCATAGTATAAATACATCCCCACAGGTTTCAGAAACCTAGCATATCATCCTTAAAGTAAACAGATCACGTTCAAATCTTATCAAATGGATTCAATCAGCATTAAATACCTAAATAATAATACAACGTAAAACTTCATTAAGAGACCACTTGAGATCACCGTCGTTTGTTATTTCCTTGTGAAACTAGGTTATCCTGGCAGTGAGCTCTTTTACAACGCTGACAAAGTGTAGTTGTGTTATGTTGTCTTGTATCCGTTTTTGGGCTCGGCTGGTTGCCTTCCCTGTCTGGTTTCCTAATAACCTTTTAACTGCATCTAAGGAAATGATACTACATTTCCCAAGCTTCAATTCTCACCGTCTTTTTACTTTCTATTTGAAAGTATCTAATTTTTTCGAACCTTTTAAAAAATACCAATTTTCAAGTGGTATGAACATGATCTGATTATTATTTTTCCGAGCCAAACCTTAGTGCTAAAGTTTCGGATCTAAATGTAGTATGCAATATTGTATCTGATTAGACATAAGAACAGGTTCACTCTGGTATGACGGTGAATTGACTTAAAGCTACACCCTGTCGGTATTCGACTACTTGCTAATCGGATAGCTACCAGATTCGTCAAATGTGTTGCATTTTCTGGTCGCCTCACATCTTTACACCAAATGTAATACAGTTGACAATTCTGGTAGCTATCTGATTAGCAAGTATGCGAATACCCAGGGTGAGCTAGTTACAATTGAATAATGGTTTCACGCGGGTTAAATGGTTGGAAGCCTGATATTAAATGATATAAATGTGCCAAGAAATTTGGTACATATTCATTTAAAATAATTAAATCTCATATCAAAGAAAACAACGCAATCTGATACAATGGTGTATTTCAGTACATTCTGCAAAATAATACAATGCACTATACTATATAAGCTTGGATCTATATTGAAATATGTTTAAGGCGATACACACATAATACACAACCACATGGGTTTGGAAGGAACGATACAATAATAAGCTTCTATTTAATAAACCTGTTACAAATTCAACAATTGGAGTCCCGTGTTTCTGTTCAATTCTTCACTGTTGGTGAATATGCATAATGTAACATACGTATTGTTATATACAAAACATCGCTTATAATTATATTGAAGTTGCTTATAATAAAGCAAGCAAAACACTTGGAATGCTAATGAGTACAGACAAAGCGTAAACAAAGTTAATATGTCTAAATATTCTATCAAACATACACACAGATATAATATCATCACACTGTGATACTGGCTATATAATATAAGTACCGTAAAATATCACTGAAAGTTCACATCTATATAATAGTCACTTTATCATTCCGATACTAGACTAGTTATATCAATATATTACACCCACCACGTTTGAAGAGCCTGAAGACAGTTTCCAATTTTTATCATCCTAAAAAATCAGTAGGTAGACAAGTCCAGAAGAAAAACGCGAATGTTTCATGTAAACTCTTTTATCTTTTGTTTTTTATTATTATACATTGTATTAAGATTATTACAATAATAAAACCTATCTTAAGGCTCGTAATGATGTTTTTATAATTGTGGTTTTCCTATTTCGGTTGACTGGTACGATGTTATACGGTAGAAGTTATGCTGTATTCTCTAACAAAACGGCACTCAGTTTGTTGTTGTCCTGTACATTTATAAATGTAAGTGTACTGTTTTGGTAGGACTTGCATACGGCATTCTCTAGTATTACAGTACTAGTTTGTTGTAAGTATGATATTTGCTTGTGACGGCTTCCTGAGTGGGATACCACGTTTTGGTACATAAGGTGTTGTTCTGGTCACCATCTTAATACAATCAATGATCGGACAGACGGACAAACAGAGTGTACAACCTGAAATATAAGAAAAATATTCATGTACATGTAGTTAGAACCGGTACATAAAAATTTGTTCTTGTTTTACATTTACATGATATAGATATCTAATTTATTTATTCAGTCATTTACACACGAGTATATAGATCGGAATCTTACAATGAATGGCATAAGTACGACATATCACTGCAGTGTGTCGATCAGTTGGACCGTATAACATCGATTTGTTTGTTTAATACGGTATTACAATTAATGGGTGAGGCTTTATCTCTAAATATTAAAATCTTTAAAATTTCATTTGTCGTATTTTTCTTCGCTGATTTTTGCAGTATCACACATTAGGACGTGATTGCACAATTAGGGAATCGTATCAAGATCAGCTGAGAGTTAAGTGTTGAACGATCAGGACACGATAGATTCGCTTTCAATGTCAGTTGGCGACTTATACAAAAAACGTTTGCATGAAAAGTATAGATAACCAACATACCAGTACAGTCCTCGGTAATCTTGGGCAAATGTGTCTCCGGATCAAACTTAATGGCTTGATAACCAGAATCATTACACGTCATATAACATTTACCACAGTTGATGCACATATCCTAAAACACAGAAATATGATTGCTATCACTAATAGTAACTCTCAATTATTAATAAACATCATACTACTTATAAATATATGTTATATCGCTGTGACAGGCCTAAAATTAGGCGGTAACAACGTAATTGTTTGATTACATAAGTTTATATGTTTCAGCAGAGGAAAGGCATGCATATACTAGTATTCGATAATTTATTTATCAAAATAGTACTTCAATTGGGAAGTCTAACAAAAGAAAAAAAATAAATAAAATGGCACAAATAACACATGTTGTTATCGAGTGCATCTCATTTGTAATAAGAACGGCTGTCAGAAATCAGACAAGGGGCTACTACTTTTAAAAGTACCATTACAATTGCCATTATGCCAGTTGTCATTCAATACCCAATAAATTATAATAACAAGAGCCAATGGATTAACGGAAAAAAACCTTTGCCAATCAGCTTTCGACAAACAACCAGGAGGAGCAATATCTGCTCTGGCGTAATATCATTTCAGATGTCAGTGAACGTACCTCATCAATGAGTGCCACCACCTGCTCCTTGTTGTTCAAATCACCATAACTACCAATCATATCTAAGGCTCGACCAATTACCTCCTGTAGGAATGTAGGAGAAAAGTTTATATGTTAAAAGTTATAAGTATAAATGACAGGTCAATACAGATGAAATAGCCTATTACATGTATGTCCATCTGAAGATTTCTAAAACATCAAGTATCCCTTTTTGTGATCACATTCAACGATCAAAAACATGTCACCTCTATATGTCTCATTATCACTTAACTAAATTAAAGCTTCTTTTTTAAACAAATTAAACGAAATGTGTCACATTTTAAAATTGATAACGTTGCACAAACGCCTGTCACTTATCTCAGCCATCATAAGTGACTGTTTCTTAAATGAATCCAAATAAGTTCTAAATGACCACCGTACCTTGACAGATGGTACTGGTATTTTAGGTTCAACTGGTGGACGGATTGGTGCTGGCTTATTTACATCATCCAATAAGTCAGCGCCCTTGTAGTAAGCATCGACCACCTTAGTTCTCTCTTCCATGTACGGACCGAACGATGGCAGACCCTGAAAGTAACATAATTTGTTAGTTAATTCATTGGAAAGATCTTCCACATTAGTTCAATGGCACATACGTACATGTGGGTAGTATGGATCAGGGTACCCAGCACACAGCTTTAGAAACCGCTTTTGAAAAGTGTGAGAAGACCTTTTGAAAACTTTTTAGTCATGGATCAATAAGCGGCGTTAAGTAAAGTTGTTTTGATAAGTGAACATAATTTCACAATACAAGAAAGGAGGAAATTGTACCAAAAACCATTGTGACTATAGCAAAGTTATGTCGTCATATAATTCACCAACCTTTCCGACGAGTTCGTTGATTTTTGGTACAGGTTTGCCCTGTTGATGTTTTGCTGTTGGAGGACTTTGTCCGTCCCATGCGGCCATATCCTCCCGGCTGTTGATGTATAACAGTGTCTTCAATCCTGTCACATAATCATCAATCAGTGTAAAATCCTGGTTTTGGACAGCGCTGCAAACCTAGGAAAAACAAGATATATATACACAGTTAATTCATACTAATCATCGTAACCATGGACATAAACCAATATGACCACTTTTGCAACATGAAGAAATGTTGCTTTCCCTACGCATCATAATCATAATCACAGAAGTAAGAGGCGCGTATCGTATCTTTTATTTTCATGCCTGTATTCTAACAATATCTTATCTCAGGAACAAACAGACCTACAGTTAGCTTCAATAGTTGCATCGCCTCATCTCGTCAAACAAAGGTGACGTGCCTGAAGTAGTTGATAGAGGTTGTTTCTCTGATTTTTACTTCTTGTTCGATAATTGAATAATGAACTAGTATGTAACGTTAAATCCAAACATTGCCTACGATCATGTTCTAACTACTCAACATGGAAAAGTGGTTTGCAACTTTCACAGAAAACTGAATAACGACAAACAAACGAACAGACGCACCTGTAATGCTGATGCACCGGCATGTAGGAACTGTAACCCTGCTTCAGCAGAATCAATACCGCCCGTAGCCAGGATCGGATAACCAGGTAGTGCATTAGCAATGGCAGATACAGCACGTAATGCAATTGGACGGATAGCATTGCCGGATACTCCACCATATGTTGTTCGTTTTGTTTTACCAACATTCGGCCAAGCTTGACCTTGACCCTTCAATCCCATCAGTCCAGATACTGTATTTGTTG
Organism: Spisula subtruncata; assembly: GCA_963678985.1. Lineage (NCBI taxonomy): Eukaryota > Metazoa > Mollusca > Bivalvia > Venerida > Mactridae > Spisula > Spisula subtruncata. The sequence goes on along the minus strand of OY787662.1, from coordinate 42,039,154 downwards.
CAGTGACACCATCAGCCTTTCCTGAAATAATTAAGTTATGTTTGAGAAAGGGAAACATGACAGAGAACAAATAAATGTTTATGTGTATTCCCCTCCCCAAACAAACTGTACACAAATAAAACACAATTATTGCAGACATTATTACGTACAATTTTGTTCAGAATATGTTTCATTTTTTATTTTCAAACCCTGCTATTTCAGTTGAGTGATGTCTTCAATATCCGATACCTTAGTATGATTTTTATGTTATAAATGTCTTATATAGGCTCTTCAATATTTAAGTTAGATAATTGTTTACGTTTCTCCTATAGTATTTCGTTATATTTTAACAATCGGAGTCAATCTGCCTGGCAGTGTTTTAGTATAATCCAGAATCATACGCGCTGAACATGTCCCTCTGTATGTTTTGGTATTATAAACAATACGATATACTTGCCTTCATAAGCAGCAGTTGCAATGGTGACTATGTTAGTCACATTTGGAGTAAGTTTAGCAAAGAATGGAATCTTTACAGCAGCTCTGACCCAACGACAAATATTTCTTACTAGTTCAGGGTCCTGTCCACAAGCTAGACCCATTCCTCTTTCTCCCATCCCATGTGGACAGGACAGGTTCAGTTCTAAAGCATCTGCTCCAGCTTTCTGTAATATATTCCATACGCAATAATAAGCAATTTACTGAAAGAGCACTTCCTCGTTCATGATAGCATGTGAACAGTTTATAACACGTTTAAGTTATAATTCAATTAGTTACCATTCAATACGCCCACATTTGCATTCAACTTTACATATACATATAAATCCAACAATTATTACGAATAATAAGAAATACAAAACCCTAAACTATTTGTACAAATTCCACAGTAAAACATTTGTGTTTTGTCTGATTTACAGCATTAAGAAATTAATATTTTAGAATTAAAACAGCATACAGAATGGTGATATGATAACCTACCTCGGCCATGATAGCAAGCTCGGTCCAATCCTCCTTACTGAAGCTACACATGATACTCGCAATAACAATCTGTAAATAGTATTGTAAAGTAACGTAATTGCTCCAACAACTTTTTTCCGATCATCCATTAGATACAATGCATTATGGCACCATCAGCTGTTTCTAAACAAATGATGATAGCATGATAACTGTAGCCCCTATATGTTGCAATAGTAGACCAAATATCGTATTTAGCAAATTTTATGGTGAACAAAACACTCTTTTTGCAAGAGTTGCTTCCCTTAGACTTTCAATCATGCATTTATGTATTAAACCATCTGAATGTTTTATTACATTTTCTTCCATTTTATGGTGTTTTCCACATTTGGGAATCAACTATGGTGCTCAAATTTCTGCAGAGAGGTTACCAATGCTTATTAATATAGCAGTTTAAGACTTAATGAGACTTTAATGAACTCAAACAAACAATGTCTGTCCAACAATTCGCAGTTGTTAAACAAATACAAAGATGCCTTCAACCGGAAACTGAATTTTAACTCGGACTCCCAAATAAACTAGGAATGTGTTCATGGGACACGGATGCCACCATCGGGTGTATAGTAAAAGTAACAAAGGGCCGAAAATCCTACCTTAGCTGTCAACTATACATCAAGGTTGTTAATCTGTGAAAATTGGAAGAAATTCAGGCTAACGATTTGAGGAGTTTAACACAAAATACTTGCAATACGTACAGACGTAAGGACAGCACCAATGCTATATCTCCCACCGCCACGTATAATTCGTAGAAGGGGGGTATAAAACTATATTATGAAGTTATTAGCATACGTATCAGAAAATATTTCAACAACTCGTGTAACGTTACCTTATCTGGAAAGTCCTGTTTTAACTCAGTTACTGTCTTGCACCAATATTCAGCTGTTTTCTCACTGATCAACTCAATGTTGAGAAATGAACCTTGCTGTGGTCCAAACATATGACCAGAAGTTGTACCTCTTACAATACGTGGTGATACATTGGTTACCAGATCCTGAAAGACAGGGAAACAAGTTCGCATGGAACATGATGGACAGAGATCACAAACATGACGTAAAGGTTGACATCCAAATTCAAGAATCAGGTAAAATATAGTTAAAATGTATTTGATTACATCTATTACTTTGTGCGTTTCGTTGCAACGTTATATACGAAAAGCAAACCCAATGTTTAAATCAAAAGTCCATTTGTGTCTTTAATTGTGGAAACAAGAAACTTTAATGGTTAACAAGATATCGTGCAATAAACAACAATTATTACATCTTCTAACAAGCTTAAGCATGTCGTCTCAATAATAAATATAAACTTTAATCCTTTTATTGAATGTGACCTGCTTTTATCAGAATAGAAATTAAGATAACATACTCACTTTATCTAAAGCAAATGTTTTAGTTAGCGCGAATCCCCATCCTTGTTCGAAGGCACGTCTGATCATTGGTCCACTTGTGGTAGGAGGTGCACTAGCAAGACCATATGGATTCGGGAACTTTATGCCACATATCTCCACACTCACATCAACATCATCAATGGCCGTGAAAAACTTGGGTAGGCTGGGCTCATCGGGTATACTTTGATTATGTAGAGACTAAATAAATGATACAACATGTAGCGTTAAAAAAGTGCTCAAAACTGTGTTTATTATCACTGACTGCTATCGCTGGCTTAGAATGGGAAGTACAAAATTGATATTTAGAGAAAACAAGAAAAACTGTCTGCAAATTGCTCTTTACTTTTACAAAAGTAGCTTTTTAAACACCAGTTTGGTCAACACGACACGTTTCGATAGTCAAAACAGTAGGCTAATATGATGTGCATGATGAGGCAGATGGCGAATGCATGTATCAGTCTTATGAAGTCTCAAGTAGTACTTACGACCTTCTCATTCTAAGCCAGCGAATTGTTAAAACCATTTTTGTAATCACTGTTTCTAGATTCTGCTGAACATAAACGTTTAGTAAACATTTGTTTCACTCAAGAGTTATCTCCTCTGCATATTTTAGTTTCAGAAATCTGACCACAAGGACTGATACCACAACAGTGTTGAAATATTCCTCTGGTCCGTATATGAAATACAAATAATGTATACTGTTGTTAATATGGTGAAAAGTAACTTCTATCTATATCCGACTGAGCACTTTTGCCTCGGTCATGCACTTCCGATTTAAAAAATGAGCACCAAACGGTATCAGGAAAAAATATCTGGGAAGTCTTTAGAAAATGTTTGAAATCTCTTCTCCCGATGCCCCTAAAGCCCATTTACTTGATTCGGGAGTACATCGCAGAGACAAATTTTGCTTAGTGGGACCTACACATTACCTGGACATATTTATGTAGATGCCAGGATGCCTGTTTACCGTCGTTGGTAGATTCGACTGTAGTTTGTGCCACACCAGCAATATCTCCACCACAGAATACCCAGGGTTCACTGGACTGCATGGTATCTGTATTCACTTCCGGTAATCCCCATCTGTTGATCTTTAATGGTTCCATAGCTTTAAGTACTGTAAATTAATTTTAGCGATTATTCGTAAAGGGATGCACAAAACTGCAAAGCCTAAATAATATGAGAGTCCTTAAATTATTAACACAACTTTAAAGTCTATACTCGCCGTGTTACTCTTTTTCGATTGGATTTAATTACAAGTATGATTCAACTGGCAACTGGCTTAATAAGTCTATAACCTTTTATTACCATCTACTTAACTACTTCTCATTAATTCAAAGCATACCAATTCAATGGTGTAAGGTTTTAAATAAGAGATTGGATGTATGGTTAAAGTCACATTATATTATAGTTCTCCCACAACCTTTTCCGGTCATCCATTACACACAGTGAATTATGGTACCATTAGGCTGTTTTGCAAATGACCAATACTCGACGGTAGAATGTTAACTATATCTGTCGAAATAGTAGACCAAATATCGAATTCAGCAAATTGTATTATGAACAAAACACTCATTTTGCAAGAGTTGCTCCTCTTAGACTTTCGCCTGCATTTATTGTTTACACATTGTCATTTTGTCAACAAACCATCTGGATGTTTTATCTTATTTTCCTCCATCTAATGGTGTTTTCCACATTTGGGAATCAGCTAAAGTGCTCAAATGGAATAATTCTACAGAGAGGTTACCAAGTTATAGCTTATTAAAACGGCAGTTTAAAACTTAATTGGACTTTAAGATGTTTATTTAGTAATACATAATGTATAGACTTGTTTTACGTACTATCTGGATCAGTGAGACCAGATCCAAATGCTGATATGATATAATCTACTTTCAGTTTAACAGCTTCATCTTCATCTTCAATCCATTCACCATCATCTGTTAGTTCTGTTCGTACAAACTCCATGCCACTTATACGTCCATTCTTTGTGTTCACTTGACGAGGGGATAGGAATGGCAAGAATTCACATTTCTCATCCTTAGCCAAGTCCATCTGGAAAAATTGTCATCAATTATGTGAGTATAATACTAGCGATGACAACGAGTACTAACATTCCAAGGAAAACCATAAATGGTGCATGCTATTCGGGAATAACAATTGCTTTGCTGTACTGTACTGCAAAGATGTGTGTTCAAATAACGTGTTCAGCCTAACTCGGGTTGTTAAAAGCTAAACTTGTCAATCCGTACGTTTGAATTGGACTTACTTTGGAAATTCTCTATAGTTTCTTCCTTCAGTGGCATAATGAACTATTCACCCAGAAGAATTATGTGCATGTATCATAGTTATACATGCATGTGGGTATAGATATAACAACTTGAACCTAGGTAACACATACCTCCTCTGGTACAGCACGAATGTTGGTAAAACCTTTTCGGAACACAACAAACACTCTCTTAGCACCACATCTTAGTGCTGATGTAGCACAATCAAAGGCCGTGTCTCCAGCACCCAGAACGATAACCTTTCCTGTAGATAAAATGATGTTGTATTGTTTTATATTATATAACCCTTAAAAGTGTGGACAGAATCAATATTACTGAATGTTATCCTCACTTAAAGTTCAAAGGACATAACATAACTTTTTTTTTCATTTGAGTGTTTGTAATGTGTGCTGGAGATTCTTTTTTCTCTAATTCTCATTGGAGCCTTTTACTGAGTGTTGAGTGGTGCACTCTCATGTCCGATGCGTATATAATCATTATTCGTGCAAGAAATTTTACATAACTGATTTCGTAAGATCTGTTTCTGCACAATACATTTTGTATAAATGCATACTCGTAACCACTTCGGGGATTCAATTGTATGCAGTTTCGAACTTTTCAACAGCATTTCAACTATATGAACAGTACCCATGCAGAGCGATTATCTTGTATCGCAAAAACCAGCAGTTACCTGGAACTAACTAAACTAAACTAAGAGTCAAGCAAGAGGGACATACGATTACCAATACCATGTAACCAGTTGATACATCTTGGGCGTGATGCGGCCTGGGTTCGTAAACCAGAAACAGATACTCTATCACTAGACAGTGTAGTGAAGACATTTTAGTCTTACCTGAAAGTGCTGGCAGTTGTGATTTACAAGAACACATTCCAGCTTTGCTTGCCTTAGCAACCTTTGGTAGGAAATCTTTAGAAGTAAAGAAACCCATGTTTTCGGTGAGATTCTCAAATATACCAATCTTCTTTGGGTTAGGCAACCCTGCAATAAAAGCAAATGTTTTTTACGCAATACACTTATTAAATGTACTATACTTTTATCATAATTAAGATCTAAGCTCTAATAATGACGATCATTCAACATGAATTATTGACATTGTTTCTAATGATATTTACTTAAACACAGTTCGCGTTTCTTGAATTTCGTGTCTGTTGTTCTAGTTTAAAAATATTTATTAGCCAATTCTTATATACATTTCCTTTCATACAACTTTATTCGTACACATGGATGAATGTCGTGCCAAAAGTTCCAAAACTTAGTTATGGGTCACCCCTTAATTAGTTACGGCTCTGCTGTTAGTTTAACAATATTTTCGGTAGAACTTACCAATGCCTAGAAACACAGCTGAGTACCCGTCTTCTTTCAGTTTGGCAAGTGATAAGTCATTTGTACCAAGTGCTCTACCAGTCCCAACCTATAATTATAAAATTAAACAGCTGTTACTCAAATAATTAAACATAATTATATTGCGAATATTAAACTGATTGAACATGTTCTTGACAATGCACTATATGGGATATACAAAGTTTCATATTACGAAGGTCAACAAATCGTACATAATCGAATGTATAATGAAACCAACGAATAATTACTCCAATGCATATTTATGATTTCAAGTCTCTTAAAAAATAATAATTTTATTCTACGGAGTAAACCAATTGTCGTGAACTTACCTTCACTCCCAGATCTTTCATTTGTTCAACCTCAAAGTCCACCACACTGTATGGTAGTCGGTACTGTGGAATCTCTGAGGAACTGAACAAAAATACAGATGTTCATATAATGCTTATCTCATTGTATTAACTAACGACAATAATTCATGGTACAATTATAGATCTACAGATTGAGATACTATTGAATATGAAATAAGGTAATTATGGCCAAGCCGAAATTTACAATGCCTAAACAAATCTTTTTAAGTTCTTCGTCAATTCCCGTTACAAATGACAAAATGTGTGCTTATTTATAAGCAGATTTGGACTGTTTGATAACATGTATTTTTGTTTGTCAGACTGTTTATTTAATGTGAATCGATTTGCTAAAATGCAAATTTGTGCAATATTTCAAATATTTTAAAATGAGATTCTAACCCTCGTGCACTGAAATTTCGATAGATACATGAGTAAACATTTTTTATACGGCCAATTGATTGAAATAGGTAGGGTAACTGACTACAGAATATGTTTTGTTCCGTGGTTGTTGTTGTGTATGTTTGCTTATTGAAACCCGACATAAAATCTTACAAACCTCAAACCGCCGATATAATTTTGCTTTTCAAACACCGTGAGATTACTGTATCCAAGCCTTGCTAGGAAGGTACCACAACTGATGCTTGCGGGACCACACCCAATCAATGCTATCTTACTCTGGTAACTGTCTGGTAGCTCAGACAGGGGAGTCAAACTAGGGTCACGAATTTGAGGAATTCGCATATCCTTAAAAACCTAAAATGACAAAAAAGCTGTATGATTCAATCTGAGCTTGGACGTCAAATTAACAAATTAAGTAACCCAATATTATTAATTAACTGCTCTGTTTAAATGGTTAGTTAATTCATCGTTTCTTTTTTAAATTTTTTTATGGCCGTTGACCTTACCAGATTTGCTGAGTAAACAACTCTTACACAGTTACCCGCGAGCAACGTGCCACATGTAGCCATCGTAACCCATGTATTCGTTCAACAAAAGAAAGGTTATCTTTGAGACGGTCTGGCGCTCAACAGACAGTGTTAGCCTCATAAACTCTTAAAGGAGAACACTATAACAATTATCAGCAATACATATTTACCTCAGTAGCATACTGTTGTAGACCACCAATATTGATGGGACCTTCCTCGGAAGCATACAGGTTACATCCACCTACACACAGATCACTGGTTGGACATACCATACCACATGATAAACCAAGTGGATTGTCTGAGAAAATGGCTTTAGCAGCACCATAATAGTTCTATAAAATAAAATTGAGATAATGATGAATGACGACGGCAAAATGTATGCGTTGAGCTAATGTTCCAAAACATAGTAATTGCTAACCCATATAAATGCAGAAAGAAATTAAAAGGGACATCATCAACGGTGCATTTACTGCCATACCGAGTATTGTAACATAACGCCAAACAGTCTACTAAAACTGCAAAAGGAAAATGTGCACAAACGATGAGAGAAAATGTTACACGACCCCACAGTTGGTAAGCACAAGGCGGACGTGTTTAGTCGTATACAGTATTCATGCGGAAAAACATAAAACAATTTACTATAGATAGAATTTGACATTTAAATAATGTCAATGAAGCAGACACCACTATTAAACGCATGTTTTGAATAGCACCAGATTATAAATCTCACACATGTGCTATCGTTTGAATTCCTGGACAGTATGTAGGCCTACACACTAATGCACGTACGCCATATGTCACATGATAAAACCAGACGAGGCACCCTGAGTAATATTTGGTACTTTTGTGCAACTTGGTACCAAACATAACCTAGAAAATGATGTATTAATACAATGTGATCTGACTATTAGATATAACAGCAGCAACCGATCCGAACGAATTGCTGATCAGGCTTCATGTATTGAAAGTGTTCAGACCAAGTCAGTTGTCTGATACGATGCAGGTATTGGCATACTTGTGGCAACATTTCAGGTTTATTCTCAATCGTACAAATAAGCGTGTACTTATGTACAAATACACTAATAGTTCGTGGTGAACAGAACAATTTAAACACTAACTTTAGTAACATATAAATGCAAACTTACCTTATTTGAGATGCTGGTGATAAAGGATTTAATGTCAAGTTGTGTTGGACAACTTTTCTGACAAGGAGCATCCGCACACTTGAGGCATCTAAAATGCGATTGTGTATACATAGCAGTGTTTTCATGTACAAACAGTATGTCGATTATCGTTGGTCAAAGGATTGCCTATAAGTTAAGTTTAAGGATTACAAACAGTTACTTCGATAATGCTCAATGTTTATACCATATGTTTGGTTTCAAATTCCCAGCACCAGTATTTCAGACAAACGGGAACTTCCAAGTCCATTGAGCTACTTGTATCCATATGACTATTCTTCCATCTTCCATCCCATTCACTGTTTAAGAATAACTGAACAGCAACCATTGGAACTTTGGTAAGTCGCTCACTATGGCTTAACCACCGTGAGTTTACAAGACTATTTGGCAAAGCCTAGGTCAAACTGAACATGTTTGTCTCGATGTTCTCCTCGATGCTCAGTGTAACCTAGGCTAAAATCACTTGATCGACATACATGATTTGAATACAAAGTGTACGTATTTCAGACTGAATTAGAAATAAGTTTAATTTTATCAATTCTTATTGACATGCTCATGAATATGAAGTTCATCTTACCGTGAAGCTTCTCGTAGTGCGCCTCTTTCACTTAATGTTGTATGCTTTATATCATTGAAATTCTTCTCCAGAGGAGGACACGACTAAAATATAATAAAGATAAAGCACATTCAAGACAATTTAATGTACAGGTAACTGTAATAATGATAAAAAGTAGAAATACAGAACATGTTTTACAAATTAGATTAAATGTAAGCCCAAAAGCTTGCATGGTCTTGCAACATTTTAAAACACAGTTGCAACGTTTTAAAACACAATCAGTAGTACTATTTAATGTTGATCTTGAATTTACTTGCCACCCTGTTAATAGGTCTACTTTGCAGCAAACAAGTTGAAATTTAATCATACTACAAATTTTAAAAGTACTGAATTTTATATTTTAGTTAGTGTTAAACACATGAGCCCGACAGGGGATATTTGGTAATTGGTTGCCCAACTGTGTTGCCTCTATAAAAATATTTAGACTATTACTATTATCATCAGTAGTACAGTTTTATTTATTATAATCAAACAAGTTGCTAGCTCTAATTGACATAGACCAACACAATCAAACAAGTCATCAACGACATATCCGCGTACGACTATATTGTCAGGAAATTACATCTTGATGTGAATAGTGTTTCAATTACTACTACCATGTTGTTGAATTACGAAGGGGACACTTTCGATATAACTGATACCATATTTAGTTTATTTACACAGTCGTGTAGTAAGTTTCGACATATTCAGTATGTGTTTATACACAAATATGTCAACACATAGTACATGTTTAATGGTTGTACATGTATGATCCTGCTAGATGCATAGTGTGTTGAAGTATGGACGGATCGTGTCGATGAATTAATTGTAAATCTATACTGCTGAAGCTTTCTTGCTCGCGTGCATTTGGGATTACAATAAAAATTCAATATGTATCAGAGCCCCTGTACCTGTTTACATGTATACGCTATAATGTACGAAATGTACTACCAATACTATTGTTGTAATCTAAATCTCTGACATTTAACGACATTATCACAAGTAGAAATTTTTTTTACCAAGCTAATTTGTTCTGGCTGTATACGTTGCTCTATATGAGAAAGTCCATATTGATCTGACTTAAGGATAAGGACAACCACTAAGATCACTCGATATTATACTCTTGGTCAGTAACAGATAATATGATTGGCTGTCCTTATTCTCCAATTTGATAGGACCAATATTGAATATCACGCCTGGTTGAAATTTTTTTTCAAACTGATTTTACTTACAGAGCAACCTTTGGTGCCATTCCTTTTCCAATGTTTCTTGTTTGCCTGAGTCCTTGTACTAGATACCAAACTAGCATGCTTGGATACACGAGGATTCAATGCCAATATGTTCTGAAATGTAAAAGTGCCACCATTATAAAATTGTTACATACTAACGTTTTTTTTATTTTGTTTCCGAATTAAAGCAAATTTCGTCTTGGCACTGTAGCCAAATAGTATGTAGTATTGTTACACTGTCACCGACATGAGTGCAAATATTATATTGGCAGTTTGCCGAACAGTTTGCTGACTATACAAATTCCGGTGCAATATTTGAATGACATTAATTATAATATCACGTGATATTGCTCTGCAGTTATATTGCATTACATTATTGACGTTGATTATTTTAAATTGAAAATTTATAGGTGAATTGCATTTCAATATATGTTCAGTACTGATAGTTATTACAAGAACGGAACGATATTAGGTCCAAATTTACATACATATTTGAGTATCAAATCTACAAAATTAAATCTCCATAGATGCCCATTTTCAATTGAACACTCCATACAAGTTGGACCCAATATTGATATTTGCTCGGACATCAATTATTTCCAACAAAGTGTCAGTGGTGAACCGTTATCCAGTTAACCTAGACCTAACCACCTTTCTCGACTTATTCGGTAAGTACTTACTTGATCTCTGAGATAAGTTACTGATAACCAAATCATCTTTGGCGGATTAGAGTCAATGTCAATTTGAAAATTGAACCTATATCATCAGGATGAAAGATTAGCACTCCATCAATGTACAAGCTAAACGTAATACACGGCCAAGTACTAACTTTTTGGGGATCCATAATTTCCCGCTTCAAAACAATGGTGCCAAATGCGTTGTGAGTATGCTGTCCCATACACTACAACAATGAATTATTGAGTATATTTTTTAAAAACAATGCTGAAGTGACATCTATTCATTGTTGTAGTGTATACCACAACAATGACTATATGTCATTTAGCATTTTTTTTAATCATAGCGAATGCAAACATCAACATTGCATGTTCAACTTGACATCACATTGTATATAACACAATACCCATTTTCTGAACTATCTATTTGATATATGCCACAAATGTGTTATAAAAGCATTGCAGATACATGGAGGAAGATATTCAAAACATACCTCAATGTCTGGCACATCCTTGGTTACCATGGAAGTCATTTTCGACTTCGATAAAGTCAATATCTACATGCAAGTAATCCCTCACAAATGTCGTTAGTCTCTGGAGCATATAGTCAACACATGTGTATGTTTAAACAATCTAACAGTATTTAAATGTGCAAGACTCTCGCTCCCCGTTCACACTCTCTCTCTCTCTCTCTCTCTCTAGTATATGTTGATAAGCGGTTTATACAATGTCCATGAATTTATTTATGATACACCGTGGCTATCAACTGGGACAAGTGATAACGACTGAATTGAAAAGCTTGATTGACCTACTAAATGTATTTGGTCATATTTTTATTGTTTACATAAATGTTTACCGATGATTAGACAACATTCAACAGCCTGTCCATTTATCTTCAACACTTTTCCAGTCAAGTTTGTCGACCTGTTACACAAGTGGTGATATAAAATAAAGAGAAGTTTCGAAAGGAACGTGGGTACATTTGTACTTGTACGTGTAGCTAAAGGTGCGTACACACAGTAAAGGTGCGTACACACAGTAAGTTTTGAACCTATAAGTCATGATGTACTGTGTAGTTACGTGTAGTACGCCTCTACCATACATTTTCTCGAGATGTACACCTTCATTGTTACCAAGTGGTATGGGGGAAATGTATGGACATGGCGTACACATGGCATATGGTATATCCTCGACTTATACACCAAACCTTACTTTGTGTACGCACCCTAACCGTACGTTTGAATTTGTTTCCGAAACAAATACACGACATAAGCGAAACATGTATGTGTATGATGCAATCTTGACTGTTATCTGCTTCTTGCTTTCTCAATATGAAGGTTCGTACAGTCGGACAGAAAACATTTTGATGCATACATCTGTATCATAATATACTGTATAGTTACGTGTAGTACGTTACATGTTGTTGAATTGTTCATCTCAATTGTTATCAAGTGGTATGAGGTTATACACCAAAAATGTACTATGTGCACGCACCTTTTAACTAGACGGTTAGTACAATCACAAGAAATCCGTGCGGCCACGTGAAACATCATATCCTGTGCAGTAACGTAACACCATGCAAGGCGAGGATTCTGAGACGGAAACATGATGTTAAATCTGCAATACTTCGCATAAATACAGATTGCTTCTAATTCGATGTTCTGACAAGCCTTAGTAAACCAAACGTATACTTCAAATAGTTTTCGTATTTATTCACGTGGACAAAAACTCTCTGTTGGAGTGTCTATGTATGTCAGGGTCGTATTATTACATGTACCTAGATTCGAGCCAGGGACTTCCCTTTCAGTAGACAGGAGCGTTTCCAAGTCATGCCACATATACTGTCGTATAACGGATATTGCAAGTAAATAAGTAACGCAGTTAAAATGTTTTATCCAGTCACTTCCGGCCAAATCAGCCCGATAACAGGGTGCCGGATAACATTTTCAATAAACCGTCAAGTGGTCATGTGACTTGCAATAAACCGTCACCTCATCACGTGATCTGACGGACTTCTTCTTAAAGCGGGGTCGCCGGCTGAAACTCTGTATCCGAGGATGAGGTTTTCCTATTTAAAATGAGCTTGGGTCGATCAATAATTGTTCTACGACTTACCTGCGTGTACATGACGTTATAAAGATGTCCGGCGTTGTTGTTTTGTCGTGACGTCAGTGAACGAACGTGACGTTACGCACAAATAATGAAAAGGCAAATAAATAGTCCGACTTTTATTCCCTTTTTAAAGCAGATGTAGTGACCGGATAAATAGAATAATAGGTTAGTGCCGTGGAGTGAGTGAAAGTTTATCCGGCTCGGCTGCGGAAATTATCGGATTCGCCTACGGCTCACCCGATAAATTCCTCCGCCTTGCCAGATAAACTTACTCATCCACGGCACTAACCTATTATTCTCTATGTGCAATACTCCGTATACGAACGAGATACTTAATTGTCAATACTCGGTACAGTTATACTCAATACTCTGTATAGCTACTTGTATCTGTTTTAGTAAGATGTTGACGTGTATACTGAATACTTAATCAGTGAAGCTAAATGTTTGGACGTCCGAATCCTGGGAAAGGGCCGGAAATTTCATATTTGCTTTTCCACACCGCATGTATAATCTCTCTCCCCAAGGGCTAAGCTAAAGATAAAAACCCCGTCCATTGCCCCCATCTGGAACAAGAGAAATGCCACGGCTATGTTTAATGCTATTCTGGCACTGAACAAAAGCCCCGGGTTTCAACTGACCCGTGCATATTTACAATCACTCCAAACTCATTTGCAGTATCATGATTAACATTTGGATGTGTCACTGCCCATTTCAAGGAAATTAAAGCCCTTAAACTATTACTTGTTATAGTTCGACGTCTTCTATGGCAATAAAAATATCTGAATATTATGCTTAAACCATTTCAGATGCGTAAAGGAATAAGTCGTTTGAAAAATAGCGTGGGTGAACTGGCTCTGGCGTCCAGTCCAATGTGGCAAAAGGTAACGAGATTCTCCATATTTACTTTCAATATCCGGATTACAGTCCTGTGTACCCACCGCAGTTGATATTATATGCCTAATATGACATATTATTATGAAGTCCTCTAAAGCACCATAAAAGTATACTTGCTGTACAGTTGATGGCGCAATGTTTAACGAAAGTTCGTGCGTCCACGTCAGGGAGCACCATTGTCTTGATAGCTGAGTCAACTACATGCAGTCCGTCCGACCGCATGGAATATAATTTCCTGTCCAGTAACCAGAAAACATGCAGTCCGTGTGACCACGTGAAACATCATTTCCTGTCCAGTAACCAGAAAACATGCAGTCCGTGCGACCACGTGAAACATCATTTCCTGTCCAGTAACCAGAAAACATGCAGTCCGTGCGACCACGTGAAACATCATTTCCTGTCCATTAACCAGAAAACATGCAGTCCGTGCGACCACGTGAAATGTGCATTCTTGGAAAGCTGTTGGAATCACTTGTAGTCCATGCAACTTTGTACGTTTATTTATTTATCCCTGAGCCGATAATGTGTAGACGGCAAACACACCAACTTCCATAAAATTTAAAGTTTAAAGTCGTTCATATCTGTGTGCCAACTTGTCAAAGGCAGTAACTGTACTGTTGAAAACGAAAAAAAGTTGTTGTTTTTTTATAAATTTTCAAATAAGAATGTATTTCTCGATTTCAACGATAAAGTTACCTGTGGTTACAACTCTTGACAGCAAATTGTCCCTTTAAACTTTGAAATTTGAATTGAACATACCGAAGTATGCATATAATTTCCTTATATGGAAGATAACGTTTTCAAATATGTTTCTTACAACACGCCAGAGTACTCTCCCTTGGTAACAACACAAACGGCGAAAAGGCCGATTGTGTAGACTAGTCTACTTAATCAAAAACAGTGTTTTAATCCGTAGTTAACATGTTGCTTGCGTTTGTTTCAGTCAGAAATATTACCAATGGACAATACCAGATACCACTCCCAATATACTGATTTATTATGTACCAGTATTTCAGACTTTGTAGTATTCAAAATCACTCGCAGCATGTGGAGCGGCAACACATCTGTGGTTAAGATAATAATATTACAAGCTCTTAAGGCTTAAACATTGCTCATTTAGTGGCTAGTGTAGCATGCAGAGCGCGAACATGCATCTGGGACCCGGACAATGCTGTACACCGTAACACGCATTTTCTTTACTCAAACCATCTGATTGTATTTCTTTACAACTGTCGACAGATGTCCGTGAATAAAATACATGCTGGTAAAGAAAGATTGTACCTAAAGATTAGGATTATCCGAGATGAATTGGTGAATATTTTATAGGTGTTGTAATTAGCATCGATTTTCCTCGACACAATACCCTATCAATTTATTTCACATTCTTGGAAAATGGCAAATGAGTGATTCAGTGACTGTTGTTTTGTCGAGTTATATTATCTAGGATGTGTATGTGTTCGATTATAAAATACCAAAACCAAGCTCATCTTTATATACATGGTCTATTGTAAAACATCATATCGCTGGCTTAGAAAGAGAAGGTCGTAAGTCCAAAATGCAACTTCAGTTTGGTCAACATGACAAGTTCTGATTTTCATGAAAATAGGCTCATGAGACATAAGAAGCAATTTGTAATGCGGATTTCAAATATGTATCGGTCTTACGTATAAGGTCGTAACCTTCTCATTCTTTGCCAGCGATGTATAGCATTGTTACTCTGCATACTTATAAATACAAGTTTATTACTGCATGTATATAAAAGCATACTATAACCCTTTTTCAAAGGAAATGTTTAAGCCATTATTATATGACTTGTTTACATTTGTAAAACCAGGCAGCAGCTGTTCATATTAATAGCAAAACTGAATTAAAAAATAAATTAAAAAAAGACTGAAATCGATAATGAGTATATACATATAATAAATATCACTACATTCTTGTTTAGGTAAAATGATCCGTGTACAAACAACTTTATAATAAATAATTTAATGATTCAATGTGAACAACAAATGAATATTCAACTAGAATAATAGCTATATTTGTAATGAGTGTAGGTTTTTTACATATTGTTATACGTAACACGTGTAGTATAAGAATATACGTAGTCGCTGTACTAACCCAGATACAAGCAGTCATGTGATATAACAAGTTATCACTTAATTTAAAAATAAAAAATGATAAGCATAAACATTGCAAAATTTCTCAATGCACTACACACTCACAGTTAAACAATTATATGGTTTTATAAACACTATATATTCTTTCTGTAAAATTATAATACACTACGCTTTTTCCTTACAATTTTATTCACAATACATTCGAAATGGAAATTTTACTCGTCTTCTGACGTTTTATATAGTTTACATATCCTTGTATAAAGATGGCACCGGTTGTTTCCACCTCCCCGTTTCAATGTTGAACCTACACGATGCAAAAATATAACAGGAAATCGGACAGGGGAGGCAGTACTCAACTTAACCAGCCGAACACAGAAAACAGTAACAACACAACACAACTACATGGAGCCCACACATAAATGAAATAAACTATGAAAGATTCTTAGTTTCTTGCAAAATATGCGCTGTTAAATATTTTAACTTAAGTCAAACTATTTAAGTTTTCACTTAAGATGCCTAATGTGAATACGACCCCTGATTCTATAAGATCGGCATTAGCACATTCTGGTGATCTGTGTAAGAGGAACATCATTACAAAGTGGACAGTCTTCATATTATCTTGTTGGTCATTTTATTCACTTGTTGTACGTCACATGTCCCATCATCTTTCAGGAACCAATGTCCGAATTGTTTAGCTCTTTTTATTTTATTATCAACACCTGTAATTATAAAATACAAACAATCATTAACTTATAAAGTTATACATGTAGTCCATTCGAAAAATTCCCCCCCGAAAAATATTTCGTAGCGACATAATCGCGAAATATTGGTGTCTCGCAATAAGAAGTAGATATTACAGCATCACAATTTATGCATATATGACATCGTTCATTAACATAAATATAACTTTACGTAGAGTTTCTGAAACGTTTTCCAAGGATAAGTAACGTGAGAAAGCACAATGATAGTTCAAAAATATACACTATAAATTATACTTGAAATAAGCATAGGGGATCAAACTACTTCTTGGTTAAGAAATGTTTTTTTTTTTAAATTAAACCGTTCATATAGATTAGACAAATGAAGTCATGTGCATTGATTAGTCGAAACAATCGAGCACTAACACACTTACATTTGTAAGATGTGTACAGACAGTACATTTTGACCTATACGTTAAGATGACAGGTATTCCGTCAATCAAGCCGAAAAGTTGACCGGCCATATATGACCACCATTCAATGCATACCCGTGTACTCGCAACAGCACTACAGGATGTGCAGTGTAGTTAAGTCTACCGTACATTTTCTGAAGATGTACAAATCAACTATTGCCAAGTGTTATGAGGGAAATGTACATTCTCGACCTATACACCAAAACGTACTGTGTCTGTATGTACCTTCATTGTTTTAACATACCTACAATCCAATTATTGCTGATGATTATTGGTCTCCATTGTTGTCGCTCTAGTGTTGATGACGAATACCACTTTCCATCAGCAAATTGATCGAGAGGCAATGGTCGTGTTGTTATACCTGCATATCTGAAGGACATAAATATAATATACATATAAGTATCATCCCAATAAATCAGTGATTCAATAGTTCAATAGTCAAGCCCAATCGTAAAAGCTCGGCCATTTCCGTTTATCTCCGGTAAAAAGTTTCCATTGGATAAAAACCGAGGTGATCAGAATGTAGTGAATTCCTTAGACTATCACAATATAAGCTCGTTGAACGAGAAAGACAAGAATCAATTCATTCAGATAATGAATACATAGTGTGTCCTTCGCCTTCTGAATGTGGGGTTACAAAATATGTATAATTATTCAGTTTAACTCCTCAAACTGTAACTTTACCTGGGTGACCACCAAACAGTCCCCTGTCCTCGGATACTCGTGTATGTCTTCTGATATGGACACCCAGTGGCCAAAATTTTGACTAAAAGTATTACCCCTTCTGTGATGATATTACCCCAAAAATGCGTTGCACTATAGGGTCTTCAAACTTTACAATGAGGTTGGTAAGCAACAGTTAATGTCCAATACTTATTTCGAGGTTAGATGGCCAAATGTCAAGGTGGCCTTTACCATTTTCAAAGACAAAATGGTTTCCGGTCAATAACTCACAAATGCTTTGATTGTCAGACTTAACATGGAGGTTGGTCAGTAACATTAGATGGCCCTTATTGAATTTACGGTCCAAATGTCAAAGGTCAAGGTCACTGTGACCTTTACCTTTTTAGACAAGTGTGCTGACATACAAGCATCTGCCATTCCCTTGAAAATCATGCCAATAATAAATTGACGCGCCAAAAAAACCCAGCACCATATCACATCTAAATGTTTCTTAAAAGAAGATAAATGAGGACTATTTGGAACATTTTCCAAAAAAGTGCTTCCAGGTTTCAAAAAATAATAATATTCTACTGCTTAGCGATCCTTTGTTACTATATATAGTGTTCACGATGTATCAATGTGTTCGATAAGATAAATCTTATTTTCAATAGTTGATATCCGGAACTCTGTGCAAGGTGGTTTTCTCCTTAATTTACATGTAGGTACAAACAAATCTGGCCTAGTTAGACTGGTTTTGTATTCATATGCAAACACAACTGACCCCAACTCTATTGTCCAGATATGAATATTCATGACTCAAAAGGATTATAACGGTAAAACTTTATTTGTACCTACAGATTAGTGGAGATCCGGAGTAGGTCTATTAAAGGGTCACATGACATGATATATAAATCAACAAGTAGTTTAGTTTAAAAGTAAATGTATCAACTGAAACAAAGGATGAAAAAACAAACAAAGCTTCATTCTGATTATCATAAAACAACTAACATAGACTTTCTACACAAATAAATAGAATGTGATAAACACTAGAGATAAGGCTAACATTACAGTTATTAAAAATAGAGCTCAGTCGTTAGAGCGCTTGCCGTCTAATCTGGCGACCCGGGTTCAAACCCGGGTGGAGGTACATATATATGCCTGCCATGTTTCAGTAGAAATAAAGCAATTAAAGGCTATGCTCGGCATAATACTAGTAATAATTTAAATTTTAATAATAATATAATTAACGTCAGTGATTAGAGACAAAAAGACACTGATTAGCATACCCAAGATTTAATATATTGTAATGCACGAGACCTAATATTAAAACATTCAACGTTTGCATTTAAGGTGATGGCACGATTAGATTCATTTGCCATTGGGCATATCAACTTATTTTGTTCGATAAAATGGGTAATGTTGACAAAGAATTGTCACGTGATTAGCGAAACATAAACCCAGCATCAACATAAATGTAAATGACATCATAGAAATATTACAAAGCAGTATTCATTGACAGTCTTTCCCGTCTCAGTTTAAAAGTGGGTGTATTAACAAGTACCTTCTTGTTTTGTTAGGAAAGAATATTCGTGAACTTATTAAATGAGACCCATGACATATTTGTCAAGTACTTCATTCGAATATTTTTATATAAAGAGCAGCATATTATCAATGAAACTATTTTTAATTAAAACAAGCTCAGTCTGAAAAAAAGTTTACCAGTTTATTCATTTAAGGTGTATGTGTTCTAACCTCATGATCGCTAAACGACTATATGAGAGGTGCTCGGAAAGAAATGATTTTTATGTGTATATCTTTGTAGTTTCTGGATTTTTTGGCAGCAGATTTGGCATGTGTAGCCACTTAACTATCGTCCTTGCTTGAGAAAAGTTTAGTTAATTTACATTAATCAGTTTTGTCAAAATGTAAGATTAAAATATGCCTGCAAATGTACGCTACAGTGAGTTAAAAAGTGTCCGAGTAACGTATGACAAAATTGAGTGAAAGTATGCCTTATTTCAAGGAAAGGACTTAACTTTCATAAAGTAACAAATTTATACACGAGAAACTTTTAAAAATTAACGGATATCGTTTTACACTGTTTTACGTGTTCTAAATGTATCAAAGCAGACCAACAGCAGCTGAAAGACAACAACAAAAATGGTCAGTCGGAAACAACAACAAGCAAACAGACTTTTTGATAAACGATAACATTAACCGCTTGGCAGTTAGCAGATCGCACAGCTGGCTCGAGGTTTTCCCACTTTCACGTCATTTTGGAAAAAAATCTTGAAGTTAACAACATTTGTGAGTAGTAGTTAAATATTTCATGTAGCGTCGATTTGTTAATAGAACTGAGCAGTATGACTAGCTCCTTCTCACATGAAAATGCCTTTTTGCACTAGGCAATAGTTTTTTAGCGATAAGCACATAAATATGCTTGATAAACACGTCTATCGCACTCTGTATGGCAAAGTTACGTTTCCAGGGAAGACATGTGATCAACTATATTGCAATGCCTGAATGTGTGACGGTTATATTTTGAATGATTCACATGCAGATTAGACACTGTTGGTTGTATTATAAGAAAATGTTCCACCAGGTATATAAGGCCAGAAACAAACCTCAATGGATGAGCATACTTTTCCATTAACGGGCTTTGTCGGTTAATGTTACAAATACAGTACCTTTTGCAGACACTATTTAATCTTTAATTTAATAATACAAACAACGTGCATCTTGTAGCGGAGATTTCAATAAAGATTTTCTGTGAGTTTTATTGATATCGGTCCAGTCAATTAAAACTTAGAGAGCCAATGCCATTTCTATGCGAACACCTCTCGTACATACAACCTCCCGAATAAGTGTTAGTATTTACACAAGCATTATGCATATAAAACTTGAAAGAAAGACATATTTGCAATTTCAAATTATACGCGGAAAGCTTATGTATTGAAGTATTGAATCATATTTGAAAGAAAGACAATTATATTTACAGTGACTCTTAAATTATGGCAAAGCACCTGCATTTATGGCCGCCGAACGGCCTCCTTATACATTATTGGGCCTTTGTGCCACAAGATAAAATCCACAGCAATATTTTAGAAGACCTTTTATTAAAGTCAGTAAACAATGTAATACAAACAGTATACCATATTTGATGGCTATGTGTGATATTAGTCCATTAAACAGTGTGGTCCGTATTATATGAGGCTAAATGGCTATTTGAGGTCATAAACTAACAACGAACTTTTGTTCTTGAATCTAATGTAAATTAACCCCATTAATGTCAACTTTGTGTCCACGGGGCCTCTCAAAATGTATCAGCTGTCAGACTCGAGCAATTGGAAACAAAACTGGGAATTTGGGCCGATTTAAAATTCGTGTTATCATAAAAAATATTTAGAAAAAAACTAAATAGATTGAGTGATGCATGACATTGTCATTATATGCCAATTCCTATATTCAGTTGATTGTAAATCATTAACAATTCTTGTACATTTTTAGATGTAAAAAATAGAATACTATTCAGAATACCACTATATGCTATCGAGGTTACATAACTTGAGTGTGAAATTAAATACTGTATTTGCGAAGCTACGAGTGACGTTCAAAAATAAACTGGATTATTGCCGTACAACCCGCATTGATAAACTACGGAATACCGTTAGGGCCATCGTGGTTACACATTAAAATCCAGAGGGCGACAATGCGATAATGCGACAACGCGATGGCGACAATGCGATAATACGATGGCGACAATGCGACAGTACGATGGCGACAATGCGACAACGCGATAGTACGATGGCGACAATGCGATAGTACGATGGCGACAATGCGACAACGCGATAGTACGATGGCGACAATGCGATAGTCATATCGTACTATCGCCATCGTACTGTCGCATTGTCGCCATCGTACTATCGCGTTGTCGCATTGTCGCCATCGTATTATCGCATTGTCGCATTGTCGCCATCGTACTATCGCATTGTCGCCATCGTACTATCGCGTTGTCGCATTGTCGCCATCGTACTGTCGCATTGTCGCCATCGTACTATCGCGTTGTCGCCATCGCGTTGTCGCATTGTCGCCATCGTACTGTCGCATTGTCGCCATCGTACTATCGCGTTGTCGCCATCGTATTATCGCATTGTCGCCATCGCGTTGTCGCATTGTCGCCATCGTACTGTCGCATTGTCGCCATCGTACTATCGCGTTGTCGCATTGTCGCCATCGTACTGTCGCATTGTCGCCATCGTACTATCGCGTTGTCGACTATCGCCAATCGACTACTGAGTCCAAATACTAGGTTTTATCGACTCAATACAAGGAATAATCCTGTGAAGTTTGACTAACCTTGCTCAATGTAAGGTCATGTGACCTTGACCTTTTGCCTACTAACCCCAAAGTGTAGGTTTCATCTACTTAATACAAGCAATCATCCTATGAAGTTTGAATACCTTAGGTCAAAGTAATCTCCAGTTATTGAGCCAAAATCCTTTTCTATCATAAGGTCACAGTGACCTTGACTTTTCGACTGATAAGTATCATCTACTGAATATAAGCAATAATGCTATGAAGTTTCACTTCCATTGGTCAAATTGTTCATTAGTTATTTAGCTGCAACTGTGTTTTAATGTAAGGTCACAGGGACCTTGACCTTTGATCTACTGATCCCAAAAACATTAGGCTTCATCTACTTAATACAAGCAACCATCCTGTTAAGTTTGACTACCCTAGGTCAAGGCAATCTCTAGTTATTGATCAGAACAAAAAGGTCTACGGACCGGCCCATCAACATTTGCAAAACAGTATACCCCCACTTCTATTCAGTTATTATTCACAGAGTTATCTACTCGCGCCTTTTGATGGGGAGTGTGATCATAAACACGTATGCAAAGTTTCAAGGCAATATCTTGAAGGACTTGAATTTAAGGACAATTTATGTCAAATATCTAAGGTCTAGGAAATGTGGTTCTGGTGAAGATTTTTAGTTTTTCCCATCCGAATCCAGAGATGCCCCGAGGAGGGGTCTATCTGATCCCTGGGGTTATGATTTAATCAAACTTCAAAATTGGTAGAGGTCCATTAGACCATGCTACATGTCAAATATCTAAGCTCTGGCTCTTGTGGTTCTGGAGAACAATTTCCGAGTTTTCCTATACAAAACCATATATGCCGCGGGGCCAATCTTACCCGGTGGTCATGATTTTAACAAACTTGTCCCCTAGACAATGCTTCACACCAAATATTCAAGCTCTGGGCCTTGCTGCATCGTAGAAGATTTTTTTTTTAATTTGGCTGCCATGGAAACCAGAGTTCCTCATGAAATTCCATTTTTGAACAACTTTGAAATGGGACCACCAAAGGATCATTTCTACCAAATTTGGTACCAATTGACCCAGAGGTTTAGGAGAAGTATATTTTGTAATTTGAGGCAAAAGTTTGACGGACACATGGATGGACAGTCTGATGACAGTTTCCACAAAATCTCAAAAGCTCACAATGTCACAGTGTAACAGGTGTGCTAAAAATTGGACTGGTACGAAAATTTTAACCAACGACAACACCGTGGTAAGAAGAGCTCCGCTATTCCTTGAATAGTAAAGCTAACTAGAACTCCACACAATGAGATCTATATATGTATCAAGTTTCAAGTCAATATCTCAAATACTTTTAAAGATATGCTCCGGACAAAAAAATAAGTATTTTAAATAACAAAGGACAATTACTCAACAAGAAGGCCATGATGCGACAATGCGACAATGCGACAGTACGATGGCGACAATGCGACAGTGCGATAGTACGATGGCGACAATGCGATAGTACGATGGCGACAATGCGATAATACGATGACGACAGTACGATAACGCGATAGTACGATGGCGACAATGCGATAGTACGATGGCGACAGTACGATATGACTATCGCATTGTCGCCATCGTACTATCGCGTTGTCGCATTGTCGCCATCGTACTATCGCATTGTCGCCATCGTACTATCGCGTTGTCGCATTGTCGCCATCGTACTGTCGCATTGTCGCCATCGTATTATCGCATTGTCGCCATCGCGTTGTCGCATTATCGCATTGTCGCCCTCTGGATTTTAATGTGTAACCACGATGGCCCTAACGGTATTCCGTAATAAACACTTAAAACCAACTTGTAAAACGTTATCATATGTAATTTCACTTACGCCGACCCGGCGCAATAGACCATAAAATTATCGTTTGCTTAGAATGAGAAGGTCGTAAATACAAAAAATAATTCCACCTTTTATTCTGTTGTTCTTTACATAGACAATTTCGAATTAAGTACTTCACAAATATATCGTGGGTTTCATTAAATAAGTTCTGGCATATACGTTGTTTTAAAAACAAGAAACCAGCGATATACAGGCACAGCGACGTTGCAAAGCTACAGCCAGAAGATACAGACATTGGCAATACCAAGACGAAGTGTAGAAACTGTGCATGCTAATAATAAAAAGGTCGGGAAAACTCGGATACCATATGTATGTCTTATGCTACGTCCTGGTATAAAAAATAATCTAGACGTGTTTCAGGTCTCTATCAATAGCATATCCTATTCATAAAAAGAAACACATTTACCAGAAAAAATCATTTAAATATATTTACCCTGACAGCACCAATGTTGATAAAAATGTCTGGTCATTTGTTTCCTCACTCACAGAAGCCCACGTAGGTCTAAAGTATATCTTTCGGGCTAATTCATGTAACCTACGAGTGAGCTCTCTCCAAAGTGTTTGTGTCCTCGATGTTGGAAACAGATAAATCAAGCCACCATTTACACATGTATTATTGGTGGTAGAAACGGGATTCACTAGCATATCTACGTCATTCATAGTTTGAAGTTTTGGTACGGGATTATCAAACCAAACATAATCAAATTCAAACAGCATCACTTCATATCCGGCTTCAATAAGTGTCAGAAACAGTTCAGCACGACGTATCATGATTCTAACA
This sequence comes from Spisula subtruncata, assembly GCA_963678985.1. NCBI lineage: Eukaryota > Metazoa > Mollusca > Bivalvia > Venerida > Mactridae > Spisula > Spisula subtruncata. The sequence goes on along the minus strand of OY787662.1, from coordinate 42,014,262 downwards.
TACTCGGCTGTACTGTAATCCTGTTTACCCGGTGCTATGTTCACATTCATAGAAACAACATGTATGTTAGGCCAAACTGTTTTCAGTTTTACCATAGCAGCATCGTTAGTTGTAACAACTAAGACAGCTTGGTGAATGTTCATTGCCTGTGTATTACACAACCAACTGAATGCAAATGGTATAAAAGCATCATTCATTAAAGTCACTAAAACTGTTCGGTTATATGAACTAACTTGCTTTGCTTCCTCGAGAATAATTTCCCTCTGATGAGTGTCCATTTCCTCCATTTCGAAAGTGTTCAATGTCACAAAACACAATACAAACAACAGTACTGCAAACAAGACTACACCTTTAACAACAAGTCTAATTTTGCGAGTGTTCATTTTGAGCATACGCATATTTTCGCGCAGTTTATTTAACTGATTTGATATTTCTGGAAGCATTTACACTTTTAAAGACACTGATCAGCACCTGGCAATTTTAGATCTTCCAAAACAAAGTTATAAACAACGTTATCGGCAACACAGACTCGTATCGATCTAGCGACAATTGAAAAACAATCACTGCTTTTATACATGCTATACGTCACGTGATCTTGATGTTAAGCTCTTGTTTAATGTTGGGACTTCTTGCTTTAGCTCAATATGTTGCCGCCAGATGACACCATGTAGTAACATGTCGTTTCAGTCCATCTTTAGAAACATTATTCAGTTTTGTATAAGTATATGAAAGAAATACACACTATAAAAGAAGATTTTTCGAATGTGTTTTATATTCTTAATCTAAAGCATTAAAACAACATATCCGGCGACAATAAAAGCAACCACTGTATAAGTATATACATTATAAAAGCACGTGATGTTACGGTTAAGCTCGTTTTTGATGGTATGCATTGATTTATAGTACAATACACTTAACAAATATTCCAAGTGTGCATGTATATTTAATAAGCCATATTTCAGGACCGATCAAGCTGAAAAGTTTCGCAAATACAGAAATATTGTTTTAATTAGATCTACTATAATTTTATTTTACATAAAACAAAAATTACATACAAAGATAATACATTTAATGGTGCGTAAAAAGGCAATGTCGCGAAACTGAAGTATTGATAATTTGATAATTACAAATCACTTATCCGAAGAGTGCCATTTTTTTATCTTCGGTGCCAACCCAAAACCCCGTAACTCAATTTTGGCGCGAAAACTTTGTTTGCAGCATCTGCTAGACGTCCTGTGCATTTCTGTCTAGTCGCCATCTAAGAAACGTGATTGGCTATTTAAATGGCGACAAGACAGAAATGCGCGGGACGTCTAGCAGATCTATGCGGATGCTGCAAAAAAAGTTTTAGCGTCAAATTTGAGGAACGGTGTTTTGGTTTGGCACCGTCGATATACTATGTAAAATTAATATTGCAACACTACTAAAACTCTATAAATCTTAAATGCGTCATATGATTTTAATTATAATGATGTTATATATTGAATGGACTGTCTTCTCTCTTAACAAATTTAGTTGCATCACACCGAAAAGTACACATGATATGCTCCAGTGCACGATTAAGGAAAGTGGCACCTTAATAGGGAGGCTGCGTACTGGTCCCTTAAAGTGTTCCAAATTGATGTTGAACATGTTAAGCGTTGGTCAGTTAACTATAAACCGGTGAAAATGTTAGAATAATTGAGAAAGGGAATGCGAGGAGCAATGACGTAAAACCAACGTCAATGTGATGTCTGAATGTTGTATGCTGAAACCCCTATTCGGGTGGTTTCGCATACTATGGTGTGATTTCAAGTACACCAATCCACACAATGGGAACATAGAGAGGGTTGGCAACTGTCGGCACGAATGTACGCTCTGAAATAACGTCCGGAATTATTTATTACTACAATAAATTGACGTCACGACGTAACCGTTTCATGTCGTCACCAAGATTTGCGGCAAATTTTCTTGAAACATCTTGAATATGTGTAACAATTTATAATATGCCTATTCGGCAATGGTTTATCTTCGGTCATTTTTTATACCGGCGTCCTCACGTTGGCGTGACGTTGACGCACGCAATCGAGAGCAACGTCACGCCAGATATTGGTTCAGCCTGAAAATTACACACGACAATCATCGCAAGTATCCATTACACATGTACAATTGATCGTCTGTCAGGTACATGTAGACCGGTCGTTACATATCTCTTATTGAACACCAAATGCTGGATAGTCTTGATGACTGAAACGTCAATTCAATGACGTTAGTAACCTGCATGTTCTGGAGCGGCCATCACTAAATGAATGGACAATCATATGACAAGAACATGTTTAAAACTGATTTCAAGTGTTGAACAAAGCGTATGGGCAGAAATCGAATCATGATGGGTGCCACATGTGATGCTGGCAATTTCTGTGACTTTTGTGTTGCTACCCTACGTTCTTTGACGTTAATTTACAAGCAGTTAGCACGTGATTTTTTTAATCATTTTTGGTAAACAAGTTTTGCAATATATTGTATTATACATCAAAATAACTAATTATTATTCTTCTTTCTAAATGAGTCTCATATTAAGAAATTATACTCAGTGTTTGTAAGCTTATATTACACAGTATATATCTAACCCGTTCCTGGCAGAAAATTAGAACCTAGTTAGGTATTCGACTTTTTATATATAGAGGTGAATAACGAACCCACTGCAGAAGTTTCGAACGTAGTTGCAATGGTTATTCGACTTATTATCAAGTTGAATAACGAAACCGCTGCTGGCAGCAGATTCGAACCTAGTTCGTTATTCTACATGTACTTATTATCAAGTTGAATAACTAGCATATTGGACATCAGGTCGATATTTGCGAAAGAGTGTCGAATAACTAACTGACTGCTAGTTTGGTATTGTCGTGCAGTTAGAAATTGAATATCGAACTACGAACTTGTAACCGTCTGCTTACTTCTCGAAGAATTGATAGTCGGCTAACCCTTATGTATAAAATCACTTACAAACTTGTAGCTATCCCCGTTGAAGGTTTCCTAGTGCCCCTATCTCGCCCATCAAGATCATCACACCCATTAGCTTATAAGTTAATTAGTACTACTACTGACTACTATAAGTTTGCTTTGTTCCCTAGGACAATATACCACTGGAATAGCCTCCCGTACACAGTAGTCAGTCTCCCTAACATAGCGTCGTTGTTCAATGCGGCTGTCAGTCGCATTGAGCATGTTCACCATAAATCAGTCTTTGAAAATCTGTTTTTACAACATTTCGTTCTACTTTTACTTTTACCACTGTATTATAAGTAACAGTTGTTCCATACTTATTTGAAATATTCTTATACTCTTTTATTCAATCTTAGCAGTTGACGCGCAAAATTGTCTACGTCCCCGCAAGGGGTTTGACAAAAACGGCAGATAGAAAGAAAGATGACTGTTTTTCTTGTTTTCTCAAAATATTGATTTTGTTGTTACGACCTTCTCATTCTAAGGCAGCGATGTATTCTATTCATTCAGATAATATCCAATTTAACCACATCATTGGATCTTTCACGAAACACACGTACGGCTGCTGGCATCAAAATTAAGATTTTAAAGGGAAGCTTGTAGAAAGCTAGATAAATTTTAAATTCATCAGACGTTTAATATAAGAATGGCAATAATACACACACATGTATTTTTAATTAAGAAATAATGAAACCGTTGCTGTGTTTTATTGCGTAATGAAATATAGGCTTGCAAGAGTTTGGATGCGTAGTAATTAAATAACGAGCGCGTAGCAGAAAACATTGAAAATCTTATATTTCGTTAACTGACATCTCCTTTGAATGACATTAGCTACGAAAATGCACGAACGTAACCGGGAAAAGCCGAAATAATTCGGTTATTATTGACCAAATACCCACGTGACCAGCGGCGTGAAATCCGTGATTTAAAATGGTTGTGTTTACAAAATTTTCAACAGCTAATATTCAGAAATTAATAATTGTGAAAGACAAATGAACAGTTATGGAATTTGGATGTTGCATAAAATCTACTTGATGTGAGTATAGTTTAGTAACCAGTTACCTTGTAAATGATTTTCATAAATAACGCCATATTCAACAGTTCAAGTTCAAGTTGTCCCATAATGGCCATTCTAGATCGGTAGATTCTAGTGCAATCTTTTCCGCTGACTACTGGATCACATATGTGGGTTTTGAAGTTTAGGTAATTTATGGGCTCGAAATATTTGACTTCTAGGGTTTGCAAGATAATTTGTTAATAAATCATAAACCGGCATTGAAAAATATTTACTCAAAAGTATTACTGCTCAGTTAGTTTGTGCCATCCCCGGGAATCATTTGCCTAGCTGTACATGTACAGTTCACGATTCAATACATATATTTTAAAAAACATATCTGTTTTGTGTATACACACACGCGGTTGCATGAAAATTGTGTAGAAATTGTCTTTTCACCTGTTAAAGGGATTAGTGGCAATCAAAACAAACTATAGACATATAGATTATACCGTTATAGCTTTAGACGGTCATCGTTCAGTACCATTTGACCAATATAAACATGTATATCATTCATTCACAAGACCTTTAAACTAACCACGTGACCAAATCTAAACCAAAATCGCAATCGACTCGGGTAACAATTTTCAGTTTATTATGCCCCCGTATCGATAGATCGGGAGGCATATAGTAATGCACCTGTCCGTCCGTCCGTCCGTCCGTCCTTCCGTCCGTTCGTCCGTCCGCCCTGGTTAACCCAAATTGACCGTTTCGTCTAGCATCAATATGGCTTGCTACAAAGTTTTCAAACTTGCATGGATGTTGTATATGATCACTCTCCACGCGCCTGTATCACCTGACTCCATTTTGACCTTCACCTTGACCTAATTTTGGACTTAGACTTATTGAAAGGCCAAATTCTTGGTTAACCCAAATTGACCGTTTCTTCTAGCATTAACATGGCTTGCTACAAAGCTTTCATACTTGCATGGATGTTGTATATGACCACTTTCCACACACCTGTATCACCTGACTCCATTTTGACCTTCACCTTGACCTAATTTTGGACTTAGACTTATCCCCCTTTAGTATTTTCACAATAAAATTTTGTCTGCAGCGTATCTTCAAAACTGTTTAACATATTGACTTGAAATTTGAAATATAAATAAATGGTAACTTGGAGAAGTGCATCGACAAAGAACCATAACTCTGTCTGTCTTAAATTTTGAATTATCTCCCCTTTAGTGTTTTTATATTCAACCAAATTGACCGTTTCTTCTAGCATTAACATGGCTTGCTACAAAGCTTTCATACTTGCATGGATGTTGTATATGACCACTCTCCACACACCTGTATCACCTGACTCCATTTTGACCTTAACCTTGACCTAATTTTGGACTTAGACTTATCCCCCTTTAGTATTTTCACAATAAAATTTTGTCTGCAGCGTATCTTCAAAACTATTTAACATATTGACTTGAAATTTGAAATATAAATAAATGGCAACTTGGAGAAGTGCATCGACAAAGAACCATAACTCTGTCTGTCTTAAATTTTGAATTATCTCCCCTTTAGTGTTTTTATATTCAAATTTTGCTCTGAGTATATCTTCAAAACTATTTAACATATTGACTTGAAACTTGGAATATAAATAGATGGTAACTTGGAGAAGTGCATTGACCAAGCAATATAACTCTGTCTGTCTTAAACTTTTAATTATCTCCCCTTGAGTATTTTCAGAATAAAATTTTGACCGGAGTGTATCTTCAAAATTGTTTAAGATATTACCTTAAAACTTGATATATAAATAGATGGTAGCTTGTAGAAGTGCATGTACCAAGAACCATAACTCTGTCTGCCTTACATTTTGAATTATCTCCCCTTCAGTATTTTCATGATAATTGTTTGTCCGGAGCGTATCTTCAAAAGTATTTAAAATATTGACTTCAAACTTGGTATATGAATAGGTGGCAACTTGGAGAAGTGCAGTGACAAAGAACCATAACACCATATCACCAGATCACACATGAAGTCAATCAAGGCACTGCTTTCAAATGTGGCATATTCGTTTACCATCATAAGTCCCTTATAGTTCAAAGCCATGTAACACTATCAAACATTTTAACTGAATAATGGCCCCTGATTGATTTAGCTTTTTATGGACATGGCTTCCACGGGGGCATAAGCGTTTATTGAACGCAGTCTTGTTTTTTTATTATAACCTATAATGGCTAGATTTTCAGAACACAAACTTTAAGATATCTTGTAGTAATATATTAAATACAATGTATATACGAATATTCGAGAAAAACAAGAAAGTGGTATGTGATATATGTAATTATGTTTTAGCTACACTATTAGAAAAAATAAGCGCGGTCATCTGCGTGATTCTTATGTTAAGGATCCTGTAAAGTGTCAAAATGACCGAGCATATGCAAAACATAGAAGTCTCAAAATAATCAAGAATACTGGACCGAATTAAACAATATTTACACACTTGAAACCAAAGTATCTAATATATCAATATATATGTATGAGTTGTTCACACATAAAGTAGTTTTTCTGTATTTGAGACATAATTGACAAATAAAACACGGTCACGTGCAAAACCTCAAAAACATTTGGAAAGCTCCAGAGGAAAGAAATAACCCCATAATGAATTGCAGAGAACTTAAATTCAGGTACTGCTACAATTAGAATATGAATGCAATCTTCCTCGAGCCTAAAATACCAATTTGAAATCAACATGTGTTCCAATGTAAGACGCCATTTTGTATTTTTCTAACTGTCAAAACTTTGCTCTTCAATAGTTAAGAATCAAAGAAGGTTGGAACAGAATCAAATACATGAATGAAAAGAGGATAGTCGTGAGATTTATATGCAATAAATGACACTTACATCACCGACGTGCTTAGTTCATAATAATGGAATGTGTCACAGTCATTCAATTTGTTTACCACTTATCGTCCATTTTGTTCATGCTTTTAAATCTCTCCGCAAATTCGAATTTTTAAAATCTCCATATTCCGTGACATTTAATAGAAATAATATTAAAATAAAATGTTTAAAGTAAATTGAAACAGAGAAAAAGAAGAAAAAATACTGGAAATATCTGAAATAACAGTTTTGAGCAAGAACTATTTTACGAAACTACACTTCCGGCAAATAACGCTAGCTCTTTGACCGGTGGCAGAAAACAATAATATTGACGATTTCTTCGATTTATAAGGTAATTGTCGTATTGAAAGCGCATATTTGATAAGATATGGTTATTTCCTAAGCATATCTATTGTTAGATGATGCGATCACCTACGTAAAACGCCCAGATCACTCTAAATCGAACAGGTCCAGGGCATGATCACGAGGTTGGTGTGTTCATTGGCAAAGCATGCTCGTGTACGGTGTTAAGGCAGGGACTTCCATGTTACTGCAGCGAATTGTGTTGAAATGTTATGTTTTCAAATTAACCTTTGCCAATTAAAACCACTTTTCTTAAATTAGATTTGTGTATTTAATGTTCAGTGGCGAAAATTCATAAGTTTATATGCAACTCATTATTATTAGATAAATACTTCACACAGGCACTTGACCTCCATACTTTAAAATAGTTCCCTAAATTTTTGTGACATTTTTACATTTTTTATGACTTTCCAATGCATGTTGCAGGATTGTCAAAGCATATTGTCATGATTCATTGGTAGTACTACCTCAAAATGGGTTCATACAACATATTGGCTGAAGGAATTAATTCAATTAATTGAAATAAGTGTTTTTGATAATTTCCTGTGCACATGGTATGTTGTTGCAAAAGCAACATTTTGGATTCTATTTTTATTATATGTCAATTTAAAATGTGTTCTTTAATGATTTCTCTACGTATGGCTGTATATTAGGAAAATATTGCCTTTACATCTGCAGAATTATTGCCTCGTCAAAAATAGTCATTTGACACTATACATGAACCTTAAAGAGGCGTTCCATATCACTTTGATGGTTTAAATCCATTCAGAAATATCAAACATTTAATGAGAACCATTATTGCTTAAACTCCTCCAATTTTAAACAAAAGCTCCCACTAATTACCGAGAAAAAAATTCACGAGTTACATAATAATAAATTGCTGGAAGCGATAAATTATTATTGGTGATTTAACTTTATTTTTGACATTATAGAGACATATTTGCGCACACTTTCTTCTGACAAATTATAATAATTGATTGTACTTTGTACATTTAGCTCATTTAATGTGATAGTAGAGAAAAATATGCTAGTTGTAGGGAAAGCCATTTCAAGTAAACATTTTATCACCTCACTTTTTCGAAGTCAAATTGATACTTTTCACACGTTTTCACCATAATGACCCAAATCGGCCCTACACAGTAGTTAAATGTTATATATAGATAAATCTTTAAGCATTTAGGTGAAATTATGCCTTCAATTGGACTTAAGCAATAGATAACTATATCAAGTATGTTGCAGAAATTAATAACTAAGTGCAAACGTTAAAGTTAGCATCCACTTGTTTAACGTTTGATATGATTGAAAACGCATGGCCATATTGCTTTGATACTGTGCATGCTTTTTCACTATCATACCCCTAACACATATCGCTGGCTTAGAATGAGAAGGTCGTCAGTACAAAATCAATATTTTGGTGGGGAGCGGTGGCGTAGATTTGAGGGGCGCGTTTCGGAATCGAGCGGTCCCGGCGAGTATCATTTTGTACGCGTATTGTTGTGTTCTGTACATTGGATACTTGTAAACATTATATTTCTGTCTTACAGCAATTGGGACTCATCGGACATTACTGCGCTTCCGGATCCATGACGGAAATACCCGAGGTTCTACGAATGACCTTATAGTTCATGAAGTCACGTCGTCTGTTGTCATGAGTGGTGTCATAAACAGCAACAGCAACAACAACAAGCAATCTTAAGAAACGAATAGAATAAAAAAGATAAGTAACTTAGTATTTTAATAAACTGTAAGGTCATAAGAGTCCATCTTTTGCCCTTGAACCCCAATAACAGAACACTATGCCTTGGTCATGATAACACGACTATCATAAGATTCACCATTCGCCATTGACACCTAAAAACAGAACATTAAGCCTTGGTCTTGACAATGCACGACTGTCATAAGATTCATCCTTCGCTCTTGAAACCTGTACGTGGTAACTCCTAAAGCGTATGTTGCGCTAGTTGAGGTTCATGGATAGTAAGTTGTTAGATAGAAAATCAAATATTTTCCTCGTCCAAACCGAAAGTCACCCGTCCCAAGTAACGGTTTTTCCAGTTCTAAAAAATGTACACAATGATAAAGGGGACAGGGATTTCATACGCTGTGAAGCCAGTATTAACATGAAACCATTATACAATAAGCATCTAAGTTTCTTCGTGTTGAGCCTTGGTACTTATGACTGGCCTAAGTCTAGTCTCAAACGCTATCAAACATTTGCGACCAGAGAAATATATTTGCACAGGGGAAAATGTACGGGTTGTTTAGTTGTTAATGTAGCGATAAAGTGTTGTCTTGTGTATTTTTATATTGCGTCTTAAACAACTACAAAATAGTTAGAACACGACCACGTGAAACATCTTTTTTATTTGTTCTTCTCAATTTTCGTCAAAGACTGTATGATTAGTGCCGATGTATTACCTGTAACAGTGTCAATCGTTGGTCAGTGTATAAACACATGGTCAGGGTCATGACTAGGGGACTGTCTTAAGCTCTCGGAACCAAAAAACTGAACACTTGGCTAGGGTCAAAACTACGCGCCAGTCATAATAGTCCATATTTCGCTCCTGAAACGGTGAAACCCAATAGCTGAACACTTGGCCAGGGTAATGACTACGCAACTGTCATAAGAGCCCATATTTCGATCCCCAATAACTGACCACTTGGAAAGTTTCATGAATACGCAACTGTCATAAGCTTCTTGGAACCCGATAGCTCAACACTTGGCCAGTTTCATGACTACGCCACTGTCGTCAGAGTCCATATTTCCATCTTGAATCCCAATAACTGAACACTTGGCCAGACTCATGACTACGCAACTTCCATAAACTTCTTGAAACCCAATAATTGAACAATTGGCAACGGTCATGATTAATCGCCTGTCATAAGAGTTTATCTTTTGCTATTGAAACCCATTAACTGAACACACGAGAGTGAAACCCAATAACGACTGTATATTTTCCATTTTCGATCTTTGTCTTTTTCCAAGGTCAATTATTTTTTATGTATATTCTATTTAAATTGACCCCCATTTTAAATTGAGTTCAAGGGTTTTTATTGCATTTGTATTTACTATCATTTATATAGGGGAAAGGGGTTTCATACACTGTCATAAGAGTCCATATTGTGTTCTTGAAACACAATAACTGAACACTTGATCGGGGGCTCGATGCGACAGTCATAAGAGTCAATTGTCGCACTTGTTATCCAATAGCTAAACAATTGGCCAGGCTCATGACTACGCGACTGTCTTACGAGTCCATCTTCAGTCTGGAAACTCAATCACTGACCACTTGGCCAAGGTGGTCATGAATACACAACTGTCATAAGAGCTCATCTGTCGCACTTTAACCCAATAACTGAACACTTTGCTAAGCATGACTACCCAAAGTTCATAAAAATATATCTTTCGGTCTTAAAACCCATTAACTAACCACTATACTACGGTCATGACTTCGCGACTGTCATAAACGTCTTTTTCTATTGAAACTAATTAACTTAACACTTTGCCATGATCATGACTTCGCGACTGTCGAAAAAGTTTATCCTTTTCTATTAAAACCCATTAACTGAACACTTTGCCACGGTCATGACTTCGCGACTGTCATAAAAGTTTATCTTTTTCTATTGAAACCCATTAACTGAGCACTTTGCCACGGTCATGACTTCGCGACTGTCATATAAGTTTATCTTTTTCTCTTGAAACCCATTAACTGAACGCTTTGTCACGGTCATGACTTCGCGACTGTCATAAAAGTTTATCTTTTTCTATTGAAACCCATTTACTGAACACTTTTGCCACTGTCCTGACTTCGCGACTGTCATAAAAGTTTATCTTTTTTCTTGAAATCCATTAACTGAACACTTTGCCACGGTTATGATTTGCGACTGTCATAAAAGTTTATCTTTTTCAATTGAACCCCATTAAATGAACACTTTGCCACGGTCATGACTACGCCACTATCATAAACGTCTTTCTTTTTCTATTGAAACAGAGTAATTAACCGCTTTACCAGGATTATACCTACGTGGCTGTCATAAGATACATCGTTCACTCTTGAAACCAAATAACTAAACGCTATGTCAGGATCATGACTACGCGACTGTCATAAGATTTATCTTTGGCTCTTGAAACCAAATAAATGATCACTATATGCTTTTCATTTTCCATCATAGTCTGTTTCCAAGGTCAAGTATTCATCATTTGTATTCTGGTTCCATCGACACATTTTAAAATGGAATTCAAGGGGTTTTGTTATTTACTGTCATTTATATAGGGACCAATTATTTCATACGCCGTGAAGGCAGTATTATCACGAATCCATTAAACTATACGCATCTAAGTGTAGTCGTGTTGAGCCTCGGTAATGATGACTGGTCATAACGCTATTAAACATTCCCAATCAGGTAAGCTGTACATTTGTACAGGGGGAAATGTACAGGTTGTCTAGTTGTGAATGTAGCGATAGACTGTTTTCTTGTGTATTTATATTGCGTCCTAAACCTCTACTAAATAGTTACAACACAGCCGTGATACATCTTATGTATTTGTTCTTCTCTATTTTCGTCAATGACTATATGGTTAGTGACGTTGTATTACCTGTAACACTGTCAATCGTTTGTCAGTGTATACACACTTGGTCAGGGTCATCAATACGCGACTGTCATAAAAGCTGAATACTATTCAATGGTCATAATTACGCGATAGTCATAAGGGTCCTTGTTACGCTCTTGAAACCCAATAACGGAACACTTTCCTAGGGTCACGAATACGCGGTTGTCATGAGCGTCCTTCTTTCGCTCTTGAAACTTATTTACCGAACACTATTCCACGGTCATGACTACGCGACTGTCATATGCTCTAGAGACCAAATAACCGAACACTGTGCTAGGGTCATGACTACGCGACTGCCATAATATTCCATATTTCCATCTAAAAAGCCAATTACTAAACACTATATGCTTTTCATTTTCCATCTTCGAAAATAGGCAAATAAGAAGCGCCTTGTGAAGCAGATTTCAAATATGTATGCGTCTTATAAAGTCGAAAGTAGTAGTTACGGCCTTCTCATTTTAAGCCAGCAAATTGTTTCATACGCTGTGGAGCCAGTATTATCATTAACCCATTATACTATACGCATCTAAGTAAGTGTCTTCGTGTTGAGCCTCGGTACTGATGACTGGCCATTAGTATAGTCTCAAACGCTATGAAACATTTACGACCATGCAAACTGTACATTTGCGCAGGGGAAAGTGAACAGGTTGTATAATTGTGAATGTAGCGATGGACTGTTTTCTTTTGTATTTTTACATTGCGTCCTAAACCACTACAAAATAGTTACAACACTGTCGTGATACGTGTTCTTTATTTGTCATACGAGTCTAACTTTCGCTCTTGAAACCCAATAACAAAACACTATGCCAGGGTCATGAATACGCGACTGTCATAAGCGTTGATCTTTCGATCTTGAAACCCAATAACTGAAACTTTACCAGGGTCATGACTACACGACTGTCACAAAGGTGCATCTTTCGCTCCATAAACCCAATAACTAAACACCTTCCTGGGGTCATGACTACGCGATTGTTATTAGAGTCAATCTTTCGCTCTTGAACTAAAATAACTGAACCCTATGCCTTGGTCATGACTCTAAATTTTGTCTTAAAGTTATCGACACTATATCCGCCAGTCATTAACTAAAATGACGGACGCGTTTTCTTCTTTTCTCTCTAAATTAAATGTATAAATGCCCTATTTTATATCCGCCAGTATTTTAATAAAATGACAGTATATCGTTTTCTTCTTTTGTCTCTAAATTACAACTTAAAGTAACCAATAATATATCTGCCAGTCATTAACTTAAATGAAAGGCGCGTTTTCTTCTTTTCTCGTTAAATTACATCTAACAGTGCCCGTTACTACATCGGCCATTTATTAACCAAACAAGTCAGACACGCGTTCTTCTTTTCTCGTAAAATAACATCTAAAAGTGGCCAATTCTATATACGCCAGTCATTAAACACAATGACAGACGCGTTTTGTTCTTTTCTCTCTTAATTACATATAAAAGTGGCCAATACTATATCCACCAGTCGTAACCTTAAATGACAGACGCGTTTTCTTCTTTCCCTCTAAATTACATCTAAAAGTGGACAATACTATATCCGCCAGTCATAAACTAAAATGACAGACGCGTTTTCTTCTTTTCTCTCTAAATAACACATAAAAGTGGCCAAAATACATCCACCAGCCATAAACGAAAATGCCAGATGTAGTTTCTTCTTTTCACACTAAATAACACCTAAAAGTGGCCAATACTGTATCTGCCAGTCAGTAAACGAAATGACAGACGCGTTTTCTTCTTTTCTCTCTTAATTATACATAAAAAGGCCAAAAAACATCCACCAGCCATAAACGAAAATGCCAGATGTAGTTTCTTCTTTTCACTTTAAATAACACCTAAAAGTGGCCAATACTGTATCTACCAGTCAGTAAACGAAATGACAGACGCGTTTTCTTCTTTTATCTCTTAATTATACATAAAAGTGGCTAAAATACATCCACAAGTCATTAACTTAAATGCCAGATGTGATTTCTTTTTTTTAACTCTAAATAACATTTAAAAGTGGGCAATATCCGTCAGTCAGTAACCAAAATGACAGACGCGTTTTCTTCTTTTCTCTCTAAAATACACCTACAAGTAACTAATACTATATCCACCAGTCATAAACTAAAATTGCAGACGCATTTTCTACTTTTCTTCCTAAATAACGTTTAAAAGTGGCCAATACTATATCCACCAGTCATTAACGTAAATTGCAGACGCGTTTTCTTTTGACTTATACTATATCCGCCTGTCATTAACTAAAATGACAGTTGCGTTTTTTCTCTTCTTTCTATATTACACCTAAAAGTGGCCAATACTGTATCCATCAGTCATTAACTGAAATGGCAGACATGTTTTCTGCTTTTCTTTCTAAATAACGTTTAAAAGTGGCAAATAATATATATCCGTCAGTCATTAACTAAAATGACAGTTGCGTTTTTTCTCTTCTCTCTATATTACACCTAAAAGTGGCCAATATTATATCCGTCAGTCATTAACTAAAATGGCAGACGCGTTTTCTTCTTTTCTCTCTAAATTGCACCTTAAAGTAGCTAATACTTTATCCACCAGTCATTAACTGAAATTGCAGACATTTTTACTCCTTTTCTTTCTAAATTACGTTTAAAAGTGGCCAATACTATATCCACCAGACTGAGTCATTAATGTAAATTGCAGACGCGTTTTCTTTTGACTTATACTATATCCACCTGTCATTAACTAAGATGACAGTCGCGTTTTCTTCTTTTCTCTCTATATTACACGTAAAGATAAGATAAGATAAGTTTATGAACGTCTCACTCATGTACATGATTGTTACAAATATGCATATAAATGGATAAAATTGTAAAAACGTGCACACAACCACTCACTTTGAGTTATGAGAGACAATATGAATGACTTAAAATCACAAGTACACATACATTAGAACAGTAAAAATTGACAAATACATCCTTAAAATACAAAGTCATTAGTTTACAAACAAATAATATAAAGCATCATATATACACGTAAAACATTAACTGTACAATACATTTCTCCTAGTGACTAGAATTTCATGACAAGCTTTGGCACTATATTTTACGATTTCATCATTTGATAGGATGTAATAAAACTTTTCAAGATCACTTAAATAATTAAAATCCGGGAAAACATTTTGAACAAGTTACGTCTAATGTTTTCATACAAGTTACATGACATAATAACATGGTATTCATTTTCAACAACAGACATACAATTAAAACAATATCGTTCATCGATTGGTATCCCTTGATATCGTCCTATCTCAATTTTTAGGGGTGCAACACCACAACGAAACTTAGACAGCGCACTTCTATGTGCTCTTGGTATAATATTGTTTTTTACATAAGTTTCAGTTTCATATGAGTGTTTGAATAGTCTATATGTTCTAAGCTTATTGGCACAATTCCCTCTAACAATCTGATCATTGTTTATCGTTTACAACTAATCACGTTTATACTTATCAAACAGTTCCTTTATGCAATTATTGATAATTGTTTTACGCATGGATGTACTGTAATCGTGGTCTCTCGTAAAAGTAATGATATATCCACCAGTCATTAACTAAAGTGACAGACGCGTTTTCTTCTTTTCTCTCTAAATTAAATCTAAAAGTGGCCAATACTGTATCCATCAGTCATTAACTAAAATGGCAGACATGTTTTCTTCTTTTCTTTCGAAATTACGTTTAAAAGTGGCCAATACTATATCCACCAGTCATTAACTAAAATTGCAGATGCATTTTCTGCTTTTCTTTCTAAATGACGTTTAAACGTGGCAAATACTATATCCACCAGTCATTAACTAAAATGGCAGAACTGTTTTCTCCTTTTCTATCTAAATTAAACCTAAAAGAGCTAATACTTTATCCGCCTGTCATTAACTAATATGACAGCCGCGTTTTCTTTTTTCTCTCTAAATTACGTCTAAAACTGGCCAATACTATATCCATCAGTCATTAACTGAAATGGGCAGACATGTTTTCTTATTTTCTTTCGAAATTACGTTTAAAAGAGGCCAATACTATATCCACCAGTCATTAACTAAAATTGCAGACGCATTTTCTGCTTTTCTTTCTAAATTACGTTTAAACGTGGCAAATACTATATCCGCCAGTCATTAACTAAAATGACAGACGTGTTTTCTTCTTTTCTCTCTAAATGACGCCTAAATGTGGTCAATACTATATCCGCCAGTCATTCACTAAAATGACAGAACTGTTTTCTTCTTTTCTCTCTAAATGACGCCTAAATGTGGTCAATACTATATCCGCCAGTCATTTACTAAAATGACAGAACTGTTTTCTCCTTTTCTTTCTAAATTAAACCTAAAAAAGCTAATACTTTATCCGCCTGTCATTAACTAATATGACAGCCGCATTTTCTTTTTTCTCTCTAAATTACGTCTTAAACTGGCCAATACTATATCCATCAGTCATTAACTGAAATTGCAGACATGTTTTCTGCTTTTCTTTCTAAATTACGTTTAAAAGTGGCCAATATTATATCCGTCAGTCATTAACTAAAATGGCAGACGTGTTTTCTTCTTTTCACTCTAAATGACACTTAAATGTTGCCAATACTTCATCCACGAGATATTAACGAAAATGACAGGCGTATTTTTCTTCTGTTCTCTCTAAATTACGCTTAAAAGTGTCCATCACTATATCTGCTTGTCATTAACAAAAATGACAGACGCGTTTTCTGATTTTCTTTCTAAATTAAATCTAAAACTGGCTAATTATGAATCCACCAGTCATTAACTAAAATGACAGACGCGTTTTCTTCTTTTCTCTCTAAATTAAATCTAAAACTGGCTAATTATGAATCCACCAGTCATTAACTAAAATGACAGACGCGTTTTCTTCTTTTCTCTCTAAATTAAATCTAAAACTGGCCAATACTGTATCCACCAGTCATTAACTAAAATTACAGACGCGTTTTGTTCTTTTCTGTCTAAATTTAATCGAAAACTTGCCAATATTATATCCACCAGTCGTCTCTAAATGACGCCTAAATGTGGTCAATACTACATCCACGAGTTATTCACGAAAATGACCGACGCGTTTTCTTCTTTTCCCTCTAATTTACGTTTGAAAGTGACTTAAACTATATCGGTCTGTCATTAACTAAAATGACTGTCTAGGTTTCTTCTTTTGTCTCTAAATTACTCTTAAAAATGGCCAATGCTATATCCGCCAGTCATTTACTAAAATTACCGTCGCGTTTTCATCTTTCCTCTTTAGTTTACGATTAAAAGTGGCCAATATTGTATCCGCATGTCATTAACTAAAATGACAGACGCGTTTTCTCCTTTCTCAAATTTACGTTTAAAAGTGGCGGTTACTATATCCGCCTGTCATTAACTAAAATGACAGACTTGTTTTCTTCTTTTCTCTCTAAATTACACGTACAAGTGGTTAATAAAATATCCGCCAGTCATTAACTGAAATGTCAGACGCGTTTTCTGCTTTTCTTTCTAAATTACGTTTAAAAGAGGCCAATTTTATATTCATCAGTCATTAACTAAAATGGCAGACGCGTTTTCTTATTTTCTCTCAAAATTAAGCTTACATTAAGTTGCCAATACTATATTGCCAGTCATTAACTAAAATGGCAGACGCGTTTTCTTCTTTTCTCTCTTATTTACGCGTGCAAGTGGCCAAATACTACTATTTCTGCCAACCATATGCTACGATGTCAGACGCCTTTCCCTTTTCCTCTCAAGATTACGTTCAAAAGTGGCCAATACTGTATCCGCCAGTCATTAACTAAAATGACTGACGCGTTTTCTTCTTTTTTCGCTAAATTACACCTAAAAGTGTCCAATACTGTTTCCGCCAGTCATTAACTAAAATGACAGATGCGTTTTCTTCTTTTCTATCTCAATTAGATCTAAATCTTGCCAATACTATATCCGTCAGTCATTAACTAAAATGACACACGCGTTTTCTGCTTTTCGTTCTAAATTACGTTTAAAAGAGGCCAATTCTATATCCACCAGTCTTTAACTAAAATTGCAGACGCGTTTCCAGCTTTCTTTCTAAATTACGTTTAAACGTGGCCAATACTATATTCGCCAGTCATTTACTAGAATGACACACGTGTTTTTTTCTTTTCTCTCTAAATGACACCTAAAAGAGGTCAATACTACATTCACGAGTAATTAACGAAAATGACCGACGCGTTTTCTTCTTTCCTCTCTATTTACGTTTAGAATTGGCCAATACTGTATCCGCCTGTCATTAAGTAAAATGGCAGACGCGTTTTATTCTTTTCTCTCTAATTAACGTTTAAAAATGGCGGTTACTATATCTGCATGTCATTAACTAAAATGACAGACACGTTTTCTTTTTTTCTTTCTGAATTAAAACTAAAAGTGACTAATACTATATCCGCCTGTCATTAACTTAAATTGCAGAAATGTTTTCTTCTTTTCTTTCTAAATTACATTTTAAAGTGGCAAATACTATATCCACCAGTCATTAACTAAAATGACAGACGCGTTTTCTTCTTTTCTTTCTTTTATAGTAAATAAATCTAAAACTGGTCAATACAGTATCCACCAGTCATTAACTTAAATTACAGACGCGTTTTCTTGTTTTCTTTCTAAATTTAATCTAAAACATGCCAATACTACATGTATATCCACCAGTCATCTCTAAATCACACCTAAATGTGGTCAATACTATATTCACGAATTATTAACGAAAATGACCGACGCGTTTTCTTCTTTCCTCTCTATTTTACGTTTAAAAGTGGCTAATACTGTATCCGCCAGTCATTCACTACAATGGCTGTCGCGTTTTATTCTTTTCTCTCTATTATATGTTTAAAAGTGGCGGTTACTATATCCGCCTTTCATTAACTAAAATGACAGACACGTTTTCTTCTTTTCTATCTAAATTTAACCTGAAAAAGCTTATACTTTATCCGCCTGTCATTAACTAATATGACAGACGCGTTTTCTTCTTTTCTCTTTAAATTACATCTAAAACTGGCCAATACTATAGCAACCAGTCATTAACTGAAATTGCAGAAATGTTTTCTTCTTTTCTTTCTAAATTACGTTTTAATGTGGCCAATATTATATCCGTGTGTCATTAACTAAAATGTCAGACGCTTTTTCTTCTTTTCTTTCTAAATTACGTTTTAATGTGGCCAATATTATATCCGTGTGTCATTAACTAAAATGTCAGACGCGTTTTCTTCTTTTCTTTCTAAATTACGTTTTAATGTGGCCAATACTATATCCGTGTGTCATTAACTAAAATGTCAGACGCGTTTTCTTCTTTTCTTTCTAAATTACGTTTTAATGTGGCCAATATTATATCCGTCAGTCATTAACTAAAATGTCAGACGCGTTTTCTTCTTTTCTTTCTAAATTACGTTTTAATGTGGCCAATATTATATCCGTGTGTCATTAACTAAAATGTCAGACGCGTTTTCTTCTTTTCTGTCTACATTTAATCTAAAACATGCCAATACTATATCCACCAGTCATCTCTAAATGACGGCTAAATGTGGTCAATACTACATCCACTAGTTATTAACGAAAATGACCGACGCGTTTTCTTCTTTTCCCTTTAATTTACGTTTAAAAGTGGTTGATACTATATTGGCCTGTCATTAATTAAAATGACTGTCGTGTTTTCTTCTTTTCTCACTAAATTACTCTCATTAATGGCCAATGCTATATCCGCCAGTCATTTACTTAAATAACCGACGCGTTTTCTTCTTTCCTCTCTAATTTACGTTTAAAAGTGGCCAATATTGTTTCCGCCTGTCATTAACTAAAATGACATACACGTTTTCTCTTTTTTCAAACTTACGTTTAAAAGTGGTGGTTACTATATCCGCATGTCATTAACTAAAATGACAGACTTTTTTTCTTCTTTTCTCTCTAAATTACACGTACAAGTGGCTAATACTATATCCGCCAGTCATTAACTAAGATGTTAGACGCATTTTCTTCTTTTCTCTCAAAATTAAGCTTATAAGTGGCCAATACTATATCCGCCAGTCATTAACTAAAATGGCAGACGCGTTTTCTTTCTTTTCTCTCTTATTTACGCGTGCAAGTGGCCAAATAATATATCCACCAATCATAAGCTATGATGTCAGACGCGTTTCCCTTTTTGTCTCCCAAAATTACGTTTAAAAGTGGCAAATACTGTATCCGCCAGTCATTAACTTAAATGACAGACGCGTTTTCTTCTTTTTCCGCTAAATTACACCCAAAAGCGTCGAATACTGTATACGCTAGTCATTAACTGAAATGACAGACGCGTTTTCTTCGTTTTTGTTCCTCTAAATTTTACCTGATTTTGGACGCATTTTCTTCTTTTCTCTCTTAATTACACGTAAAAGTGGCTAATACTATATCCGCCAGTCACTTACTCAAATGTTAGACGCGTTTTCTTCTTTTCCTTCTAAATTAAGCTTATAAGTTGCCAATACTATATCCGCCTGTCATTAACTAAAATGGCCGACGCATTTTTTCTTTTCTCTCTTATTTACGCGTGCAAGTGGCCAAATACTATATCCACCAATCATAAGCTGAGATGTCAGACGCGTTTTCTTTTTTTCTCCCAAAATTACGTTTAAAAGTGGCCAATACTGTATCCGCCAGTCATTACATAAAAGGAACGATGCGTTTTCTTCTTTTCTTTCTAAATTACATCTAAACGTGGCAAATGATATATCCGCCAGTCAGTTACTCAAATGACAGACGCGTTTTGTTTTATTCACTTCTGTTCGTATGTACGATCTGTGGTCATGTTGAAGACGAATGCACCAGGTTTCACGACATTAAGTGACTGGTACCAGTGCATCCCTAGCTATAAGCTCCACACAAAAGCAATGCCTCTTGTCATATTATTTTGCCCACTCATTTAATAAAACTCGTATGTAATGGACACTCTTGCAAGATCCTCTATTTGCGACACGCATACATGAATCTAACAGATTATGGTATAGTTATTTCGCCAAAATGCAGCAAAAAACCCTCTGTATTTAATTCAAAGGCAGGAAATTTTCACATTGTCAAATTTTAACATAAAAATGCTTCATGAGTTATTAAATGTAATTGATGTTCTCATGGAAATAAACAAGTTTATTACTGGTGTATTCTTCGGACTTCAGGTTTGTTAACATTGAGAAAAACATAGGTCCATCAAATCAGTAAGTAATCACTTTTGATATGAAACATAAGTAACATAACTATTTAATCCGACATTGTAGAACTATGACATGCAAAAAGATAATCTTGAGGAAATTAGACAGAGAAGGCAGCACTTAACTACATCCGAGCACAGACAATAGTAACAGCACACCACAACTACACGGAGCAATGCCTACAAAGAAACACAGCCCAAAGGAATGATCAAAAGCCCAAATCCCCGCCGCAAAAATGCTGGATGACCCAATTCCACAAAGAAATAGCAAATATTCATGATTGTCCTTCTGATAAGCATAAAAACCGGTTCGAAATTAGTAACTATACTGCCTTTTACTGGTTTGATTCAAAGTCCATTTACATACTGAGCACAATTCACCAAACACATTCGGTTAACAACGGCATGGTCTGCAAGCCACCATTAAAAGGTCATATCTCAAGTATTTGGTGTAAAAGGCAGCAGCGTATGTGGCTCACAATTTTCACATTCAGCAGTCTATTCCAACTATAATTGTATTTCTTTGTGAAACTAAGTTGTCCACCCTTTTTACAGGTGTGGGATGATTGGGCTTTTCATTTGTGTTAGGTTGAATGGGCACTGTTCCGAGTCATTGTTTTATGTCATGCTGTTTATGTTTTGTGTACTCGGTTGGTTGAGTTGGGTGCTACCTTCCCTGTCCGATTCCCTCATATCGTTTAGCAGTTCCCAAATCAATTTCATATTGTACTTAGTTCCATTATTGCGAACTTCCGAAACGAGACTACTAAATGTGGTAACTTAATACAATAACCGTAAACACCATGGCCACAGCATTATCAAAGCTACGTCACAAAAACACCACTACCATCAAGTACATAATTTGAACATACTTGCTAAGTTACAACCGCAGCAGTAACACGTACTTCTGATAAATATTTAAATAGCTTCTGTTTTGTTGATCTATTTTCGCCTCCCCTACCAATTGTTGAGGGGACTTTATTGCTTTGCACACGTCGGTCGATAGGTCGGTAGTTATGTAGGTAGACCGTTCAATAAATCAAGAATTATAGAATCTTTTACATGCTGATCAGGTGGAGTGCTGCCTATCCTGTTCGATTTTCTCATACCTTTATGCTGGTTGAACAGCAACGTTAGATCATCACTGATGTTTCTAAGGTCATCAGATCAGAGGTCAAGATCATTTTGACTTTTATCATTTCCGACTATCAGTTTGTCATAGGGAAATAACAGTTTTACAAATACCTCTTGTTATAATTGTATCGGTCGGACCAGCGCGTATTCTATGTTCATGTACTCGTATAAACAATGTATGCTTACTTCTGATTTCTTATTCGTTTTAGATTTCATGACATTAAATCGTAAGTTAAACTGGCTACAACAATGACACAGATTCATCAAATTGGTAAGTCAGAAACATATTATATACAAGTATCAATAATTCTAAAATTCAACACGATGCAAACCGTTATAATAAACCCTTTTATTAACAATACAAACTTGTTCGACAGCAATACTAAATATCTCTGGTTTAATTTGAAGATAGTTGCCGCATTGAGCAATCTAACCCCCGTTCACAGTTCTAGGCGTGCCTGCAACACTGTAGTTACTACATATTATTAAATGACTTACTACCGTCTTGCGGGCACCCCTCGAGTTGTTGCGCGGTGGACATGTCGCCGGGTATACGAAGCATATTCGAAGCCAATATTTGGGGTCTTTTGAACGTCCGTCGCACATTAATGATACAAACCAACTACATCGTTTGTCTATCATTCGATGGGAAATGACAGCATACATGTAGAACCGCGTGGATGAAAGGAAATATATACATATGTATTCCAAATACTCAACAGCTGGCCGCTATCGCACAAAGTCACATGTTGCCGTACGTCGTGTGAACATACCAAATTACACGTTCGTGTACTACTTGTGTGCGTGCGTGTGTGCGGACGTGCGTGCGTGGTACAAAGCTTTCATACTTACATGTATTCGAACAATCTTCACATACCTATATCATCTATCCTCATTAGACCTTTACCTTAACATATTTTTGGACTTAATGAAGGGCCATATTCCTGTTTAACCCTAATCGACCTTAATAGTATCGTCTTACACCAATTTGGTTTGCTGCAAGGTAATACTTGCATGGGTGCTGTATTACAACACTCTTCAAACAGGTATATTATATCACCTTACCTTGTGTTGACCTTCACAGTGACATTATTTTAGACTTAAACTTAGGAAAATGCCAATTGCAATTGATAATCTTTATGGATCGATTGTTTCATATACTACATATTTGATCGGGGGGGGGGGGTGGCGTAAGCGTTTATTGAACGCAGTCCTGTCTAACAGTAATTCTAGTATAATTCAATGACAACAATGGCGGCAATAAATGTGAAAAACAATCAGACAGCTGCGGAACCACACTCACATCACGTACATCAAACGAATGTCGGTAATATGACGGACGGATGTAAAACGGTCGCATGAAATACGTACGATGAGCAATTAGGCTCTCGTGCAATAATTGTACACTGCTCAGAATAATTAAATGAACACTGAACTTTTTTGACATATCTTTGCCAGGAATGAATAATCAGTGGCAAAATTAATGTATGATATGAGAATGTTGTCTTATGAACGAACATTAAAATGGTCCAATTGATGTTAACGTATTGAAAAAGTAGTGAACATTGATAAAACCCATTTTTGTGCAAATAACACTAATTTTGATTATTCCGTTAACACGAAATATGTATTGCGTATGTCCCTCTGTATTGTTAATGCAATGAGTAATCAAGATTTGTACGTTCTCAAGTAATAACATTGTGCTTTAAGGGGGAATAAATCTTTACTCCTGCACGATAAAACAAGCGGCTTAGAATTAGAAGGTCGTAACTACCAAATCGATATTTTGAGAAAACACGGAAAAACTGTCTGACATTCAGTCTTTACTTTTGGTAAAACAAACTTTTAAAACTTCATTTTGGTCAACATAACAAGTTCAGATTTTTATGAAAAGGGCTCATAAGAAGCGCCTTGTGATGCTTATTCTAAATATGTATGAATCTTAAAAGGTCGTAAGTGGCACTTACGACCTTCTAATTCTAAGCCATCGAAATGTTTTCATAGGCGATCTCATGCGTGTTATGCACCTGTAGATAATGTTCCAAACATGTTTTATGGAATTCAGATTATTGCAACATGTAGCTCAGTCCATAACGGCAATTTTGCCAATGCTTTAAATGCCGGATACTACTCAAGAAGGGGATGGACTTCTTTTAATCCGTCTAAATGGTCATAAAAAGTCGACAGGGTATTTCACCTCAACTGAGCCCAACTTCACTCCGGGATAATTACTACTGATATGGCCAAATATGTATTCTAACAGCTTTTCTTTACATTTCAGATTCGGGATGTACATGTAAACAAAACAATCGTTGCAGTTGTCGTAAACGACTTAGATTTACAACTTAAAGTGCGATCGATCATTCGTGATGTGCTGTATTTTAAAGAAAAATGTGACTGCTTATAAAATTTGATAGAAAGGTTGCATTTAGTTTATTTGGTCCATAAAGGACTGTGGTCCGTAAAAGTGACCAAATATGATAATATGATTTGTTGTATCGTTGTGTTCTTATTTCCGTCTTGAACAATCAACAATTCTTGCTTAGAATGAGAATGTCGCAAGTACGAAATCAATATACAAAAAAAATATTGAAAAAAAACCACAAAACTGTCTGAATTTTACTCGTTACTTATGGAAAAACAAGCTTTTACAACTTCATTTTGGTCAACATGACAAGTTCTGATGTTCATGAAAATAAGCTCACAAGAAGCACCTTCTATATAATGACGTAGATTTTAAATATATATCAGTCCAATAAGGATGTAAGTAGTTACGGCCTTCTCATTCTAAGCCAGCGAATTGCCTTATAACAGTAACTATTTTTAAAAAAACGATTCTGGATTCGAGTGTGTATGATAGTTACTGTTGATAGTTTTTAATTTTTCAAACCCCAGGTCGGAAGAAAATAGAGAAATGATGTGGAAATACTCTAGCAATTAGTTCAGTCTAGTAATTCTAATGTACACATGTATATACCACCACCTGGTTAAACCCTCCTTATATCAACATCGGTAGCATGTTTACTTGATGTGGGGAGCGGTGGCCTAGAGGTAGGGCGTGCGCGTCAGGATCGAGAGGTTCCGGAATCGACCCCCCTCTGGACCACTGGTTAATTTCTCTGAGCAAGACCCACATGCTTCACTCAACCATGGTGTAAAATGGTACCTGCGAGGGCAGTGTCTATTCCCGGGCGCCGCAGATCGATGTTGGCTGCCACACCCACAGGAGGAAATGGTCTCCACAGGGAGACACGAGTGTAGGTTTCCATTTGTAGCCCAATGACCAGGGGAGTTAAACTGTCAAACGCCTTACAGCTGAAAAGAGCCTAAGAACATTGGTAACTTTTTTAAAACTTATGTTATAAAAGCAGATTGAGATACTCAGTAGACATAAATCAATGCTGGCTTAGAATTAGGTCGTAAAAAAAAAATTAATATTTAAAATTACTCTTTACTTATGTTATAACAAACTGTTTGGTCAACATGACAAGTTCCGGTTTTCATGAAAATATGTCAATAAGGAGCGCCTTGCAATGCTCAAACAACATGTATCAGTATTATAAGGTCGTAAGTACCTTCTCATTCTGAGCCAGCGATATGGCTCTATAAGTTGGACTCTTATCTCGGGAGCTCTACCAATCGCGCCTGGTCATGATTAGCGTAGTTAGTGCATGGACTGCAATCAAGGCGATGTGAGCATACATTTTACCTACGTACAGCTCTTTGTGATACATTTATATTAAACATATACACACATGTCCTTCTAAAACTTTATTATAATATTCGTACAATTCAATCATAGATACGTAGATCTCGATAAAAGTTACATTCTTGATACAAAAACAGAAAGGTTTAGTCAAAGACACAGAAAATGGCCATAGAAAAATGACTACCTAAATACATGTATTGAAGGCAAAGGGAGACAAATATTGGGTAAAATACTGCCCAAAATAACCTTGTTCAACCTTTTGTTGTTCTCTTGGTCAACTGTTTTGTATGCACTCCCCAAAAGTACACTGAGCAAAAGTTCCAACTAGACGTTTTATAAATCTCAATAAGTCTTCCATTTTTATAGATACGGTTCTGAAATTTTAAGACTGTAACGTGTACGAGGGCCATTCAATATATTCGTGGACAATCGTTCTCATTTTACCATGTTCATGTTTAAATAATAATTTATTATATCATTATAAACATCTTAGCTATTACCTTCGGAGATACAAATTTATCTTTGATTATGCGACCCAGTAGCATGTGACAAGCCGTTGTATTACCATAGTAACGCGCTACCACCCCTGACCGACGTAACGTACCTTTTTCATTAGTTCAACTACTTATAAATTCTTAATTAATTAATTTACTTTCCCATAAGTTTGTCTGATTATTGCAAGATATTATCATAATATTTGGTGAAACTATTAAGTTGTTTGGACGTTTGAGTTTGAATTTAGAAGTATTTGATCTATGCCGGTCACGTTTTCATTTACGTAAAAAAACCGATGAATTTACACAGGGAAATTCGTGCAACTATTAAATCGTGCACTTTCGTAGAAATACACACCAAACAAACATACGCTACTAATGAGAACAAACGGAGAACATGCAGCACTCATTGTCTTTGTCTTTTAGTTGCAATGTCAACTTTATGAAGAGCAGCATTGTATTAAAAATGAAACAGGGATCGGACGAAATTTGCAAACGTAGGGACGTTTGAGGAAACGCCAGTCAGAATTTGCGACACGTTTTAACTTAACACACAGCCATTAAGTCTAGCTTAATCCTTTACTTTGAATACATAAAATGTTGTAGTAGATCTATTTAATAATACACAAGTTAAATATTTATGTTTAATTGAATATGAATGACATAATTCAATTTCGAGTTTATCATTCGAGAAATAGCAAAACGGCAATAACGTCGCTGACGTCAGAATATATTTGCGTTGTGTGGTGGTTGCGGTAAAGTGATAGTTTTGTTTTAGCCATATTTTCTTTAAAAACGCGTCGTTTCTTGCAAGATTTTCAGCACTTGTGTCATAAAGGCTGTAGCTAAGTGTGGTATACTTAGTTATTTTTTGTATCAATGTGTATTAAAATGACAATTCCAGTCCACGAATTTATTGAATGACCCTCGTATTGACAATGTATACATTTTAAGAAAAAAATGTTTGTCAATTTCCTAGAATTAGGTAATCGAGTAAGCACGTGCAAAACGTGTTTTCCACGTGCTGAACGCCAGCCATTGTCCAAAAATGATTTTTTTGCTCTTGCTTTCATAGCCTTTTGACATCCCGAAAGGAAAAACATAAATTTATTAAACCAAGTTAAGCATGCCTCGTCTGCAGAACGACGAAAGAGCACGTGCTAAAGGAATGTTGGAAATTGAACATCATGGAGTGGGGTAAAATGCGCCATTTCCTTTATTTTTATGATTTAATTGGTTATTATTGTTAAAAACATTAGCTTTACCTAGGGAAAATGTATTCCTGTTGGTATTGATTATTAATGCGGGATGCATTGAGTGTTTTGACGCCATGTAAACGTACACTCTGAACAGATACGTTCGAACCGGAAGTGAAGTGGACTTGCGACAATTACCTCGACCCCGTGTAAATACGATTATAGTGGGTTGAAGTTTTGTGTAATGGCATCTACGTATTCGTTTTCAACCAAAACGTCATTGACGTCAAGCGGGTGAATAAACGCAATATCTCTCGAACGTCAATTTCCAAAATGATGACGTATGGTTTTTATCCCTCGCACATGATGGGGCTACTAGTCAAACATCCGTCACGATTTAGAATTTCCTACCACGCAATCATGTTAAGGTGCTAAATTGTGTTTCAAATCCCCCTATAGAGCACTTCTGGCGAGAGTTTAATTGACCCATTAGACGACTTCCGGTCGCCTCTCAACATCATCAAGAATTGCAGCAATTCATTTTCAGGGAACGGTCTGTCATTGAACAGCGGTACATTAAAATTTACATTAGAACCAGGTTTAGACGCTGCTCAGAAATAATTCGGTCAAAAGGCGGATATTAGCGCTTTTGGAACAATGTGACTTTTAACTTGGAGGGGTCAATTTGTAAAAGAGTGTGTTCTGTGATAGGCTCACATGTTCTTGTATTGAATCATTAATCTTACTATAGGAAATTGAATTGTTTTTCACATCATGTAATTTATTTTTGCATGTCTCCATTACCAACAAAAATATACCATAATTATCATGGGGTCTAGTTAGAACTTTTGCTCAGTATATTAACACGTCTCTGTTTATGCCCCTACCGGTTTTCAACCGGAGCGGACAATAGGTTTTCCCTCGGTCAGTCCGTCTGCCCGTAAGTTCGGCCATCCGTACATCCCTCCGTCCGTCCGTCAAGAAAATCTGGATACCGCCATGACTGAAACAGTTTTTAAGCTAGGTTTATGAAACTTGATATGTGGATAGGGACCAATAAGGAGATTATGCACGTCTAATTATTTGTGTGGTTACCATGGCAACAAAAACATTGACAACCTGGAAACCAGGTAGTGGATTCTGTATTGCTTGCAATTCCGATTTACTTGTAATTTCAGCCCTGTAGTGTAAAACATTGAGATGTATTCATATGGCATTTCGCATACAGATACTTAGTAGACGCAGATGATCATTAATTTGTTTTTGGCTATTTTGATATTGTGGCTGTGCATTCAGGGCATTGCGAAATGGTGCGTTTTACACGTGCGTTGCATGCGCACAAAAACGCTTTGCTTTATGCACGATTTCATAAACTGTTTGGGTATTTTTGTAAATTTGTAAAAATACCTCATAACGTAACACGTACTGATATGTAACATTTCATGAGGGTACATACCTGAATAAAAAATATCGACGGGTAAGAACTTGGAGCGAAAATGGCAAAAATCTAATTTGACAATAGACCATGAAATATATAGGAATCAATGTTCGGTAGTCAACAAAATGTTGAAACGATCCAAAGTATCCTATTACACAGATAAGGTAGAGTCCTGTGGTCGTGATCAGAAAGGGTTATTCAAGATAACTAAACATCTGATGGGTGAGGAAAAAGAAGTAGTGTTGCCAACTGGTAAACCCGCTAAAACGCTTGCACAGGATTTCAGTGATTTCTTCATTAACAAAATTGAAGCAATACGTACTGAAATAGCCTCCACTATTCAGTCATACCAACAAAACGACAGTGTTGAAGTCGAAACTTCGTTCGGAAAAGAGCAATTGTCAGAATTTTCTCCAACATCTGAGGATGAAATCCGAAAACTAATAAATAAATCACCTAGTGAACTTGATCCAATACCAACATGGCTGTTAAAGGATTGCTTGAATGAACTTCTGCCATTATTAACAAGAATATTCAATGCATCACTCAAAAGTGCTTATGTACCCAAGGCTTTTAAAAGCTCCAGAATAAGACCACTGATAAAGAAGCCAGGCTTTGATCAAAATGTACTGAAAAATTATAGACCTGTGTCAAACCTACCTTTCATTTCCAAAGTTCTCGAGAAGGTAGTCGATGCTCGACTGGAAGAGCATTTAACACTGCACGATCTCCACGAAGAACGTCAGTCAGCATACAGAAAATTCCACTCAACTGAAACGGCTCTTCTTCGTGTGCAAAATGACATCCTTTGCTCTCTAGATCAGAATAAAGCTACGGTCCTGGTAATGCTGGATTTATCAGCAGCCTTTGACACCATAGATCACAACACCCTACTACGCCGACTTGACAATCATTTCGGTATAATAGGCAAGCCACTAGAGTGGATGAAATCCTATTTGTGTGACCGCTACCAGACTGTCTGTATAGATGGAGAACTTTCAAAACCTGTACTAATGAACTACAGTGTACCACAGGGTTCTGTGCTTGGTCCGAAGAACTACATTATGTACACAAAACCAGTAGGTGCAATCTGTAGAAAACATCAATTGCAACATCATTTCTATGCCGATGACTCCCAATTGTATATGGCATTCAAACCAAAAGATTGTGTCTCGCGAGATGAAACACTGCAACGAATTGAAGCTTGTCTGAAGGATATCGTGCACTGGATGAGAGAAAATTTGCTGAAACTTAACGCCGAAAAAACAGAGGTAATCTTGTTTGTACCGAAAAGGAATGCCAGTTCAGTTGACAATCTCAATGTAAAAGTTGGTGATGCTGTGATCAGACCAACGTCGATGGTGAGAAACCTCGGGGCCATGTTGGATTCGCATTTGGACATGGACAAACATGTAAACTCTGTCCCAAGGTCGTGTTTTATGCAGATCCGACAAATAGGTCAAATCAGACAATACTTAACTGTTGATGCAACAAAATCCCTGATCAATTCTTTAGTAACATCGAGACTGGATTACTGCAATTCATTATTATGTGGCACCCCGAAAATCATTTTGAATAAACTACAAATTATTCAAAATACAGCAGCCCGCCTCATCACACGGACACCACGTTACAATCACATCACTCCTGTGCTGAAGGATCTTCACTGGCTACCTGTACAGTACAGGGTAGAGTACAAGGTCTTGACTCATGTTTTCAAAGCACTACATGGAAAATCGCCTGGCTACATCAGAAGTATGTTGGAAGTATACACTCCACAAAGACAGCTAAGGTCTCAAAATGATTCTGTTCTTCTAGTTGTGCCAAGGACTAGGACTGTGACTTACGGTGACCGATGTTTCACAGCTGCTGCACCCAAACTCTGGAATGCAAGTTCTGCCAACAGCGCTCAGAGACAGTCAAACACTACCGTCCTTCAAGAAAGCGCTGAAAACGCACTATTTTAATAGAGCTTATTTATGCTGACTGTGTTTATGTTCCCATTAACTTGGCGCCCTATTATTGTGCCCAACGACCCACATGTTCCCAGGACTATAAGCCCCATCCACCTATTGGTAGATCCCTACTATTAAGTTTAGTAGGGCCCCGTCTACTGGGTTAAGTAGAGCCCCGCCTACTGGGTTAAGTAGAGCTCCGTCAACTGTCTTCAATAGATCCCTACTACTAGGTTTAGTAGGGCCCCGTCTACTGGGTTAAGTAGAGCCCCGTCTACTGGGTTAAGTAGAGCCCCCGCCTACTGGGTTTAGTAGGTCCTACTTTTATATTTTATGTACATTATATACTGTTTTAACCATTTATTAGTCATGATTGTACAGCACTTTTGAACGTGTGTATACATGAAAAAAGGGCTATATAAATATGGTATAATAATAATTTTGGGTAGTGTATTATATGACCTTCTTTTGGACGTTATGCAGATCGTATTACGGTCAAAGAGAGACTATAAAATATACGAAAAACATGACCAGAGGAACAAAATAAATCTGTGAAAACTTTTTGTTCAGTTCAAGGCCCAATATTTATCTCCCTTATAATTCAATTTTTTGATTGTCGAAATGATAATAAAGACTTTAATCGTTATTCAACTCATAAAAAACGAATACCAAACTTGGTTCAAATCGGCTGCCAGCAGCGGGCGCGTTATTCAACTCAATAATAAGACGAATACTGAAATAGGTTCGAATCTTCTGCCAGTGGCGGATTCGATATTCAACTCATTAGAAGGCGAATACCGAACTAGGTTCGAAACTGCTGTCAGCAGCGGAATCGATACTGAACCTGATAATAAGACGAATGTCGTTCTAGGTTCGAATATTCTGCCTGCAGCGGGTTCGATATTCAAGTCGATAAACAGTCGAATACTGGACTAGGTTCGAATCTGCTACAAGCGGCGGGTTCGATATTCAACTCGATAATACCACGAATACCGAACAAGGTTCGAATCTTCTGTCAGAAACGGGTTCGATATTCAACTCGATAAGAAGTCGAATACAAAAAAACCCACAAAACTAATTTTGAAGCTATACTGCCAACAATGGGTTCGTTTTTCAACTTGACAAGAAATCGAAAATCGAACTGATTTCGAGTCTGCTGTCCGCAGCGAGTTCGTTATTTAACTTAACAAGAAGTCAAATTTTGAACTAGGTTCGAATCTGCTGCAAGCATCGAGTTCACTATTTAACTTGATGATACCTGCATGTTCCGATTCTAAAACATACCATTCAGTGTTTTTTCACTGGTATGCCTTCTTCTGTCCCTTGTCAAACTGTGTTTGCATGATAGTGAATGCCTACTTGTTTTTCTATGGCTCTTTTCAGCTGTTAGGCCGCTCAAGCACCCTTTGAAATTTCAACTTTCCTTGGTCATTGGGCTACCTATGGAAACCTACACTCGTGTCTCCCTGGGGAGACTATTTTTCTCCTGTGGTGTGGCAGCCAACATCGATCTGCGGCGCCCAGGAATAAACACTGCCCTCACAGGTACCATTTTACAACATGGTGGAGTGGAGCATGTGGGTTTTGCTCATAGAAATTAACCAGTGGTCCAGAGGGGGATCGAACCCAGGACCTCTCAACCCCGAAGCGAACGCCCTACCTCTAGGCCACCGCTCCCCAGAAGGTATGCCTTCTTCTGTGCAATGTCAATTTGTCTTTGTTTGAGAAAACTTGCCCACAAACCTCACACATTAAACTGGTTTTAAACTACCAAATATTTTTCTGTGCCAAGTTAACCAACTTTGTTTGTTAATTGAATTTCACAAACATCACATTAAATGGTGTTTCATCAGTATGTAAAGTTCGGTGACTTTCGATGACTTTCCAGGATTCATTTGCAAATGCAGAGCCACAAACTTGGAATTCAAATGTTTTTTCACCAGTATGTATTCTTCAGTAATGTTCAATATTGCTTTTGAAAATGAATGCAAATTCGCAAACATTACATACAAATGGTTTTCACCAGTTATTGGTGAAAACTATTTAAAAAACATGGTTTGTGGATATGTAGGCACAAAACATGTAACTTGGAATATCAAAGAATGATACATACTAGTGAAAAAAACCACTTAAAATCTGCATTTACAATCAAAGATAATTTAAAGGATATATACTGGTGCGAAATTGGACTTCTTATCAAGAAGAATAACGAACTCGTTGCTGGAAGTAGATTCGAACCTATTAACAAATTCGACCACTTATTAATAACGAACTGGCTGCGTATCTTACGAATCCAGGTTAGACATAAATAAGATAACGTTTTTTATATATAATATTCATTATTTGTGCTTACAACAGTTGTTCCTATATATACAGTATACATAGTGTCAATTGTGAAATGGTTACAATGCATCATACAGAAAACAACATAAATGTTTTTTAAAAAATGATGAGAGGGACGGTCAGATTTTTAACTGTAACTGTCATAACCGACAACGACCGCTTAAATACATGAAATTTCAATACTAATTTCACGAGCAGCAAATTCAGGACACAACTGTACACATTTGGACTTTACAATTTCGGGGTCTGATTCCGTCCACAATTATTATAGTAGTTTTTCAAATCATGCTCACAGTCATGTGAAAGTGTGTTTGCTTGTATTCTTGATAAATGTTTTGAAAGTATCGTTAAATAACAAAACAAGTTGCACCTTGTGATGCTGATTTTAAACATGCATCAGTCTCATTTGTACTTACGACCTCTCATTCGAAGCCAGGGATATATACTTTAAATTTGAACGTAAAGTAAGTTTGCGCTCTCAGTAAGTGCATTGGTGAAACAGTACCCTGCTACAGACACTGCTGATCTGACTATATATTGCGCATTTCGTTGATTTTGTGTCGTTATTGCAATGTTTGGTGGTGACAGTTTAATAGGTTGATACAACGCACACATATTATGATAGTGATACACATTACATAGAGTCAAACAATTACATACACTCTTAAAGGTCTATTAACGATGCAATCTTAAAACATTATTCAAATTGTCCATATTATCTTCGTATATTTCGGAGACCTGAAACGACAAAATGTATTGATTATGTACAATACAGAGGATGTCTAGCCTAGGGTCACACTGAATATTGTTTGCCTCGGCGATGTACTCTCGATTGGCATACATGAGCTTCATGATGTGGCCTCCGTAGCTCAGTGGCTAGAGCGCTTATCGCCTAATCCAGCGACCCGGGTTCAAATCCGGGTGGAGACACACATATGCCTGCCATATTTAGCAGTGAGCTGACTGGCAAATAAAGGCTATGCTCGGCATTTTAAAGGAAGCATCAGGAGCAGGGATTTTCAACACGTTCTAATAATTTTCCCGAAGCTTCCAATAGACTAAGAGAATCTTTTTCCCAATGCCACCAGATGTTCATTTATTAACGCGGTAGTACATTGCTGAGGCGAAAATGCTCAGTGGGGCCTACACTAATAAGAACGGGTACTATAGTACTAACTAGAATAGTTCGATGGCATTTAAAACCAAATACGGCTAATGAATGAGAACATACAGTTTGTACATAATATTAAATAGCTAAGTTAAACTACAATGCGTCCAGTTCAATAATTTGTTCACGAGAACAAACAAAGTTGAACGTAGGTTGCATAATTATTTTTAGAGGCGACACAGTTGGGTAAGCCAAGACATTCAATATATTTGGTATCTATTTACCAGTGAGATGTATACACCCCCCCCCCCCCCTACCTCGGGGATGGGCCGGCATTTCGACTTTAGGGGTGTCAAACCCCCGCCAATCCACGTCCAGTGGGGGACAGTTGACGGTAAAATCTCCGGTATTCCCCCACCCCTGGCTACTAAATATTGTCCCCGGGGTATTGGTTCGGAGAAAAAGGCCAACATTTCCTCGGCAGTGCGGGGAAAGCTGGAAGAAAATCGCTATCTATATAGGTTGTGCTTTCTGTATGGATCCAACACATTTCGATTTTAAGAAAATAAACGCCTTTGAAATCACATGGACAAAAAACTATAATCCCACTACAGATTGAGCTCAAACCTCTTTAATGATCTCTGTCGAGTTGACGTACCTTTTGTTTAAATCTGTAAAACTGTACTGTTGGTAGAAAGTCGACTTGACAAAATGGAGGTGTGTCCTGGAAGATTAATAATAGCAATTACAGTATTTGGCGGCATGTGTGTGCAATTAATGCATTTATATGTACACCTTAAAACAGGATTGATTTGTGAACGCTATTTATATTTGTAACTGACTCGCAACAGTATTTTAAGATGTTTAAAATTAAGATAACAAAAAGATCATGAAAAGAAAACATATGGAAACACTTGCAGCAGACTTTTGCGACTAATTTATTGAGAGAGGAAATATTGATTGTATTGAAATTTGTACATCTTATGAAACTCAATCAAATTAATCATAAACACGACATGAAGGAATCAATCAAGATTAATGTTACCAAACTGTCTGAAGATGTGTTCAACTCATCACAAACTTACTTCGTTGTCATCCACGTCCACTTGTAAGAAGATGACTTCGGAAAATTCGGGTAGTGACATTGCAGCATTTAGTTTGCGTACTACGTCACCATTTTTGGTGCACCAGTCTGCTGTAAAGTCCACAGCAACCAGACGATCACCGGCGTCTTCAAGTTCCCGCTCAAATTCGGCCTGAAAAATATAATATATCGTTCGTGACAATAAATATTTATTAAATAGAAGTTAAAAGGGATAGATATCCGATAGGTCTGCGTGTTTGAAATTGATATTATCAACCCGAGACCCGACTGTCATCTGACTACCCGAAAATTTGTGACAGCTAGTGACAGAGCACCGAGAAGTTAGCAGCTAGTTAGAAGTTCGTATCAAAGTTCGATATTCAATTTCTAACTGCACAAGAATAACGAGCCATCAGTAAGTTCGATACTCGATATCCTTTCGCCGATTTCGAACTGGTGTCCAATCTGCTGCAAGCGGCGAGTTCGTTATTCAACTGCATAAGAAGTCGAATTTCGAACTGGTGTCCAATCTGCTGCCTGTACCGAGTTTGTTATTTAACTTGATAATTTTTCAAATATCCCACTAGATTAGAATCTGCTGCTAGCAGCGAGTTCGTTATTCAGTTTGATAAGATTTCGAATATCGAACTAGGTTCGAATCTGTTGCAAGTTGTGAGTTTGTTATTCTACTTGATAGTCAAATATCGAACTGGTGTCCAATCTGCTGTCAGGAGCGGGTTCGTTATTCGAGGGTTGTTTAAAACTAATTTTCTGTGTCTGATGCGCTGAGACATGGTATTTGTGTTAATGCACCTGAACTGTCATAATTGTGAAATGTCATTACGTCGACCGGGTACATCGTTTTATTCGCACTTTCACAATACTAGAATGCGATCTAACAATGCAAGGCGCCGTTCGTCAGAAATCACACTATTTTGCAATCGTGAAAGCTCGGCTATTTCCGTTTGTCTCCGATAAATACACGTATTTGCATTGCATAAAGACTGAGGTGATCAGAATGACTACTTTAAGTTTAAGGGAGAGAACTGTTTTAGAATAGACTGTCAACTTCAGAAAGAGTTATTTTCGGCTCTCGTGAATCGATAGATGTACTTAACATAATGCTTATTGGATTCTTCCGAAAGGAATTGTATAATACATGTAATTTACAATCATCAACTTATACGGTTAATTATATTCTCGTAACAAAACATATTATCATAAGAACGAATGCGTTTTAAATGGATATCAATTCAAATTGGGCTTTTAAACTATTGTTTTAATTCAAAGCGTAATCTAATATGTTATTGAATTTGTTCACTCATGGGCACATTAATTGTAATACGAGACCACTGGTAATTAGACAATTGAAAGAAAGTATTTATGCTATGCTAATTATTTGCATAGTTTGGCAAATTTAATTCGCCATTATTAAACAACCGAATCATTTGTAACAAAACCATGTAACAAAACTTTCATTATTATCATAAACATCACCAATATGCCATACCCATATGACACTCGGCTTATCACGAAAGTGTACGTTTGAAAGTTCCTTACAATCACAATTAAGTTAAATTAATACTTAAAATGTTTTAAATATATCATTTTAACCTAACCTAACAAGTCGTACTAACAGCTTTAAAATAAATTGCAAACAGAGTATATCTAGCAGAATAGGATTTAAAACATTTATTGTAACAAAAAAGTTTACCTTTGTAGAAATCCGCCTCATCGTATTCGGCTTATAATATCTTATTTATAAATAGTTGATTTTATTCCACTGTTCTTAACCGCTCTTGTATACTTAAATGTATTCAATATGTCTACTTCAGCAAGTTTTAAAGTTTAACGATGTATGTTTATAACGCGTAGTATATTTGTCGTCTTTTATTGAACACAGGAAAATCGATGGCTAAAATTTGGACAGGTCTCTAAATATATTGTGTATGAACTCGTTAACAATGATCGATACAAGTACATAATAAATATCCTAATCCAAAATTGATCAGGGTCATTCAACTGTTTGTTTCATTAGATTATTCCCGTGTCCAATCAGTTTTTACAGGAATTACCTTTCACCCACTCAGGGCTGTATATTAAAAAAACAAAAGCACCAATGCAAATGTTTTCTGGACAGTGTAGTGTATACT
The DNA here is from genome assembly GCA_963678985.1 of Spisula subtruncata. Lineage (NCBI taxonomy): Eukaryota > Metazoa > Mollusca > Bivalvia > Venerida > Mactridae > Spisula > Spisula subtruncata. Next base: position 41,976,632 of record OY787662.1, on the reverse strand, counting down.
TGAACTATTTTGTTTCTCCAAAAGACATGCTTAATTTGATTATTCTCAAATGTTCACTGCAGCAAGTGTCTTGATGGGTCCCGGTATGGTTAAGAGCCTAACTTATTTTTCCACACGCGTTGATGACCTAACATGGTCGTATTAAATGTCACCGCCAACGTTTATCCGTTAATCAAAATTACCCCAAAATTATCCGGATGAGCATTCGACTCCCTACTCACTTTGCTATCAGGGTCGGTTAGATAGTAAAACTAAGAAACCTTATTACAACTGATTAAAAGTAACTTCCATCCTCTATAATAATACATTGTATTGACACAATTACAGACTACTAGTTACTAACATGCAAATACATGATAAGATACGAAGTGATGACACTTATCATAAATTGAGCTGTATACTTAGACCAATAGTAAATTTTGTTTATTGGTTGCATTCCGATATAACACATTAGTTTCATAGTATCACATTGATGCCTATGTTAAGCCAACCTAGGATCTTGAAATCCGGGGAGAGAACTCGATAATACAAGAGTTGCTTCTCTTGATATCAGTGTAGGCGCATATTGTTCATTTTGGTTCTAGTATTCGGTAAGAGTAACTTCCCCTATATTGTAGTAAATGGGAAGGTTTTTGATAGCAGTACAACAATAGACACATTTCATTTTTGTATACCAAGGCATTCATATGCAAATTAATATACAACGAGTCATTGGTCAGTGACTAGTTTGTTTTCTTTATTCAGCCAATAGATTTCTTGTGTAACATGGATGGCAATTAACATATAAATGGTTTCGTGAGACTGAAATGTGTCTATTGTTATCGAATCGGTTCTGGTATATCGCATTATCACGCTTACAGTATCGAACCCACTGGTTGTGGTTCCGTTGCTGCCGCGCGTCTTAACATACGCCCGTATCAGAATGGAAAGTTATCTTGTTTTCGGACTCAGTTCTTGTTTTCTTAATTATAATTGATAATTGACAACATTTTGTTATTATAAGCTATATCGCATGTTGCAATCGTGAAAGCTCGGTCATTTCCGCTTGTATCCGTATATTGCAATGCATAAAGACCGAGGTAATCCGAATGTAACGAATTGTTGTAAGCCAACCGTTTCAAACAATCACAAAGGCAAGTATAGTTTAATATGTTTCTCTGCAGTCTCACTGACCCCGGGTTAATTTCCCGGGGAGTACACTACCATTTCGCAAATAACGACCTTTCGGGTATCGGTATCTCTTTTGAAATGTGAGGAAGTTTCGAACAACAAGTTTACTTATCGCATCTTATATCAGACCTTTGTCAGCTTTTATCCCATCACTTTATCAATACTCGATTTCGCAACCCCTTTGAAAAATCCAAGTTACGACCATACCACAAGTGTACTTAATGTTGACTGTGTCAATATTGAAACTTGAACAAACGTGTACACTCTATTTAATGTTTCCTAAGCAATATGAGATAGCGGATTTTGGTGCGGCACGTATTTTAAAACTTACATTTGATCTAAATGCTATATATATATATCGAACGAAACTTGTTTGTAAACGGCTTGTCTCTGCAATTGAAATAACCGGAGAAATGCTCCTTATTTTTTTTCTTTATATGTGTAAAATGAATAGTTGTTCAATTGTACGAAATAACTGCTAAATTTTATACGTATGCATTTATAATCACGCTAGACTGGCTGAACCATCCATCGTCTATGAGACCATTTGGTCGTTTGGTCGAGATTAAGCGTTTCGCATTAATTATCACCCCTATCCTATCAAGCTAAAAAGTACAGAAAAGGGCTACTTCAGGCATGCGCCCGTTCAGCCGGCTGTACATTTACTATCCCGATCATTGAGTAGCAAGTTGGTTGGAAGGCACGTAGGTTTGAAGGTTCGTGTCGCATAATGTCAGTTTGTGGTAATGGGTACCATTTCATGACTCCTGTCCGTGTTATGTCTGTGACAATGTAGGTTTATACAATTGTAAGCAAATGTCATATAAGAACCGACTGCTATTTGGAATAGAGGTTTGAATGAAACTTTAGACTATATAATGGCATTATGTTTTGCAAAAATAGGATGTGGCTACAGGGCACTGTGATCAGTGGCTGCTACCTACAGATGCGGAATATTTGTTTACAGTAATAAACTTTAATACCAAATCGTGATAACATAACTTCCGCATTCAAGTGTATTTGTAAAGCCGAGTGTCAAATTACGATAAGATATGCTTTTGGAAGTTTTCATGCGTACACCTATTATATTCACCGCCTGGTAAACAGTTTACAAGTGGGTACGCAGACGAACTGCTTGTATATCAAAATGGCGGACAAATTGTTGATCGTACTCGGATTCTTTCTGCAGACGTTTCAATTATGTAAGCATTGTTTTATTTTTTATTTTTTTAATAACCATATACTGTATAAATAAATATAATTTTTTACTCAAGTATGACCATTTTATTTTTGTCATTTTGCGGTACATGATAATGTTGTTTGGTTGTAATAATTATGTAGCAATTCTGTATTGAACAGGACGCGACATCCATGCATGACATTTGAAAATATCTCAAGAAATTACTGGCCCGACTTTTAAACCATTCATTTCATGAATGAAAGTTGCGTATAGTCTAGTCATCGTTAAAGTAATACATGTAGACTGCTGTTTTAGTTATACTAGTCAAGTAGTTGCCGTAAGGAACTTTAAACTTGTAAATACAATTCAATAAACAAATACAAATTGAATCAGTGGATGTCGTAAATTAACATTGCGCTTAAATAAAGCCATCAAAATATGGTATAACGGAACAATACAACATATGTATTATTTCCGTCTCATGTATGTACATACTTATACAAAACATGATGTAACAAATCAAATAAAATAAGTATACAACCATTTAAACTTGAACTATAATATACTCTCAGTGACAATTTAAAAATAATCTGAATATCATAAATTCATCATATCATTATATAACTGAAAAAAAAAATGTTTATGACCATATAGGGGTCTTCATGTGAAAAACACGAAAACAAGTGCGAGGTTTGGGCAAAAGTAACTGCTTTGCTGATAAATATCCACTGGATTTGATCCCCACTGCTTAGTTTAGTCAAGGTGGATGAAATCCCACAATGGACTTTGCAATGTGGATAAAATCGTTTGGGGGACAAAATTGTCATCGTTCAGTTTGCTAGATTCTTCATCAAAAATAGTAATATATATCCTTGTATTTTTATGAATTTACTGAAATGAAAACAACATAAGTGTTTTTGTCCTCCCAACGATGGATATTTTGTCCACCTTGCAAATCCAGGGTGGGGATTTTCTCGAACTTTACAAAACTAAGCAGTGCTGATTATTGGTGATATGTTTCTATAGTTCATTTATATTATTTGCAGGTACAGCGTAAGTTGGATTGAATAGATCCCATCAATACGTGTCTCTTGATACCGAATAAGTATAATTTTGATATGATTTCTTGTGTCTGTTTATACGGATTCCACCAAGTTCAACAATATGCCTATGTTTTGTGCTCGACAAAGACTGAGTGTACGGTTTTCTGTTGTTTTTGTCTGCCTAATTAGTCGAGGAAAGATACATCAATTGTATGTGATACAAGGAGTCTGGGTGCGTTAGGCTACCGTAGCGATTTTCAAAACGACTGTTCGGTTCTTCTATGTGCACCGAATCACACGATTCTATACCTCTCAGTCTGGCTTATACCGGCCAGTTCACCTATAGTTGGTTGAAAAACACTGGACATTGTTTTAGAAATTAACAAGTATACTTGTCACCGGTTGAGACTCGAACCTGGGCCATTTTCGTCCGGAATGAACAGCGTTATCCACATTCGAACACTTTGGGTGCATGCCAAACATTTGTACTAGATAACGAATAAATAGACTAGGAAAATCTATATTTACGCAGTAAATCCATTGCAAAATGTTAGTAATAAAATTGTAATGCATGCGCAGTAATAATGATTTATTTATTATGTAGTAAAGTCACGTTCAAAACGGTGTCAAATTTCGCCAAAGTGCATGAGCAATTCACAAGAAGAAAGAAAACTTCCTGTATCATAATAGGTGTCCATAAATACAACCACTCATTTAATTACTTGCTTTTTCTTTAGTCACACTGAATGCAATTATTTAGTTTTAAGTTTCAATCGCACCGTCATTTGGGCTTATAATCATTTTCACCAATTGTTAATGTTTTGATTCATAGAAAATGTAAAATTTGAAACCTAGAGGGGTAATAATAGGAAAATACACAAGGAAAATATTAAAGCTGTTCCGAAATTATTCTTACAAGTGGGTATTTAATTCCCGTTGACGTTAAAATAAGTATCATATAACTAATTGTTACAATGTTGCGCTTACAAATTATTATTTGAATGCAGATATTTTGTACCAGGAAGTGTTGGTTACACTTTATATTTCAGCAGTGTTTCAGACGAGTTTGGGAACGAGTATCACGTGGACGATGACTTGTAAGTTTATATTATGATTACTAACTAAAGACCAAATATTTTATCGCAGCGATAGTCTGACGATCAATATTCTTTTGTTTATTATCAAATAGATTTTTAAAGCCTTCTTCTTCTTCTTCCCGTTAAAGTACAAGGCTCACTCTATATATACAAGGTGAGCCGTTTAACTAATAACTCATATATCACTCCATTTATAGCTATAGGTACAAAATGGCGATATGATTAGTAGTAGCCAATGAATAGTAGGTAACAAATGACAAAACAGAGGTTCTGATCAGTGTTCAGTCAGTGTATTGTGTGAGTGACTGTGTAATTTGTGTATACACAAAATAGTACAACCATTGTCTGTGCAGGTGTTCAATATTTGACTTAATGATGAGGGCCACCAATCAGATCATACCAACTAACATTTTTAGCTGTGGTCTAAGTCAGATAGACCTCTCGTGGGTGTTGTATATGAAAACATAAAATCTCGCAGAGCTCGATTTAGTTTTCATATACAACACCTACTCGTGCTCTATTCTATACACTCAACCGCTTTAAAAACGCACCACATATAAAATATCGGTTTTAGTGTTGAAAACGTTAATTTATGGTTATTTATTTTCGGATTAATAATCTTCAGTCTACAGTCAATGAGATGTGTGATTTTCATGCCATTATTACGAGTTTGAAATGAATTATGATAAAGATAACACTGGGACCCATGAAAGTGAAAGTCACAATTTCAAAAGCAAGTATAAGAGCCCGCTACATTGATGCATGCTCGTGATATCTCCTCCTAAAGCATAACATTAATTACGTAATAAGATAGAATTATGTTCGACGTGATGGTTCTCACCATTCAAGCAATGCTTAACTTAAATTATAAATGTTATGTGGCTATGGCTGTCTGGCTTATATCATACGACCGAGTGCGGTTCAGATATGCACATTATGTAAACCTAAGATGGATTCAAGCCTTATTTAAACTTAAAGTCTTGGTTATGAGCATCAGACTATCAGGACATAGCCCGTGGTGCTTCTATGGCACCTCAAATCAACACTATGATTGAGCTTGAAGACAAAAAGTTGGAATTTTAGGCTCTAAACGGGAGAAAACTCATTAAAAAAATGTACTAAAATAATTTTCTTTTTTATTGATAGTTTTGAAAGAAATAATTATGAAAATGCACTAATGTATTTTTGGCTTGTTGATTGACGCCCAGCATTATTTTGACACTGTGTGCAGCCATGCGGAACCAATTACAGTGACACAACCTGTGTCATGTTTCCTCCTAGCTCGGGGTCAATACCTTTAGCTGGTTTAATCCAGGTCGGTTTGTGACTGTGCCATTCGCTAGGAATCGATGTTCTTAGCGCACAATCATTGAATGGTGGCAGCTGAACCGCCATGCTAAGGCACCGAGGCTCTTTTTAGTTGGAAGCGGAGGCACGATCATCGAGAACAAATATTCGAGATATTCGCAGCATAAAACGTACCATTAGCAAATATTGTTTATGTTGTTTTTTCAATGTGTAAACCAACAGCGTACAGTTTAAAGTTAATATTGATCACACAGGTCGACGCGTTCGAGCTGCACGCGCAAAACATGCAAAATCAAAAAAGTTCTCTAGGCAGGGTATTCCGAATGAAAATAAAAATCGTTTTCTTTATCTAGGTCAAGCTTATGAACTGAAAAACCCTGTAAACTATCAATTTTAGCAAAAAAATGTATTTTGACAAAATTGGATTATTTTCAATAGTGGTGCGTTTTTAAAGCGGTTGAGTGTACATAAGCAGTCAATTGGGTTATGGTATTAATAAATATGGACGGTTTTTTAAAATAAATATTAAAGAATCTTATTTTATTGGACATTTTTGAAACACAACAGCTGTTTCAAACAGGTGGCTTCATAAAACATGTGACTCTAACTTAGGTTTGATTGTATATGTTTGATAGAATAACAGTTTTTATAGTACACTCATGATACTAAGAAATGCGGGACAGTTTGGTATATTCATCAAAGGTAGACTAATACTATTGAGGGAACTATCAAATTCGAAAGAATATCGGGGACTACAGTTAACTCAGTTACACACAGTTAAGACCTAGATAATTAAGATAATCATACCTGACCGACAAGCTTATGTTTATAACTGTTCTTATTTGACTTTGAACGTAAATTGACTGTAGAATAATCCGATGTTCACAATTGTTTAGTGATGTCTTAGCAGAACAGTAATGACCACATCTGTTTACTTTTTTAAAATTAATGAATTTGTAAAACCGACGATGCAACATTTGGCAAAACCATTTTTGTCGGTAAATATTACATTATCCTGGGTACACTATAACACCATTGTTCTATCGATGAGTGGATGTATCATGGCAGTATTTGTGTTCTATTGCAGCAAGAATACTGAGACGTATGAAGAGTATGAATACGAACGCAGTAAATTGTAAGTATTTGATATCCAGTACGTCATGATGTGCTGTTAAAATTTGCCGAAAATTAAGCCTTTATTCGCCAGTCAGCGTTCTGCTGAAATATGCCCAGGCATAATATGTGTGTGCCTCCACTAAGATTTGAACCCTTGTCATCAGATTAGACGACAAGCGCACTTTTAACCAATAAGCTACGGAGGCTCTACCTGCTATTACTCTAGTTACTTGCAATAAAATATGTGCCATAATGGGTGGTGTCATGTAGTGCATGATACACAACAAAGCATTTATATTATTGTACAAGACAATGTTCAGTACTTACGAACATTGGTATCATCTTAAATTCTATCACAAATCATATCATAGCAGATATTGTAGCCACTATTGGTCCTGGATACACCTTTCTGTCAACATTGACTTTTAGAAAGCTATAGCCTGGCTAGATTTATTTGACACTCATCGAAGTCCGTAAAGCTCGTCCGGCCATACTCGCTTGTATTGATTTGTAGTTTAATTTACTATAAACCGTTATCTCCGGACTTTTACGAATTATGCAAGGAGTCTCAGTTTAATCTGGTAGGGCTATACACTCTAACATGTTTATATGAATAAACACTAAACAAAAGAACATAGCATGATAGTTGGTCCACGTATAATGTACATCCCAGTAAAAGTGGCGAGTTATTTATACAAATCACTAAGACTGTGATTCACTTTTTTTTTTAAAAAGGACTAAATTGTCTTTGATATGATTTTGTAGGTCACCTATGGCTGTTGTTGGAATTGCTCTTGCCTCATGCTTCGCCTTTGGTCTGACGGTTTGGTTGTGTTACTGTAGATTTAGGAGAAGGATGACCGTCGTTCAAAGAACCATCTGTGTGCGACCAGTACGAACTGTTGGTGTAGGTAAGGAGATGGAGCTAGAGTCATATTCGTTGAGAGTGTGCCTAACCGCCGAACATGGCTCGCAACATTATACGCGATCCATATATGACTCGGACCATATTCGCTTCAACTGAGCGTGCGAGCGTGCGTTAGTGCCGCAGCCCGTATCATAACATGCGATGCATTTACCAAATCTTGCTTATATATGGCATGGATGTTATAACGCCCGTAAGAAAAATGGCATACACACTTCACGCGACCTATCACAAATGTCAATAGCATAGTTTGAGATAAAATGTCAAACTGAAGTTTGCTTGGACTTCGTCGTGCATTGACCAATCTTATATTTTGCATGAATACCAAACCCTTGGAAAGTAGTGTCATGCAGTGCTGTCGGGTAATTCTGCGCCCCTAACAAGTATTGGCTTTCTATATTTGAGATTATTTTATTTTTGGAATAAATTATCGTGCTGTTTGGATAGAAACAACCTTCATTGACAAATGTAAACAATTCAAAACATTATATCTTCGCTTAAGTAGGTCAAATGGCGTCACAAAACAAGATGGCTGTCAGATTTCATGACGTAAATTGTTTCGACTAATTCTGCGCAAGTGGAATTTCTTTTTGTATAGTCTGTTTCAAAGATTTTTTTCACAAGAAATTTATCACAGTACCGAAAGAATAAGTCATTGAGACAATGTTGACAAAAAAGGAACAGTTATCATCCATTACAAAAGTGTTTTTATTCAATTTATGTGTCACGTGGTTGTCAAATTAGCAAAAATCGCCGTTGACACTCAATTTGGTCAACGTTTTGTAAAAATACTTTTCCGATTTCGTTGGAATGATTAAATAACGTTACATACATAACACACATCTACACAAACACTTGAGGACCGAAGGAAAACGACCCAGCAAAGTATGTATGAAATTGAAAGTTAAGGTGCGCAGAATTACCCGATGCACATAAGTACATGAAACGACTGTACGACGAGGTCAGTTTAACTAAATGAGATATTATGTGGTGGCGGTTTATGTCTGGACTCATCATTACTGTGTTTTCTTTTTTAAATGATATGTTTATTTATGCCATGTGCAGTGGTTGTGCGAGACAGAAATCCAGCACATGCTGGATACGATCAGGGGACTCATCAACCAACATCCCCACCTCCTTACCAGGAAAATATGCCCCAAACAGAAGTACCAAACCAAGGTCCGGCTAGACCAGACTGTCCACCACCATACACTGATGCAAGTACATAAAGACGCATGCAAGACTATATCTGCGTTTCATTCGGCAATAACCGCTATTATATAATTTCTTTGTGAATGTGGGTCATCCTGCATTTTATCGGCGGGGACTTGGATCTTTAATTGCTTCTTCGGCTTATGTGTGGGCATTGCTCAATGTTGTTGCTAGAAATATGTAATATTATATCCCACCCAATTCCTACCTTGCCCATTATTTTAACTTGGTGAAGTCGTAGTTGTGCCTCTTTAGGTCGCATAACGTTAGGTCACTGCCCTTATTGTTTAAACTAGGTCACGTCCCGGGGCTGTTGTGTCTCATTTGGTCACCGTTTTGGCATTGGTTTTTGTGGGTATTGCTCAGGGTAGTTGTTTCGTGGTGTTTCTGATTTCTGTGCTCGGCTGGTTGGGTTGAGTGCTACCTTCCCTGTCGGATTTCTCATACCTTTTTTGCACCAGTTAATTACATTTATCAACTACTAAAGTATCACCTACATTGACAGGAGAAAAAATCATTGTTTTACAAACTTTAGAGTTGCCGCAGGTGACATATTTCAATCACCGACAATCCCAAGTTCTTTTCACTACTAATAAACCGAGATTTCGAACTGTGATAGATTAGGATGTGGCTGGTGTTATAGATATCACAGTATTCCATCTTTTCAGTACAGTACCGGTAAACCAAGGAGTGAGTGAAAAAATACGCAAATCCATTTTGCAAAATGTTGGGAAAAGCAATTTGTAAAATTTTGGAAAGGTGTGTTACATTAAAAGAGGTTTACTAGTTTACTATATATACGAGATTGATAGCAATTTTGGGAATCGTATCACAAAGTTAACCGTTATTTGCAATAGTCGTACTATTCTTTTTATCACAGTAAGAAAGTTACGTTCTTACTAAATGTTGATCACAAGTGGATTAAGGTATAGTTTGCACTCGCCCCTTCAAATATACTTGTAAATCCATATAAATATTTAAGTGTATAATATATGTTGATGTGCAGTTAAGTAACTTTAAATGTAAATGCGTGTATATGGTATAGTTAGGTATTAGACTATGTAAATAAAGAAACATTGCTATTTGTACGGTATTTTCTTTTAACATTTTTGTTCACACATACTAATTTCAACATTAACATTTTTGTTCACACGTAATTTTGTCAACAGTTTCAACTGACAAGTGAAATATATGTCATCCCTAAATTTCGTCGAACAATGTAGATCTACGCAATATTTACATTTTAACAGCATAATGGAAACAGCCGTTTATCGAATGTGTGAGAACACGGAAGGTATTTCCACAAAGTATACAGTCAGTAGAAATCTCAACTCCCTTCTGATTTCAAAACAATCGGATTAGGCAGGAGTTCTGATTAGGGAGGTTTTGTTTTAAATTTCGAATGTACATGTATGCTACCAAAACGTGCTCTGATATCTAAATGAAGTGTAGTGTACATGCATTCTTTATATATTATTATATTGATCCTTCGTTCGTGTATGTGCATTGGACATCAAAACCAATCTTATGTTTTGTACATATGTTATGTCATGATTAATTACTTAATACTGATCTTTTTCTTTACAAAGTTGTTTGTTCATTTTTTACCTTGACAATAAAATGATGGATTCAAATCTATTAAAGACCTTCATAAGTACACATGTTTGTTCAAATATTCATATACTAGTATTTAGCGTAAGAAATTCGTGTAATTATAATAAGTAACGCACCAAGTCATAGTATACATTGCTGGCTTTGAATGAGAAGGTCGTCAGTCCGACCTTATAAGACAAATGCATATTTTGAATCTCCATCATAAGGCGATTCTTACGAGCCTTTTTTCTTAACCGGAACTTTTCATGTTGACCAACTGAAGTTGAAAGGCTTGTGTTTTCATAAGTAAAGAGTAATTGTGAGTTTTTCTTGTTGTTTTTTCTCTCAAAATATTGACTTTGCAGTTACGACCTCTTCATTCTAAGCCAGCGACATTTTTATTCTGGTTGCATCATTCTTCAAACACAATGAAGGTTAGTTGAGGTTATTTATATGATCACGTTTGCTGTTCGTCCTCGGGTCTTTCCCTGCGCCTTCTACTTCCGCACGGTACCTTGAACCTGTTTTCCCTATACCACTGTTCGCATTCTTCTAGGGTTTGAGGAAGTTCATACTGGTTAGTTTCTGGTACCCAAAATAATGTTACTGCTACTATGGCACACAAAACACCGAAAACAAGTCCAGGAGCCCATGTAGCTATTTCCGCCTAAAATGGATTTTAGAATAATAACTGCCATGTTTAAATAACTAAATAAAATCACTAGATATTTAGACCATGTGTTACCTTTCGGGAATACTGTATAGTCTTCTAATTACGACGTCTGAATATTGTGACAGAACATAAAAACATAATAGAAAATTTAATTTTAATTTGGACAGGTGTTCAGTTACTTATTATCATTATTTTTATTATTATTATTATTACGTGGTACTGTATGTATATATGATATTGTACATGCCTCTATGTACATGTGTTTGCATACAAATTAATTTAACTGAGATCTTCATTTATCAAGAAATCGTGTACTGATGCAACACGATTAGCTACATGCTGGAAGTTTCAGTGAAAGTAAAAAACCAAATAAATAAAAATCAAACTTTATATACACACCAAGTTTCTAGAGAATGGTGCGACCATTCCACCAATTCTGGCTGCAGCAGACGACATTCCAAGCCCAGCGTTTCTGGAACATAGTATAACATTTAATGTACCATGTTTGACTGCAGTGTTAAAGGGCTTGAAGGTATCCAATGTCAAATGATTGCCATTAAACACATTACGCGCTTTTGCTTCGGAATTCGCTATTCTTACTTTTTAAAGAGCTTTGCAAACTTGTATAAATACTCAGCAGGCACATTATGTTAAACATTAACCAGTAAACGGGAGAGAAACTGAGGTCACTATGTTGGCATTATACATTGTTTCGCCACTGGGCTAGCAGCTTGGTGACTAGAGGTCACCGTTTTGTATTTTTTGACGCTTGATTCTGCAGTTATTGACTTGTACAGATATATATTTACAGCCACAATGACGAGCTGATAAGGCAAAACTAGTTTGTGTATATTTTAAATAAAAACACAGAAAATACAGCGAGTGTGAGAAGTCATTTCACTCGAGGTCATCGTATTGGCATTGAAACCTGGTTATCAGCGGGAACTTAGGAATTTCGTTTTCTCGTAAGGTATGTATTAACATTGCGTCGTGTATAAATATAAGTTACGCGTGTTGTGTGATATTAATAAATGTTTTCTGTAACTTGCTTGTTACATTGAGTGTGCCTTCCCTTTCCGATTTCCTCATATAGATATAAGCGGATAGTTAAAGACGGAATTAAAATCGTGTTAGCAATGAATTTGAACGTGAAGCGTCAACTGTATTTGTTACTTAACTAACCTTTATCGTGTCTTGAAATGATATATTATTCGTATTATTACCTTAGATTTGTAGGATAGAGTTCTGGTGTATACAAGAATATTGTACTGAACGATCCGGTGATTGCAAACTTTCCTATTAATGTGAATACTGTTGCTGTTAACAGCATAGTGTAGTTTCCATCTGGAATAAAAGTTGAACTTATATTTATGATAATGACAACACCTTATTTTATGGACGAGGCAATGAAAACCTTTGAAACGCATAAATTGCTACCTTTTCGCTTCAATAATATATATTGATTATTCAAGAAAACATATTTAATATACTTCTATCTGTACATATGTGTCGCAAAATTGGAACTTTACACCCTAGACACTTTTATTCACAAATTGAAACATGATACTGTGCATACCTGATGTTGTCTGTAGAATTGTTGCAACGATAAGAGCCACTCCACAAATACAGTGAAATACTATGGAAGTCGGTTTTCGACCATATCTGTAGGGAACAATTCAGCAAATAAACATAATGACTTATCTCGTCTAGTACATTTGCACCTTTTGTATTGTTTACAATCTGCAAATTCGTGTAATTATTAATCATTACCATGATCCATACGATGGGTGGTCTTACTACAATGCTGGTAGGTCCTCATTCCCAAATAGTTGCTATGATATTGGTTTATGCAATTCTCAGATATTTCCGAATAATAGCATTCATAGCCAATTGATATATATGCACACATTAAAATGTGTATTTGTTAGTACTAAAATACTAGCTAGACAGGTTAGAAAAAGAAGGGGGTGTGTACTACAAAAATGACCGGAGGAAATAAGACAATCATGTGGTTCCCATGGTAACATACAGATATAAAGTATCCTCTCTAAAATGACACTACAAATCACCCTCTACGTGAATAAGCAAAGGAAGTCTCTGTAGTAGTGTCTCAGAATGCCAGAATATATGAATATCAGAAACATGAGTGATGTGGAGTTGCTTACAAATTAAGTACATATACGTTCGTGTGTATAACTTACCGGTTCACCATTACACCCTCCATGAATGCAGCTGGATATTCAACAATGGATCCGAGGATAAAATTGAGAAATCTATTGCCGGCAAGACTCGATGATATCAACATAATGCCGTAATATGTGGAACTGTTGACAATCCTGAATGAAAAATGTACACAGTGTGAAAAAGGCGTCCGTATCTATCACATACGAGGGGTGATCAATATATTCGAGGACTTTCCTTCTCAATTTTGAAATATTTGAACTAGGGTAATGAAATTACAAGCTTGTGTAGATCAATCAATTATCTCGCGATTTGTGTAATTTACTTTATGATAACGTCATTATTTACTTGATGACGTCACTTTTTGTAATCATGGTGAAGCAAGCACCGACGTAACGTTACTTCTGAGTAACGACATGCTATGAAAATTAATGCAAAACTTGTAAAATCCTCGCGATATCTCCAAAATTACTTGACTAAATTGTGTATAGATTCTATGCGCTCCCCATTGGCCATTTTCACATGATTCCGTTGTTTATGTGATTGTTGAGTCTCTGTCGAACGATTGAGTCGATAAAATAAGGATAAACAGCAAAAATAACACCGCGTTTGGGACACTTTCCGTTAAATTGTGCGAAATAGGAGGCACAGATCTCAACCAAATGTAACTGGCGAAAACGAAGACAAGTATAGGCTACAAAATATTAAATCGTTGACTCCAAATCAAAAGGGCTATTTTGATATTGGGTCCTAAACCTGATAGGTTGTGCTTCATTCTTAACTGGAATAGTCTAATTTTGTACAGCCAACCGCCGTTTTCCGAGTTTTGTTTCCAAAAAACGCATCGGTACTCTTTTTATTCCACCTCACATTTCAGAATTGACTATTAACTACTTATTTCAGTAGTAAAAGAAGACCAGTCTCATACATGAGACAGGGTATCAGTCCAGAAAGGAGCCATGTGCTGCTCCGACGGTGACGCTTGGAATGACGTCGCGTGACGTCCAACGTCACGCGCCCCGTGTATGAATCAAATAGAGAATAATAGGTTAGTGCCGTGGATGAGTAAGTTTATCTGGCAAGGCGGAGGAATTTATCGGGTGAGCCGTAGGCGAATCCGATAATTTCCGCAGCCGAGCCGGATAAACTTTCACTCACTCCACGGCACTAACCTATTATTCTATTTATCCGGTCACTACATCTGCTTTAAAAGGGAATAAAAGTCGGACTATTTATTTGCCTTTTCATTATTTGTGCGTAACGTCACGTTCGTTCACTGACGTCACGACAAAACAACAACGTCGGACATCTTGATAACGTCATGTACACGCAGGTAAGTCGTAGAACAATTATTGATCGACCCAAGCTCATTTTAAATAGGAAAACCTCATCCTCGGATACAGAGTTTCAGCCGGCGACCCCGCTTTAAGAAGAAGTCCGTCAGATCACGTGATGAGGTGACGGTTTATTGCAAGTCACATGACCACTTGACGGTTTATTGAAAATGTTATCCGGCACCCTGTTATCGGGCTGATTTGGCCGGAAGTGACTGGATAAATAGTTTTATTAGTGCATTCGGTCGGACACATCTTACTCCGAATGATGATAAATGGCTTTGAGCCTTGCTGCCAATATGAAATTGCTAAATGAAAAGTCCTCGAATATATTGATCACCCCTCGTACCTATTTATCCAGTCACTTCCGGCAAAATCGGCCCGATAACAGGGTGCCGGATAACATTTTCAATAAACCGTCAAGTGGTCATGTGACTTGCAATAAACCGTCACCTCATCACATGATCTGACGGACTTCTTCTTAAAGCCGAAGCGCCGGCTGAAACTCTGTACCCGAGAATGAGATTTTCCTATTTAAAATGCTTGGGAAGATCAAAAATTGTTCTACGACTTACCTTGCGTGTACATGACGTTATCAAGATGTCCGACGTTGTTGTTTTGTCGTGACGTCAGTGAACGAACGTGACGTTACGCACAAATAATGAAAAGGCAAAAAAATAGTCCCGACTAAAATTCCCTTTTAAAAGCAGATGTAGTGACCGGATAAATAGAATAATAGGTTAGTGCCGTGGAGTGAGTAAAAGTTTATCCGGCTCGGCTGCGGAAATTATCGGATTCGCCTACGGCTCACCCGATAATTTCCTCCGCCTTGCCAGATAAACTTACTCATCCACGGCACTAACCTATTATTCTCTATATATCGCTGACTCAGAACAAGAAGGTCGTAACTACCAAATCGATATATTGAGAAAAAAAGAAAAAACTGTCTGTAATTTACTCTTATGGGAAAACACGTTTTTAAAACTTCATTTTGGTCAACATGACAATTTCAGATATTTAGGAAAATATGCTCACAAGAAGCGCCTTGTGAAGCAGATTTCAAATATGTATGATACGATGCGACGTAACGAATAAGGAATGACATCATCCTGGTGTCATTATACATTTGCGTGACAAAAAGTGATATAATAAGAGAAATCATTTGGAAGTTGTCTTTCAGAACAATACTAAATTGAAGTGGTTTTTTTTCAGAATAGGCTTGACCTATATTCCTCCAAATAAGCCGATTTAAGAGCGGGGATTTTGGCTTTTAATTATTTCTTTAGGTGATGCGTTGGTAATTGTTCCATGCAATTGTTTTGTATTATGCTGTGCTGCTATTGTTTTGTTTGCTCGGCTAGTTAAGTTGAGTGCTCAGTGCTGCTTTCCCTGTCCGATTTCCTCATACGGTATCATGTTTAAAGACTAGCAGTGTCTAGTGTTTACCAGTGGCCTGATTACCTACTATGAATTGACATAAATATTATAATGACGAGAGGACAGAAATATCTCCTTCAATGCGTGATCTACAATATGTCTAGGCACGTTACGGCGCTACATTGATGATAAAATGACCTTCATAACGTCACGATTCAAACATTTAATGTACGTTTGTCTGTAGTGGCTCGTGCGCGGAAATATGATTAGAAATAATAATGTAATTTATGTATACATCTACTGCATTGCCCTGAAGATGCCAACAATGTGTCGAGAATATGTTCGTATATTTTAAATACATGAATGTTTTGCAAATTGATATATTTTAGTGAAATAAAGAATTAAATTCACACTTTTGTCTCTTCTTTTGTAAATTAATGCATATTTTACTCGTTTTTTCTTCAGTTTTTAAGGGTGGAATTGGCAATTCTTAATAGGATTTGTGGAAAATCATCCAACCAACGGTCATGCATAAAGTTATAAGGTAGTGTGTTTTGGGACAATAAGAAATCCAAGACTTTGCACAAAGCACAGACGGACTATTCATCCTTAATCAACTTTGGGTTTAAGAAAAATAAGTTTTATACTTACCATGCAAACCACATGATGAGAGAAGCAATGAACAAACGTCGTGATTTAACCAGATCGACAACAGAATATTGTTTCGTGGCATTCTCCTTACGTTCAGTGACTGGTGTTTCTACTTCAGTAGTTGCTATAAGTCGATCGTCCGCCTTGTCGGGTTCGATTTTCTCTACTGATCAAAACAATATAAAGTCTTAGAATACATCTTACATCTTTTGCTTTTGACTAAGCCTGTACAAAATTTATTTGCGATTGCAAAACGTTAAACTTTGATTAATACACTTTCTTTTTAGACACCTAGTACTCCTTCAGAAGGGTTTTAATAAGTCTTATGTTTAATTATTACGACAATAACACGTGCGATATATTTGACATAAATAAGCGTACACTGATTTTTGTGGCAATTTAAATAACATTTACACATGTGTAAAATCGCTTGATCCATTTAAAATATCAAGTATTCATGAATTGTTTATGCGTGCATATTGCATACGGGTTAGTCGTTGTGACCGTGGGATTTGGTCAATTAGAATGAATCATTGAACTAAGGTGAACACATAACATACGTTTGATCTCCTTGCCAGTTGTATAAGACATCTCGTATGTATGGAAACCACTGATGGCTGCTATTTCATTGTAATCCTTCTTGTTTAACTTGCAAGCTCGCTGTATAATCTCCTTGGCTTGTTTTACCTTACCATTTGCTATCAACCATCGCACGGATTCGTCAATTAACCTTCAACAAAACAATGATTTGATGCAGCAATATTAGCAGAATCAAGACTTAGTGTCAGGAGCGACCTTCTCTCAAGTACCAGGGGCATTATTCACCAACATTATAAGACTGAAACTCCGACTTAGACTTATAACTTGTTACTTACAGAACATGTATACATGTACCCATTCATATCAAATTCGATACATTTATAACAACATGAGAGCGAATAGAACATTTGACAATGTAAAGTCTGAATTTTAAACTTACAAGGTCGTTGAATAAGGCCCCTGTGTTTGTAAACACATTGTACATATGTATGTCACGTATCATAATATATACTCCAGTTTTATTGGTATCATCGGCATGTGAAATGCCTTTGACCATAAATGCACGTCATGATTAGGTTTGGGAAAGCACAAGTTCATTTTTTGGTTTCTGACACAAATTGCACGACTTGGAATTGGTATTACTGTTCAGTTGCAGTTGCATGGGTTCTACACGGTTACAGTTGTGACGGACATGTATCGTGGCTTATGTAATAATACAAATTCCTATTTGTTTTTAATTCGCTGGGTATTATGATAATATGCGTATGGAAAGGCTTAGTTAATTAAACCACTTACAAATGTAGGCTACATAAAACAATTATTGCATGCCGACGCAGTACATAGTCTTTATTTGCCAGTCAGCTTTCTGCTGAATATGTCTGGCATATAAGTGCCTCCATTCGGATTTGAACCCTGGTTGCCAGATAAGGCAGCAAGCGTGCTACCCACTGAACGACAGAAGCCACAAAGTTGGATTGTATCCTGGGGGGTATTTATACGGTGACACTATGCTTACCACCATTCAATCAATGACCAGGCTGACAAACACGCCAGACATATCTGCAAGTATCTCCAGGACATATTCCTAAATACATATGCAATCGGTGTAATGACGGCTATCCCTGTAGTCCAGAACAATAAGCCCATTACTTCAACTAAACCACGTTGTTCCTTGGGTAATAGTTCGAGGTTGATTATTGCTAACGTCAAACCAACACCCTGCAATTGTGAATACATGCTAAATACAATGAGATTATCATCACCCAAAACATAGGTGTAAATGAAATACAATAATGTAAAGACAATTGAAATCAAATTCATAGCGCCTAGCCACGAAAACAAGAGACATAAACAGGACAGAACGCATCATCTGCCTCTCCCCCAAACATGCTGAATTGAATTGACGGTGTAGCATATTGTCCTAAGGAGAGATAATTGTGAATAATAACTATTTTCACAAAGGAATGTAACTCTTATAGTCTGGATTAAATTCATTAAATTTTGTTGGAGATTAAATTTCGTGGACTTCATCTTCAACCACGAAATAAAAACCATCGAACAATAAATTTGACGGTTATAACTTTTTTTGTTACCTGCAATGCAAAATCCACGAATTTAATTCCCATCGATTGGTATTTTTTACCAAATCTATGAATTTTTGTCCCATCGAAATTAAATAATTGTATAGTATTACTTTTTTCAAATCTGATATTTATTTCAATTTCTTTCAGCGATTCGATGTTAGGAACATAGAAGTGCAATATGTAGATGTAAATTTCTATATTTAACCTGTTGTATTCCACCAGTGAGTGTCCTTAACACAGCAAAGTAGGTAAAACTTGGAACAAACGCTGATGCTAATGTTACGCCAAACAACAAACAATGGCACAGTATATGAAGTGGTTTACGTCCATATCTGTCTGCAAGACTGGTGAATATAAATGCTCCTACTCCTTGACCAAACATCATCAGTGTCTGTGATAGTTCCGCTAACTCCTCTCTGTCGCACACCAAATCCCACTAGAAACAAGGAGAACATAAAGTGTAACAATATTGTAACAAGAGTTCAACACTCAACATTGGGATATTCGTGAACTCTAATTAGCTTGAGTTTAAACATTATTACAAATAGTAACTTGATCAGACTGGATATACCAAGTGACTATTTGGCAAAGTCGGCAAGCAAATTATGACAACAAAAAATTGAAACGACTATAAGTATCCTATTCTTCGACCGATCTTCACGAGATATTTCGACGCTTGATTAAGCCGGGAATGAGCACTACCTACAACGCAAGTTAATTTGTTTCAACAGAAGGTCAAAGTTTTTTTACCGAAACTGGCTCGAATTATATGTAACGTTACACACACAGTTGAATAGGTGATGGGCATAAAATTTGACCTGTTTAACAAAACTATTACATTGCCTTGGTAGTCTTTATTCTCGGCTCAATCGTGGAACATAGCTCAAAGAAATTGGTCAAAGAATAACTAAAGATACTTACGGTTGAACATAGACTTACAAATTAGCAAAGTTTATCTTTGTGGTGACCTAACAATGTTTCAAAATATCCCCTAGCATAGTTTGTAAATACCAACCTCCGACACAAGTGATCGCTTTGGATCAAACGGTTCATCATCAGCATATGTCCAACCATGTATGCAATCCGTCTCTGTAATTCTTATAACTCCTGAATCATTCCGTATTTCCTTGATAGAACATTCACCATACTCTCTGGTTATATTAGGATAATCTTCATAGCTATGGTTCATAGGCAGCGGGGCGCATTGGTACTGTGGACGATACCCTTGCAAACAAAAAACAACGTTAAAATCTTCAAATTTTTCATCGTTGTAGATAGGTATTTTTATCATAGGTATTACGACAATTTCTGTTGTTTTTAATTGAAAAGATGATGCGAAATGAAATATTGATTGAGGTGATAGTTCTCACATTTTAAAGTGAGAAGTGAAATTATTCCAATGCAGCTGATAAACACCATAGAAGTGTTTACCTACTGGAAAGTTTACCAACGTTATAAGGACTAAAAGAGCCGTAACATGAGCATTTCCGTTGATGAGACTTGAAATAGAGTTTATATTAATACTGACTAAAATAGCTTTATGAAAATAGTATTAACCATTTTGTTCCGATCAGCTTATTCTTAATCAGTATTCTTTGGAAAACACAATGACTTTCAATGGACAAACGTCGTTCTAGTCTTCTCATACTGTCGTACAGAATCTTGCACGTACATATTGATCTACTAAGTATATGAACATTGTTTTTCAACCCATAGATATTTTTGCATACTTCTTGTGTTTATAACCAACAATGGAGGTTTAGCAAAAAGTTGAAATGCCACCAAAATTTTGAATCTACACGCTTTGTACCCGGATCGAGAAAATGTACCCCTGTGCCTATATGTCTCACTTCGACCATAATATTCCCTAATGATTGTAGTTTCAAGTCACATTACCGATAAAAACAATCGACAGCACATGAAAGCCGCATGACCATATCGCAACAAGGAGGACTGCCAACTGCCGACGCTGATATCTTCCCCATGGTCCTAATGTTTTCCATATCAAGTCCACGTCTACTTCAACCGCCATATTGCTGTTGTTAAAATATTAGTCCAGTTTTGAATATAACACCCACCTTCTGTGCAGTTACATTGCTAAATAGTGATCGTGGACAGGTTAGGTTGACAATGTTTATAGTGTCCGACAAAAGCGTTAGGATTCCCTGACTGTGTGACTATGCATAAACTTGTAAGGTATTTCACCACATTATGTTGTACTTGGTAATGTATAGTAGTACCTTACCTACAGACACACATTAAGGCAATCATGTAATTAGCATAATTATTTTAATAAGAATGTACTATCATAATTATTTGGGAGAATTTAATTTTCGTTGGTTTCTATGTAGGCTTTACAACGATGTCGAATCCCAACAAATAATCGACCTACAAAATACAATTATTAGAATGTTTCTTCAAAAACTGAACTACAGAAATACACGGCCTTGTGGAACTAACTCCATCAAACATTACAAGAGTACGAATATATATCACCACATAAACACCTAAAGTAATTGATGACGGTATTACCTAATATATTTAGGTATTTGGTCAACACAAATGATACATGTTTATATCGTATAATAATACCTATTACTTATGTCCATGGTTCTGCATAATGATTCTGCATAATCAGTTTATACATTATTTAATACCATGTAACTATAAAGTAGTGTGTGTTTGATGTGACAGATTACTGACCGATAAGTTAGTGAACATTCGTATTGAAACATGGCCAAATGTAAAACACATTTTGTACCAAAACCCAGTTCTATATACACTGAGCGGTAATGGAAACGCAACACTTACATAGTATAGCAGAATACATTTAATAAGGTTGTAAGCATCGAGCATCTTACAATAGATATATAATTGCATGTGGCACATGAATATCACTTTTAATCAGAAAAAGTGGTTTAGCCATCATGGTTGTGTGCCAGTTGTCTTTGGGTCAGAGTAAAACAGAAATTCGCAATTTTTGAATCGTAAATAACCACCGTCTGGAGCGATGCCATATGTGCATATATATAACGTATTAATCGTACGAAACGTCCATGGAATGCTAGTGGAATGTTGTTCCGTTATTGCAGAAGGGCTATGCGAAGTTCATGTACTTTTAAAGGGGCCTGTACACTGTTACGCAAACGACCACAAAAACGCCAAAAACATACTAAAATGTGTACGGCATATCGTGTTTTCTACTACATGCCTTTGGTTTCCAGAGCTTTGTACTTGTAAGTACTTATCCTAATCTACTGCCAGTTCGATTTATACCCGGTACTGTTCAGTGTGCAGAAAACACGTTAAAACAACGCTGGAAAGGGGCATCTAAGATGTAAGGAAATGTTGACAGTGATTTGAATGTTCTTAGTTCACATTTGACAGGATATTTTCTTCAAGTTGAATGTTGAAGTGCGACATTTGTTTTCAACACTGAACACAATCAGTACTATGGGCTCCTTACATAATATGTAGTACTACGTGTAATTGAATTTCAAACATAGAATAATACCAAGGTGCGTTTACAAATTAACATCAGAACAAAAGGCAGATAGAGGGTAACATGAACTTGTTTATTGATATTCATTCAGATTTAACGCATTTTTTATGTCATATTAATTATGTACGGAGACCGATACACTCAACCAGTGTTCTTGGAGTGTACTCTAGACAGTTTATTCTTACTAGGTTACTAATCCAACACACCAATCACTGGACCAAGACCGCAGCTTTAGAGTCAACTACGACAGAATATAATTATACAGCATACATTTAATAAATTGATATAAATAGCGTAAACGTCTAAACTCGTTGGTAAATATACATTTTATGTCTAAAGAAAGAAGATTTGGCATCAGACTGTTATTGGCCTACATTAACGCTTTCCTTACAATGCGCATATTGCACAATATATAGATAAGCCTAATCGACAAATATAGCACATGTGCATATTGCACAATTTATAGATAGGCCTAATCGACAAATATAGCACATGTGCATATTGCACAATTTATAGATAGGCCTCATCGACAAATATAGCACATGTGCATATTGCACAATATATAGATAAGCCTAATCGACAAATATAGCACATGTGCATATTGCACAATTTATAGATAGGCCTCATCGACAAATATAGCCCATGTGCATATTAAACCATATATAGATAGTCCTAATCGACAAATATAGCCCATTTGCGTATTACACAATTTATGGATAGGTCTAATCGACAAATATAGTCCATGTGCATATTTGATGTGACAGATTACTGACTGATAAACGTTAGTGAACATTCGTATGGAAACATTGCCAAATGTAAAACTCATTTTGAACCAAAACCCAGTTCTATATACATTGAGCGGCAATGGAAACGCAACACTTACACAATTTATAGATAGGTCTAATCGACAAATATAGCCCGATTTTCCATAATAACGGCTCATGTAGAATAAACAAAGTAAAAATAAAAGGAAGACACAGAGTATAGCTTCATTCGTGTTAATCAGTGCTACGATGTTAACCTCTAAGTTCAACGTCATTCTTGTCACACAGTGGACAAATACCGTTCAATACTGTTCTACAATCTTCACAGTAGATTGCAGTGCACACAATCCCGTCCATTACACCATTACATTGTGATAATAACAGTTGATCAGTTTCCTCACAACTACTGCATTGCAGCTTCTCGTTTGTTGATATACACGGTCTGCAGCATGGAAACCGCGTCCTCAGCCAAGTGGATAGTCGGAAACTTTCTTTCATTTTGCTCTCCTTGTGTGTGGACTTGACCTCTTGCCGAATAAATCGTTGGTGTGCTTGTCGTTCATGTTTAATCTTCTTGTAAAGGTATTCTAGTCTCTGTTTTTCCTGCTCCGGGTAATAGTAAGCTGCAATCTTTCTCCGTAGACGCATTCCATACGCTCGTAAAAGTACTACACACATTAATATGACGTAAAGCACAATAAACGAGACGATACTGTACTCTGTTGATGGTGCGGTAGGAGTTGGTAAACATCCACCTATCTCAACATCGTTCAAATAATGTTTTGTTATGTCAAAATCACCCAGGAGAACTTGGTAGAATGCTGCGATAGGGCCGGTACCTTTTACTTTGATTTTGAATGAAGCATTTGCTTTTAACCGGACTACGACCTCGCCAAATCGGTTCACTAAGTCCAAGACATAAAACAGACAATGATCCCCAACAATCATGATCAGGCATAGTAAGAGAAGAATCAAAACTTGCACCACACCCTTTTGACAATATCCTAATTCAATTGAATTAAGCTTTAAAGACCGTGATTGGATGTACTTTGATAAATCCCGTTTCTTTAGTGGCAGAATCGGAGTTTCTCCCATTGATGTTTTTGCTGCGTCAAGTTCAATGAACTCCTTTGTGATGTATTTATTGTTGTAGTCATCTTTGGACATGTAACTTCGGAAGTACCAAAATGCCTTCAGGAACATCAGCAGAAGCGTTATAGACATTACTTTCTTTGCGATATTTGTAAATAGCTTAAATGAGTCCACGGTGCCTTTGATATCACTATCAATGTTTTCCTGAATACTGCCAATTTCCTTTGAACTGTTGGTTGACGTGTCAAAGTTCCCTTTTATCACAACATCAGCCTTGAAGTAATCGTTAACTTTATCAAATTCATTACTGAAAAAGTACAATCACTGCAATTAATTACATGTTGTTTTCTAGCATGTACGAGGGATGATCAATTGATAACAGGGCAACGTTGAGAACTTTTGCTAAACATTAAAGGAATATTTTGCCCAATACATGTACATTTACATGTACACGTATTCAGAATTACAGTCCCAATATGCTATATCATTGTACTATATCTGCATCTGCAGCAGTGGGTAATGTAACTTATTATAGTAGAAATTACCTGAGCACAATTGTAGCTGATTGTAAATAAGCAAGTGATGTTTTCGTTTTTAACAGGCTTTAATTCATCGGTTCATTTTTGGTAGTACACATTTCTAAGATGCATTCCTAGTAGGTTATATACGCTATGTTCTTTTATAACAGACAATTCAACCACTGTTAGAGATATAGATATTAGTGGTCAATGACAAAAACAACTAATTACTGGGTTCAGCATGTGTTAGATCAACTGGCAGACATCCTTTAACTCGGGTAAGGCTTTCTTTTTTCCTTGAAGACTGACGTACGTGTACGTTTAATGGTCTACCTTAGTCACCGGGATAATTATATAAATATAGCTCGGACAAATTTTGAAATTCTGTGACTATTTATGAATAAGATCATTGGTATAATCTACACTTTATTACCTGAGTTCGCCTCTAGCATGGTCAATACCGCTACTGGTGATAGCAGTAACTTTACACACTTCCTTCAATGGATTCAGCAGTTTACATGGTTCTGCACAAGCAAACCTGAAAGACATAATATTATCTATTCTATGTGCGATGATTTACACTGAGCGGCAATGAAAACGCAACACTTTTTAAACTTGAATATTTCCGTAATCTGTTAACTTATAAACTTGAAATTTTGTATGCTCACTTCGACATATATTATCCACATAATTCAGCTTTTTCCGTGAAAATACTTTAAGAATCACTCGTTTATAGCGAAATAGACTTAAACCGTATTTTCCCGCGTGCTGATAGGTGGCTAGGGATTTGCTCGCATATTCTGCAAGCATTTTGAAGACTATGGGTGGATTAGTCGGAAAAACAAAATATCTAGTAGAAAAAATGGTGCATACGTTAAAGGAAGACTCCGAAAGATCGGTCGTTATGCTCAATTGTGGGGTATCCGTACTAAAAAAGTTTCGTTTATTTCATTTACCGAAGTTATTATTTCATTTATTCAACCCAAGTCTGAATACATATACACCTGTTAAGAAAGCTAAAAATGCATTAGAAATCATAGGATGTAAGAAAATGTTTAAGTCAAGTGCGATAACTCTTGGATAATTATACTCACTTTTTTAGATTAATCACCAAACTTTTGCACTTAATTGTATCACTGGATATTACTGAACTAGTATACATGCTCAAGTTTTGATGTTCATTAATATTTAGACGTAAATTGTCTTTTGAAAATTAAGCACGCAATTCAAAAGCGCATTTTTTCTCCATTTAGTGCAATAATCCGTCTTAAAAGAATACCTATAGCGTTCATGCAATTTATTTCCAGTTATAAATGGCGATACTTTCACCATCCTTGGGACAAATATAATACCATTTTATTAATCTCAAAACGAGCAGTTTCGAATATGCGTTTATAGCCGAAAGTTTCGAAGCAGTGTTATAAAGAAACCAGTCAGTTAATTATTCAATCATTTTATTACTCCAAGATTATCTCCCTTTGACCGTATAAAATACACCATTGTTATAAAAGACCAGGTTTTTATTATTTTATTGGTTGTGCGCGAAATAGTGTAAATGCCCCTAAAAGTACCTGAAGTTTACATAGCCCTTCTGCAACAACGGAACAGCATCACACTAGCATTCAATGAACGTTTCATACGATTAATACGCCGTATATGCACTCGATTGATCGCTACTGGTGGTGGTTTTAAAAGATTAAGAAAATACTGTTTTATACTGACCCCAAAACAACTGGTAAAAATATATGTTGCTAAACAACTTTTTCTGATTCGAAGTGATATTCATGTGTCACTTGCATATATCTATTTTATGACAAAATTTCGCGATGCTTACATACTTATCAAATATGTTATGCTGTACTATGTAAGTGTTGCGTTTTCATTGCCGCTCAGTGTATATAGAAAATATCAGAATAGTTATTAGTATATTTGCTTAGCCTGGTAAACTGGTTTACATGGTACTCAAGTGGATAACGTTCTTAAATTGAGGTGAAGCGTTCCTGGTTCGATTCTTGACCGGGGCTTTTGGTGACTTCTGACTTTTCAGTACTGTTCCCCATCCAACTAGAGATGAATTGGTTGATACCCCAGAGGTAGTCTCGTGTGTATCGATGGTAGAACACTTGGCGCTTTAATGCAACAATTAATCGTTTTTGGAAAGCAATTGAATCGTACCTCGGAGTCGTAGGGTGTGATTGAATCATATCATAAGGAGAAAAGAATTATCAGGCAGTACAACGCAAACACACACTATACCTTAACTTGTACATGAACTGATTGTAGATGTGTCCAAATATCCATCTGATTTGAATAGTGTGTGCAAAAAGGTAAATTTTGTTTATTATAGTGTCAACCCTATTGAAAAGGCCAGTCGATTCTGACTTACAAGACAGTTGCGTATATTGCATGCATACAGTACCTTTCCGAATCTCTTCTCGTAATGCCGGGCGCCTGGCAGAGATGGGCCTACGGTTACCATTAATTTAACTGGCTGGCGGCTGACCAACTGGTCTCATCAGTTCCAACCCGACTTCCGCCAAGATTCGAACCTTCGACCTCCCGCTTCATTATAGGCGGACGCCCTAACCACTCGGCCACGGTCGCGGTCTTATGTGATGAGTCAGATAATTGTTGTGGATTACTGATACAAACACGCACACACACGCACACGCGCAACCCCCACACAAAAATCAACAATACTTACGACAATATACCACAATTATCTTTACAAGAGTTGTATGCATCATCGATACTAGAAACGCATTTCTGAAGTAAAAAGTAAGAATATATGCAATATCAGTGCCATTGACATGGTCTTACATTTATCATTATTGTGCTTCCGTTGTGAAGGATATGTATGGTGATAAATAATATATGGCTTCCATATCATACTTTCATACCATTATACCCCCTTTTGTACATTATATACAGGTAAAGTGCGTGCAACAAGGATGCTGTATATTATAAAGAGGGATCATACCAGAACTAAAACGAAACGCGTTCATTTAGTTCCATATGTTTGTCAAACATTAGCATTGGACTCAGAAATATAATTCGATCGTCTGAAAATAATGCAACAATTTCTTCATACTAGAGAGCATTGAGAACTTCATCGTCTTTATTTTCCCCTTCTTTACCCACCTAGTCTTCCCTTAAACCCCTATCCTCTCCTTAATAGCTCGTATATATACCAACACCTTTCCTCCCAACTAAAATCCCCATATCCTCCGCCTTATATCCATCTTCCCTCTCCTAAGCCCCTACCATACCCTCTCCTATCTCCATCTCTAACCACAACTATATCCCATCTCCAGCCTTTTACTCGCTCTCCCCCACTGAAATTCACCTCCACTCTCCTCGGCTTTCACTATCCCTGTAAATTACGACACATATCTCAAACATGTACCTACCTTGTATATTACATCTAACTGATTGGTAAACCCTTTAATTTCTCTATCTATTGTATCGTACCCTCGCATGAAAGTGTCGACATGATCAGTTATGGCTCTTTGTGCTTCCTCTAATTTCTTCTGATTTCGTACTGCATAATCAGCAATTTGACGCATAGGTTCCGACAGTTGTTGTCGCATTGCCTTGGTTTGATTAGCTACAACTTCCGCAATACACGCCATGCTGCTTCCGGTCACTCTTGCATTGTTGGTAATATTTTGAATTGGGCCAGCTAAAGCGAGACTTAAGATAATAGATATTACGACACCTCTCCCTTTGCTGGTGAAGAAGTTTGGAAAGACAAGCGCCATTATACACCTACACGCTGACCACATTGCTAATGCTATACACATCAGTATAGTTATCAACGCCACCATGATACCCGCAACTAAAGGACTGTAGCCAAAACTGTAGACCAGCAAAATGTAGAGGATAACCCCAATAATGATTCCAGCAAAGATTCCGAATGCTGCTTTTATCTTTTTATTGTCCTCACGGCCTGTTTTAAATAACATGTCAGTACTTGCTTGGAGCTTGGTAAACTTATCCGATTCCTTCAGACGCTTGAAACCTCTAGCCACTCCATTGTCTGATACTGACACTTCTACGTGTTTCTTATCTTTGTCTGATCTAAGATTATCGTTGTCTGGTGACATCGCAGTACCTGTCACGTGCTTTTGATGTACTTGGTGTTTTAGATCTACGGCTGGCAGTCGTTTTGAAACCCCTGCAATGAGAATCAAATACTAAAACCACCATTGTTCAGCAATATTGTATGTACACATATTGTCGACAGAAAAACGGTAAACACACAATACATTTTTGAAGTTACATAATCATTTGAACCTTTGAAAATACTAGGCTCACAAACCGACTTTTCAAACCAAGTTATAATGGTGTTAGTCCATGTGACAGACCGAAATCCATTACCAAATTGGTGAACAGATCCAACAATGATTTTTGGTTAGCTTGATATCTAAGCTGTCCGAAATCAGTTGATGGACTTGCGGGACATTTTGCCAAATGACCTTTTGGCGGCCATCTTTAAAGATGTCCGCCGTTATTTTAAGCAAGCAGAGGGTTTAGGAAAACTTCGATTATTCCTGACTCACATGGACTATCGGCTTGTAATATGTCTTAAAATGTTTGCAATGGAACCCCGCATGTGGTCATATATAAATATAAATATTATAATATGATTATTAATTAATAATTATTGATTTTTTAAGGAAATTATGATATTTTTCGATTTTTGTCGTTAATTTGTCTCTTTCAAATCGGATCTGAGTGTGTATTTGACCATTTGTTGATTGTTATATGTAGAGATTGATTCAAGGCGTCCATAATAAACTTTACGTTGACAGATTTTCATTTAAAAATCCTTTATGAGCCAGGAATATTGGATACTTAAAAGTTAATTAATAGTCCTGTCTATAAATGGGATATTTAGGTTAGACCCAACATTGGATTGTATTGTAAATATTTTTTGGTTTTCTGTTAGGGAATATGTTGCAATTGAAGAATACGAATGATGACCAGCTGTCATCATTGAGCATTTTGTGAAAATCAAGATGGCGTCCAAAATGGCCGCCAAAATCAGAAAAACAATCAGAGATGCCAGAAATTAGTTACATATTTCTTTTTTGCCGATTGGTTGTATAGTTACAATGTTTTTAACACATGTGTTTATATTTTATCTATCGTTATTCGTCAATTAAAATATTGTGGGATGGCATCCATGTCGGCTGAAATCAAAATGGCGGTCACAACGGCCGCAATAATTGACATATTGATATATTCTATTAAAACATTTATTTAAATGATTTTTGTTAATATCGGAATTAAAATAGTTAACTAACATTCAAATAAAAGTTCGATTCGTCTCAATTGACCCTTTGCCTTATTCAAAATGGCGGCCAAGATGGCCGCCAAAATCAGGAAATGTTACGGTGGTGCAAGAGAATAGTTACATAAATTACTATTGTTGCTAATTGGCAGTTGTTTAGATGTTAAACATAGTATCTTTTCAATCATAGCATTTTTAATTGTTTGCAATTATTCAAGATAGCATACTAGAAATCAAATACCGGATGTAATGACCATCATAATTGCTGAATAAGCATATTTTATTGAAATCGTATAGTGTGTTCAAATAGTTTTTACTTGTATTGAACATTATATTTATCAGACATGCATTAAGGTTTAACTTCAAAAGGGTGGTCAATTAAGATTACATTAGTGGGGAAAAATTGTAGATTCTTCTTCTTTCTGTATAGTATATATGGTCGTCCTCTTGGGCATTATCGTACCATTGATATTTAATTACAATATCGTGTGAGCGGCGAGTTATTTTTATTAAAAACAAATAATCATGATTACCCACTGTAAATAGGACCCCTCGAGAAGGCATTATGACTGTCGATAATGCTCATGGATCTGGTTCTAGAGTTTCCAACCAAAGTCACCAATGATCTGCCCGATGTTGCTTGTTGTGCTAAAGTACCGTTTGACGAATTGCGTCCAATATGCTGAACTGCATCCAGATGACAAATATTTGCCCTGGTTGATCCTTTGCCGAATTTGCGTATGTAAGGATTGATTTGACATATGTCTGGTAACCTCGTACCCCAATCTGTTTCGATAGTTTGTCAAGTTTGTCCAGAAGAAGGCGATGCTGTTGTTGGCTTTACGGGGACACAAGAAGAATCGGACGCCTGTTCATCGTAAAGATACATCTCTGTCCGAGATGGATCCCTGTATTACACGTTTTAAATATAAGTTGGTTATATATAAGTTAAGGTTTAGGGTAGCGCCTTCAGTGGAACAAACTATGAAACGTGAAGAAAGTTTACCTGTTGTTTCTTCCACACACGATGCAGGAAATGCACCCGTCTTTCCCGAACTTTCATTATATCCCTGACACCAGTAACCATCCACATTGTGTACGGCAGACAATTTATCGCCGTATTTTAATGCAATACAAGTTACCGAGTCCAAGCCATCATATTCCTGTATTACCCGAAGCATTTTAACACCGCCAAGTTTACAATCTCCATGTGAAAGTCTATCAGGTCAGTTGACCATTCGCCCCGCCCAAACAGTGATGTGATTCTTTACCGATCGCCAATTACGGAAATTATGAAAATTATGAAGATCAATTAAGCAGTAGTTACTTAGGGAGACTCATAGTACATTAACTAGCGTTAGTCAACAAGCACTGGAAATATCCTCTATTGTATTCAACTGATCTCATCCGACCCGGAAATGACAATCAAGTAGCTCGTTAGTAATAATCATTGTGTCCTGTATATTTAAGAAAGTACTTGACCATGTAAGATATTCATCTTTCGATATTTATAAAACGAATTAGTAATAAAATTAATTGATGTATACTGTAATGAGGCAAAAGCAACATAATTTCTGGTCCAAGCTGGAAATCGTAGTGGTACACGTATGATGAAATTAACATTGATTTGGGTGGTTGGTCGGCTCTCATGGTGATATGACGCATTCCTAATTATATGACTGGAATAGTGTTGATGAGTAGGACTATTTAACTATAGATGAATATAAAAATAACTAAAACAACGTTCACATACTTCTTGGATACGAGTAAAAGGGTCGAGAAACCAGAGATGGTCAATCATTGGCCTAAATGTAAAATAATTATAATTTTCTGATAGATAGATCTTTATGATCATAATTGTATGTACTTAAATGTTTCAATTGTATCTACGTAGCTCACAAGTGCGTATAATGACGTTGTAAATATTGTGTTATTAATCAAATTAACACTCAACTGATGTATGTCCATGTTTGGTCATGTTGACACCCCACTTTATATTCTCCCAGTAATAACACCACCCATTGGCAACTGCAAGCACACGTATATCGGGAATAAAAGTTAACTCACAAAAAGACCACTGGGAATAACAGTTCAATCACAAAAAGACCAGCCTGTGGTGACACGATGGCATGTGTATGGATCGTAGACGTCCCTTGTAAGAATAATCTTCGGGATACTTGCAATTGGCCATTTATCTCCGTTTTCCAGTGTTCCCATCCAACAATGGGTACATTGGTTGGTAACCCAGAGGTAGTATCGTGTATGTCGGTGCTGCATATATGGTATGTTAAAGAACTCAAAAGTCTAAATCATTATGCTGTCCCATTATTAAGAGCAACGTATAAAGCATACAATGTTATGCAACTGCAGCGACTGATTTTCGAAGGGGTTTATGGTGCTCTTATTATCCAGTTGTTGCTATTTATAAATAATATTTTGTTGGCATGTTTTTCATAAATGGAAGGCATAAGACGTTTTCATTTTGTTTAGATATTTTTTATTTGTTTGCTAATACGAAATACACGTCATGAACATAATCGTAACAGGTGAGAAACACAATTTGTAAAATGTTTTATTACATAATTTACAGCCATTATTTACACATCCCATATATACTTGCTTGGACAGTCCAGTCTTTAGAGCGTCGGCCTAAGAAGAAAGAGCTTAGACGTTTTGACCCTGCTAAATTTGCGTTGAGCTGGGTTAATGAATACAGCTCCAAACTCAATGGCTGTGTACGAAATGCTTCTTTTTTATTCAATTCAACTTGAAAATAAGCATGGGTCAGAACTGGGTAAAAATGATACAGGACTCTTGTGACGAAAATTTTAAGTGGGAGCTTAAATTCGAACACAAAAAAACGAATTTGGTGTAGTTTGAAAAAAACATCGGACAAAACGTTCCATGTTCTTTTATTATTCGACATCTTGATACAATATACGTGTTTAGTGACAGAACCTCTCACATATAGCAATGAGTTCAACCCAATTTAAATAAAACCAGAATGCGGTATGTTTAGGTGATTCAAACAACATACTCATAAGGAGTTATAAAAGTTCCTTTTACACCCTATTTAGAGGTATGCATGTACGGGCTACGAGGACTGATATCTAATGTTGAAATAACTTGTGGCCCGATCCTTTTGTAATGAATATAACATTGTTAAATAATAAACGTGTCTATGGCATACATTTATAAATTGCCTCAATTTGTTGTAATAAATTGTATACGCAAACCCTTTGTAAATGTTGTAAAAATCATGCAATAAGATGTGATTAAACTAGGTGATGTGCAAGAGGGTAGAATGTTGCTATTGTGTTGCGGTTATGCAGATAGGACATTGGTCATTAAGTTTGGCTTTACATGCCTCACAATAGCAGATCTCTAAAAACGACTCCGGAGTGCAATAACAAGGCGACATTGCACTGAGATGCTGGTCTATAACGCCGCAACCAGTGCAAAAACGAGTGATGTCATTCGTCGAACATTTTTGTAGACATGGAAGCCAAGCCTTTAGTAACCCCCATAAACTCAATTCCCTCTTTTTAAGCATTTTCTTATTACGGGATCTAACCATGTGTGGAAACATGGATGAGTAGTTTTCACGTTCAACATGAAATCTGGTGCGCAAATAGTTCATTCTTTCTTGTTCCTGTGTAGGATTATAGATGGCAAATATAAGTCCTTGCAGACGAGGGGAGTAACCCTGTAGGATTATCACACATATCAGGACTATATACAACACAACGAACCCCGCAATGTTGTAAGTCTCGACGATATTGGTAGGGGCATAATTACAGCGGTCAAAAGTTGCGTTAAGTTTTGTCATGAAATCTTCATACAGACCTAGACCTTTGAAAATACTTTCATAAAAGTGCGTAACCGGACCGGGCCCAATTATGTTGACTTGAAAATGTCTTGACGGCGCATGCGTGGAATTGAGGTTAACACTTTGTCTGACCGTGTTCAGAATGTAATATAGAATGCAGTCTAACATAAAAATGATCGCAAATACCAGAATCTGCATCACCAAATTACTGACATCATGTTTCAAGCAGCTACGTTGCTGCTTAGATAACGTAGGTGACTTAATATCAATATACGTTTTCTTTTCATGGTCTTGTAATGGTAATATTGGGTCAATGTCGCTTTCAGATACATTACTATCAAATTCTCTAAATGTTGCGTTAATATAAGTGTTATTGTAACCGTCGGTGCTTAGGTAATGTTTGTATACATTGAACGACCATACTAGTAACGCTGGCAGAGAAAGGGACATACATATTATAGTCACGTTAACCAAATGTTCAAAGACTGATGTTGATTCGTCCAAGTCGTCATCAACTGCATTTTCTACACTTCTACTACTTTTCCTTGTTGTTGTTGTAGTATTAGCTAGCTCGATGCTTCCATTTGTAACTGATACTTGAAGGTCAATTTTCATATTATCTTTCGCTCTCTCCAAAATTAACCTGAAACACAGGTACAAGTAACTCTCCATCATAACATGTGGCATTATTAAACAGTTTACAGCAATCAGCATAACGCAATTGACATTACGCCAGTTGACAATATACCCTTTAAATCAAATATTACGGTAAATTATAATCACATGGTACAATGGATTAACTTGAAAATCTTCGACAAGCAGCCTTCGACAAACAACCAGGCGGAGCGATCTTTTCTCTGGCAATACAATACACAATACAATCTTTATTTTAAGTTGGATTTTCATTTATAGCAAATAACATTATATATGTATAGCTATTGTCCGACATGGTACCAACTGTTGGCGTAGTGTCATTTATCTTATGACTATCTGTATGTTTACTTATGCATGACCTGGCTGCATTTATTCACAGTTATACGAGTTTCTTTTACAATATGCTAGAATGTCTTAAAACAAAAAAGTGATATTAACATTTAACAATCAGTTCTGCATGTGTTAAAGCATATTACGACAGGCTAATTGCTAATGTGAGATATGGACTATGAAGTAATAATAAGGTAAACTTACTTGGATTGTGTTGCCGTTTCAGCAATATTCCCTCCTATGTTGAGATCGTTACAAAGTGTCCGCAAACCTTCAATCTTCTTGCATTCTATTTCACATCGATGCTTCAGATATCTATGAAATAAACAAAAATGATGACCAATTATGTTAAATGAGATTGCATGAACAAATGCTCGTTCTCTGATGCAGTAAATAGGTTCGATCCAACCCAAACTTCTGTTTATCAACAATGGTAAATGCCACTTATATTAAATAGTCCTCTTATGCAAGCTCCAAAGTTATTGCATACAATTAAGAATGATATTGATATTGAACAAAGGTGGTCAGCAAGAACCGGAATAAATACAACAGTAAGTGTTAAATTCTCTTCACTACGTGCATCGTTTACATTTCATGTCACACTCACTTTGAGTAGAAATGTATGGCATTTGGAAAGTATTTTATTTTTTAAATAAAATAGTTCTTACTCCGTGTTAAACCGGCTACAATACTCGCCCAGACACCGCTTCTCTGCAGTCTCTAAAGGCTTCAAACAGGTCTGAAATATGTTAACAATAGATCTACACGTCCTTCAAAGTATGGCAAAATAATGTTCAAAGCTACTATTCGTGTTATTGGTATGATACATGCTCTCTCCGTTACAAGCTGGTGAAGGCTATTGAACGTTCATGAATACACCATACTTTTTTGTAGCGATTTGAAACCGTTGTCAACATACATACTATAATGAGCCAACGTGACAAAAAGCGATGGTTCGTAGCGACATTTGTCAACAGAAGGCATCCTTATAGCGTCTAAGTAATTGTTTGGTTCTCACACGGACGGGCTCATTCATCTAACAAACACTCAAGACGTTACATAACGGTAATGGAAATAGTATGATTTACTTATTAAAAGCATTCGGTTCATTGTTGCATTTCGCAACTCATTTACAGTGCTAAGTTAAAGCTCGGAACGCCGTTGCGTTGTGTGTTTAACAAAACAAATTAAGATGTCGCACAAACCTGGTAGATTGTCGTCATGTTAGTTGTAAGTTCATCCAGATGATCATCAACGACAGTTAAAGTTGACTCCAAGTGATCGAAGTCCGAGGAAATATTTGCATTTATATCCATGAGCGTTGCTCGCTGTTCGTCAATGTGTTTCATGATGTTATCTGCAAGCGCACTGGACTTCCGATTGAGAGCTTCCTGTTGATGCGCCAGCAGATCAACTGCGCATACAATATTACTTCCGGCTTGCTTCAGGTTGTGAGCAATATTTAGAATCGGTCCGTTTAGAATGAGGCAAAGTATCATGCCGTATAGTACATATTGCCCCACCCAGGACACACTGCTTGGAAACATGAGGGAAATCACACATCTGAATGCCGCCTTCAGGACAAAGAGAATTACCATACACAATACAGTTACTACAAGTATGACGCATGCAGCAATCAACGGAATCTTGTAAACAGTTACAAGCGATAAGAACACTATTCCAACAAAAAGTAGTGCGCACACCGCGCTTGAAACATACACTAATGTATTATTGTTCGTGGGGACCACTTTTTCACTGGTGCATGTGCGTTCTTCAACCGGTTCGTATTCATGTTTATCTGCTCCAGTGTCTATCTCCACTTCTGATATTGGAGGTTCCCGTGTAATGACATCACCACTGCCACTTTGTTCAAACTCTTGTTGAAACGAGTCTTCAAAAGATGATTCATACCACTCACTGACAGATTCGGGAACACTGAGAGAGTGTAGCAATGTTGTACCTGATATATCCACACAAACATCGGCTGAGTTTGCTGATGTTGGTACCACTACGTGTTTAGATGCTGCCTCTAACTCATCGCACACTGGCGAAGCAGTGTTAGTTGAACTTGGTGGGTCCGAATCTTGCGTAGGTAATGATAATGTTGAAAACACGTTGGAAATGTCCACTGATGCATCATTGGATTTTCCTAAACAAATAACATGATAATGTATGCTTTAGAAACTCGTAACAAACTATGAACACATGTTAGACGTTAAGTTATGGGTAGAATAATATATACCTTTGGACATGACAATGGTAAGAGAGTTTTTAAAATCAGTGTTATAATCATACACCATTTATTCTATACTGCTGGATAGTGATTAATCCAATTTTACTTCAAAGCACCAAATCTATTGTAGGCCTATATGTCTTTACTCGTGGCATACTTTCCGAAGTAATCCGCTAAACTGGACCTAAAAACGTACACAATGACTTAATAAAGTAGGATAACCTATGTTTAAACTGAATGAATAAAGTTTATTGGAGTTATTGTTTAACAGTGTGTTTGCACTAACAAGCATCTAAAATTACCGATATTTGTAACATCTTTTAAAGACAGTGTTGGTCTCAGACTAAACGTTTTCTCGGGTTTGGTGGCCCTCAATCTGTTGACATCGAAGTTGATGGCGTTTGTTGACATTGACCTACTTCTATCATAGGTTTCATCAATAATACTTGTTATATGGTCATCGAGTCCTGATACACTTCCAGATCGCTGGCCCCTAGTGCTTGAAACAGGCTTTTGTGGTTCATAATCCTTTGCTGTATAGAATAGTACGAACTTAATGTATCAGATAAGTAAAATCAACATTTCGGATTGCGGAGGTACATTTCATAAATTCATATACAAACAATACAAAAGTTTATTTAGGCATTAAACAATAATTTGTTTCTAGCCGCTAAATTATATACTGTATACATACATGTTATTATTTGATAGGTGAAAGTTTAACAGAGGCATGATAAAAAGGGTGGATACAACAAGCTATATATCCTTTGCTGAACAATTAGCGGAATTTGGTAGTATTTTTTATAGTGTACATTGTAAAGAAGGAAGAAAGCTGGGACCAAGAAATATTTTCGGATTGTGGAGGATTTCGGATTGGAGAGGTTTCGGATTAGGAAGTTTCTACTGTATAGCAAAAAGACAAGTTCAATTTAGCAGACTTCGCTTGGATGTTGGAAATTATTACTTCCATTGTAGCGACTATACTAATAAAAGTGAATTTCTATTTAGTAAGGCTGCAGTCAGGTTTTACCAAAAGAATAGCTCAAACTTTGTTAACGTCAGAGAAACATATGTACCTAACACTCATGCCAATAGACAATGGTTTGGGAAGTAATTGAAATCTCTAGCAATACATAACGAGAGATATTGGATAACATAAATGTGCCCGCGGTAGCCCATAGTGTATCATGTTCAATGTTAGGGTAAACTTTCAAACAACCTTTGATCAACATGTTTGGTACGATCTATTTATGACAGTACGTATGCAACAATGGCTAGTCAAGTTCCCAGAATAGAAAAATACGCTGGTTAAACGACAAGGCTTTAAGAAATACTTATCTTAATTCATTTCGTAAATATAACATGCAACATCAATTGTTCATACCCTCTTCATCAACCACACATGATACAGGGAATGCCCCAGTTTCTCCGGTCCTTTCATTATGTCCAAGATACCATACCTCATCAACCACATGCACAGCTGTCAATTTATCCCCGGGACACAATGTGATGCACTTCTCAGAATCAGATCCATCGAATTCACGAACTGCACGGAACATAATTAGTGTCTGTGATGTAAGGTCCAATTTGTGTCAACTTACAAGATTGAAAGCTTAATTATCACATGACTTAATCACGTGCCCTTATTTTGTCTCTTTATACTGGTATTAATTTTGAGTTTATGTTAAATGAATTGTGTGGAGAAGTCGAGCAACATGTATAATAGATGGTGTATTTAGATATCCTACACGACATTGAGGCCAACTAGAAATAGTGAATGTTTGATTAAAGTAAGCTTCTATAAAACATGTGCCCAAGTTTGGAAATATTTGTTAGGTTTTGTTTTTGCGTTTTATTGGGAGTGATAAGTGTGAGTTCGTTGGCCGATGGGGACTGGTTTCGGGAAAGTAAACAGAAACGTTTGCAATACAAGGAATCAATGTGCAATAGTTTTTTCATACCAGACTCCTTGATCAGTCTTCGGTCTGTACGGTGTATTGCACTCGATACTGCCACTGGAATACCGACCAATACACATCTTGTTGAATGTGATCATTCTGCTACTGATTTGATCAAATATCACTGGCAAAACTAAACCATGCGGCGGCCATCGTTGCATTTTCGCCACGTGTGACGCATGAGGAAATAATAAACGAATATATGGTTTAAAGTATCTAGGGTCTGAACATGACCAATCAAAAAAGTGACCGAGTGTATACATACGTTTTTGTTTTATTTTAGCCCTACCTTAAATATGAACGTTTCGACAAGAGAAGAACCAGGATGTGGATAAAAATCTTATTTCCTCCGTTTATGATCAACTTGTCATTCCGGATCCTGATATCAAAATCAGTTGAAACACCTCTTTTAAATCGATCATGCTGTTTCAAGCATTCAGTGTACCACGTCTATCGACTAGCTATAGTTTTATAGATTTTGCATGTACATAGTAAAACCAAACAACGACTGATCAAGTAAATATGACAGAGGAGTTTCAATTGTGATACCACTGACTACTCTTCCATGGCAATTGGTGCTTTTATTTTCTTCATGTCCGATTTATAATATATTTTCTAATCTATAGTCTGTGGCCACGACTTATCAATTCATGGGAAGCGGTGATCTAATGGTAGGGCGCACACTTCGGGACCGAAAAGTCTCGGGTTCAACCCTACTCACAGCCACTGGTTAATTTCGATGAGTAGGAGTATTCCACATGCTCCACTCCACCAAAGTGTAAATTGGTAGGTACCTGTGAGAGCACAATTTTCCTGGGCGCCGCAGATCGATGTTAGCGGTCAGACGCACAGGAGAGAAATAGGGAGACTCTGATGTAGGTTTCATTAGGTAGCCAAATTACCAGTGGTAGTTACCGTTCGTGGCCAGCAATAGGCAAGTGACGTGTGTGATTATAGTCCGAGAGACCACAGACTCTTAATCCAACGAATGAGGCCAAAAGAAGTTGGAATATATTTTGAAGGACTAGTTCATATTCTACATTTTGTGCTATTGTATACCATGGGCCAATGAGAAAATTTGGTATTAGTTGAGGGAGGGATTGGGTTATATTTATGTCAACAAAACAGACGAAAATAAACTTAAATGTGAAAAGTTTTGTGAAAAAGGTAGAATATATCTAGGGAAAGTGGCCTCGTTTGTATAAATAAAGAAGCAAGAACTGAAGTATGATAGTCAATTTTATTTAAGTTTTCCAAACTGAATTTTCACAAATATATTGAACTTCACATCCTAGAATCATGGAGAATGCAATTACATGTTTAAATTTCACATTATCATGAAACTGAAATTTGAATCAAAGTTTATAGACCATTACAGCACAAGAGATATTGACTTCACCTTGTCCCAAATGCAGGAATATATTACATATTATATATGCACACCTATTATAGTCTAAAGAATTTGACACGATCCTGATCTTTTAATAACCATGCTTTTACCCCGTTTGTATATTTTCATAAGTGGGGAATATCACAAGGATACTTGAGGTGCAATACATGCACGAATCTAAAATACAATTTTCGAGGATTAAGTTAATACCTCCATACTTTTCCAAGACAACGCCATACTAGTAATTATCTTCAATTTTTAAATGATTCTAGGTTGAAAGAAGTGAGGCAATACATGGAAGAACACAGTAAAGTTTGACAAATTTGATGTGATACAGATGTTTTAATAAGCATAATTTAACAGTCAATATGTTGTATATATTTATAATCCTGGTTGTATGTTTTCATAATCATTGAGTATCATGAAGACGCTCGAGATGTAATACTAACACAAATCTGATATACCAATTTTTACCGATTTCCATGCGGAAATTTATATATTCAAAGCAAGAACCTCATAATATATATTCGTGTATAAAGTTCAGGATCACGTCAAATTCTTCGAGCTATAATAACAAATGAAATATAAAATTATAAACAGTAGGGCCTCACATTCTGTATATAGCAAACAAACATAGCTACATAAAATCACAATCAAGGGTAGTGCAACATTATCAGTTATATTCACGTCAGAATATAACATTCAATTTACCTCAATTTTGGCGTTCTAAACAGTTCAATGCAGAAATAAACTAGAACCATCACTGTCGTGATCAGGGCCCTGTTGTTATCATTGTCAATAAGTATTGCCAGTTTCATTTGAATATCTTGAAAAGTTTTTGAACTATGGCCAATGTAAAAGTTTTGAAGTCAAAAAAGGGGCACAAGCCAAAATTTATTAAAGCTAGAGTTGTTGCCCTTTGCTACACATGTGCGTATTGTCACTGACAATATGTAAAGCAAGTTTCATTTGAATATCTGTAACGGTTTTGAAGTAATGTAGAAAAAAAGATGAAAAATGAGGAAAATTATAATTTTACAAAGGGCCATAATTCTTACAATATTGTAGCTGGAGTAACATAACTTTGCATACATTAGTGCATTGTTGCTGTGACCTTATGTTTAAAGTTTGAAGTCGATACCTTTAACGGTTTGCAAGTTATTAAGAAAAAACATTTTGAACTATGGCCAATGTTAAAGTTTTGAAGTCGAAAAAGGGGCACAAGCCAAAATTTATTAAAGCTAGAGTTGTTGCCCTTTGCTACACATGTGTGTATTGTCACTGTCAATATGTATAGCAAGTTTCATTTGAATATCTGTAACGGTTTTGAAGTAATGTAGAAAAAAAGATGAAAAATGAGGAAAATTGTAATTTTACAAAGGGCCATAATTCTTACAATATTGTAGCTGGAGTAACATAACTTGGCATACAATAGTGTATTGTTGCTGTGACCTTATGTTTAAAGTTTGAAGTCGATACCTTTAACGGTTTGCAAGTTATTAAGAAAAAACATGAAAAATGTGGACGGACAGACGGACGGACAGACGGACAGACAGACGGACAGGGTGATTACTATAGGGCACCTGCAAAAAAATTTGCAGGGCCCTAATTACTCTATAGATCCAAACAGAGTATTGAGTCGTGACTTTTACTTTTATCTTTTAGTCTTCGTATAAGTGTTTGTGGTAAGTGGTAGTCCTCGTTCCATATGGGAAATATTCCGAATTTTTGATAAAATAAAACAAAACCAAATTGCTACTCAAAATTACAGTAGAAAATAACATTGACAGTGTGGCACTATGCTTGTTTAGACATTATTTGTCTAAGGATAATTTGACATTTTCAATCAATAAGCAAAGCCTCAACTTTGAAGTTCTATGCAAAAGCAATTTTTTATACATAGTATAATAGTGTTAATTACTTTTAAGAATAAAATATTAACAAAAATACTACTTAAAATTAAGGATACATAAGAAAACTCTTGAAAATGGTCTAAAATAATACTATAGCAATCAGAATAGAGAGGCACTCACAGTACTGTAAAAACAAGGTCACAATGCATATTTATGAGTTATTTACCTTTCAAACATAATGTTTCTTCAAGTTTGCATGAACATTAATGAACACGCATAGTGACCTATTGGTGTTTTTTGCATTTTTTTGACGATTTTTCTGTTTCTTACATGATACAAGTGTTATAGTGTTTAACTATAAAGTTTAAACAAACTCTTATCATAACGAACAAATAAGTCTTATACTGCAGCATATATCCTTAATACGTTTAACTTGTATTTAAACATAATAACAAATTAAGGCCAGAAAACAAGAAATACTACAATTCTACAAAATGAAAGTTTCAAACAAATTCTGTAACTCTACCAAACTTGATACTGCAACAAAACATGTTGCCAAACAAGTCACTGCCATTATGACTGTGACTATTAGATTGCACATGAAAATTCTAGCTCTATAGTGAGTATGCCATAAAGAATTAGACATAATTCCTTAAATATATTACTATTGTCTCTGGAAGTATCTGAAATGATTGAAGAGATGGAACTGTTTCACACACCACAGGAGGACACAGGCAACTAGCATCGTACAAGCCATACAGAGGGGCGACAATAGAGCCAATCTAAAATCAGATGTGGTCAACCGTTTTTGACAAACAAGAGGTCTTCAACCACATTGCTTTCATAGTTGAATCAGTATTTATTAAGAAATTCCTTCAAAAGAGATTAAGTAGACCATAACTTTGCAATTTTTCAAGATATTTTCCTCAGATAACTGTAAGTAATTTTCTTCCGAAGTCATGACTCTTTCAGGATATGTAAATCTGGAATTCTGGATGAATCCGAAAATTGACACCCCTGAATACATAGAGGCTTGAAATATTGGAATCCAGGATAAATATAACAATACACCAAAATAATACATGTCATAATGAACCCGGTTCCCTATCTCCTATTTTTCAGGCTAAATTGGACACTGTTTCCAATCTTGAAATTAAAACTAACAATTCAAACTTATCAAGCTTTTTAATATAAATCATCTTCTCGCCAGATTTAACAGAAGATCTAGAGATTATATAATTTTTAAGG
The DNA here is from genome assembly GCA_963678985.1 of Spisula subtruncata. NCBI lineage: Eukaryota > Metazoa > Mollusca > Bivalvia > Venerida > Mactridae > Spisula > Spisula subtruncata. Next base: position 41,932,982 of record OY787662.1, on the reverse strand, counting down.
GAACATAACTATGGACTATGGTATGGCAAAATGGAAACTTGTATCATTATTCTTTTAAGGCCAAAACATATCAGATAAATTCATCTATCCATATAATTGTATACATGACATTGTACATCCATTAATATGTACATGAACATAAAATACACTTAAAATAATCAAACTGTTTAGATGAGATAATTAGAAAGCATCCGTTAGCAATTAAATCTAAACTTTAAAAATTATCAATATTTGATCTATAAGTATGTTTTAGGCCAAATAAACAAAATGTATGTTTTCAGTAACAGCAGAAATTTATGTACATGATGATATATCCCAAACTGTCTTTTATTTTTTATCCGATGAATTAAATTTTGGAATTAAGAATTTGAAGTTTTCCTATATACTTTGTACATAAGTTTCTGCAGAAGTTATAAAAGGTAAAGCTTGTTATATGTGTCACCTCTATTGAAAGGGCTATTCAATTCTGACTTACAAGATATCTTTCATTAAAACCCTTCTCGTAAAGCCGGGCACCTGGCAGAGATGGGCCTACAGTAAAAATTAATTTAATTAGCTGGTGGCTGACCAACTATTCACATCAGCTCAAACTTGGCTTCCGCCCAGACTCAAACCTTCCCAATCAATGGTTTCTTGTCCCTGGACACCCATATAGCTTAAATTTGTTCAGAACCTCACTGACATTAACAGAATTTCATCTAGAATGGGCTTACATGAACACAATAAAAACATTTTCTGATTTCAAATAAACTTAATCATGTCATGCAGACAAGGAATTGTAAAAAAAAATCTAAATTATATCTCAATTTTGTTATTCTTAAATTGTTAAACCTAATAATGTAGTGAAGGAAAGGTTGGGTACCACAAACCACATTCAATAGTTTGGCCTATGTTTGGCAATTATTAGGCCAAAGCAATTTAATATTGTGATTCTAGTAACATTTGAATAAAAAATAGTGAAGGTCTTAAAGGATGATAAACATTTATCATGTACTAAAAAATCAACAATGATTTCTAGCAAATGCCATAAAATGTTGAGGGTATGAGAAAACAAAACAATGTAGAGATATATCATCTTCATAAGCCTTATACCGGTACTAAATCTGACTAGCACTATTTCTATATACATCTATGTAACAATATATCCTCAATTGACAGCAAAAATGAACTATCAGTGTATTGGAAAAGAAGGCTGATAACTCCTATTGACTGTCAATTCAGGATACTTCCAAAATCACTTGACAATCTGTGTATAAAATCTTATGTATTCAATAATGTGTTGAGTGTTTGATCCATTGTATCGCTTGTCCAGCACATCAGCTGATCTTGTGGTAAATACACACAAACACTCGCCAACTTCAGTATCGTAACCATCTTCTTTCTTGTCTGAAATGGTAAAAGTTTACATTAAAGTTAACATTACAATACATTTCAATATTTGAATTTGACACAAATTGATAAGCTCATACTGATAGGAAGTAAAATCCTGCTGTTTTTATTATATTGGCTATACAGTCTATACTACGATACAACCCTCGTTGAGACAATGCCTTGTGAGAATGATTCATTCTCTAGGTTTATAAACAACAGTAATGGTACACATCAAGCCACAACGGGGGTTGTACTTCCTTCTTAGTAAATCAGGTTTGTTAATACATTTAAACAGTAATTCTGAACAATTTCTCAGTGTGCCTCCGTAGCTCAGTGGTTAGTGTGCTTGCTGTCTTATCCGGTGGCACAGGTTAAAATTTGGATGTAGGCACTCATATATACCTGTCATATTTCACCAGAAAGCTGACAGGCAAATAACGGCTATGCTAGGCATTTGAGTAGGCACTCATATATACCTGTCATATTTCACCAGAAAGCTGACAGGCAAATAAAGGCTTTGCTAGGCATTTGAAAAGGTTAAAAACATCAGCCACTTCACCCGATCAGTTTTCCTGGACAGTACTAACATAACCTTTTACTAAGAACCAGTGAAGGAAAATTTACGTTGATAACTAAATTGCAGGATTACAAAATCACTGGACTACAGTTGCAGCTCCTAGAAATTCCTGACACTTTAATAAGTTACCAATTACAGAAATCATCAACTTATGATGTGGCCAATTTTCCCTGCCTAATTGGCCAATTCCCTTCTGCTTTGAGGGCAGACAGTTTAGTGCTACAAGGAATCAGAATGTGATATCCTAGCTCTTTTGATAGATTTTCCTTGGTTCTTTTACCTGCCAAGTGTATACTGCATAGCACCAATACATGTGAGACTACCTAAGAGTACCTCTGGGTTACCAATTACCAGCCAGTTCATCTCTAGTTGGTGATAAACACTGACTGACAACCTGTCATACCTAACAACTTCCACTTACTTGTAAGCTAAGTCTGTCAATAAACAGGAACATATTCTGATCAGGGTTACTTATAATCAATCCTGTGTCATCTTTCCTGGTCAGCAGATACATAGCTTGCTTCTCTATATCAGTATGCAGAAACTCAAAGTCCATCTGTAATTATATAACATCACGATCAATATAGATTTAGATGGTGTAAAAGCTGACACCTAACTAAATAGTAGGGCACAAACCAAAGCCACAAAGCTACAATGGCAGCGTCTAGCCACACACACAAGAGTCAGACATAGTACAAGCCATCCACATCCCCCAAAATGGATGCTTCAAGTGAGCCTCATATGCTCACTCCTCAATGCATGACACACTGAGGACTTTGAATTTTGTGCACAATTAGCCATAAAGGGAGGTTATTATAAGTGATAACTAAACTGAACTGCTATGAAAATCTGAGGAAACAGTTGCACTTTTTATAGTAAATTTAGAGTTCTGAGTGGTATTTGTTACAGCTAAAGAATGGTTCAAACTTTCCAGATACAGGTATGGTGGTAGTTTTGTTTACACTTAATATTTTGACATAATTTGCACTTTTACTAGAAGGGATTTTGTCCAAAACGTATATTTCTCCCCTAATGGACAATAACAATAACTCAGGCAAAAAGTATCCTAATATTTCGGACAATAAACATAACTAAGCGTGAAGTTGGTACCAAACATTCATACAAAGTTTCATTGAAATCTGACCTAAGGTCATTCACTTGGTCACTTGGGATCAACTCTTTTGTAATTTCTTTGTAACATTGGGTCATCCTGTATTTTTGCGGCAGGGATTTTTTATCATTTTGTTGGGTTGCATGTGGGCATTGCTTCGTGTAGTTGTGTTGTTACTGTTTTCTGTGCTTGGCAGGTTAAGTTGAGTGCAGCCTCCCCTGTCCAATTTCCTCGTACCTTTTTTAAAGCAGAACAAGTTGGACAAACTCTGTGAGGTTTACACAGGTAACTAGACATCCAAGTCAAATCAATATGTCTACCGAATTTCAGCTTGAAACATAATTCTGGAAAAAAAACTCTGTTAAAGTTAAAACATGGTGGGGTAAAAACTGGGGTTAATTCAACAATTGTCACCTCTATTTTTCTATAAGGTCCAGCATCCTCCTTCCACTTGGAGAACAAACTACATTCAATCTTATCAATATCATTCCTGGGCCACAGGAAGTAGTCCACATCCGTTGTGCAGCCAACAAGATCCTAAAATACAGAAGGTTTTCAACAATTAATGACTTAGAGCACAAAAATTGGAGTTCAAAAAGTTCTTTAAAAGAACAAAGGGTCACAATTCTGGAAATTAACCATTACATGTTAAAGTTGGTCATCTGAAAAGGCTTGAAGGAAATCAAATACATACCTGTTCATAGGTATTATTATGCAAAGTTACATACCAAAAATCTTGTCTACAGAACAGATGCATCCAGTATTACTATATTTGAATTACTCAACAGAATATCCCTTATAACACCTTGGACTGGGTATTATAAATATGAAAATTGGCAATTATTAGGACCTCTTAATGGCTCTTCTGACACACAAATAATATTGATACATACCCTCCTCAAAGGTTGCCATCTTGGCCCATGGAACTGCACTATATCTTTATCTATCAGTTCTTTAGAACTTTCAATAGAGTATGCTTCATTCTGAAAGAATAACAAGTTTTCATTTTAAAATGTAGTTTGTTTTAACATGATATAAATAAACCAGATATTCAACAAGCAAACTCTAAAAATGAGCTATCCAAGTTCCAACAAGTATGACTACTACTCAAGAATTTGAACAGCTTTAAATTGTTTGTATCCATAGACAAAATCATTCCAAAGTTATGCCTTATGGTTCTTGGCCAGACTATGAATCAATAGTATGAAGACAACACTATTAAGCAATTTATTAACTAACAGGCCTGGATAAAACAAAAAAAATACCTTTGCGCCTTCCTTAATACATTCCTCATAGTTGTTGGTCATTACAGGGAGAACCTCTTCTACTTCAAACACTGCAGAGCTCTTTTTCTGTGAAAACAAACATGATACTGACAGTGCTAATAATAATATCAATTATTATTTTCAGTCTGATTAACAAGGTAAACAAAGGATATTTATATTAATAAACCAGTCAATTGACACCACACTCCCATAAACAGGGAAGGGTAGGGGTTTCTACTTAGAACTGTTTTTTCGAACGCCTGGTAAATTGCACATACCCTACACAAAGAATTAGAACAGGCATATTCAGGAATCGGTGTACTGAATTGATCAAATGTACCTCAAGTGCCAGAATGAAATTAATGCAGAATCGATCAAATAGGTACACAGTGGTCAAGTGGGTAAAGACTTAAAAGCAGGGTTGGCGACTACCCGCCCGGGGCGGGAAAACCCGGGTTGGGCAATACTCCTAAAATTGACTGAAGTGGGCAATACTGGGTAATAAGAAGTTTTCCAGTTGGATTTTGTTCATTAATGGTGATTTTGTTACAATTAATTGCTGGCAATGAAATGAAACACTTGCTGAGCCATAAGTAAAGCAAGACATAGTGAAATTAGCAATTATTGAGCAATACATAGGATTTTAGATGTATTAAAGTGTTCAAATGAAGTTCACCGAGATCATTTATTAGAGATCACAAGTTTGTTATAACACTCTTATATACACATTTGAATTCAACTAACTTGCACAAATACCACTACCAGTCAATTTCTTCCTTTCCTTTTAACATTCTGTAGTTTTGCCGTTTTTTCAATGCCAAGCCGGTTTCCATACAATAATTATGAATGAATGATTTTTACAAACTTGTGATCTCTAATAAATGATCTCAGTGAACTTCATTTGAACACTTAAATCCTATGTATTGCTCAATAATTGCTCAATTAGCAGAGCAGTGATCTGACAGGGGGCTGTTTTGACAGGTAACAAAGGGAGCCTTAAGGAGGTGTTACAATCACTTTACAGGTGATTAAATAGGTGCAGGGATGAAAAGTCATTTAAATGTATTGAAACACATTGGACTAGAAGTATATAATGTCTTGATCAGTTATGAACCAAGGAATCTATTCGGAACGAGCTAGGGTATCGCACCCCGATTTCTTGTATCTCATAAATTTCTGTTTCTTCATTGGATGTAAGTCTGCCCTTGCCAGACACTGCCAAAAATACTGGAAAAGATCTATAGATCATAAATTGAAAATATTATAATCAGATTATTTTATTCTATTCTTAAGTACATAAATGATCAATCAGTACCCTAATTGGAGCGATATCCTAAAGGCATGACTGAAAAGGAAAGTTACATCTTGCTGTAAAATTACCAGACAACGTTGCAAACCTGCGAGCCCCGCATACTTGATTAATTAATTACCTTTTCCTTAAAGTGGAAAGTCACAAACATTTTGAAATCAAAGTGGTCAGCTAGGGATTCTCGCTTTTTCTTCAGCTGATGCCGTAATCGTCTAAGTGCCGAACTCTTTCTTACAGACGGATCTCCCATTTTTGTTAGATTTTGTTAAGACAGCAATTAAAACGACAAGATTTACTTAGTTACCAACAGTGAGAGAATTATAATTTATATATACAATACATAACAGTGAGTCTAAAGTTGATAATAAACTACATATTTACAACTATCTGAGCAATTTCAATCTGTCTTTAATTGTGCCATAGCCATCTCTACATGCGTTAACGTTTAACAACAAAACCTGCAGAAATACGACTCAAAAAACAATTTTTCAAAGGGAGACAATCGTACAAAACGGGCAAGATGTGCCAAAAGAATGTTCGTTAGGTGAAGGTTGAGAATGATTCTAGTGTCCGCCATTTTTCACTGGTTCCACTTTTTGATGTTTTACTATTTAACGTCATTTTAGCAAAAGTAAAAGTCCAATTTAGCCCAAAAATTGGGACAGTCGTGGAAAAAATTGTCCAGGAGTTCAACCGGAAGTTGACAAAAGTGATTGCGAAGCGGTGTAAGGGTAAAACGACCAAGAAGTAAGAATAGCTCAATACGGGATTTTACAGTACAGTAGTTGTAGAATTCAGAAACCACTCACATTTTACATTGTTAATCAATGCACGTGCTCAAATTCAGATATGATCCTCTCCAGTTATTCCACTTCAGCCTTCAAACGACTTGTTCAAGTCGGGAACCCTACTGTACGTTGTATACACTATAAGTCTGATAGGCGAAATGTACTGTTTTTTTTTAGATTAAATTGTGAATGAAATCATGAATTGTGAATATTTCCGGGTATAAACTTTGCTTTTATGAGCTATACTGAGTACGTGACTCAATGTTAAACCGCATATATCATCGGCTAGTCAGTCTAACAGGGCTGTGTTTATAAAACAACCCCTGACTCCACAATCTACTCTTTTCCACACATGCTTATATAGAGATAAATTTAAGATTCATGTCTTTTCTCATGATTTTTTCCCGTTGTAGATTCTACTCAAAACAGAAATCCAGGCCACAATAAAATCTAGCTGAAATTGAAAAAAGTTATGCTATTTGATTGATAAAATATATTATCTAGTGGGGTAGCCAGATTTATTAATCGTAGGCATATACGTATAGCCTTTGAGGGGGGTAAATAATTTACTAGGAACCCAGCCTTTTCGTTCCAACTTTACTCTAGACACCATATCACCTTTCCTAGGCTCTTATATCACTTCATTCTTTGACAATTAATCCTGTAACACTTGACATAATGGTCAACTTTAAGTATTATATAGATATATACATTTGATGAAATCGTAAAACACAGTGCCAAAGCTTGTCATGAAATTCTAGTCACTAGGAGAAACGTATTGTACAGTTAATGTTTTATATGTGTATTTGATGCTTTATATTTCCATGCTCTGATTTGTTCTTATATATTTTTTTTCAATTAGCGATTTGGTATTTTAGGTTTATAGTTCTCTTGTTGTTTTATGTATGTGTACTTTTTAGATGTTCATATTCTTATTGTCTCTCATAACTCAAACTGAGTGGTTTTGTGCATGTTTATACATTTGATCATTTTATATGTATATTTGTTACAACCATGTGCACGAGTGAGACGTTAATAAACCTATCTTATATTATCTTATCATTTGTATGTCCATGTTCACAGTTTTAACCTCAATATTGAAACCAACTCAGTAATGAGATCAAATCTCAAGCGTCCCATGGATGGTCTTTTTTTATTAGAGATGTATATTATACACATTCTGCTAGATATATATCATACATATTCTGAGAAATACCCGGCTGGTCTACTATGATAGCAGTTCTAAGATCTGAGTTAGTGAATTGTGGTTCTAGATTAGAAAAAAATGTAAATCATTCATTCATTAGGACCTCTATCCAGTACAGAAGCAGTATTTGGTATACCATGCATTTGACACTTACGAATGAAGCAACTTCTTAACATAATTTCTCGCACATCAATATTTTGAAAGTGAAATACTTAATAGTTGAGTCGAAACTAGTTGCAATATACGCGGTGTAATTTTATAAAACCTTGCCTATCGGTTAACATGCAGGCGAGAATAATTTTTTGCAACTGAAGCAATAGTTGCATCCTAGTAGTTTCCCTTGCTCCATTTCAACACTACTAAACTCAACTGTCTCCGGAAATTGTGAAACTGTTAATTCGAAGTTTTCTGAATTACTACCTTTGCTAATGTGTAAAAACGAGAAAATTTCCGGCAATTGCCATAAGGAATACAGTTTTTATACAGTTAATTTTGAAACACATCAGGCATTATGTCCATGAGTACACAGATTTACATGAAAACATAATTACATACATATTACAAGGTCAACAATCAAAATATTGCTAATATAAAGAACTGTAGAAATATATCAGAATATTACACGAGTTTACACAGTGTGTTATGTAATACATGTTATATAGTAGGACAATACTAGTAAGCCATACAGTGATCAGATTTTACATGGCGTGTGTTTTCAATGGCAATAAGTCATACAATTTGAATATTCAGACAAAAATGTGGTTACCATGGCAACCGAAACATTGAACCTGAAATCCTAGTAAGGGACTTCTGTATTGCTTGCAAGTCCTAATTACTTGTTTAATGTGAAAAAGTCATGAACTTATAATACTCACAATTTATGTTCTTACTTTTGAGGGTGACATTTCTAATTCAGGAGATACTTAAAGAACTTTAATATTTCAGTAATATGTCCTTGATATACGGAGCACATATCAATACAGGATGGTTACACACATTTATAGAAGCATAACGTTGTATTAAACATATGTTTCGTCAAGTTCTGACTACTTCGTCAGATGTTTCAAAACATAACGTGCAATATATGAGTATATATTTATGGATATTGTGATTAAATTACGTAAACACGTATTAATAATACCCACGAAATTACGTATCTTCCTTGTACTTTAATTTCCCCATCCTGTTTTGAGAATTTCGAAGTTAAAATGATTGATATCTGAAGAGAATCTAAATTCTAAAATGAGGGTAGCAGATAATTGACATTACCAGTTGTCAACCTATACCCTTCAAAGCAGGTGGAGCGATCTCTTCTCTGGCGTAATGTAAATTGAATTTTATTTTGATATTTTCCAACAACACAATGACAAACAATCGTGCTATAACTTATTTTTAATTATATCCATGTTTGTTTAATTATAACCATGCATATGTACAACCTTCACCGAAATAAATCTATCTATCTAAACAAATGACATAGGAGTTAATTGGAACAATATTTTTTCTATAATTATTGGCTTACATACATTTTGTACATAACGTTTGTTTCAAAACCGAACTGGCATCTTGACGACAAAAGTGAACTCAACTTTAAAACATTGCCATCCTTCTTTTATGTTTTGTATGATATATTTCCAAAATCATGTAAATGTGTTTAACCATGGTAACCAGACGCATTACGTCAGTCCATGTTCTAAGACTGTCAAGAAACTAAAAATGTAATAATTCAAAAAAAATTCTTATATATATGAAATAAAAACAAAATAAGATTATTTTAGCATGTGCTATCATAGTCTAACCAAATTTCTGTTAATCCTGTCATACAAAATATGGTCTTAGGGGAAAACCAGCCCGAAGAAGATTAGGTAGGTGCCATACAGAAGAACTACCCGAAATTACACGGAACTATACTTTGTAAGCAGTAACAGTAATTCTGCACCTGTTGTAGAAATACTTATTTTATGCTACATGTATTTTCGTGTAATTTGTTTTATACGTAAAAAAGTTAAGTTTACCAATTTTCGAGGGCTGTTTCCAGCCGCCCAAACGCCCTTAGACATTTTATTTTCCTCTGGTCACCGGGCTACCTAATCAAACCTACAGTTGAGTCTCCCTGGGGAGACTAGTTCTTTCATGTGTGTGTGAGAATAGACACTGCACTTAAAGGTACCAATTTACACTTTATTTAGAGAAGGGTCGCATGTGGAGTATCCTCGCTCAGGGAAATTAACCAGTGGTCAAGACGATGGTTGAACCCGGGACCTCGCGACCCAGAAGCGCGCGCCTAATATCTAGACAGACAACCTCTCCCCAGTCCCGACCCGGTACATGGTTGTATTAAGTTATGTTATGCATATTGCTCAATGACATTGACTAATGTTGAGCAATGTGTAAAACGTAGGCATTGAATCAAATACAATAAATTGAATTAATACCATTCATTTCAACAAACAAGGGACCTAGCTCATGTAGCTTGAGTTGAAATAATTACAAGGAAAAGAGACATATATGCCGATGAAGGACCCAGGTAAACGTATATATGAAAAGGGAATGTACAGTAATAACTAGATTTCATCATGTAGACAATGGCACATACTACTAGTAGAAACATAATTGGATGCAGGGAAATCATTCGTACCCCCTAGGAGTTAAGTCTGGCAAATCAAACAACTTTTCCGCTGTACTACCAATCAAAGGAAGCGCAACTTAATATGACTGTTCAAATTATATGACTATTCAAGTTTTCATACTTTTTATTTAGTATAAAAAACTTTTGGCCTTTGTTAGCATTACTTTCTTTTATACAAGACTGGTGGCTTCTTGTTTCATTTGAACTCTAACACGGTTTACATTGCGTGTAACTTAACTGTTTTATGCATGTTACAAATTGAAATCGAAATCGTGATTATTAATAGGTATGGATGATAAACTCACAGAACAATTTGCATGCAAACTCGTAGAGAAATGATATTAAGCTTTCATTCACGATCGTGTAATTAGGACTGTCCATGATCAGCGTACATCATTCACTGGGTTACTCATCAATTAAGGGTTCAATTAGGGTGCTCAATTAGGGCCTATATCTACTTCCCATTTCTAGCTACACTCATTATAGGCATTTCGAATAATGAAGAATCGTATTACCAGATACGGTGTATTGGTTAATTCCTTGCTATGAGCCGTGGCTGTCAACTGAATAATCACACTGTCAGACTGAAAGCGAGACGCAAAAACGGCTTAAGTAGTGAAACCATACTTATTTTTAATGATCGTTATAAAGATCATTCCAACGGTAGACATTGCGGATTCACAAGACGGATTTAAAAGATATAATTATTTTTATTGAAAAGGATTTTGCGAAGGATTGTTCACGTCTATTTTATGGTTTTAAATGGTTTGAATGTGATTTCGATTCCCATACTTTCCCCGTTAGTTACAACAGCGGAAAGACAACGGTTAAGGTTAAGGCGACACAACCGTTTTAAGCGAAAAAGAAGCGCTGACCATATGGGAATTCAGAAAAGGAATTAAAACACGTGAAAATAAACAACAACGGAGTTAAATTATCAATCAGCTGTTGTGTTGTGTTTCAGTTCCGCATTACCAAGTGATTGTTAGGAGCATATTTTACTTATAATATTGACAAAACACGCACGCATGTAATAGTGGGCCTGGATTTATCCTCATTGAACATTGTCACACGACGCATCATCCTCACAACGTTGACAAGGGAGTGGCAAACATCTTCCAGCTGTCATTTTGCTGGCATCCGCGAAAATATCGAAACGTGACAAAGCGTGTGCCATATTTCAAGGGTTTGTGTGCGGTGTGCTTAAATATCACGGTTGTAATATTTCCACTTACGAGACTCAGTGAAACATTTAATTACTCACATAACAAAATTGTATATAATTAATTGTAATATATTTTCAATTAAATATTTATATTTATTGCACGTGCGTATTTTAATATAAGCTCGAATAAAAATGGAATTTGAAAATTATACCCAAGACTTTTGTAACATAACAAACGGTACTTACGTGCAGGATTGTTTGAAACGTGTATGTATACCAGTGTCCGAGTGTACGCGCCATATAGAGGAACACGTGACCCCTGGGGTGGTCGAATGGATTATAATTATAATATACAGTGTTATATTCTTTGTCGGACTAATTGGAAACGGATTGGTATGTTTTGTAGTGATTCGTGTATCATATATGAGAACAGTGGTGAATATATTTATTGTTAATTTGGCGGTTGCAGATTTTTTAGTGTTGTTAGTTTGTTTACCACCATCGGTGCTTACTGACATTACCGAGTCCTGGTACCTAGGAGAGTTCATGTGTAAGCTGGTGCCTTTCTTGCAGGTATGAAACCTTTATTTTGCATTGTGTGTTACCTACCTCATATCGATGGCTTAGAATGAGAAGGTCGTAACTGCTACTTACGACCTTATTAGATTTCATACATATTTTGAATATGCTTCACAATGCGCTTCTTATGAGCCTATTTTCATTAAAATCGCAAATTGTCATGTTGACCAAAATGAAGTTTTAAAAATATGTTTTTTCCATAGGTAAAGAGTAAATTACAGTCAGTTTTCTCTTGTTTTCTCAAGATATCGATTTTGTAGTTGCGACCTTCTCATTCTAAGCCATCGATATGAAAGTTTTATTTACTGAAACTTCATTAATAACCATGCTGATTTTATTTCGTTGATTTCGTCGGAGATCTAAACAACTAACTTAAATACCAAAGTATATGGTCTAATAAGACCTAACGGATAAGTTATCCTTGAAATTACAACCAACGAAATGGCCATTTTCATCCTAACCACGATCATTAGTCTTATTAAAATGAAATGATCTTACAGTATTCTAAAATTTTCGTTCTTTCCAGTCAAATACATAATATACTTCGTTTGCCTAACTGTAGAACTTTACACTTTTAAGGCAATGGAAGCAGAAGCGCTTTAATTGCGTTCTGAAAAATCATCTGATCACTGACCTATAATATAGCTGGTCCAAACTGTTTTTGAATTCGTCCTAGTTCTCGTATAAGTCAAGTTAGTCAACCACAAACTAACTGATATCCTTGAATTAATTGCAAATCAATTCCATTCAATTTACAAATGTATTAGCAAATTGGCACTATTGTGCCTTTGGCCAAATACAAATTAACAAAACATGAGAAAATGGGACATGGGAAACTTAACAAGAGCACTAAATACATAAATGTACTAAACCAGTATTGAATATGTATGTACGAGTCACTTACACATTGTTAGTTAAAGACAGACTTTCTTTCGTTTAGGTTTTTTTACCAAAAATACAGAAATTACAGTCAATTTATCAATTCTACTAGATGACATTATTCTATTAAATTTGATCATTTTTGGAATGTTGTTCTACCTAGTAGGTAGAAGGAAAGGAATCATAAATATTTTTAGTTGATGCAGCAACGCACATTTCAAGCGGACATTTTATGCACTATGATAGTCAATCTTATTATAAAATGAGTAGCCTCCCTTTGATCACATACCGCCTGCATCGATCATTAATGCTTCCACTTGGATTGTGATTTACACGTCTTGTGTGTATACTACTCACTGAGTACCCAGACAGTTTCTTGTCAATTTTATTTGAAACTGATGTTTATTTAGTATTTGACCTGAAACCAATTCGTTAGTATAGACATTTTCTGACAAATATATCAATGTAATCACCCCTCGTTAAGAACACTCGCCACTCCCTTTTTGGAGGAAACAGTCTCATATATTCTCTCTTACATTGGCATATCTGACAGCTCAAGTGTTTTTGTATTTCTTGGTATATGGATTAGAGACGATTGCGTTATAAATCCTGTCCCCCTAATGTCCATGTGTCGGTTAACTACTTATTAATACCAATACGGTACAACACGAGATGTGTTTAACATATATTTGAACAGAAAATTAACATCAATAGTTTATTATGATTTTCACTATGAAATCGTACAGTCAGGTGCCAAATAAAAGTTCACAAAGTAAAAATGCATGAAAAACTGGACACATTTTTTCACTTGGAAATTGCACGACACAATAAATATAATTCTAGTATACATTTGTGTACTACAATTTGGTATCATATGATAGAGTAGTCCAAGCATAATTTGATTCTGTTCCGAAAATAATTTACATTTTTCAAATTTTTGGTTACTAGGCAATTTAATAACTTCTATGAAAATTCTTCATTGATGGAATAAGCCTGGTTGCCATGGTTACACACTTTTGGTATTTTGTTTGTCAATCATACATAAATATAAAGGAGTAATTTCCATTGAATTTCTTATACCAACTTCATTTGTTCTTTAATTGTAAGTTTGTAAAATGTAAAGTCATTAAATCGCGAAGTAGAATAACAAAAAATGTAGTTCCCATTGACTCCCGTGTTGTCATTTTCACGTTAAAAATATCAAAACAAAATTCAAATGTTTGTTATTATATGCATATAAGAACTCCGATTTTCTTCAGATAAAAACTATTTAAAGGTAAAATATTCTATGGTAAAAGTCAACATTAATTTAAATATTTAAGTTTGTCTGCGTTACCATGACAACATTGTTTAATTGACTAACCATCGATTTTTAGTGGTGTTCTAGAATTGCTTAGCAACCGAGAATGGACTATGTTAATGAGTAAAGTGCATGGCATTTTTATCAGAAATTGATTATCCTACTAAATGATAGTAAACATAGTCTAATTGTTCTTATTTTACAATTGTTATGTTCTTCTATCTGAAGTAATTAATGAAATTATTTTGTGATTTTTGCACTTTGTGAACTTTTATTTGGCACGAGACTGTACAAAAACTTTGATATTGTGTAAAGTATTATATCCAGAAAACGCAATAATTGTAAATTGCCTTTACTCTACGGTTAAACCATAATAATCATTTGAGGAGAAGGCGTTGTTATTTGCGTTTTTAAGGTCCAGAACTTGAAATGATTATGTTAACATTTCCTTTCATTAATCGGTGTTGCAATTCCATCCAGATCAAATTGCAGTATCGAGAGAGTGTGTTATCCACTGTTTGGTTGTAATACATATTAATGTATTGTTCTTAAGAAATATACATCTATTTTGGGGACTATTTCAATGTATTGTTCTTATGGTGTGTATTTGGCACTATGTATGGTGACTTGAAGATGATTCTGGAGCGGTATGTTCTTGGCACAATCATTATGTACGATAAACATACCAAACTGAACAAACAACACATTATCTCTATCCTTATGGCATTTTATATAAGCTAACATATCTTGTTCTATCAAAATGTTTTCTAAGATACAACATTGTCACGCCAGAGGCGAAGCATTTTTTCCTCTTTATGTTCCCTATGTGGGTATTTTCAGAGAATCGAAAAGTAAACCTAAGAATTTTCAAAACATCTTAAAATTTCATGAAGTGTGCCGGTTATTCAGGATAAACAAACTTTCACATTTTTATAAGCTTTATTTAAAGTGCTACAATAATTACAAACAAAACGTGAGTTGCACTTAGTTTCTTAAGTCAAAATATTTAAGTTTTCTATTAAGATGCTATATGAATACCACCCCAGGCAGGACCTTTGGCTGCTACGAGGGTCATTCAATAAATTCGTGGACTGGACTCGTCATTTTATTACACATTGACACAGAGAATAACGAATTATATCACAGTAAACTATAGCCTTTCTAACACGAGTGCAGAAAATATTGCATGAAACGACGCATTTTATAAAGAAAATATGGCTAAAACAAAACTACCACTTTACCACAACCACCACACAACGCAAATATACTCTGACGTCAGCGACGTTATTGACGTTTTGCTATTCCTCAAATGGTAAACCCGAAATTGAATTATATCATTCATATCGAATTAAACATAAATATTTAAGTGGTCTATTATTAAATAGATCTAACACAACATTTCATGTATTCAAAGTAAATAGTCCAGGTGAGAGTCACCTAAACCTTGCTATACAGTATTAAGTTTTTTTATTGCTGTTCTGAGTTGTCAAGGTATTGAAGATCTCAAAACCGTTTGATGCCACTCTGGCATCATTGGGGAACTTTTTTTATTGGGGGTTAAAGATGGTCTCCAAAATGGCGATTTTTACAATTAAATACAGCCTATATTTTCATATAACATTTGTACTACCGTCAAAATATCAGTCCTTGCATGTTTATTTCGAAATGGAATAAACGTGATTGATAAAGGAACTGGATTCATTAAATAAAATTCAATAAAAATATAAAAAATCAACATTTTATGTGTAATTTACGTGACAATATGTGATCAAAATAATACAATACAGCAGCACTCAGTATTAATTACTGTTTTATGTCATATCAAACATGAACTTTACAATCAAGTAGATTTTGAGGCATTTAATGTGATATTCAATATTAAAACACAAGACATCGGTGCACGTAGAGCAATTTGTGTAATATACGTTACCATTAAATTGTTTACATACAAAGTATGAAATATTATGTCTCCTTATCGTTCCGGATTATCAAGCTGATATGATCGATGTCTCATCTTGGTAGGCATCTTTTTTAATTGGACATGTAATTTAACTTCTTACTCAAACTGTGATTTACGTAACCATATGTTACCAAATAAAAAAACATATTATAATGTAATATATGTAACCATCAAAGTTTTTTTTAGTAATTAAGTCTGGAATACTATACATTAACTCATTCTGAATTCTGATATTATCGATGTTTTATTTTGGTAAATCTATTTTAAACTACCAGAAAGCATTGTTGTAAAATGATTTCTTTTTGAAATGGTGATTTACGTGACATAATACAAAACTCCACTATTCATTGTATAATCAAGACGTATCAATCAAGACTGTCAAAATTTTAAAAGTTACAAGGACATCATGTTAATGACAAACTAGATGTATGCCTGAACTTCTTACAACTATAGGAAGTAATATTTGTAAACAATCAACACATGTTTCTATTCCACATACATGTTTAGTTTAAACTTATTTATTTCCCCACATATATACCAGTATATGCATATACTGTCTGGGACTTAAAATTATAATTATAATACTTTCAAGCAATAATCACTAAAACACACGATTCTAACTTATTTGATGTCGATTGTGAAGCACGTTTTCTAACTTATATCAACTACTCTTGACACATCATTCCTGATGTTGTCTATGGCCACGAGGGTATGAGATAATAGTAGCCAGATTTCCTTTAATGCTCAGCGCCAAACAAGAGTATTTTTTACTAGAACCATTTTTATTTCGTCTTTGGCATGATGCGACAGACCTCCTGCACTGTAAGCAAACGCTCTCACACACTCTCTTCAGGTCGTTCTGATGTCGCCATAGTAACAAAATAACTTTGCTGCGTCTACCTTTTTGCATCTCTACATCCGTCGGGACTTGGTTCTAATGTACTTTTCCACATATCTGTTTGTAGGTGTGTCCGCTTAACAGTCTGTGTAAATGCCTCATATGTAGGTGTAAGTTTGCAATTCTTGGACTAGTAGCTGACGACTTCCCTACCTTTGTCCCCCAAACAGGCTGGTGGACGGTTGAACCCCTAGCTTGCCGTTTGCCGTTGTATCGAAATAGAAAGTATGGTTGCCAGGCATGGTTAACAGTGCAGAACTTGAACGCAGTGTCAAAGTAGTGGCTATACCTATTTCTAAATGGGAAGTTGTGGTGTCCCAACCTAACTAAGCATGCGCAGCTGTCATGCTGTTTCTATAATTATAATGTCAACCAAAGCACGGTCTTTGACTGGGGAGCAACACCTGGTAATAAGGCGAAATAAACACATAGGCCATTTAATCAGTTCATGACCATGCAACTACCAAATCAAAAAGCAACCAAAAGAGTTGGAAGTACACTGTCAAAAAAGCAATACATCATGATTTAGTTGAAATGGACAAAACCATATACACATTGAATTGAACAAGAACATTCAGATAATATGCAAATATCTCAAAACATCTCACAACGAGGCAGACATACAGATTACATTGCCTCTAAATTATTCTACCTCTATAAACTGCATCACCTCCTTGTTCTATGTACAAGAATGTAACCATTGAATCCCTAGTCAAAGATCTTGCTTCAGTTCGCATCAGAGAAACAGCATTACAGAATGCAGTCATAAGTCAAGATCTTCTAGCTGTGGTGAGCAGCACCTTGCTCACCACAGCTTCCAATTCAGGGATAGGTAAAGCTACAGTTATTGGTCTCAATGTATTTCGGTCAGGTTCTGCTCTGTTTACCATGCTATGCTATCATAAAGTCAATTTTGATACAGTTATCAAAGATAGCACAAACATGCTTATGATAAGGGATCATATGGGGAGGACCATGGTCTTTGGGGATCAAAGGTAGGAGGGATCTTCTATCGCGCCCTGTGAGGCATTTCGACAGACAGTAAAGCGGACACACCTGCAGTCAGGTATATGGAAGGTGTATTAGAACCAAGTCCTTCAGAAATAGACCCATATAGGTGCGAAAATGATGGTTCAACAAAGTCATTTTAATATGACAATGTTACTATGGTTCTACCAGGAATTCTTGAGCTGATCAAGTGTTGTTGCGACAGTGCATTCCTGTCTGACTGGTCATTGTATATATGCCACCTTATTTTGTGGACGTAAGGGTCTATTGCTTGTAATAATCCCGAACCTGAGGTGCAGGTAAAGGGCTACATGCTTGAAATTACCTAGTCGAACTGTAGTGATGCTCCTGGGATTTTCCCTCGAAAGTATTATTACAGTTTTAGAGGTTCACACATATATTGATTCAAATAGCTAGGTCAAACATGGTGGTTAGTGTCAAATCTAATGTTAATATGTATATCTGTAATAAAAAATGTGTTATTTGTTTACAAATATTACTTACTGTAATTATAAGTCGTTGTTAATTTTAAAATGTTGACAATCTTGATTATACAGCGAACAGTGGAGTTTTGCATTTTGTTACGTAAATGACTATTTAAATAAGTCAGAAATCATTTTACAATAACTCTTCGTAATTGTTTAAATCAGATTGATCAAAATAAAACATCGATAATTTTACTTAGAATTCAGAATGAGTAAGTGTATAGTATTCCAGACTAAAATTACTAAATTACTTTGATGGTAACATATATTACATTAATTATGTTTGGTAACATATGGTAACGTAAGTCACAGTTTGAGTAAAAAGTTAAATTATATATCCAATTTGAAAAGATGTCTGACAAGACAAAACAATGATTTCATCAGGTTGATAATCAAGAACGATTAGGAAACATAGTATTTCATACTCTGTATGTAAACAATTTAATGGTAACGTATATTACACACATTGTTCTAGAAACAATGATGTCCCATACAGTGTTTTGATATTGAATATCAACTTAAATGCCTTAAATCTACTTGATTGTAAAGTTCATGCTTGATATGACATAAGACAGTAATTGATGAATGAGTGTTGTTGTATTTTATTATTTTGGTCACATATTGTCATGTAAATTACACATAAAATGTTGATTTTTTATATTTTTATTGAATTTAATTTAATGAATACAGATCCTTTATTAATCACGTTTATTCCATTTCGATATAAACATGCATGTACTGATATTTGACGGTTATACAAATGCTATATGAAATTATAGTCTGTATTTAATTTTTAAAATCGCCATTTTGGAGGCCATTTTTAACTCCCAATAAAAAAAGTTCCCCAATGATGCCAGAGTGGCATCAAACGGTTTTGAGACCTTCAATACCTTGACAACTCAGAACAACAATAAAAAAAACTTAATACTATATAGCAAGGTTAAGAGAGAAATCCCAAATCCTCATCCGGACTAAAAAGGATCATGCTAGACTAAATGGTTGTATGATAAATTGAAATACCTCGATCATTTTGACTGGCGTTTCCTCAAACGTCGCTACGTTTGCAAATTTCGTTCGATCCCTGTGTAATTTAATACCATGCTGCTCTATAGAATTTTGATTTTCCCACTAAAACACAGTGACACTGAATACTGTACGAGGGACTCGTATGTTCTCCGCTTGCTCTCATAAGCAGCGTATGTGTTTTTGTTGTGTTTTTCAAAGACAAGTGCACGATTTAATAGTTGCATGAATTTCCTTGCGTAACTTCATTAGCATTTTGACGTTAGTGAAAACGTGACAGGCATAGATCAAATACTACTTAATTCAAACTCAAACGTCCAAACAACTTAATAGTGTCACCAAATATTATGATAATATCCTGCAATAATCTGGCAAACATACGGGGATGTAACTTAATTAATTCGGAATTTATGACCAGTTGAACTAGTGAAAAGGGCACGTTACGTCGGTCGGGGGTGGTAGCGCGTTACTATGGTAATTCAACGGCTGATGGCATGATACTGTGTGGCATGATCAATGATAAATTTGTATCTACGGTAGGTAAACGATAAATGTTTCTAATGATATAAGAGATTACTATTTAAACATAAATATAATAAAATGAGAACGGTTGTCTACGAATATATTGAATGACCCTCGTATGCATGATTTTCTTGGTTTCAGCGTAGGAACTCATTTTTCCTCATTTCTCGAAACAATTAGACTTATATTCCTATGGATACACCCACATTTGTTACAATCCACGTTTGGCTAATGGGCTCGCCATAGATACCATGAAACAACGGGACGGAATGTTGTAAGGTTCGACAATGCTGGGCGATTTTCAATCTTGGGTGTCAATTCACCATTACGAAAAGAAGAACTACTATAACCATTCTGCCAACAAATAATACTCATTTTCTACCTATAATATTCAAATAATGATTTAAAACATTTTCTTGATGCATATACAATGTACTGGTATAATGGGCATTTCCTTAAAACACCAAAACAAAATAATCTACTAAATTGTTGTTTTTAGCTCAATCTAACTTGAATATACATTACATAATAATCATAATTTTATGCATTATATTGTACTTAACACATTTTTGGTTGTAAAGAGATATTATCGATTCTTTGTGTTAGCATGGAATCAATCGACGTTCAGTTTTTGTTAAAATACAAGTTGAACACCTCTTGTACTATACAACGCAGTCTTTATTTTGTGTCGGATACATGCACAAACAAACAAAACCTTAGTTACGTGTAGATATTTTCCGACATACTGATAAGTTCAATGCTGCTGATTTTTCTAATGATGTTCTTGACCACAAAATCAAATCTCTACAACTGACATCTGAAGAAAGCAAAAATTGAATACAATTTTACAGTACATGCAATACATTTCAGCCTCTTTCATTTGCATATTTTCAGACATAGTTTACGGCGATATTCCCGATCTACCATTGTCTAACATTTTACTGAATGCACAAATGTCAAATAACATGCACACAAACAAGAACCAATGTGTCCAATGCCTCATTCGCTAAATTTTGTATTTCATGAACGATGTCTAAAACATGTAAAACGCCATTACGTAAAACAACGTTTGTTTGATGTCGACGTGAAATGGCATTCTGCACGATGCAAAACACAACAAAAACTATTTATAAATGGCGCTGTTTTTCAGCATTATAATGTACGATGTAAAACATTGGAATAATATCACACAATGGTTTAATTATTGCATGATTAACTTCAAAGTTCGTTCTCATCAGTTCTGAAGAAAATGCAAATTGGCTTTTGTCATATAAAGCGCATGCTCTGACAAATATTCAACAAGGTACAAATTGTACAAATTGTCGCAATGGCTGATGACCTTATATAGTATAACATCAAAGCTTCTGTCAGATTATATACTTCATTTTCAAACAAAGTATTCATGAACGATGTATCAACGGATGCTGCAAATAATCTATGCTTGTGATAATGAATGTGTTGTGTGGTGGTGGGTGTGTGCATTTGTTATCGTCGTTTTGAAAAACATTTTGCCAAGCAATAAACAGCCAATTTATCAGGTTGTTTTTAATCAATGTTTGGCAATTTCTTGATAAATACATATTTTTTTTAAATCTACTGTATATAAGTTATATTTCTGATTGATTTTCTGAAATAGATGGATATTTTATTTCCTCCAATATATAAACCGTTGAACATACCAATATAATAATATGTTTATACAAATTATATTTTTTCTTAGGGAAGTTACCGATTAGTTAAAAAAAATATTATCATAATTTGAAAAAAATGTTTCTTTGCCAAAACTGAACGTTATTGAACTATAATATTCACATTAGTCTTATAATAAATAAAGTACACAGAAATTGAAATTCCTCCTCTATTTAGCTACATACTGTTCAATTTGTACGGAAATATACAGTACAGAGATATCATACAGTGATATTATACAGTTTTTATTTTGTTTCGGATAGATACACAAACAAATAAACATTTTCTGACATACTGGTAGGTTGATTGCCGCTATCTAGTGGTGTTCTTGGCCATTACATTAAATTCAAATCATCACCTAAATTGACCTCTGAAGAAGGCACTACATGCAATACATTTCAGCCTCTTTCATTTAGATATTTTTAGACACAGTTCACGGCGATATTCCCGATCTACCATTGTTTAACATTTTACTGAATGCACAAATGTCAAATACCATGCACACAAACAAGAACCAATGTGCCCAAAGCCTCATTCGCTAAATTTTGTATTTCATGAACGATGTCTAAAACATGTAAAACGCCATTACGTAAAACAACGTTTGTTTGATGTTGATAAACGTGAAATGGCATTCTATACGATGCCAAAAAACAACAAAAACTATTTATACATGGTGCTGTTTTTCAGCATTTTAATGTACGATGTAAAAAATGGAATAACATTAAACAATGGTCCATTAGCGCATAACTTCAAAGTTCGTTCTCATCAGTTCTGAAGAAAATGCAAATTGGCATATAAAGTGCATGTTCTGACAAATATTCAAGAAGGTACAATTTGTACGCAATGGCTGATGATCTTATAAAGTATTACATCAAAGCTTTTGCCAGATTATACACTACATTTTCAAACAAAGTATTCATGAACGATGTATCGACGGATGCTACACATAATCTATGCTTGTGATAATGAATGTGTTATGTGGTGGTGGGTATGTGCATTTGTTATCGTCGTTTTGAAGAGCATTTTGCCAAGCAATAAACTGCCAATTCATCAGGTTGTTTTTAATAAATGTTTGGAAATTTCGTGAACAATACATTTGTACATTTTTTAAAAATCTACTGTATATTAGTTATATTTCTTATTGATTTTCTGAAATAGATGGCTATTTTATTTCATCCTATAAATAAGGCGTTGAACACACCAGTATAACAATATGTTTATACAAATTTCACAATATCTTAAGAAGTTACCAAATAGTTTAAAATGATATTATCATAATTTTGAAAAACATATTATTTCTGTCTTTGATAACATTAAACGTTATTGAAATATTCACATTAGTCTTATGATAAAGTACACACAAAGTGAAATTCCTCCCCTACATACAATACACTTTGTACGGAAATATATAGGATATATAGGACAGGGTTATCATAAATCATACAGTGATATTAGAAAACTGCCAACATAAACAAAATGGTACACGATGAACGATGACCTTAGTAGCCAATACATCAAGTTTTGTGTCACTTTTTCTATAGTTTCAATGGAGGCCAGTTTGAAGTGTTAATCTATCCGTCCAGTGGGATGGTTATGAATTCTATTCAGTGGGATTGTTCATTTGTTAACTTCGTTCGTAAGTGGCTGCCAAACAAGAATGACTAATGTAGACATAATTTGTAATCTACATCTTTCCAAACGGTCCTAGGAATTCCAAGGAAAACATTGTGTATATAACTAAATATCAAACGACACATCGAATGTACAAGTCATAATGTTGGTATTTTCGGATTTGACACGAGCCGCATTTGCCTGCAAAATGACGAAGTCATCATCGTTCTATCAAAATTTATTGTAAACCAGGGATTCTATATTTCGATGTCCCTTCTTAAACGTAATGTGGGACACCGTAGTCTCACGAACGTCAGTTCTTTACACCGGCCTTGTTATAGAACAAATACATGTAATCGAAAAGAGCTATGGTGTTGCATCGGATGTCTACAACGATTCTGTCTCGTATTCTATTGAAGCCGGAGGTCAATGTCCAGTCCGTCAGGAAATAACCGGATGGTCTGGTATTTACACACGTCTCAGTCAAGCAAACATAATGTCTGCATATTAATAGGAAAACGTGTTTGTTTACCATCAACAAAATGTAGCTTTATAAGACACAAGTGTCAAATATTTACAAAGATAGATTATTCACAAATTGGTTTGGCAATGACAAGCTCTTACAGGAGATAAAATGTTGTCTCTAGCAATAAGCTGACATTGTCTGTTGTAATACCATCATATTGCCAACATTTAGGTTACAAACCACTAAATGCCTCCGCGAACCAAAATAGGATACACTCAAATAGTCCCTAAATAAACTTGTGATTGTGTTTAAATGATAGTATGCTTTGACAAGGTGGAACTGGAATCATCTAATTGGGTTTACAGGCATTGTATACATGTATGTGATGTATTGAAACTGTTTTATTTTACATATTTTGAGATTTTGGTCAAAATACCAAAGCGAAAGTAGGGTAGGGTAAAACCCGGATTTGGTCGGTCCGCGCGCCTGTAAAAATATGTTCACCGCGTTGGACGGACAAAATTTTTCTTATATGATACGTGACCCCCTGTTTTTTTTGTATTTTCTTAAAGCTGGTAGCCCCTTCTTTTCATTGATATATGTCTGCCACCTGGCCATAGACTTTAACATGTATCAACCTGGGACTGACTATTGTAACTTTACATTGAGCTAAAGAACAAATTTATTTAGTGGTTTGTGACCTTTACATATCAAAGTTTCTTTCTGAATCCGAAATAGAAGGAAGGTATGTTTCAAACTAAATACAACTTTCAAAAAACAAGATTTAAACAATCCACAATCAAGTTCGCAATCGTTGTTTTCCCCCTCTTTCCCGTACGGACCAGAATGACGAAGGCAATCAAATACGACGATACTCGTACCGTTAGGCTCGAATACCTTATCTTATCGAAAGTCAAGTTGGCCACACACAAAAATGCAACATGATTTACCATGACTTCGAATTAACATGTAATATGATAGAATCTTGTTTTACGCGTTATCAACTCATCTTATTACAATTTTGCCTTCAATGATCTGCTGGCAGTAGTAGCTGAATTTCCTTCAACTGAACACTGTAAATGAAGAAGAATGTGTGCATAAATCAAAACATCCATATAACGTAATTTGCAAATTATTTCCTGTCATTTGCCACATGGATTTTAATTTCTGCAAAAGTACAGATGGTGGTTTTTGATTTAAGATAAAATCATGAATTGCGTGCAGATGAAATGGGATAACATTAACCAGATGAAATGCATCGAAGTACGCATCGATGTATTATATAAGATATTAGCTGAACGTGTTGAAATTAATTTTGCTTTTGAAAAACAAATCTGAATTTTACAATTGGGAAATGTTGACTTCCATGATATGATTTAATATTTATTGAATAGTATTATAAAAATATATTCGTTTAGATGTTTAACAAGTATCTGCGTTTTTGGACATAAATTTATACAGTAGTTGTTATATTGAGTTGCTTGGTTGTTGTACGTAATTGCAAAAATACTGGTATTTGTTTTCTGGTAACATTATATTCCTATATATTGCCTTTTATCCTAATATGGTATCGTTGTGTATTATATCAATTATAAACGAAATCAGTATGTCTAGTTTTAATGCACTGAACCTCCAATCAGAAGAATTTGGTTAGGGCATATGACATTTTAGAACATGTTTGCTGTACACATATCAGAGATGTGTCTCAGACTAAATTCATTTTCATGAATTACTGTAATATCTTTGTTAAAAGAATAAAATATAATAAGTCATATTCATTCAGTTTTTATCAAATCATATCAATATGAATTACAGGAATATCTTCCCAAGAACTATGCACAGCGTTATGTCTCCATGAGACGATGCTGCTAGGCTGTGATTACCACCCAAGGTGTATACGTTCACGTTATCAGAATGACACTCGTTCGTCTAGTGTTTTTTCATTGGCAATACTTAATTGTGAAATAAAATTCTAGCGAATAAAATATTATATTTCAACTGTATTTGCGAAATTTTTAGCTTGATCGGTCCAAACAATTTTTAATATGACCTATTTATGAACGCACACTTATAAAATTTGTTCAAAGTATATACGTTATTCATGGCAAATGAAAACAAACGACCCAAACGACCCAAACGACGTCTGGTAGAATATTCATAAAATTTTGAAACAAGACAAACTGTCAGTTTCAATATATGCGTCTGCGATAAACGACCCGCTTAAAGTAAGTGTTTGAGATACATACAACCTACGAGGAATACAAACAGACAAGGCGGAGTGTCGATTCACATTAACGCCTTACATTGCCTGTTAATACTGCCCTGGTTTTTCAAAACGACACTTCAGCACTAATCACTGTTGTCTTAAATGATTAGATTTGGAATTGGAATGCATCTTCAATTGTAACTGTTTATGTTGGAAGCGGGTTTGTTGGCTTGTTTCGTATAACGACAGCAAATATAACAAATCTTACAATCTGTTTAGCTAAGCAAATCTTATCAACTTCGTTCTTGTTTTCAGACAAAGTTAACACATCATCGAAACTTCAGCTTTCTATGAATGATTTCGCGTTTTGTTCTGAATTGATATTTGGTCATACCGCATACGTAATGATTGGTAAAACATTTTACTTTACTTCCCTTGTTGGATTTGTTTTCCCACTTGACACTTGGATACTTCTCTTATATCGTGTACTCCTTTGTTATCCCCACTTGCTGTCTTCTTAAGCTATTAAGAATCGCCTGTTATGTAAACTAATCACTTCCAGATATCTAGCTCTTCCGAATGATTAACAAATAATGAATGATTTTGTTGTCAATATGGAAGATTACAGACAGGGCAGCCTGTGTTAGAATCGTATATGGCCAAAATGAAGCTTCGTAAACCTGTATATTACATGAGTTTGTTTTTATCCGGGTTTGTATAGCACGTACGTATAATCTTATACGTAACATGTGTGATATCAGGTAAAATACATGGGTGTGTTTTTTCCAATAATTTGATGCGTAGCTTCTGTTTTAGTGTCATATGATATTTAGAGTCTATCACTCGTTGTCAACTGATATATTTATATTTATATTAACCTCGTTCAGGAAATCTTTTTAAGCTAGTCAAAGGCTAGGTCAATAAAATTTCAAAAACTCGTTTAATATAAATTGATATCAATTGACAACTCGTGATAGATCTTCTATTAATTATGTACATCTAAGCCATGTTTTATTTGTTATATTATACCGAATCAAAATATTTAGAGAATCTTTCATATTTCATGTCCATAAAACGCATATTGTACAAGGGCAGATAACTCTCCTATCATGGTCCTATCGAATTAAGCCAGGCGAGTTTTCTGCCCTTGGGCAATATGTGTCACAATATATCACTTTACAATAAGAAGGAAATATGCAAATGAAGTATATTATTTAGTGATAATACTTGCTCTGCTACATAGTATAACATGACTGTATGAGTCATGTGTCCTTGTATATTAGCCCTATGTGTGTAAATATATCCTTAACGATATTATGTATCACAAGTAGAGATTTGAAAAAGAAGAAATAATCACATTCTATATCCATTAAGTTCGCAATACTGAAAACGAAAACAAAATATACCGTTATAGCGTTGCAATACTTTCATAACTGCTTCCCATTATAATATAAGGTTACTACCAAATCTATATTTTATTCCGACTGCTTATCTAATTTTATTCAGAGGAATATTATGTTCAGCTGTGTCGTTTTGAAAGACTATTCCGATATCATGCATAATAAGATAAGGTAGTTTTAATATACAATAACGTATCGTAGCTTTATATTTCGAGTATAAGTTCAAGCCAGCAATTCGTGGTGATATTGGAGAATGCCTTTATGATAAAAAGCTTTGCAGATACCTACTTATATGACAAAACTTCGATTACTGTATGTACAATAACAATGGCCGATTTAAACACAATTTGCAATGATACGAATCAAAACCAATCTCATTAAAATTATATCCTACCATTTATGGCATTCCTTTACGTTGTTAGTTAGATCTGACCACACTTCATACGAGGTCACGTTCAAATGACCTCTCTGGTGAATGTTGTAACACATGCATTTTACTGTCGAATTCTGCTGGCGAATGTTATATTTGGTAAGTGAAAATGATATACTTTATGACGTTTTATTTGTTGCCTCATATTCAAACACATATTTTCCCGGTACAAATTATTAGGAAAGCCAGGAATGTACAAATGTATGACTGCACAGTCAAGCCTTCCTAAATCAACTGTACAATCATAGAATAAAGTTAACCAAGGAAGCGCGTATCGTGATAGAGCTGCATCTGATATTCTTTATACGAATACATTAAATGTCGCGATACGGTAGACTATGCACAGACGTATTCAGAGACATTGTAGAATCGTATGGGAAACTATTTAGATATTAATAATAGGAACCATAATCGTGCGTGCTTGAATGGCGATAGACGCTTTATGAAATATATGTATCAAATAATACTTTTTACTATTCCTAAGTATGAAAATACACCAACATGATGAAAACACTGTACAGTGATGCTGGTAAGAAAGTTATTTTATTGATTTATTCAGATATATAACCAAAACAACATCGACTACGGTTTTCAAATATCTCGACATCATGAACATTCCAAAGTTGATATTAATAATCGGCATATTTCATGTAAATCATTTATCTCCTATTTTGGAATCCTTCGTGAATGCAAAAAAATGTTTATTTGGTAGTTATTATGTGTATCTATGATAAAACCACTAGAGACCACAAGAAAATTGTTAATCGTCCCTCCATATCAAACTGATTTTAAAATTTGCCCTAAATAGATATATAACACGATGATCGTATTAAGTAGAGCATAAAATGTGAAATTACCATTATGATAAAACCACGAGATGCGAGACAAAAATAAATATGAATAATTTCTTACTTTAACAGATTGTGAAGATGTACCTAAATGCAGACCGGAAATTAACGACCCAAATAGGCAGATCTCATGCTTCATAATTATGTATCTAAGTACAGCGTTGCTTTTTATACTGACTTATATTTACTCACCTTGTGTTGGTACCCAGACACGTACGTGACCTAGAATTAGTGTATCAGTTCTTATTCAGTTGTACATACGAATTGTAAAAATACTACACTCTATAATTATGGATCAAGTGAACGTGGTAAGGACGTTAGAGTATTCATTACTTTTTCTGTAGACAACACATATCCTAAAGCAACATATGTGACTGTCGCAATGATGATCAGACTAAACTATAAAAATGTGCGTTGTTCCAGTAACTGGATAAAACATTTCACACCGACCATTATTTGGTTTAGCTGTATGATAGTTTTACCTGATGCCTTGATTATGTTTTGGAACTAGTTTTAAGTACAATCGGAAATCAGTGTTTAGATAATTTTATTAAGTATTAATGTTTTAACTAATGCTACAAAATGCAGTTACTGTTCTGTTCAAAGACAGCCGTATTCCAAGTAGGCTAGTGGCCGAGGGGTGATTTTTGGTCGGAACCCCTCCCCATGGTAGAACATTTCACAACCTGTTTTTTATTGAAGCGGGAGATATTGTGCGTTGGAAAACAATGGTTGTGAATCTGGGATCAATGTAGGTCATTATGAAAATCGACGTTTTATGTGTGTTTTTTAGTATTTTGAGAGGCAATTTTACGACGTATTTTGGCTATGTACAGAACAAGGCAGGTACGATTTAGCCAAGGAAAAGCAAACCACAGTCGTTATTATTGTAGGATCATATTACATTATGGATGGCTTATAACATCTAAAAAATTCAGCTCTTTAATAGCTTGAGAAATCATATTTTTGGGGTAAAAACATAAAAAAATATAAACGAAAAGTGCGAATTTTAGGAATCGGTGCACCACAATTTCATATATCAATCTATTCGAAATAAAATTACTTGGATGGGGAGGTAGTAATCTGCAGTTTAATATATCAAAAATGTATTGACCAGCTATTACTCAAATTGCGATAATTTTGGGTTAAATTGTTATAAAAACATAAACGAAATGTGCGAATTTTAGGAATCGGTGCACCACAATTTCATATATCAATCTATTCGATATAAAATCACTTGAGTGTGGAGGTAGTAACCTGTAGTTTAATATATCAAAAATCTATTAACCAGCTATTACTCAAAATGCGATAATTTTGGGTTTAAATTGTTAAATTTATAAACGAAAAGTGCGAATTTTTGGAATCGGTGCACGACAATTCCATATATCAATCTATTCGAAATACAATCACTTGAGTGTGGAGGTAATATATCAAAAATCTATTGACCAGCTATTACTCAAAATGCGATAATTTTGGGGTGAAATTGTTAAAAATATAATCAAAAAGTGCGAATTTTGGGAATCGATTGACTACAATGTCATCTTTCATTTCATTTGAAAGGTTATCACAGCGAATTATGGGTATGAAGGTCAGGTTTAATACGTCGAGGTCCTACTAGCCGAATTTATGTGCAAACTCGCTAAATTTGGGGCAAAATTTCACAAAAATAAGCAAAAATGCGATTTTTTGGAATCGGTGGAGTTATTTATGAAGTAATTTGAAACAAAATCACCCCAATGAGTACATAATAATATATAGTTTAGGGTGTTAGAATATCTTAAGCATGGGTACACGGAAAATGAGATATTTTGAGGTACAACATCACGAAAAATGAACAAAATCGTGAATTTTGAGAATTAGTAGACGACAATGTCATTTATGATTTTATTTGATATTGAACAATCGTGTCGTGTATGTATAAAGTCCAGTGTGAAACATAACATGAAGCGTCTGGATATTGTTGGAATTGAGATATTCTATCCCAAACCTCTAAACCGAAAAGCTGGATGATTGGAATCAGCAGAATACAAATATCTTGAACTAAGTGAATTTGAAATTGTATACAATTCAATGTTTTGAGGTTAAGCCGTACAAAATATAAGATACTAGTATACGACAGAGCTCATCATGAACAATTGGTGCCCTGTTGAGCTGAAATATTACCCCAACATTTGAAATTCCCAGAAATGTTCCTATGTGCTTCATAAGCAGATTAATCTTCCTAGCAATAAAGGATATCAAATCGCCTATTGTTACAACCATCATGAGTCCTATCGGATGCTCAACACTAAAAACGTACATTTACATGACATATGATCTTGTGAATTCCAACGCCGTTTAGGCCAATTCATCTATAAATATCAAATGTCACCAAGACTTTTTATAGACTGCAACACTTTAATCGAACCTTATTATTATCTACATTGTACGATATATTAATTAATGGATACGACTGGAGACTAGGTCCCACTGAAGAAATCCTCATCGGCGATGTGGCATGAAAAATTAATGCATTCATTGAAATTTCCCGGTGTAGGCATACTCGCGATGTAAATGCAAATGTAGATTTCTCATAACTCCCAAGAAGCTTCCCCAAGTCCAGAGCATCCTGTTCCCGAAGCTCATTTAGTTTCATCGAGAGTGCATCTTTTTGAACGATTGGAAATTGAGATTAACACTCGTTATTTCTTAACCACTGCGGGTTTAAATAACACGCATAGCTGCTCAGTAAGACAGACAGGTTGGAAATACCCACTAGGTTTCCTGCTCTTATAACCAGCGCTTTTTCTGGTGGTCCAAATCAGATCATAGGCATGTCTTATGTCTGTACAAATACCTACATATTTGTGTACAACTCAACGTTTGTCCAGAGTAATGCTATTGAAACAAGTTGTTGGTCACAACCCCATTACCCCGTAATTGTACCCTGCCATATTGCATACATGTATGGATATAAATTATATTTGTTGACAAGCTGTTTTAAAATAATATTTTACATTCGAAAGAGTGTCTCAATCTACACGATATGTTCTGTTTAATTTGATTCGGTTCGGCTTTGTTTCGTTCTGTCCTGTTTTGTTCCGTATATTATAGCTTGATATCATGTGTAATGATTCAGCTGGGGTTATGGTGTTAAATTGTTTTATGTTGTTATGTGTTACCCTTGAATACGGCGCCAATAGAAAACATTGGTGTTTTAGTAGATTTAGAACAATCAATATTGATTAAAACTTACAATATTTAACAAAGTATCGGGTATGCGACATGTTCCTCGTCAACATCTTCATATCATGATTCTAATGAACTATTTCAGTTTGTGACATTTCGTGGCTGAAATCGCTGGGTAAATTATGTATGCTGAACTTATATCAGCCGTGTTCATACGGTTAACAAGCATAATCGGGAGAGTGGGATGGCCAATTGAGAGCTTCATAACTGTCCTTTTCCGTAAAGTCGATTACATGAGCAATGCAATGACGGACATCATACAAGATACAATTACAAACGTATATTCAAAGCCCCAGTGTCGGTGTTGCTCGGTGATCCTGACATACCTGTTTTATTGATAGCAGTAAAGCTCTAAACCTTCTGTTCCAGTGACATCTAATGTTGTCATTATAACATCTGCGTACCCATTCGTACGATGGTCAAGTACGCTTCCTCCTTCCTTCCAAGTCATACTATATTTTTCCATATATAAACAATATTTACAAAAACCGCGTGACCAAGAATAATGTTACTATGGTTATAAAACATAAAGTAAGCTTACTATAATTATGTTCTTACTGTATAATTTAATTAACCAATCATACATCAATTTTCCTGCATCAATAGCGATACTCAGATTTGGTGATCCCTCGTTTTCGTTACACCATAGCATGACCTATCAGTGAAGTTAATGTATAATTGTTGACTCATCCATTGTAGAAAAGTACTCACACTATCAAGGTCGTTTTTAACGAGCATGGCCCATGTCATGGAGCGTATACATGGTATTCTCGAACACAGAACTCCTTCATGTAACATTGACCAAATTATTATTTTTATAATTGTATGAATATGTAACCTGTATGCGTTGTTTGGGTTAATTCGAAGTAGGGATAGCGTGTCAAAGAGCTTGAACCATTATGAACCAGTCACAGCTTTAATGGTAGTCCGCTTTGTCAACACCATATAGTACACCTGATTTCAATGGACTGGTTTTCACTGTTTGGTGAATACCACAGACGACCCATACCCGGCTGTAGGTAGTACCTCTCCCAAATATTCCACCAGATCGTCACATGTCTACTATGTAGGCATATTTCGTATGTCACTATGAATAAGGTTGAAGCTTACACCGAATGATGCTGTACCCTAATATTGAACGATAGAATGGGACAAAAGTTTTGAAATCTTAAATAACATATTACTTAGCACATTTTATAGTGGATTTTATCAAATCAGATCATCAATGAAACTGCATTCAACTGATTCCGAATTTTCACATTCTTAGCTTATTTTTGTATCTTTTTATCCCAAATATCTCAATTAAAACAGTAGCCAAATACTACATTTCTGATCTCTTAAACTGCATGTCATTACAAACATGTCACAGTTGTTTAACATCACATAAAATCATTAATGACATTGCAATCTACCGATTCTCAAAATTCACAATTTTTGTTCTATTTTCGTAATATTTTACCTCAAACTACATAATTTTGCAGATTACCTACTTGTTATTTGATATTTGGTTTCAAATTGCATCATAAATGACACTGCTATTCACCGATTTCAAAAAATTGCATTTTTTGGCTTATTGTTGTGAATTTTGACCCAAATTTAGCGAGTTTTGCACAGATTTCAGCAAGTAGAACCTCGATGTATTAAACCTGACCTTCATACCTACATATCGCTGTCATTAACTATCAAATAAAATGAAAGATGGCATTGTAGTCGACCGATTCCAAAAGTTCGCACTTTTTGTTTATAATTTTAACAATTTCACCCCAAAATTATCGCATTTGAGTAATAGCTGGTCAATAGATTTTTGATATATTAAACTACAGGTTACTACCTCCCCATTAAAGTGATTGTATTTCGAATAGATTGATATATGGAATGGTCGTGCACCGATTCCAAAAATTCGCACTTTTCGTTTATGATTTTAACAATTTAAACCCAAAATTATCACATTTTGAGTAATAGCTGGTTAATAGATTTTTGATATATTAAACTACAGGTTACTACCTCCACACTCAAGTGATTTTATTTCGAATAGATTGATATATGAAATTGTGGTGCACCGATTCCTAAAATTCGCACATTTTGTTTATGATTTTTTAACAATTTAACCCAAAATTATCGCAATTCGAGTAATAGCTGGTCAATAGATTTTTGATATATTAAACTACAGATTACTACCTCCCCACCCAAGTGATTTTATTTCGAATAGATTGATATATGAAATTGTGGTGCACCGATTCCTAAAATTCGCACTTTTCGTTTATATTTTTTTGTGTTTTTACCCCAAAAGTATGATTTCTCAAGCTATTAAAGAGCTGAATTTTTTAGATGTTATAAGCCATCCATAATGCAAAATGGTCCTACAATAATAACGACTGTGGTTTGCTTTTCCTTGACTAAATCGTACCTGCCTTGTTCTGTACATAGACTAAATGCGTCGTAAAATTGCCTCTCAAAATACTAAAAAACACACATAAAACGTCGATTTTCAAAATGACCTACATTGATCCCAGATTCACAACCATCATTTTCCAACGCCCAAGGCCTCAGCCTTCAATAAAAAACAGGTTGTGAAATGTTCTACCATGGGGAGGGGTTACTCCCATTTCTAAGCACCTTTTTGAGGTTTGGCCACTAGCCTAAAGGGAGTAGTCTTCCTGTTGACACAGTCCGACCAAAGCATTAGATACTATGGCCTTATCATCGTGCACCAAGCAACAGTTACTATTTTGGTAAATTGAACATGTGGTAACATTTCTGTCACTTTCAAGTATCAACCAAATACGGAAACAGGTTCGCTATATTCAGAGATTTATGATTATACTCCGTGTGTTGACACTGCACAATTTCCATCGTGTTTCCTTGGTCAGACATTATTATCTGTCCAGTTGATTAAACAATTTGTCTGCTACAGTTATGTCTACTGGTTATTTATCTAATTATTTCCTCGGTCTCGTCAGTGTATATGGTCTTTTTATGAAGGTCATTTGTATTGATTACAGTAAATTTAACTGTCGAGTGTTTATGCTGTAATGTGTTTGACGCTTAAATGACGATCGTACACGCAATGAACCTAAATACAACATGGTTTGTATCTCATGCTAGCAAAAGTTCACCCTTAAGCATTCTGAAATTACGATACACAAATGTATATCTTTAGTTCGTTCACGCCAACGGAAATGTCCAATGTGTCGTCAGTCGCTGGCGTGTTCGGTTTCGTCTCGTTTGTGTTGAGGTCAGTTTGTTGATAGGTTATTGACGTCAACGTTATAGTTGTTATTTGTCCAATTTTAGGATCCTTATAGAGTTTCACATCGTTACAAAATTCAATAACTGTAGCGTTTTGCAAATAATTGACATACACGAAGCGTCTGGTATGGCATTCATCAATTTACTTTATTGTAGGCGTATTGTTATTTCATATCGTTATATCTCACAAACAACACACAGATTGCTCGTCAATAATGCCATTTATTTCGAAAAAGGTTAAGAACAGTTTCGGAATATCATTTTCAAGACTTCGTACGCATGTTTAGAACTGTGTTTGTACGTGTTAGTAATATGACAGGTTCATTTATGCTAACGGAAGAGCTTTATTATTGGAGATAGGTCTTCCTATTCGTTGGATTGAGCATTGATCGTGTCTCATCGTCTCTTCGGGGATCGGCCTGTCGAATTTTGGACGAGAGTGGAGGAGCATAGTAGATATTGTGAACTATCTATTCCTTCGTCAGTCGTAACTAATGAGTCTATCCGTGGTGAATCATGAAGCTCCCTCGGATGTTAGTCGTGTAGTTATTCGCATAATTCGGTCTAGAACATTATGACATCGTGTCTCCGATTATGCAACAGTCAGTAAAGTGAACAACATGTACCTCACCACCTTGTGAGGTAATAATTGTAATACATTCTGCGGAAATTGATGCAGATGCCTTGCCTCTATGTTCAACGAAGTACGATGCAGATTATCGCATTTTCGGTAGACAAAGTACTAACAATAATTTCCTAAGCTGGTGAAGCGTGGTCGTAAATGAATCTCTTATTTGACTCAATTTCTGCAAATACTGAAATAATGCGCTACACATTGTGTTATATAAACGTTCGAATAGTTCTTGTACCTTAGACATTAAAAGAACAATATTGAATTTGTTGACTTTTCAGATTTAATACAATTATTTTTGCCAATCTTAAGCGTACGAGAAGAATAGTATGCGCTACAAAAAATGTTTAGTCACATATGTCTGTCAGAGCAAATAGGAAAATATGGTTTTTGTTGACAGATTTATAAACATGTTTTATACACAAAAATGTTATTGAAAATGGCTTGGTGGGAAATCATTGGGAAAACGTTTGCATAGTTAAAGGAACTTGAATTTTATGAGAAAATATTGCATGTTTTATTTTCTTTTAATCGATTCCTATACACACATGTTCGGCACCATTAAGAATATTAGAACAATATTCTGTGTTTTGATGTACGAGGGTTGTACCAGAATTACGTAGACTTTTGCCATAGGTTCCATACCATTCATCATACAAACAAATAATTTTGTGTGGAGTGCAAATAATATTTACTGCGTAAGTACTTGAAATTTCAAAGCCGTATCTTATTTGGATCAAAATCTGCAGCTTCCGGAATAGATAGGGGTACGGTATGCGGGGCAGGTCAACGGAACGTCACGACGTCGGCGGAACTTCCAGGATAAGGGAAGCTCATAACTGTGTACATTGTAGCTATAAAGATGGAAACAGCCATACACAAAACTTACGAATGTTTAGTTACTACCTTAAATGCGACAAAAGTTCCATTTTATTACCAGTAATGTCGCATATAACCCTTATAATAGAACGTCGACCCAGGTCGATGTAGTCCTAGAAAACGCTTGGTGACGTCGCATTCGCCGTTGGTTTTCGCCGTCGGGCCAGGTCGTTTTATTCGGTCTCGACCACGATTGATGCACTTGTGTCGTTTGAAAATCAGGTAAGTCGATACAAGAGATTTAGAGGTAGCAGGTTCTAACATTTAAAGCATTTGTTCTGGCGTCTTCCCGAGGTTCACACAAAAATTCATGATTTCAAGCGTATTTCGCTTACGTCATATTTTTACTAGTGACGCGCAGCAGCTGTTGGTTGTTTTGTACCATGAATCAACAACGGTAACCTTTATAAAGTCGAAATTTACAGCGTACGTTCCAAGAATATTGCGCGTGTACGTCACGAAGTCGCTTTAAAATTAGACTTGTTATCTGTGAGGTATAAGCAGTTGAATAATACCAAAAATGTTTTTAAAATTCGCTGCCCCGCCTATCCAACTATTGGTTACTTTGGCGACAGGTTAAACGGATTTCTAACATTCTGTTAGAAAATATTTTTACCGATTCTCTTGAAAAAGGCTTGAAGTTTTTCTACGGCAAATTTGATGATAATACATGCCCAAATAAAAACGTTATGATAAAAGTCTACGTAATGCTAGTACACCCCTCGTACAATTAAATACGTCAGTAAGACCAACAGGAATTTTTTAATGCGATCTTTGCAGACCGGTAGAACTTCTGATCATGTTTCTTATCAAAAATAGGATTGCAAATGGTTTGATAGGAAATAAACTTAAGATGCTTTAAATCAATGATATAACCACTAAATAATGCATGCAACTTTTAATGATATTGCAACTATCACATAAAAATATTGCTAGCAATGGCGAAAACCTTTGCCGGAGCTAGCTTCTACTATTTACACCTTGTTGTATATTGGCGATGCTTTGTTTTAGATGTTTAAGTGATTGTGACTAAAAGAATGCTATGTTTTATTTGAAACGCGGCAATGTGATATGTAAAGTTTTTCCGACTCGACATATAGTTGAAAACTTGTATCATTACCGCGTCTATTTAGTAGGCAGAACTGTTATTGCAAAACGAACACGTATGTTTGGAAGAAAGGTCAGTACGTCTGGTTTAATTTATTCTGGTATTTATATTCGTCTCGTTTATCGGTCTTACGCTCCACATGGTAATACGATTTTCTAACGACATTCCTACGAGTGCCAGAAAGTTATATTAATGATTTCGCACACTTACACTAGATAAAAATGTGACCTTTCTGTCTAATGGTAACCATATGCAACACGTTCGTAGCAATCGCAAACATTTGATAACAACGTTCATGTTATTTGAGACTAACCAACAAGAAGCGGCATGTGGAGAAGTTTGGATGGTGAAACCATTAACGCCTCACTAGACACGTCTTAGTGGCGAAGATAAGATTGATGTATGTATCTCCAATTGCACTAAGTCTTTAAATTATGTTGTTTAGCTTGAGTATTGGTTAAATTATAAGCTTATTCATGTGTATTTTGCACATAATTACAATTGATGTTTCCTGCAATTGATGAAAAGCTGTGAGTGATGATAATTTTGACGGTCACCATACCTTCCATCGTATAAAGAGTATCACTCTATTATTGTTATTCGTGTCTGTTATTATCCTCTTTTCGTATGGTTTAAGCCACTAAATAATTAAGGTTCTATGTTTGCCACAACTATTTGGTGCAAGGTTAAAATATTTAGAACATAGCTAACGGTTCAACATTAATCAACACAAATTGACCAAACATTTTGTCTGTGTATTTTATAAATAAATAACTATTTTAATATTTCAATAAACCTTGGTCTGAAAGTCTTAACTTTTTGTGTTTCCTTTGGCTTCGGCCTATTAAGTTGAATGTCATAAAAATAATAT
Organism: Spisula subtruncata; assembly: GCA_963678985.1. NCBI lineage: Eukaryota > Metazoa > Mollusca > Bivalvia > Venerida > Mactridae > Spisula > Spisula subtruncata. Next base: position 41,894,290 of record OY787662.1, on the reverse strand, counting down.
TGTTTCACAGTGGATTCAAAGTTGAATATGGTCAGGTTTTGTACAATAACTTTTCAATTAATGCAATACATAAATGTATTTACAACAAATGCCTTTGAACAAAGAGTGTAGCACCTGGTGTTTTCAAAGGATCCACTAAAAAGTCAAAAGTTTTCTTATATTTGGTAGAATATCACTTAAAATGGCTTAATTTCATACAAAATAGAAAAAATGAAAAATTATTATTATGAAATGTATCAGAGTAGAGTCATGTATTTCACATAATGGAGCCATATTATCCACTCTTAGGATTATATTTTTTTTTAAATATGGAGGTGGCCGAAACCATAGGAAAGAAGAATAGTTCACAATAAACATCTATAACTGGCTTAATGAATGAGACATGCTGGGAATAAAACAATATAAATTTAGAATATCAGAATTATTTATACAATGTAGATTGTTGTTTAAGTAAATTTACATAGTTTTATTACGCATATGTTCAATTAAAATGCAGATCCAAGTTCCTATATTACTCCCAAGTTTTCAACCTCAATGTGCAATTGCGTTCTCTCCAACAAAAAGGGTGTAGGGAGAAACTGATGTTGTCTATCTATACATCTGTAGTTCTCAAAATCTTTGTAATATATGTGTATGTTTTCATCTCAGCTACTATGAGTTATCGGTTCCAAGGGTTAGGTGCTTAAATAACTTGTTAATCTTTGACAGATTTATTGTCCATTGTGGCTAAGGGCTGGCATAAATTGTGCTTTCTCCAAAAAAATCTTTGGCTTTTTCTATATCTTATCAATATATCTGGATTGCCTTGTATTGTTTATGGGATGACTGTGTTACTCCCTATTCTACTACAGGATTGCAACGATTTCTTGTTTTCGATTTTCCTCCGTCATCAGACATTCCAATGATGGCTTTCCCTGGATCAGACCATTCGCATTCTGTAGCATTGCTGTGAAACTTGTTACCGTATAAAATATACACTTGTCGAAAAAACGCAGCATCGGATAAGTAAAAATTTCCAAGCAATTTCTTAGACGAATGTGTGTTAAGCTTTTCTGAATTAACTGTGTTACTTAATCCACATATTTAATTTTAGTTTTGTTGTTTCCGTAACTTCATAGCTACTTTCTATTAAACTGACATTGGGTGGGTACGTAGGAAAATTATGACCCAAATATTGGAATAATGAGAATGTGCATCGTCAAACCTTTCTAAATTAACTCTACTATAATATAATATAGTCAACCATGTGGGAGCACAGACTTGTCGTGACAGAGATACATTCTGCTATTCTATATTATTATACTCTAACAAAACGACCTAAATCACTTGTGTCTGAAAGTAACCAATTATAGTATTACAACAATACATGCATTGAACACAACAACATGTTTAAGTAAATGTCAGCACGAACACGATAATGCAAGACTACGTTGTGATGCGATAGACAATGCATATTCTCAGACTCAAATGGGAAACCAGTCAGGTATAAATGAGAGGATACGTAAGCGTGCGTGTTTAAATGGAGATGGACGCTTTATGACATGCATTTTGTATCACGCACCTACGTGGCTGTATCAAATATCAAAATGTCCTTTATTATGAAAATGTCTCAGTACGATGAAACATTTTCGTTAACGTGGGTAAGAAAAATATTGTTTAATCCAGATATGTACCAAAACAATCATGAATTCACGAAATTCTCGAAATCACGAACATTCCAAACTTTACATAAAATAGTATGCATTAACATTTTACTTCTGAATACCAAATCAACCAAAGATCAAAAACATATTAAAATATTAATATTTCTTTTACAACTGATTTAAACATACATCCTAATACACACATATAACACTATGATCTTAATACGTACATAGAACATGAGATATGAATTAGGTGCTGAGGCTTGATGGGTATGCAATATCCCTCCTTTTAACTGGTTGTAAATATGGACATTAAATGAACGCAAGAAGAAAAGTCGACCATCCAAAAGGCAGAACTCGTGCTGATAACATATATTTGTAGTACAAGTTGCTATTAATACGGCTTAGGTACTCCACTCACGTTGGTAGGCACACCGGTACTTTTACTTGAATAAACGTTACAGTAATTGGGACACCACTTGTCAGTTCTATGGAAGAGTATGACAATACTACATTCTGTAGATATGTATAAAGTGAACGTGATAAGGAGTATAATGTGTTCATTAGTTTTTCTGTAGAACTACGTATAACCCTAGGCAACATATGTGTCTGTCGAGACGAAGCTCAGGCTAAACTAGAAAACGTTCGTGTTCAAGTAATCTGACATGTTTTAGTTTTTCAGACAGACCATCATTCTGCGTAGCTGTATGATATTTTAGCTAAAGTCTTGATCAATCCCCTTGATAAGTGTTTGGGAATTGGTAGCAGCAAATTTAAATTCAATACAAACGCTTGGTTTTCTTGATTGAAGTATGTATTAATGTTTTGACTTATTCTGAAAAGGGGACTGGGGAGCTGCAGCTGCATTTCAGCGGGTAGCGCTAAACGTTCTAATACAGTTCCTGTTAAAAAAGCCGTATTCGAACGTAATATTATTTGATATGCAAGAGCACGACCAAAAATTGGATTAGATGGTCGTATGATTGTTACATATAGTCTAGCAACAATTCGGAGAGGCTTGCACGTTTGTTAACATTTATTTTGCTTTATAATGTCAATCAACCTCGAAATTAAGTTCACTGTATTCAGTAAAAATAGAGATTTACGATTATGCTCCCCAGTCTGACAATGAACAACTTCCGTCGTGTTTCATTGGTCAGACACAACTATCTTCCCAGGTGATTAAAAAACCTTTCCTGCTACGGTTGTGTCTACCGGTTATTTATCGAATTATTTCCGCGGGTAAGCCAGCATGTTTATGGTCATTTTGTCATTTGTAACAATTTTATCAAACCCAAGTGGAGAGCGTTTCAATTGTATTTGCCTTGTATTGTATATCTAAAATTCCTTGCTAGGTTATTGACGTCATTTAAAACAAAAGCTATGTTTCCTGTAATTGTAAGCTTCACTCCAAGTATGTGATCATATTTAGGTACATGAGTTGCCTCGTGCGTGTGGTTTTATGATACAATAAATATAGCGTTTTACCAACAATTGACTCGCACAAGGCGCCTGCTTTGGCATTCATATACCTTTACTTTATACATCATTGTTATTTCATTTCGTTGTAAGAAACAAACAAAATGATTGCCTAAATTCTGTCAAATTATGTCGGTATGACCTTTAAAATATCGTGTACGTACGTGACGAACAGTTACACTTACGGACTTTGAAAACGCACCACTTTTCAGGGATCGGTATTTTGTGTATGGATTATTTTATGATTATTTTATACAAATGGAATAATGTTCCTGTGTTAGGACGTTGACGGTAGAGTATATTTTATCCATTTTTACTAACCGGATCGCTAGTAGTGATTATGTGGCCAAATCTCATTTTTAGCGCGTGAGTCTCAAGCGAACACAAATATCCGAACTGTGTAAATGACGATGTGTAAACAATTCATTAGCATACCAAAACACAACATATTTAAATTTTTCAAAAATCAAAGGTTACATTTAATGTCAAACTGAAACTGATGTGTCTGGAGGTAAAGACATGCTACATACCGGAAGTAGCCACCACGCGGTTTTGCGCGATTACATTGTCATGTCACAATATATATTCATTTCCAATAGAGTTCCAATTTAACTGACACCACCATTGATCTCCAAAGTCCCAAACCAGATAAATAAATGCGCATGCACTACCAGAACAACGACTTTCGGTCACCAACCGTGCCTGTCAAAAGAATGCTCGGTGTCGTTTGATATGCTAAATCATCAAATAAAAATATCAAACACGTTTATTTATGAGATACAACGTTTTCATATAGTACCCTGCCAATTTGTGTTTCATGCAACATTGAACACGTGCTTCAACATGCAGTCACTTCCTTCTTATATTACATTTTCCGGATCATCCGATGACATCATCCGATGACAGGGGTGTTAACCTTGGACAGTATTTATATAACCATGCGCATAAATAACGAATTCTTGAAGAAAACAATGTCTGCATGATGGAATGTCCCTGAGTTTGATTCCACCGAAAACATATGACATGTTCTTTCAAACCTGAGTCCACGGATGAGTTCCATGACCCGATCTTCCCACAAGGTTGTCCGAACGTTGTTGATGAATAGAGGAACATTCCCCAAATGCGAATTGAAATTGTAGTGAGTACCCGCTGTTGTGAACGTACCAAAAAAACATAACTTTATACGCACTCTCCCTAATTGTGAATTTGGTTTTGAGACTTAAGCACGTGGATGCCACGTGACTTAGTAACATTTTAAGCTGACGTTTAGAAATTTTTCTAGATGTTCAAACATAAACTGAGCTATTTATAGACAAAATCATAATGCAATTAAACAGTGTTTACTGTTATATTTTTTACTGTTATCGTGGATTGAATAAGTGGTGCGTTTTCAAGGTCCCTAAGTGTATGTACATTTTTTGTACTTGGTTTGGCGCTAGTATGTATACACGAATTAGTTTTTATGCTCGGTTCGTTTAGAAAGCCAAAGAGTTATCGTTATCAAACTACATTTGTGTATGTCTTCTCATTCGTGTAATAGGACTTCGGCTGGTGTAAGTAACTATATGGACTCATCTATGATTATGTCAGCGTTTGAAAAAGTATATCAGATGTTGCAAAATAAAATAGTGACATCTTGTAAATGCATGGTTGGTTCCATTGTTGACCTCTATAGTTCGCTTTTGACAACGCTATTCTCTAATCGACCAAAACCAAACGAACCGGCAATTATACACTATGCTACCAGATTATTGTCGCAAACATCTCGTGTATTTGTTACGACAATCTGTCTTGGAAATTTGGACCTCAATTTGTCATGTCTCACATTATGTAACATCTAAGTAAAGTGAATTACATCATCGTCGTGTAAGGCAATAAATGTAATACAATTACAGTAATTGATTCAGACGTCTCTACGTTCAATGAATTACGATGATGATTAGCATACTGTCTATAAGTACCTACTATTTCATATGCTGGTAAAGCGTGTTATTTGATACAAAGTCAAAAATTATGCTTGAAATTCTGCGTAAATACTGAAGTTATGTGCTAAGCATAGCAGTTGCGTGCTCCGTATAGTTTAAAGTAAATTCTACAATTTGTTCCGTTATGGCAATTTCAATAAACCTACGTCTGTTAGTTTTGCAATGCTTACATTCTAATTCAGTAAGCGTTTGAATAGTTCAAGGAACTTGAATGTTATGAAACTAATAGTCATTGTTTGTCGAATTTAATACACCATGTCATTTAGTCTACTAAGAGGATAAGAAAATCTTCTGCGTTTTGATGTACAGTCACATACGTCTGTAAGAGCAATATGAAACTTCAAATTGTAATCGTCGTTGTCATGTAGCAATCATGAACATGTTTCATAGACAAATGTGTAACTGAAAATTGTTTGATGTGTAATAAAGATGTTTCAAAGCGATAATACGTATAACATGTATAACCAGAAATTTGAATGATATGGGTACTATAGCCAAAACGGGTTCATATACTTATGAAATATTGTTATGGTCACAACTATTTACTAAGCTAGCGTCTACCTTTGACACAAAGTTGCATCTTGGCAAAGATTGTTCTACTTGTTTATCTGATAGTCATACTGTACGAACGTCAAGTTTTGGAACGCGACATTGTGATAAGGTACCGACATAGTTTAAGACATACAACAATTTCTTTGGAATATTTGAGCTTGCGACGTAATAAATTTATTTCTTTTCTTGAAATATTTGGATATTGCTCTAGAAATACTTGCGCTTTTAGCTTTTAGCGTCGTCTGGCGCATTGTAAAATTGGAAAATTGTATTATTGAAGCTCAAATTTGGTGGGTCCTGAAATCTTTATCATTGTTATTGCACATATCAACCAACAAATACGAACAATATTTGGGAGACGTATTAAATAAACACAGAAGGAAAATACAAATAAAATTCCTATCGTTTCCCTTTAATACAGTGCTTATATATACACCGTGTGTTTAAATGGGTTCCGTGGGAAGACATGCTGCTGATCACCAATTGGACAGAGAATTGGTAGGATTTAAGACTAGCAGAGGAAGTCATACGTCACTTACTTTGTAGTCAGGAATATGAAGTAATTTGTTATGATATGTTGTGTGTCGCCTTCATTTCGGAATACTATCCGTCACTTGTTGTCTAATAAAGCCTTTCATAGTTAACTGCCTATAAATACAAATTATAGATAATATTGATATTATCGGATGACGTAGTTATGTCTTTCATATACCACGCTAATTAATAAAGTTTCCATTTTTATTTAGGCTAATTTCAGGTTTCAGCCGCGAACCTTTAATATGATTTCCAATGTGATGTTTATCCACAATTTCCCGAATTGAACGGTTTAATCCTGATACTCCCCGAAGAATTAGTCCGCGTGGTAACATTGCACACCACTCTGTATACAATGTGAACACAGACAAATCTCTTTTCAGCACACAAGGCACTTTAAATTTGTGCCAAACGATGGGTTTACAGAAATACTTCACTGGGCTTGGGAGATCTGAAAATGTTACTTGCCCACAACGCATGTTTCGACAAGAACATATAAACACGGACTGACACATTGATATTTCATTGCCCCTTAATTGCTCCATTTATTTGATTTACACAGTTTACATAAGTTTGAAGTTGGTCCATTTGGAAACCGATCCAATCTTCTTCGGTCGGTCCAGTCACAAATACAGTTGTACCTCCCCCTTTTAACAGCACTGTGCAGTGTCGGTGTATTTTTGTTTCCACTTGTGTTCGGAAGTTAATTTTCTCTGCCATCTTTTTTATGTCCACCGCCCACCCCATTTTATCATCAGTTGTATCTTACGGAGATGCTGGAAGAGATATATTTTAATCACTGTGCTGTTTGCTATGATAGACGTTTTTGGCATATATAGTTTCGTACTACATGTAGCTAGATATACTTTTAGGCCATACTATTCCCCTCTTTTATTGTTTCGGTTTGTCCCGTCTACTTATTAAGCAGCTTTTTAAATAATGTCACTATGCGGTTATGCCTTGTTAGGTCGCTGGGCTCACATCGTTTGAATATTCTAAAGCAATATGCATCTAGAAATATGTAATGTTATTTCCCGCCCTATTCCTACTTTGCCCATTATTTTAAATTAGGTCAAGTCGTAGTTATGTCTCTTTATGTCGTATTTACGTTAGGTCAGTGTCTTTCGTGTGTTTAAAACTAGGTCAGGTGAAGCTTGGCCTCATTTGGTCGCCGTTTTTGGTAAGGGTTTGTGTGGTTGGGTCGCCGTTCAGCGGGGCCTTTTGGGAACTTGGTCAAGTTTTGGCTACGTTTCATCCGGTCTCATGCAATAACCGCTATTCAATTATTTATTTGTGAAATTGGGTCATCCTGCATTTTTTTAAAATGCATGTGCAAGTTGTAGGCACCTTGCATCATACATTCAAAATAACCTAGTTAGTACTGTATACTCGGACGCGAAGCCGCTAAGTTGGTGATTAGATAAATGCACATACACGTATATACAATAATTATGCAGTAGATGATAATGCCCCTATACTACCTCCAACATTAATTTCACACAACTCGTCAATGTGCAATTAAATTCTCCCAAATATACTGGCGTATGGAGAGTGGCGTTGTGCTGTCTCTGCTTGTCTGCGCGTCTGTATATCTCAATGTCACAAATCTGGGTAATTTATATGTACGCTTTCTCCTGAACTATTAAACAAGAAGTCTGGTTTCAGTTAATATTGGTTTGAGTTATTGGGTACCAAGCATTGTCAGCTTCAATTTCTTGTTTTACTTTTGCAGATTTATTGAACCAATTGGTTTGGGGTCGACGTAAACTGTGCTTTCTCTAAAATGTATTTGTGTTATTCTTTATATCCATCCTACAAATATTTCTAGACAGCCGTGTGATGTTTAGGAGACTTTTGTGCTACTACTTCTTTTTCCTTCTGATTACCACATGATTGTTACAGTTTCCTCTGTCTTCTAATGTTCCAATTACCTGCTTCCCTCTGATTACAATGGTATTCCTTCTCTGTATCATGAGTGTGCAAGTTGTAATCATACACCCACCAACATAACATTGAATAAGTATGAAATTCCAAATGATATATTTGCCAAAACGAACTATTCCATTATATGAGTAGATAATAACACCACCGTCACAGACAGGAAATTAAATCATTTATTCTATATATCGTTTTTGTGTATACTGTATATAGAGAATAGATCAGCGAAGCTGCTTTTATGGATAGTAGTTGCACATTCCTGTGATATCTTATATTGTTAAACGTGGCAAACATTCATTCTTCGCAATAATAAAACAAAGCAATGCTAGTGTTTATACATGTATGGTCTCAACACATAGGTATTTTACTCACAGCTAATATGCATTTAAACAAGATACATGTACTTGGATAATGGATATTGCAAATATCACTTCGAGATGGCACAGTTCATGTCAATCATTTTATTATTTTGACGACCCTTTCAATCAAACAAAACTAGACTGGGAACGACAACATTCAATAAAAACAAAGTGCTGTGAAATTTACTTCGTAATAATATAGATGCGGAAGAAAAAGAAAACAATTACTCAGGATTTCAATACGGTTTTCCACATTTTGAGCAGAATGTAATGAAATTGTCCGACAGTGAAAACATTATTCACCACCATCCGTAACTAGATATTAATACAAGCAATCAATTTGAATGGTTCTTGAAGGATGACACTTGAACACTGAATGTCTACCATCTCACTCAATTAAACTGTCATAAGGAAACTAGTCAAGAATGAAAATTAGTTTTATGTAAAGACAACATTACAGGCATTATGTGTGAATTATAAACTGTAAACGTATACAATTACACGTATATTGTCTAATTGTTAGACGTTTACTAATCAATAGTTAGCGGAGGAAGTGGATAATGCATCGTATGACTGGCTATTATAATTTGAAATTCCGAAGGCTTGTTAAAGGTCATTAGCTATGTTCAAACTATATGTTGTTACGTCTCATTTGAAAGCGGTTAATTAATCTAAAAGTACAATAAACTTCTGGTTGTAAATCTACTTCCTTTTAGAGGAAATTAGAGGTATAATTGAAATCACACATCGTGAATTGTCTAATTGCTTTATCGTTTTTCATCACCTTAACGTAGTGGAATTCAAATGGATAAAGTATTTTACATGATATGAATACATGTACATTGACTGAGAGTCACTAAAAAGCATTATGCTGTGTATTACAATTTAAAAAAATCTTTTGTATCTTCAAAGACTGAATTTACGAAAAACGTATTTTGGACTATCTAAACTTGTTTACTTAAGTTTTAGGCTCAGTACGAATAGAAACGTGAATGGTTTAATTTACATGAATATGTCTTTCCTGAAATTATTATATTCGTGTTGTTAGTAGACCGCCACACTGGAATAAATTTTAATATTTAAAACATAGTCCCTGTGGGTCATGGAACGGCTGATGATGTCAGCTGCTGGCATCAAACGAACTGACGTCACAAGACGGCTAAAGTGCATTATTCCGCCTATTGCAACGTTACAACGCAATCTGTCAAGGAATGACAGAGAGACGAGAGACCACGTGTTTTTTTTTATAATATTGCGTTACTTTTAGACATGTTAATTAATGAATTCAGTATCCATATTTTTGCCTTTTAAAACTTTCTCATATTTTGTTGTTTAATGTTTACCGATTGTGTCGTAGACTTTACACGAATGTCATAATTGCATTAGCGTCAATTAGTTGATAGTATCTTCCTTTGTCATTTTATTGATTTTAAATTAATGTCTGAGCAATGTTGATACTTTAAGCTAAACGAGCAAGTAAAATCAACGAATCTAGATGAATAAGATATCTATTTTAACAAATTATCCAATATTATCCAATATGTTGTGCTTGAAATATCTGACGAGGACCAGACACAAACAAAAATCCTTTGTAAACGCCTAAGGATGTAGTTTACTTTACTATGATTGTTATTTTTCTCAGCCTAATTGATAGTAATATTCCTGAGGGACGTCGGCGATTCTGACATAGTGATAGTAACTTTGACAACCATAAATCGGTAGGGCATGCTGCACTTATCGCGCTTACACATCTGGTCATTGTACTATATTCATACAGTTTTCTTTTATATTTGCTTCTGTTTGACTATATAAAACATTCCACAATTGTATAGCACGCACGTAAATGAATCAAACCTGATCTGAAGATATAGAAATTTTAATATCACGCTTAAAATGTGTCTAGTTTTTATATTTTAAACATTTTATCCCCTAAATGCAGTTGTTTATTATCCCCAAAATATAATTAGCGGGATAATACTTTTTTCCTCAGCCTATCTAATTGCTTTGTAAATAGCCGCATTTTCGTTTACGAAACTGACTAGAGAATGTGAATCAAACTACATTCTGTAATTCATGTAGTTCAACAAAAATGACGATACACGTTTTATGTCTGTATCTTTGATGAACTTCCGCCGGCACATTGACAAGAAATTATTTCGAGAAATTGCAGGAGGCACTTAACGATTGAAGTCATGATATATTATTGAAGCTATATCCTTCTTATATTACACTATAAAAAATTTTCGTATCACACATATAGCACCTATTCAAAAATAGCAACATTATTCATGTTTTACAGTTCTTTCATAGCTTCATCAAATTTAAATTAGGATTTATCTGTTTTACAGATGACTATCCAGTATGTTTGCTTTCAGACCGCTAGATGATATGGAAAACTTGACAAATAGGCTGCAACAAATAATAATTATCATTATATAATTGGTGTTTTTAACGATGAAAATACTTAGAATATGTAAACAGATTTGTTGGTCGATTTCGTGAATTATATCAACATTTTGTCATATCTTGTACTATTTAAACTTACTGTTGTAATTTACAGTAACCACTTTATCACCCATTCGGTTCAATCTTGCTTTGCCACAAGCAAATAACTGTCAATGATGAGGTAACGACAATTACGGAATCAATCCATTATGTCTTCTGAAAGGTTCGATCGCATTGCAGGTTGTACGATGTTTATTATAACTGTCGTGAATGCTTCGTGTATGTTCCCTTCGACAACACTGTGGTTTGTTCTGGCAAAATTTGTATCCCTTATTGTATGATTCTAGGTTTTTATGTCTCTTGGTTCTTGAAGCTTATTCGACGTATTTGCAAGCAGACATCACAAACTTGCTATTAAAGTGATTTCTATGAAAGGTTGTAGCTATTTTTCAAGTTTTTGTGTCTGAATATTGAGTCAGTTCTCCGAAGTAATTTGTATTCAATTTTGCATTTAATCAAATCTAGCATCATCAGTATTAATCCATGATGGCAGAATGTCTCCTCAGTTTTTACTCAACCAAATACATAGACATGTAATTTGCTTTACACAGAACCAACCTTTTGTAAAGTCTCATCTAAGGATGCTGGGTATACTGTTCAGTCTATTGCTTCAATTTGTTTTATACAAAATGTTGATGTTTGTGCAACTATTCCAACTATTACTAACACCCATGTACATTATATTTATAAATATGCGGTAAATTGTTAGTGGATTAGTACCGAATGATTATTTTCGAATGACAACGTGCCTGGTATTGCGTAGTGATCTTTTGGGCAAACAATTACATTCATCATAACGTCAAATGTCATTGCAATCGTGTTTATGTAATTATGATACTTTATGAATAATCTACTACGATAGTCGTTTTAACTCAACAACTTGGGACACTTTTAAATGAAAATACATTCATTAACAACCGTTGATAGTATTTGTAATCATGCCTCAAACGTGTTTATTGAAACAGGAATACGTCTATTAAAACATGATCACATGACTGATGTAATCCTGCCCTCTTCGTTACATAAAATCTGGAAAAACAACTCGATTTGAAACCTTCAAATTATGTTACATACACCAAACATACAAGACTGCAACTATACTGCATGCGTGTTGTTGTTTCTAATAATTATTTTATTTGGTGTCGATATTATTACATTGTCTTCATCGCATTTTAATAGCCGACAAAAATGTGGTGAAATGTTATTTCCGAATTCTGGAAGAAAATGTAATAGAGATGTATTTCGTATTCCGAACTGTCATGATAAGTAGTATGTTTACATGTTCACATGACCGTTCTGTCTTGTGGTCGGAAATTACGTGTCATTAATCGGCGCATTCAAGTAATGTAATATATCATTCATTTGTAATAAAAATCTTAATATTTGTGCAAACAATGTTGAAGACATATATTAGTAGAGTCATCACGCACTTGCACATCATTACACACTGTGCCTTCGGCAATTATCAGAAAATATATTCCCTGATAACTTCAGTAAGTTACAATTCTGTTCTTTAAATATAAAATCAATTGTTTGAGTCGAAGCAGTCATTATATTCATAGCAAATAATAGCTTAATTAACTTAAGGTTCGGTAAGTTTTAACCTGAATGAAACTACTGATTGAGAGCCGAGAGTTCGAGACCCATCATATCCGAAACGCTTTCTTCAAATATCAAACTGGCAATGCAAACTTGGAAAGACAAGCTCTGGGTCAGTCAAGCGTATAAATGCAAACCATTCCAAAATATCTTCAGTACCTACTAGTTTTTGGTCAAACTGTAATAGGCAAGTGTTTTATTTTGTTATTACTCATGACGTGTATGCAATCAACAGCCTGCATCAGACATTCGAGTTTGATATGTTCCTTGGTTGGCTGCTTAAACTACGTTATATAATATAACGAATGTAAAGGCTTTAGGGTCAACGCGGCTATTTCTTCTTTGATCAGTTATTTAACGTTTGAGATGATTGTCTATTCATGCACGTATTTTGATGGTAATGATTGAGCGATAATTGAGTGCATTATATGCTATATAGTTATTAATTCGTGATATTGCTCAGTCGACCTAAAGAATACTTCCTTTTTATTTATGTGTTGATGTTTGGTTAATGTCAAATGTATCACCTCCGATAGCCAAATATATGATTGCTAAAACACGAAAGACCAGACCTGCTACCTTTTATTAAACACTTTCGCGTAAGTTTAATGTATTTTGCCGATAACAGCGACTGCTCTTGCCGCTATCTGATATGTGATAAAGATTAACTGCAGAGGATGTACGAACGGAAGTCATTTGAGTTGCACGCATATACAGTAATCATACTCTAACAACAGTTACTTTCCTTAATCACTAGGATTTGCAATTAAGATTGAAAGCTTAAACACATGCACGTAATTATTTATCAAATAAATGTTATATAATTGAAGCACGTCATGACATATATATATCGTATGACGTTGCCATTGATTTTGAATGAATGAATGTACATCATATGTTAAAAGAACTGGTAGTTTATAATGCTATATCAGTTCATTTCATGCAATTTTTAAGTAGGTTTTTACGGGATTATTAAGTGTTGTAATAAATATATCGTTCGAACCAATACTGAACGAAACAATCGCACCAAATATGCCTCTCAAAATGACTAGTATCAATGTGGCTACTTCACAGCACACCATTAATCGGTTGATATGAATTGCAATACTTACTATTTGTACGGGGCGACATTTTGCGCCGACCGCATGTCGCAATTAACATTTATGCAAACGTATTTTTATGAAGATTATCATTGGTTTGTACGAAGTAACCGCACGGGCCAATGATTGCGGAGCTGCAGTGACGTTGTCATATACATGTACGCATTAACGTATGTTGAAGTATAATGCAGCAACTTCGTAGTATTGTCACCCCTATACTACCTTCAAGTGTTATTTCACCAAAAGCGTCAATGTGCAATTAAGTTCTTACCTAAATACTGGTGTTGAGAGACGATGATGATCTTCTGTCTATATATATGATTGTATTTCTATATGTTACACATCTATCTAGTATATGTGCACGTTTTGACCGTTGTTACTTCTGAGCGAGGGGTAGGATTTCAATTTATACTTTGGCTATTGGTACCGATGCTTAGGTGCTTGAATTACTAGTTCACACTCAGGGGATTTATTCATATACTTTATATTGAGGTGCTTTACTTTAATTGCATTCGACAAGAAACCGCTACATCTTAAAAACCATATAGTTACTACGTAATATACGTAATCAAAGCATACACATTACTGGATACCATTATTCACACAAGTTTTCAAAAGAGCTGCTAGAAAACAGTAGAAATTGGTATGTCACAATCCTGTAGTGAATTCAACATGCACAATATTGGTCAATTCTCTTGCAATAAGAGACAGAAACGTGACCAACTAACGCACAACCATGTTATCACGTACAGTTTTATAGGTCAACATACTATTATGTATACTGCATAGAGACAAACCAATTTAATATATAGTTTGTCGGTCGCGTAAATTGACCTAATTGAGACATAATGACCCCCCCTGTCATGATTGGATCAGTGCATCGGTGGTACGGTAATGACGTTCTCGACTGCACTTCACTACCAGTGCAACTTGCAAGGAAGTTTTAATTTGTTTTGGAAATGTAATGAAAATGGAAATAATGCCAACCAAAACGAAGCAATGTGTCAATACTATTACACAAAACACGAAAATTCAAATCATGACAAAGAAAGATGTACCAAAAACAAAGGTCACGCAATGTATTGTGTTAAATGGGAACATATGCCGGTTTGAAACATCAAGTTTTTGGGAGATGGATGGTTCGTTCTGTGATGGACGCTTGCGATGGTGCTCAGGCGATGCAACTGTGTGGTTTTCGATTGTCCGTGCACAAAAAATTAAAAAACAGTAAGGCATTACTGTAAATTTGACTAGGATTTAAACGCGGTTTATTATGTTTAATTTGTTTTATCAAACATTTGCATTGTATTTGAGGTCATTTTGTTCCGAAAGGACTTGGTTGCTTAAAAGATTAATACTTGACCAGCTCTAATTGTGAGCAGAATAGAATTTTAAGAAATACATGAATACAAAGTTCACACACATCTGCAACAAAATACTATATTGAATGGTCCTTGTAGGGTGACACTTGAAGACTCCAAATGAGTTTTAAGTAAATCAAAAGTGTGACAAGATAAATTTGGAATAATACACTAACAAATGTTCATCACCATAAACAACATTACAATGATTCCTGATGGAAAGTGTACACAGTAAAACTGTATTAATTAGTCTATTGTCTGACTTCTAGACATTGTTCATATGAATATAAAAAAGGAGGAAGTACTTAGTGAATCATTTGACTCGTTACTGTAATTCTGAATTGTTGTTAAAGGTTATTAGTCAGACCAGCCTCTTTATTATTATGTCTTTTGGAATGAAGTACATTAATCTAAAGTACAATAAGCTTTCAGAATCTATAAGAGTATCGACAAGTGGTAAAACTACTTCCTTATAGAGTAAATTAAAGGTGGAATTGAAATGACACATGATCGTAAATTGTCTTTTACATTTCCTTCTTTGATATTTTTCTCAGCATTACGAAAAATCTTTAAAGTGGTGGGAATTCCCATTCAAATGGATATATCTTAGTCGGTTTGTTTTCAAATGAATAACGCTGATCAAGTTTTATATTTCAAACCGAATTTTGAAACAGAAAAAGAATGCATTTCGACTGCCTAAACCATTTGATTACATACTTTTCTACTTAACTAATAATATAATATTTATCTTTATTTAACTTTTTATTCTCAGCTTTATCTTACTTTGAATGCTCTTAACAAGTCCCCTCTCATTACTAGAAAACCCTACTTCACAGTGTATAAACTCCTGTCCACCTAAACCGGATGTCGCTCATAACTAGGAGGCCAAAAAAAATTTAATTGCGTTTACGGTCTCGAATGTTTTGGATTTTATTAGTTTATTCGTTAGCGTGGCATACAGTAAGTATATTATTTTGTTAAATATGTAGCACGTTAATAACTGTTTACGTTGATACCAAACAGTCCTAATAAAACCCCATAATAACTTTATCTTAAAGTAAATTCACAGTTGGTTATTTGCCAGATTTCACAAAGAACCAACAAATTCTTTAAAAGAAAGTTTATGTGGTACCCAACGAGTGTTGCCACTTTTATAACATTGTAAATAAATGTATAACACATTGATAAACACTAACTTTTCCCTACTGTAACGGTTTCTTTTTCATATAAAATGCTTTTTTCGGGGACATGTATGCCGATTACACTGTACGACTATGCGATTCAGTATAGGCCAACTATTCGTTTTTTGTCAGATTTGGCCTGTACGCCTAGTAGTAAATTTGTATGCCGGTTTATCACGTCTATTCATACTTGAATGTACTGTTCTGGCTTTGTTACATGTATGTGTAAAAACGGTAGAAAATTATATTTTTTATTCATTTCAATTCATGGACGACCAATATCAATGCTACTACTGCAGTTTTCACTCAACATTTCCAGACGTTATAGATCATTACTTTAACACTCCATTCTGACTGCATATTGAAAATAAAACAAAAAGTACATTTAATTGAAAAATCTTTTTTCCCTTTCAACAAAAAACTTTCAATCATTCCAGAATAAAATATATATGCATAACCAATTTCCAACCTGTTTCGAAGAAATAGGGACGCGGAATCTAAAAATTTCTAAATGTTTACCGGATAATGATATATTCACGTCTCCAGAAAAGAAAGTTCTAAGACTGTGTTGAACGCCTGTGAAAGGAGATTCGACACAGGCGCCACTGGTAGACAGTACCGACGATGAAGAAGCTAATCTGAGTTTGTGTTTCGATGATATGCTCATTCTCCAAACATCTGTCGGTACACAGACGAACGATTGCTTTGTTTTTGACTATCACGAATGGATGAAGAAACAAAACAACTGTCACAGCAAATCGGCTGGACAGCAAGACCTATTATTGAAATTTACAACGTTGTTAGCAGAGCATCGTTTACCCCTGTCTAATATGTGTGTTATACTTATCTTTACGCAAGTAGATCAGCAATCTTTGTTCAAGACAGTAAAACTCATTATAGGTTTTAGCAAAAAAATCAGTGGTTAGAAGAACATATTTCTATGGAAAGTACACCATATATGAAAGAAAAAGCTCATTAGCCTGGCAATAAAATACCTTTGATAGATTTAGCATTAAGTTTAGGTTCACTGTATAGATACAGTCCCTGTTAAAACTATTTTTGTGGGTATAGAGGTAGGGGATCATGGGTTCCTGACTACATATCAAGCACTTGTACAATGGAACACGTTTTATACGTTTTATGCTCGTTTGTTTGCCTTAATTTGCATGTACATGTACATTCTGTGACGTATAGCATGTAGCTTTATATACATAAAACTGCATGAATTATATATTGAATTCTTTTTACTCATATGATTGCAACTATTCCATTGAACATGTCTTTTTTGCAATTTATTTTAGTCATGACCATTCTTTAAATGCAGTTTTAATTTTTGTGACTGTGTTTTATATACATTTCTACCAATGCTTTTGTTGTTGTTTATCTAGATTTGCTTTCCAATGTTCCTATTAATCTGCTCAACATGTGTTTACATTCTTTAAGATGCATGTCTTAGTTTAGTTTGTACCCATGTCTTTCCTTGTGTATTCAAATTTTACCTATGTATATTTATGATAATGAGCGTTGAATGTGATACTGTCTTGAATATATTTAATCTTCTTTTATTTTATAGATTGTTTGTGTGTATTTTATTGGATAATCAATGTTTATGTCGGATACAAGCTTCAAGCTTATATTATTATGTTAAACATTACCGAAGTTAAATAAAGATTATCTTATCTATCTTATCTTAAAATAGATATTGCAAGGGGTGATTTGTTTACTAAAATTGACTGTTTCCATGTCGCAATTAAAGATACAATCCAAACATATTATATATCATTTAAATGAGCACCTTGAATAGGCTAATACGCATAGTCATTTCGTAATTATTTTATAGATTAGGCTGACAGTAGTGTTGCGACTATTGGGGCAGTCGGAATTCTGAGTTATCCGAATAGGCGTTTAGTGCATGATTCGAATACATGTTGGATTAAACAGTATTGTAACTGTTTGAGTGGCAAATACAACCTGGCTTATGTTAATGCATACGTATAGATTCATAAAACGATCATTTAGAAGCGATTAGTACTCGATTTCCCTTAGAATGTCCGAAATAACGGTGATTTTAGCGTGATTGATTCATCTGTCACTTTGATCAGCGGTGTATGTTGCTGAAATTCGTGTTTATTTGAAATGCTAGTGCCTAGTAAAGGACTTTCTTTTGCAGAGACACTGATACAATGTGTAAAACAGGGTTATTTAATGCTAAACGATTGAAAAAAAAAACCACGAAATACTTACTGCTGTTTACTTCGAAAAGCTGTCGAATATGAAACTGCACGCTAGTTATGAGCGACATCCGGTTTAGGCGGACAGGAGTTATACACTGTGTACTTTAACGTCACTAAGTGGTTAACATAAAGCTTATAGTTTAAGGACGGATTATGTATTGATTGTAAAAGCCGACAATGGTCATGCTTTCCTAATATGCTAGCATTTTATGGGGAAGTTTTATGTACCAAATTAAACTATCACTAAGTGTTTATTACTATCGTTGTCCTGCATGCATTACATTAAATGTCGTTAAGCCATGCTCTCAGACAAGGTTTATAACTATGTTGTCTGTTCGTCAATTGTTTAATGTTAAGTGACGGAAGCTCTCATGAATTATAGAGTTAACTAAACTCATACCTCGTCTCCGTCTTCGTCTTCCATAATTAGGTCAGGAGTCGATTTCGACTGTAAATGTTGACTCAAAGGATAGGCTCACTTGAAGTATCCATCGGATGTGGATGGCTTGTACTATGTCTGACTCTGCGTGTGTGGCCAGACGCTGCCGCCGTAGCTGTATGGCTTTGGTTTGTACCTTACTATTTAATATGAGATAGTCGCTCCTTTCCTATGTACAGGTAAAAACTCGTTTCAACTATATACAAGTGTCCTGACCCAATTAGTAGACGAAGGCGACTTCCGAGGATCTAATGGCAAAACCCTCTATGGTGTCAATGATCGAGGTGGGAAGTGTGTTCCACTCCTGGATGGTGAAGGGGTAGAAGGAGTTCTGATGTACAGTGCTCACCGCCGGGTTTTGGTAGATGCGGTTTCTACATGTACCTCTGGTCCTTCTATCACTGACCGGGATTTTTGTATCGCAGTCCACCATCTTACGCTGGATCTTGTAGAAAACCTATAGACGATGTTGTCTTCGTCTTTATGGGTACTGTCCACTGCAGGTCTATCAGCATTGAGGTCACACCGCCACACAGAACTTTCTTATGTTGAGACAACAAGGGCGGAGTAAGTTGTTTGCCTGGCTTTCTTGGAGGTGATGTAGAGATTGTGTCGCAAGAAACCCAGGCGATGTTTCGGCTGTAATGAAATCAATATGCTTCGCCCAATACAAGTCGCTTTTTATTTTTAAACAATGTCCCAGGTGTTGCATCTTGCATTTTGGTATAGGGTTTGTTGTTCAGTGGTTACCGAATGTGTCATACATTTCCCACTAATGATATTAACACATGAACATCTTATAATCTTTATGTAACTACTTGATAGCATCTTCCATTATTACTTTGTCGATTGGAATCTAAGTTCTGAGCAATGTGGACACAGATGATAACAGAGAACGTCAAGTAAATGATATTTATTTTAACAAAATAGCCAATACATTGTGCTTGCAATTCCTTTATCTGACGTGAACCAGACACAACGATCCAGTGTAAATGTTGATTCTTGAATCAGTTCTCCAAAGTCATTTGCATTTAATTGTGCAAATAAACCATATCTAGCATCACGGCTTTAATCCATGATGGCGGAATGTCTCCTCAGTGTTCACTCAGCCAAATAGAACGACAGGTAATTTGCTTTACACAGAACCAACTCTTTCCTCTATGTGCAACTATTCCAACTATTACTAACACGCATCTACATTATAAACATGCGGTAAATTGTTAGTGGATTAGTACCGAATAATTATGTTCGAATGACAGATGTGCCTGTTATTGAGTAGTGATCTTTTGGGCAAACAATCACAGTCAATCATAACGTTAAATGTCATTGCAATCGTGTTTATGTAATTATGATACTTTATGAATAATCTACTACGTTTGTCGTTTTTACTCAACGATTTTGGAAACTTCCAAGTGAAAATATATTCATTAACAACCGTTGTTTATATTTATTATCATGCCTCAGTCGTATTTGTTGAAACAAGAATACGTCTATTTAAATATACATGTACAATGCCTCATTGATCACATGACTAATGTAAACTTGCTCTTTTCGTTAAATAAAATCTGGAAAAACAACTCGAATTGAAACCTTCAAAGTATGTAACATCCACAAAACATACAAGATTGTAACTTCACTGCATGCGTGTTGTTGTTTCTAATAATTATTTTATTTGGTGTCGATATTATTACATTGTCTTCATCGCATTTTAATAGCCGACAAAAATGTAGTGAAATGTTATTTACGAATTCTGGAAGAAAATGTAATAGGGATGTATTTCGTATTCCGAACTGTCATGACAAGTAATATGTTTACATGTTCCCATGACCGTTCTGTCTTGTTGTCATTACTTGGTGCATTCTAGAAATGTAATATATCATTCGTTGGTAATAAAAAAACTTATAATTTGTGCAAACAATGTTCCAGACATACTGTAGTAGAAACATCACGCACTTGCACATCATTACACACTGTGCCTTCGGCAATTATCAGAAAATATATTCCCTGATTACTTTAGTTACGACACAGTTCTACAAATATTAAATCATTCGTTTGAGTCGAAGAAGTCATTATATTCATAGCAAATATTTTAATTATCTTAAGGTTCGGTTAGTTTTAACCTGAATGAAACTACTGATTGAGAGCAGAGGGTTCGAGACCCGTTATGTCCGAAACACGTTCTAAACATTTCAAACTGGCAATACATACTTGGAAAGACAAGCTCTGGGTCAGCAAAACGTACATGTATACAGACAAACCATACCAAAATATCTTAAGTACCTACTAGTATTTGATCAAACTGTAATAGGCAAATGATTTATATTGTGATTACTCAATACGTGTGTGTAATTACCAACCTGCATTAAACATTCGTGTTTATTATGTTCCTTGGTTGGCTGCTTGAACTATGTTATATAGTATAACGACTATAATGGCTTAAGAGTACACGCGGCTCCTTCTTCTTTGATCAGTTATTTAACGTTTGTGAATATTGTCTCTTCATGCACGTATTTTGATGGTAATGATTGAGCGATAATTGAATGCGTAATAATTATGCTATATAGTAATTAATTCGTGATATTGCTAAGTCACCTTAAAGAATACTTCATTTTTTATGTGTTTATTTTTGGTAAATGTCAAATGTATCACCTCCGATAGCCAAACATATGATTGATAACAATATGCTAGAACAGAGTCTGACCTGCTTCCATTTAAACACTTTCGCGTAAGTGTAATGCCTTTTGCCGATAACAGTGACTGATCTTGCCTCATTGGATGTGTTATAAAGATTAATGCAGAGGATGTACGAACGGAAGTCATTTGAGTTGCACGCATAAACAATAATCTCACTCTAGCAACAGTTACCTTCCTTAATCACTAGGATTTGCAAACAAGATTGAAAGATGTTTTTGTAAACACGTTTACGTAATTGTTTATCAAATATATGTGATATAACAGAAGTACGTCATGACATATATAGATCGTATGACGTTGCCATTAATTTTGAATGAATGAATGTATATCATATGTTAAAAGAACTGGTAGTTTATATTGCTATATCAGTTCATTTCATGCAATATTTTAAGTAGTGTTTTACGGGACTTTTAAGTGTTGTAATAAATATAATGTTGGAACCAATACTGAACGAAACAATCGCCCACAAATATGCCTCCAAAAATGACAAGTATCAATGTGACTACTTCACAGCACACCATTAATCGATTGGTATAAAATACAATACTAACTATTTGTACGGGACGACATTTTGCGCCGACCGAACGTCGCAAATAACATTTTGTAAAAGTATTTTTTTTGAAGATTATCGTTGGTATGTTCGAAGTAACCACACGGGCCAATGATTGCGGAGCTTCAGTGACGTTGTCAAATACTCATTGAATAACGCAGCAACTTCGTAGTATTGTCACCCCTATACTACCTTCAAGTGTTATTTCACCAAAAGCATCAATGTGCAATTACGTTCTTACCAACATACTGGTGTTGAGAGACGATGATGATCTTATGTCTATGTCTATCTGTATGAATGTATTTCTATATGTTACACATCTATCTAATATATGTGCACGTTTTCTCCGTTGCACTTCTGAACGAGGGGTAGGATTTCAATGAATACTTGGGTTATTGTTACCAATGCATTTTGTTCCGAAAAGACTTGGTTGCTTATAAGAGTTATACTTGAACAGCTCTAATTGTGAGCAGAATATAATTTTAAGAAATACAATGAATACTTAGTTCACACACATCTGCAACTAGATACCATTCTGAATGGTCCTTGTAGGGTGACACTTGAAGGCTGCATACCTGCCTCGTTACTTACCGTATGACACTTATGAAGACTCCAAATGAGTTTTATGTAAATCGAAAGTGTGACAAGACAAATTTGGAATAAAACACTAACCATTGTTCATCACCATAGACATCATTAAAATAATTCCTGGTGGAAAGTATACACAGTTAAACTGTATTAGTCTATTGTCTGACTTCGAGACATTGTACAGATCAATATAAAAAAGGAGGAAGTACTTTGTGAATCATTTGACTCGTTACTGCAATTCTGTAGTGTTGTTAAAGGTTATTAGTCAGACCAACCTCTTTTATTATTATGTCTTTTTGAAAGAAGTATATTAATCTAAAAGTACAACAAGCTTTCAGAATCTATAAGAGTATCAGCAAGTGGTCAAACTACTTCCTTATAGAGTAAATTAGAGGTTGAATGGAAATGACACATCGTAAATTGTCTTTTACATTTCCTTCTTTGATATTTTTCTCAGCATTACGAAAAATCTTTAAAGTGGTGGGAATTCCCATTCAAATGGATATATCTTAGTCGGTGTGTTTTCAAATGAATAACGCTGATCGAGTTTTAGATTTCAAACCGAATTTTGAAACAGAAGAATGCATTTCGACTGCCTAAACCATTTGATTACATACTTTTCTACTTAACTAATAATATAATATTTATCTTTAGTTAACTTTTTATGCCTAGCTGTATCTTACTTCGAATGCTCTTAGAAAGTCCCCTCTCATTACTAGAAAAACCTACCCTAACGTCACTAAGTGGTTTACATAACACTTATAGTTTAAGGACGGATTATGTATTGATTGTAAAAGCCCACAATGATCGTGCTTTCCTAATAAGCTAACATTTTATGGGGAAGTTTTATGTACCAAATGAAACTATCAATAAGTGTTTTATTACTACCGTTGTCATACATGCATTACGTTAATTGTCGTTAAGCCATGCTCTCTGACATGGTATGTCACTATGTTGTCTGTTCGTCAATTGTTCATGTAAAGTGACTGAAGCTCTCATGAATTATTAAGTTAACTAAACACATACCTCGTCTCCGTCTTCCGTAATTAGGTCAGAAGTCGATTCCGACTGTAAATGTTGACCTCGGATAGTAGGTAAAATATGAGATAGTCGCTCCCTTCCTATATACGGATAAAAATCTCGTTTAAAAAGTATATACAAGTGTCCTGACCCAATAAGTAGACGATGGCGACTGCCGAGGATCTATTGGCAGCCGCAAAACTTTAAGGTGTCAATGTCAGTGATCGAGTAGGGAAGTGTGTTCCACTCCTAGATGGTGTAGGGGTAGAAGTAGTTATGATGTACAGTACTCACTGCTGGGTCTTGGAAGATGCGGTTACCACCTCTGGTCCTGTATCACTTACCGTGACAGGTGTGTCGAAATCCACCATCTTATGCTGGATCTGTTGACGATGCTGTTTTCGTCTCTATGAGTGGTGTCAACTGCAGGTCTATCAGCATTGAAGTCACGCAGCCAGGTGAGTGGTCGTATTAGTTGTTGTGGACAAACCGTGCGCCTCTTCGTTGGACTTTCTCCAGTTTATCCTTACTTTCGACAGCATTTGGATCCCAGGTGGAGCTTTGTAATGTTGGGACAACAAGGGCGGAGTATGTTGTTTGCCTGGCTTTCTTGGAGGTATTGTAGAGATTGCGTCGCAAGAAACCCAGGATCTACGATGTTTTGGTTGTAGTGCTATTAATATGCTTCGCCCAAGACAAGTCGTCAGTGAGCGTCACTTCCAGGTACTTCGCACTATTGTCCTTCTCAATTACCTGACCATGTATAGTATACCTCAGCCCAGTCTTAGTTTGACCTTTTGAAAGGTTACATAAAATATCAACAAAGTTCCGCTAATAAGACCACTTTGATTATTTTGAAATCATGCAGATTTTTTGCCAGTTTAAGGTCCCAAAGTATTAAATTTAGAACAAAAAAGGTACGCTAATTAGACCGATTCGCTACTTTTTGACTGGTCTTGTTATCGGAAGTTCACTGTTATGAGAGTAATATTAGTATTTTAAAAGTTATAACAAATGTTTGGTGAAAGTAGTACTATACATTTGGCATCCCACAACCTCCTATAATATGGTGAATTAGATGTAATATGACATATAAGTGACATTAACCATAGAACTTAAACAAAACATACTTATGTTTTACTGATTACATGTAAGAACATATAACAAAGTATCATCAATAGCACTTGCATTACAAGGCACATCTGAACAAACATAATACGACGTTATTTTTATTTTTAAATAATGTCCCAGATGTTACATCTTGCATTTTGTTATATTGTTTGTTGTTCAGTGTTTACCGAATGTATCGTACATTTCCCACTAATGCTATTATCGCATACACATCTTATAATCTTAATGTAACTACTTGATAGCATCTTCCATTATTACTTTGTCGATTGGAATCTTATTTCTGAGCAATGTGGACACGGGAGATTACAAAGAACGTGAAGTCAATGACTCTTGATGAATTAGATATTTATTTTAACAAAATAGCCAATACATTGTGCTTGTAATTCCTTTATCTGAAGAGAACCAGTCACAACGATCAAGTGTAAATGTTGATTCTTGAGTCAGTTCTCCAAAGTCATTTGTATTCAATTGTGCAACGAAACCATATTTAGTATCACGACATTATTCCATGATGGCGGAATGTCTCCTCAGTGTTCACTCAGCCAAATACAATGATAGATAATTTGCTTTACATATAACTAACCTTTTGTAAATTATCGACAATGGATGCTGAATTTACTTTTAGTCTGTTGATTCAATTTGTTTAATACCTTATTTTGATTAGTCTTCAGACATATTTTCTCTTTGTACAACTGTTTTATCTACTACTACTACTAACACACTTCTACATTATAGATATGCGGTAAATTGTTAGTGGGTTAGTACAGAATAATTGTGTTCGAATGATACAGTACAAGTGCCTTGTGTTGTACAAAATGACACAGTCAAACAAAGGACTAAATGTAATTGCTACCTTGTGTGTGTAATTACGAATCTGTTTGACATGTTCATGATAGACACCAGTGTATGTATAATCTAGTACGAATACAATTTTCATTCAATATTTTAAAAGTTTATATTTTACCTCTTTCTCAATTTTTTCTATTAATATTGCAAGACTAGCACATTTCTAATTAACCGTACAATGCTTCCTTGAACGCTGGTTCAGGTGAAGTTATCACTTTACGTTACGTAAAAGCTGAAAAAAAACTCGAATTCAAACCTTCACGTTATGTTGCATACTTAATAAACAAAACATACAAAATTGAAACATAATTGCATGCGTGTTGATGTCAATAATCATTGTATTTGGTGCAGATATTATTACATCGTCTTCATCGCGTTTTAATAGCCGACAAAAAAGTAGTGAAATGTAATTTCCGTAGTAGAGATGTATTTCGTATTCCAAACTGTCATGTCAAGTAATATGTTTACATGTTCCCATTACCGTTTTGTTTTGTGGTGGGAAATTACATGTCATTGCTTGGTGCATTCAAGAAATGTAATACTACTAGTAAATTAGTATATCATCCAACCATAAAAACTTTTATATTCAAGAAATATTTGTAATAGAAAAATCACGCACTTGCACATCATTACACACGGTGACTTCGGCAATTATCAGAAAATACTGATTACTTCAATAACAATAATGTTCCATGGTGCACAATCACATGCTCAATGACGTGACATGTTGGTATTGTGTTGAGTAAAATTACATCGATAAACCATCGATTCAACGAAGAAAAATCGTCGTAAGTATTTTCACATGCATATTTTGAAATATGTGTTGTATGTTGCAAGTCATTACGAGTATATCAAAACATACCCCTGACAACCAAGAATGTGCCTCTGATTACTTTGGTTTGTCAAGAATTCATTACTTCCGAGACGCTTATTTCCCGTTAGACGGGGGATTGTTCAAATATAAGCTTTACAATCATGAAATAAGATGTACGTACAACAAATAGAGCTCACCAAAAATTGTGTTTTGATAAATAGTTCATTTTTAACGACTTTGTGTTACAGAACATTGGCTCTAGCGCAATACACTTATTTGCATTACATAGGCACGTTCCCTAAAAGATAACTCATTGCATATTCAGGCCTGTGACATGAAGCATTTAACGCTATTCTCAAATTGGGTCAAAACCAAACAAGCCAGCCATTATACACTATGATAACATATTATTATCCGAAACATCTCGTTCATTTGTTACGGCAATCTGTTTTGGACATTTTGAACTCAATTTGTCATGTCTCACATTATGCAAAAGCTAAGTTAAGTGAACTACACCATCGTCGTGTAAGGTAATACAAGAGGTGTTCAACTTATTTATGAACAGAAAATGAACATCAATATTTTGTTACTCGAACAATGAAATTGAATAAAAACTTTTATATTGTACAAAGTAGTGTATCAAGAAGTATATATAATAATTGTAAATTGCCAATGCGTTACGGTTAAGTCAAAATCAACATAAGGGTAGAGGGTGTTGTTATTTGCGTTTTGAAGGTCCGAAACTCGTAATATTTACGTTTACATTTTCCTTCTTTAATCGTTGTTTTAGTATCAACCAGATGAAAAATTATATTGTTAAAGCATGAGAAGACTTCGACATCCACTGTTTGGTTATAATATATATCAAAGTTATATTCTTAAGTTTTTTTATTTGGCGTTGTATATGGTGACTTGAAGCTGAATCTGGACGAAACACTATGTTCTATGAACAGTCACTAGGAACGATACGCAACACTTTTTTGTTGAAAACCTGATTTGAAACGGTTCGTACATAGACCACAGCCTTCAATTTCGTCAATTTGATATTGATTTTGATGTGCGTATTTCCATAACAACAAACCCAATGCCTTTCCATGATAACGGCCGCGAACACACAATGCTGGACAAACATGAAGTTCTCCCTATCCCTGTGACCTTTTCTAAAATAGCATACTATAATCTATCATAACATTGTTTAAGATTCATCATTGCTTCCCCATAATGAAACAATTTTTCCACATAATGTTGTTTATTTCGCATTTCTAGATTCCAAGACTTTTGGCTGCGAGGCATGTTTTTCTTGATTTTCAGCGTAGGAACTTCGCATTTTCCCAGAACTATGCATTAAACTGTTTCGAAATAATGTCACTGATAGTTTCTAAGGACACTCCCATCTGTGGTACTATTCCACGTTTTGCTAATGGATTCATCATAGATATCATAAAACCAATTTAACTTTATAGTGTAGGTTTTGGCAATGTTGGGCAATTTTCCATTTTTGGTGCCATTTCACAATTACTTGAAACAGAACTTTAATAAGGCGTCTTACGACAAATATTACTGGTGTTCTCATTAAAAATGCAAAATAAAAATGTACCAACACTTTCATGATGCTTATAAAAGGGACATTTTGCCTTAAAAACAGTAAAAACAACATCATCTACTAAATTGTTGTTTTAAGCTTTAACCGAATGAAAAATACAATGTATGATGATCATATGTTCAACTTTAAACATTTTCTCGCATGGTTTAAAAAAGATATTTCAATTATTTTCATTCAATATTGCAAAATCGGTGTTCATGTTTTGTTCATAAATAAGTTGAACACCTCTCGTAAACGTAAAACAATCTACAGTTATTGATTCAGACGAAATGTCTCTACGTTCAATGACTAACGATATTGTTTAACATATTGTCTGTAGACGAAGTACTAACGGTAAAGCGTGTTATAAATGAATACCTTATTTGATTCAAATTTAAATAATATGTTTGAAGTTCTGCGTAAATACTGAAGTTATATGCTAAACATAACAGTTGCGTGCTTGGTATATGTTAAGTAAATTCTGCAATTTGTTCCGTTATGGCAATTTGAAAACGTCTGTTAGTTTTGCAATGCTAATTCTGTAAACGTTGAATAGTTCAAGGAACTTGAATTTTATGAACATAATAGTAATTTTTGTATAAGTTCAATACACATTGTCTTATTTTGTTATTAGAGTTCTTAGAAAAATATTCTGTGTTTTGAGGTACAGTCACAAACGTCTGTAAGAGCAATATGAAGCTTCAATTATCTAAGTTGTCATGTAGCAATCATGAACATGTTTCATAGACAAATATGTTATTGAAAATGATTTGATGTGAAACCAAAATGTTTCAAAGCAGTAATATAAGCAATAAAAATCAATCAAAATGTGATAAGGGTACTATAACCAAAATGGGTTCATATATTTAGTAATGGTCACAACTAAGTACTAAGCTAGAGTCTACTTTTGACACAACGTTGCATCTTGGCAAAATTTCATTTTCATATACCCATACCTTTTTTACTGGTTTATGTGATAGCCAGCATGTACGACTGACAAGTTAAATTTGGAACGCGACAATGTGACAAAACACCGACATAGTTTGCGACACACAGCACTTTCTATGGAAAACTTACGTTTGCGACGTAATGATTTTATTGCCTTTCTTGAAATATTCGGATATTTCTCTAGAAATACGTACTTGTGCTTTGACCCACTCTTCGTCGCAACGTAAGGTTGGAAAATTATATTAAAACTGCTTCTATTCGGCGAACCCTTAAATCCTTAGAATTGTTATTACCTACATCCACGAACAAGTACATATACTAGCCATATTTGGGAGAAAGGTCGGTACATCGAGTTTGATTTATACTGTTATTTATGTTGGTCTCGTATATCAGTCTTTCGTTCGACTTAGTAATGCGATTCGCTGACGACATTATTACGCGTGCAAGAAAGTTATATTAATAATTTCGGTGACGTAAATACGCTTCCAATGTGACTATGATTATTGCATGCACGTACGTAATATTTGCAGAAATGGAGAAATTCAGATCGTGAAACCGTTTTAGTCTCATAGACCTTCAATTGTACTTGTAAACATATCTCGTTACATTAGGTGTCAACTGTTTTCTAGAGAAAAGTGTTTTTGCAAATATCAAGAAACATAAATGTTCTGTATTAGTTAAATGCCGAATTATGATTGGATTCATAAAGACGACAAAACATCAAGATTCACTCCGAGTAATGGTTACGCATTAAATAAACACCGAAGGAAAATAAAACGTATCAATCCTATAGTTTCGCTTTGATACAATGATTATACATACACCGTGTGCTCCAATAGATTAAGTGGGAAGAAATGCTGCTGATCATCAATTGAACAGGGAATGAAATAGTAGGATTTAAGACTAGCCGAGTCATTCATAAGTCACTTCATTGTAGTAAGAAATATGAAGTACAAAAGAATGCAATTTGTTATGAAAGGTTGTTTGTCGTCTTTATTTCGGAATACTATCCGTCAACTGTTCTATGATAAAACCACTAACGACTAAGTGCCTAAAAATACACATTATAGATAATGTTGATGTGATGTTATCGAATGACATAAATATGCCGTTCATATACCCCGCTAATTAATGGAGTATTCACACATATTAGAAGTCACAAATGTGTGTGCAAATTATAAGCACCTAACACCATAAACTCAAAATAACCTGGTATTTACTGTATACTTGGGCACGAAGCCGCCAAGTTGGTTGTTAGATAAATGCCCATACGCGTATACTCAATAACTATGCAGTGTTTGTAACTGCCCCTGTACTACCTCGCACAATTCGTCAATGTGCAATTACATTCTCCCAAATATACTGATGTTGAAAGACTGATGTTGTGCTGTCTCTGCTTGTCTAAGCGTCTGTATATTTCAATGTCACAAATCTGGGTAATTTATGTGTAGGCTACTAAACCAGAAGTCGGATTTCAATAAAGGTTTGTTTGAGTTATTGGTACCAAACCTTGCGTGCAACAATTACTTATTTGACTTTGACAGGTTTATTGTACGAGCGCTTTGAGGTCGACATAAATTATGCTTTCTCTTAAATGCATCAGTCTTGTTCGGTATAATAATATCCTATAACTATTTCCAGACAGCCAAGAATTGTTTTAGGGACTTTTGTGTTACTTTCACTTTTTACTTCTGATTACCACATGATTGTAACAGTTTAGTCTGTCATCTAGTATTCCAATGACGTGCTTCTAGCTGATTATTCCTCTTTTGAACCATGTGTACTCGTATAAAAGCTGTAAACATACACGCACCAACGTAACATTGAATATGTATGAATTTCCAAATGATATATTTGCCAAATCGAACCATTCCACTATATGAGTAGATAATAACATCAACGTCATAGAAAGGAAATTAAATCATGTTTTTATCTTATATATCGTTTTTGTGTATATAAAGACAATAACTTTTCTGTTACATGAGTGTGCAAGTTATAATCATACACCCACCAACATAATATTGAATATGTAGAAAATTTCCAAATGATATACTTGCCCAAATGGAACCATATCACTATATGAGTATATAATAATATCATCGTCACAGACAGGAAATTAAATTTTAAACATCGGTTTTGTATACTGCATATAAACAATAAAAGATTTTAATGGATGCTGTTATAAGGGGTAGAAGTTACTCATTTTTGTAATCCGATACATTGTTTAATACGACAAACATTCGTTCTCTGCACTATGAAAGCTAAGCATTATCTATACATGTATGTTCTCAAGACACCGGTCATTTACTTGCAGCTGTATGAATTGAAACAAGATATAGAGGATATTTGTATTTAACCGTGTATGACCGTTTGTTAATTCACTGCGTGAGCAGCTGACGTAATATTTTTACGAGTGTTATAGCCTCGAGTGAAAATTTACGTCAGATGCTCACTAGGTTAATTATCAAATGATCATTCACCGTAAAATACTAATATTCTATTTATTTGATGCTTCAAATTTCTTTAATTATAGAAATACTGCACTTAATACTTCAAATGAATAGCATAACGTCTTTTCCCGCCATGCATGTTCCGAGTTGCCATCAAGTAGCTCTTCTCGATGGCTTCAAGTTCGTTCATTGTTTAACATTTATGTACAGTTAGTGTTCTGTTATTTGTAAACAAAATTAAGAGAAAAAGTGTAAATGCTTATTTTTTTATTTTTCCGCGGCGGGGAAATTTGTTTAAAAAAATTAGTCCGTTTGAGTGAAATTATCGACTGTCAAATTATTGACTTGTCAAATTATCGGGGAATATTCCACCGTAAACCACCGATAAGCATGAAATAAACTTGGATATTGTAAATATCACTTCGAGATAGTACAGGCTACTGCTAATCAACTACTTGTTGGAACTACTGGTTCTTTACAAGGCATGAACATCACCGGTTAACATTATTTGGAATAATTTTCAAACACGCAGTTAGAAAACAACAGAAACCGGTCAATCAATTTTCTATGTGACAATGCGAACAACTACCAGAACAATAAAGCAGTATTTTTGCAGTTTTAGTGTGTGATTAAATAGCGCACATAATGTGATTATGTGAGTTTGAGTTATAAAGCACGTCATACGTTTTAGATAGACAACGCAGAATATAATTTGTCTGCTTTGACATTTATCTCATTGAGACAAGATGATCCAGCTGTCAATGTTGTGTCTGTGTATTTGTGTAAAGATCAATGGTTCAACTGCACCACTCTCCCCTATCAACGTTTGTTTTGAACGAACAATGTCATCCAAAAACGAAGTTATGTGTTTCAATTCATGTCAATCATTTTATTGTGTTGACGAACTTTTAATAAAACTCAACTAGTCTGGGAACGACAGCATTCAATAAGAACACACTATGGATGCGAAAGAAATAGAAAACAATTACTCAGGATTTCAATACGGTTTTCCACAATTTGAGCAGAATATAATGAAAAATTCCAACATTGAATATATTATTCACCACCATCTATAACCAGATATCAATACAAACAATCAATCAATTTGAATGGTTCTTGAATGATGGCACTTGAACACTGAATGTCTACCTTCTTACTTAATTAAACTATCATATGAAAATAGTCAATAATGTTTATTAGTTTATGCAAATCCAAGTATAGCAAACCAGATTTGGAATTTGAATACACCTATGTACTCTGCCCTCAAAGACAACATTACAAGTATTCCGTGTGAATTGTTACTGTAAACTTAAACATTTATATTTTTAATTGTTAGACATTGTTAGACGTTAACTGATCAATAGTAAGCGCAGGAAGGGAATCGTGAAACATTTGACCCGTAATTTGAAATTCCGAAGTCTTGCTATTAGCTATGTCCAAATTATACATCTTCACGTCTCCATTGAAAGCGATAAATTAAACTAAAAGAACAATAAACTTATGGTTGTAAAGTTACTTCCTTTTTAGAGGAAATTAGAGGTTTAATTTAAATGACACATCCTGGAAAGCTTCCCTTATCTTATCCCTTTATCGTTTGTTTAATCACCAAAACGTTGTGCAATATTGCATTCAAATGGATAATGGTATGTACAGAATGAGACGACTCAGTGAGGTGATTCCGATGACCCTTGTACATCATATATGTAGTGTTTGATACCTGTAGTAGTTTATCCCGATTTTATGTAAAAAACGGTCGCTACATTACAACCTTTCTTTTTAACTGTACTTTCACAAATGTAGCTCTTTTTCGTCTCATTTTAGCTTTCATTAACCGCTTTTGCATCACTAAGAATGCTCTGACCGAGTCATCTAACTGTTAATAGAATAACAACGTAATAATTCCACACCACAAAGTGGATAATTCGATGCAAATCCTTAATGGAAGTTTGAACTATAACTGAGTGGTGAGTAGATTTGTTACTTCTGTTGGTACACATGCATTACGGTATATGTTAGGACATGTCCTCTGACGAGGTGTGCCACTTTATTTTCTTATGGCAATTGCACTTCACAGTAATAAAAAATCTTCTTCTTCTTAAACCCTAACACCCCTTCCGGGGAATGGGTCGCCTACAATAGTCCTTCAGATTTCTATATTCTTGGCTGTTCTTTTCATCTGTGACCAGGTGAGTTCCATCTTTTTCTTGTCTACCTCAAGGTCTCGGCGAAGATGGTAGCATCTTTCTGTGTCACATTATTGACTGTAAATTACTTTCTGAGCAATGTGGACTCTTTACGCTAAACAAAAACGAGTAGTCAATGAATCTAAGTGAATTAAATATCTATTTTAACAAATTATCCAATTGATTGCGGTGCTTCAAATTTCATTTTTTGACGAGGAGCAGACATAAGAACTATCCAGCCGAGCACATAAATCAGAAACACCACAACACAACAATCCTGAGCAATGCCCACACAGAAGCAAAAGAAACGTAATAATGCAGGATGAATCAAATTCTCAAAGAAATTATAGTACAACGTCCATTGCATGAGAACGAATGAAACGCAACGAAGACTCAATCTAGTTCCTCAAGGCCCCGCTGCACGGCGACAACAGCACAAACCTACGCCAAAACGGCGACCAAACGAGGCACAACAACCCCGGGGAGTGACCTAGTTTAAAAAAACTTCATTCTATAATAGTTCCACAAAAACGACGGTACACGTTTTACGTCTGTATCTTTGATAAAATTCCGCAGGCACATTGACAAGAAATTATTTCGAGAAATAGCAGGAAGCACTTTATAATTGAAGTTATATTCATTGGAAATTATTGAAGCTATATCCTCATTATATATTACGTTATATTATTGTTCCGGATTGTTCGAGAATCACATATTTAGCACCAATTCAAAAATAGTA
Organism: Spisula subtruncata; assembly: GCA_963678985.1. Taxonomy (NCBI): domain Eukaryota; kingdom Metazoa; phylum Mollusca; class Bivalvia; order Venerida; family Mactridae; genus Spisula; species Spisula subtruncata. The sequence continues at coordinate 41,859,836 of OY787662.1, read as the reverse complement.
ACATCACTCACGTTTTACAGTTCTTTGATGTCTATCAAATGTAAATAAGGAACATGAGGCTCATAGAACACTCTCTAGTAGTATGGGTAGATGATACGGAAAACTTGACAAATGGAAATGGAACTGTTTTATCTATTAATAACATACTTCGACATTATAAACATGCGGTAAATTGTTAGTACCGAATAATTATGTTCGAATGATACATGTGCCTGGTTCTGATAGTTTGTGCAAAGTATCACAGGCAAACATTACGATTAATGTCATTGTGCAATTACGAATCCGTTAGACATTTAACAACTAATCGGGTACGACTGACCTGTTCACTCAACACGTTTGGATACTTTCAAGTGAAAATAAATTCATTAACAGCCGATGTTTATGTTGTAATCATACCTTAAACGCATATATTAATATAACAAGACATGAATATGTCTATTTACTCATACAACATGTTATTTAACGCACATTGATATATAAAACAAATCCGGTAACTAGTAACTGGCCCTCTTCGTTAGTTAAAATCTGGAAAAAAATCAATTTAAAACATTCAAATTATGTTACATACTTAATAAAGAAAACATACACTTGTAACAGATTGAAACTTTACTACATGTGTGTTGTTGTTTCTAATAACTATTTTATTTAGTGTAGATATTGTTACATGGTCTTCATTGCATTTTAAAAGCTGACACAAATGCAATGAAATGTAATTTCCGAATTCTGGAAGAAAAAGATTAAAAGAGATGTATTTCGTATTGCGAACTGTCATGACAAGTTATATGTTTACATGTTTCCATTACCGTTCTGTTTTGTGGTGGGAAATTACATGTCATTACTTTGTGCATTCATGAAATGTAATATATCATCCAACCGTAAAAACTTTAAATTGTTGCAAGCAATATTCAAGAAATATTTGTAGAACAAAAATCACGCATTTGCACATCAATACACACAGTGTCTTCGGCAATTATCAGAAAACATATTTCCTGATTACTTCAATAACAATACTGTTCTACAAATATTAAATTACGTAATACGCAAACAATCGTCGAAGCAGTCATTATATTGATAGAAAATATTTTAATTATCTTAAAGATTGTGTTCGCTTTTTACCTGAATGAAACTACTGATTGAGAGACATTGGTTCGAGATCCGTCATATAGGAAACACTTTCTTTAAATGTCTAACTGGCAATACAAACTTGGAAAGACATGCACTACGTCAGTCGACGTATACATGCAAACCATACCAAAATATATTGAGTACCTACTAGAATTTGATCAAACTGTATTAGGCAAGCGTTTTATTATTTAAAATACACCCAGGGGATTAACCTATTCATAAACTCTCCATTATTTTTCAGGAATGGAGAGTTGTCTAAACAATAACTCTCCATTATTTTGTAGACACATTTAATGCCATGTGTATACAAAATAATGGAGAGTTATTGTTAAGGAAACTCTTCATGCCTGAAAAACATAACACACATAATTATAATGTTGTGTTAACAAAAAATTGAGAGTTAGTTTCATTAAATGTGTTAACATGTAATTGAGAATTATTGTAAATAATGTCTATATTATGCACCAGTCAGTTGCATTCATTGCACTCCATCCCCAGGGAAGGGCCGGGAAATTCACTTTTTAGTTTTCAAAACCCCCGCCCTTCAACGGCCCATGCGGGGGCAGCTGACAATTTTATATTGTCCCAAAGGTATTGGTTCGGTAAAAAATTCCCAACATTTCCCCGGCAATGCGTGAAAAGCTGGAAGATATCAAAAAAACGCAGCCATACCTAAAGGTTGGTGCCGTGGATGTAACTGACTGGTGTTCATAAAAAGGGCAATACAAATCGCAGGAAAGGCATCACTCAACTGAAAGATCCGAACACAGATAAAAATGCTCATTCCACAACGAAACTAGAAAACGAAATCAACCCGCTGTTACTAAATAACTATAAACATGACATAATTTTAGCTATTAATGTGGTACGCGCACAAGGAATAAAGAAATCAAGATGATGCTAGCGTGATATCAAATATCGTTATTTTGCAAATGTATTTTCGCGTGTCCATGACAATTATATGAGTTGCAATTCCAGTTTTTTTATAATTCATAAGGGCTAAAACTATCACAAAATCATGACACCCGATCTTCAGCATGATACTGACAATGAAATAATCGACCTTGACCTACATTATAGAATGTCCATAAACATTGCAACTAGGTTTTAAGATGATGCGATGAAAACTGTTTGAATATAATAATACGAACAAACTAATTTTTAATTGTTTTTGGTCATACAAGGCCCATGTTCCAGGAAGACATGTGAAGACTGGACTGCTAAATTTGAATTAAAGAACAGGCAAATTAAATTTTGGAGCGTAAGAAAAAAGTTAAGCTACCAATTTACGAGGGCTGTTTTCAGCTGTTCAGCCGCTCAATCTACCTTTGACATAAACTTCCCCTGGTCATTTTGTTACCTAATGAAAGGGGAGACTATTTCTCTCTTGTGGGCTGGGCAGCCAACATCGATCTGATAGACACTGCTATCACAACTATATATATACCAAATTTGAGTGCATTACTTAATACTTTAATTTAAATGACTGTGAAAATACAACTCTATGCTTAATAAAAAAGTGTTAAAAACACTGTTGTTACGTCCATCAAGTTGCATATCAATTATAAATATCCATGTATAGTTTATGCACGGAAATATATCCTCTGACTGAAACATTAATAGTCTTTATAATGTCCACCGTGTTATAACATCAAGTGACAGTGGGTAATTGACCATTGCTTGATCGTGTAACACATAACTCACAACTTGTGTTTGCATGGACTACACGCCATTATAAAGTAATGGAGAGTTATTGTATTAGTTCACTGGTTTCATGAAGAAGCATGATCTTTTCGCTCAGACATGTTCATAATTTTAATATTTTATTTATAAGAGGTACACCAGGGGTTAATTGTTTAGGAAAATGCATTTTTCTTTCAATTTCGATATTAATAGCATCGTTACAGAAAATCAAATTTATATTTGACAGTAATAGTGTATTTTAAGTCAGAGAAAATCCACGTATCTGTCCATTCCAGATAAATAATGAATACTCGGCCCCTTCGGGGCCTCGTCTCCATTATTTCTCAGGAATGGACAGTTACTTGGACTTTCTCCTTAACGTAATTACTCTTGACGGTGAAATCAGCGGTCAGCTTTAAACATTCGTGTTTGATATTTTCCATGGCTGGTTGCTTAAACTTCGTTATATTGTATAACTTATGGACTTGCTTTGGAGTACACGCGGCTCATGAATGTCCTGAAAACAAATATCAATCACATTTATCACTTGTAAATACATGAATATGTTATACACTTGTCACGATCATAAACCATTTACTTACTATAATAGTTACTTACTTAAACTGTGTGTCAAAATGGATTCCGCTGATCACCAATTGGACAGGGAATGAAATAGAATAATTTAAGACTAGCCGAGTTATTCATACGTCACTTACATTGTAGTCAGGCATGTGTAGTGATTTGTTATGATAGGCTGTTTGTCGTCTTCATTTTGGAATACTTTTCTTAAAATGTTCTATAATACAACCATATATAATTAACTGCCTATAAATAAAATTATATATAATCTTGATCTGACGTTTTTCGTTGACGTGATTATGTACCAAGCTAATAAAACGGAGTAGCCACACATATTACGTGGGTGAATAAAAAAGTTCGTAGAAAAATATCATATCTCACAAACCACAGCTTGAAATGCTTTCAAATATTCCTATAGCGTGATCATAAGTATAACAAAACAATTTGTCAAATTTCAATGAATTAGTCAAAACTTCATGATTTGTACATTGACACGTACACATGCTGTAATAGCATACCGAAGCACGTCATTGTCATTTGGTGAACGACGTCAAACTTACGCAACGTTTGTCAATACTTACGTTAAGTTTTGGCTCATTTTCGCTTCTCGAGTCACTAATATAAAGGTATTAATTTAATACCCATCGTGATGATAGTTTCTGCATGTTAAATTGTTTGTTTAATATCGTGTACGATGTCCCATAAGATTATTCTGAGCCTTTTGCTATATTTGCTATTATACAAATGTATCTGGTACTATTCGATGACGTTGCGAAGCAACGTCACCAATATCGGATGTATTTTATTCGGTTGTCAACTTCTGGTATCCTACACGAACGCACTAATTCCACTTTTAAATCGATGTCTATTTATTTCAGCATATATACATGCACGTTTCAAACCATGTATTGTCTCTGATGCCGTACGTGTATTCCAGTTTCACGCAGATTATGATAGCAGCCCGTGGTTCCGTAAATTCCGGTAAACCCGTTTAACGCGGGTATTTCTATATAGTGCGATTATGTAATGTCGATTAAAAAAATTATTTATCGGAGATGACGTCTGAACTTTTAGCAGACTTTATAAATGATATCAGGCAATCAGACATAACATTTTGACGGTTTTTGGAGAGATTTTAGAAAAATTAATAAAATGTGTAAGTTTCAAATTATCCGTGTGCTCCGATATACGTAATTTCAGATATAAATTTATTTAAAACGGTTATCATCAGGTCGCTATACATCTGTGTATAAAAAGAAAATACTAATGTTTTAATTCAACATAAATATGACGAAAATATCTCTGTAAATATAAAAGTTATTACAAAGTTCTACGAACTTTGTTATTCACCCACGTTGCGTGTAAAATTAAAAGTACCATGATTTCAAAATCACCTTGTATTCACTGTATACTTGGAGGCGACGCTGCTAAGTCGGTGGTTCGTTAATAGCCTATAAACGTATTTACAATAATTATGCAGTAGATGATATTGCCCCTATACTATCTCCAAAATTAATTTTGCACAACTCGTCAATGTGCTATTACATTTTCCCAAACATACTGGTGTAGGGAAAGTGATGTTGTGCTGTCTGCGCGTCTGTATATCTCATTGTCACAAATCTGGGTAATCTTTGTGTACACGTTCTTCGTAACTGCTAAACCAGAAGTCGGAGTTCAATAACTGTTTGTATGAGTTATTGGTACCAAGCATTGTGTGCCACAATTGTTCATTTAACTTTGGCAGATTTATTGTTCGTAGTAGTTTTGGGTCGACATAATATGTTCTTTCTCAAAAATAAATTAGTCTTGTTCGGTATATCGTTTGACTATTTCTAGACAGCCATGTGTTATTTATTGGATTTTTGTAGTACTTTCACTTTTGACTTCTGATTTCCACATGATTGCAACAGTTTTCTATGTTATCTAGCATCCAATGACGTGCTTCCACCTGATTAATTATTCCTCTTTTTTCCATGTGTACTCGTTTAAACGCTGTTAACATACAACCTCCAACATAACATTGAATTACAATGATTTTACCCATGATATATTTGCCAAATCGAATCATTTCACTGTATGTGTAGATAATAAATATCAATGTCGTCGACAGGAAATTAAATCATTATTTTATTTTTGGACCGTTTTTGTGTATATAAAGACAATAGATCATGGAAGCCGCTTAAACGGAAACCGGTAGTAGTTGCACATTCTTGTAATACTATATATTGTTTAATACAGCAAACATTCATTGTACCGCAATAAGAAAACAACGTTATATATATACATGTAATGTTCTCAACACATCGGTACTTCACCTGCTTCTATATGCCATTAAGGTGTTTCACCGCTTTTGAGTTAAGTTTAAAAATCGCAGTCACTTATGTGTAGTACGAGCGTCTGACATCCGAGATCAAATAATACAACGTGCTTAAAATTGATTTTTCAGCATCTTCTCATGTCTTCAAATCGCGATTGTACTGAATAGTTTTTACGACTACATACTTTTAATGAAAATACAGAAACACCCTTAGCTCAATCCCGATGGATGATTTATTCCAAATAATATTAAACACCTAATCTAGCGAATTGGTTACAACGTACTTAAAAGGCAGTTCTATCCGCCCATATCAAACTTATTCAATAGTTTTAAACAGTATCCCGAGCATTTTAGAGGTCGGTTCTTTTGCATGTTTTCATGAAGAATATAAACTAATTCATGCAGAAGTACCCAAAATAAAACGGCAAGCACCTTGAGCTATGCAATTTTTTTTGAAAATAGAATCATCGTGAAATCTGAATACAACGAATGCAAAACGTTGATTAATTTTGTTACCTCCCCTGTTTTCAGCATTTCTGAAATCACCAAAAAGTGCAATTAAAATAAACTAACCGTGCAATTGCATGAAATTGTGCATGAAACTTCAATATTTGTCACTCTACTTGTTGAATGCAAGAAAACAGTATGTTGTTCAACGATTTTCCACGTTAAACTCAAAAACGAAAATTTACATAGTTTAAAATATCATTTAAAAAATCAAATAACTTGCACAGTATAACATAAAATTTACTGTTTGGTTCCTTGTATACAAAATTTCATGTATACCAAATTTTATGATGATTAAAGCTTAACTTTTTCGGTAAATTACAATTATCAGTTTTTAGCTCGTTGTCTCCAAAATCTAAGAATTTCGTAAAAAACTAGCCAAACAAAACTGTTTAGATTTCCAGAATAATTGTCGTAAATGTGTTCTTTATAAATATAACAGGATTTATATTATCTACATTGTAAAGAAAATCCAGCACCCGTGAATCACCTTAAACAAGATATTCGGATGTTGAAAATATCACTTCAACATAAAACACTACTATATACTGGTAATCAAATGTTCAAGATCAAGACATACAAATCGATAAACATTATTGACAATAGAACACAGCGGACACCGGCCAAACAATGCACAAGTCAGTGAAGTCACAATAACTAACTCAACAAAATACTAGAATACGTACAATTCTTGTTCCAATGAAAATTGTGTTTAGGTAGACATCCCATAATACAATTTGTTAGCTTTGACATTTGCCTTATTGAGATTATAAGGATCAAACATGAGCTTCTATGTACATGTAGGATAAGGATATCTCATCCGAGGGGTCGGATTTTAACCAGGGACGAGGGTGATATTTCCTTATCCTACATAGACTGTCTCATGGTGGATCATTTTTCTTTCACGTAGATTCGTTAAAATTTGAGTTTGTATCATTATTAAGCGTTCGTGACGTCAACGTGACGTCATCATAACGCGAAATTTTGCCGTACGTAAGATGTGCTAATAATAAGATTTTCTTCGATTAGCAACGCGCTTATCTTACATTAGCAATACCGAAGAAAAGATGATCTACAATGTTGCGTCTGTGTATTTGTTGTAAAGATAAATATTAGGAATGGTTTCAACGGCAACACTCTCCCCTCGCAACGAACAATGTCGTCCAAAACCGAAGTAATGAGTTTCAATTCATGTCAATCATTTCGTTGTGATGACAACCCTTTCAATCAAACAACACTAGACTGGGAACTGCATTATTCAATAAGAACAAACTGCTGTGAAATGGACTCCGTGATAATATAGATGCAAAAGAAATTTCAAACCATTTCTCACGATCTCAATACGGTTTTGAGCGGAATATAATGAAAACGTCTGACAGCTAATGTGAATACATTATTCATCACCATCCGAAACCAGATACCAATAACATAAGCAATCACTTGACCACTGCATGTCTGCCATCTTTCTTATTTAAACTGTCATATGAAACTAGTCAAGAATGAAAATTAGTTTTATGTAAATCGAAAGTATGGAGAGCCAGATTTGGTCCGCCCTCAAAGACAACATTACAATTATTCTGTGTGAAGGGTAAACTGTAAACTTTATAACATTATATTGTCTAACTGTTAGACGTTACCTGGTCAATACTTAGCGGATGAAGTCGATCATGAATCGTATGACTGGTTATTTTAATTTGAAATTCAATAGTATTGTTAAAGGTTTTATGCTATTTCAACTAGTATATAGTTACGACTCCTTTGAAAGCGGTAAATTAATCTAAGAGTAAATTGTAAATTTACTTCCTATTAGAGGAAATTAGAGGTTTAATTGAAATGACACATCTAATTTTCTTGGAAAGCTTCCTTATCTAATGGCTTTATCGTTTTTTTAATCACCAAAACGTTGTGCAATATTGCTTTCAAATGGATAATGGAATGTACAGAATAAGACGACTCAGTGAGGTGATTCCGATGACCAATTTGACATCACTTGTATCCCGATTTTATGTAGAAAACGGTCGCTACGTTACAACATTTCTTTTTAACTGTACTTTCACAAATGTAGCTCTTTTTCGTCTCATTTAAGCCTTCTTTGACCGCTTTTGCATCACTAAGAATGCTCTGACCGAGTCCTCTAACTGTCGATAGAATAAAACGTAATAATTCCACATCACAAAGTGGATCATTCGATGCCAATCCTTAAAGGAAGTGTAAACTATAACTGAGTGGTGAGTAGATTTGTTACTTCCGTTGGTATACATGCATTACGTTATATGTTAGGACATGTTCTCTGACGAGGTGTGCCACTTTATTTTCTTATGGCAATTGCACTTCACAGTAATAAAAAATCTTCTTCTTCTTAAACCCTAACACCCCTCCCAGGGAAAGGGCCGCCTACAATAGTCCTTCAGACTTCTATATCCTTGGCTGTTCTTTTCATATGTGACCAGGTGAGTCCCATCTTTTTCTTGTCTACCTCAAGGTCTCGGCGTAGATGGTAGCTTCTTTCTTTGTCACATTATTGACTGTTAATTACTTTCTAAGCAATGTGGACTCTTAACGCTTAACAAGAACGCCGTGTCAATGAATCTAAGTGAATTAAATATCTATTTTAACAAATTATCCAATTGATTGCGGTGCTTCAAATTTCATTATCTGACGAGGAGCAGACATAAGAACTATCCAGCCGAGCACATAAATCAGAAACACCACAACACAACAATCCTGAGCAATACCCACACAGAAGCAAAAGAAACGTAATAATGCAGGATAAATCAAATTCCCAAAGAAATTATAGTACAACGGTCATTGCACGAGAACGAATAAAACGCAACCAAGACTCAATCTAGTTCTCCAAGGCCCCGCTGCACGGCGACAACAGCACAAACCCACGCCAAAACGGCGACCAAACGAGGCACAACAACCCCAGGGAGTTTAAAACAAACTACATTCAACAATAGTTCCACAAAAATGACGTTACACGTTTTACGTCTGTATCTTTGATAAACTTCCGCAGGCAGATTGACAAGAAATTATTTCGAGAAATAGCAAGCACTTAACGATTGAAGTTATATCCATTGGAAATTATTGAAGCTACAATGTATGTCCTCATTATATATTACGTTATACTATTGTTCCGGATTGTTCGAGTATCACATATTTAGCACCAATTCAAAAATAGTAACATCACTCACGTTTTACAGTTCTTTGAGGTCTATTAAATGTAACTAAGGAATATGTGGCTCACAGAACACTCTCTAGTAGTATGGGTAGATGATACGGAAAACTTGACAAATGGAAATGGAACTGTTTTATCTACTTCTAACATACTTCGACATTATAAACGTGCGGTAAATTGTTAGTACCGAATAATTATGTTCGAATGACACATGTGCCTGATCTTGAGTTCTGATCGTTTGTGCAAAGTATCACAGTCAAACATTACTATTAATGTCATTGAAATTGTGTTTATGCAATAACTAATCCGTTAGACATTTAATAACTAATCGGGTACGACTGACCTGTTCACTCAACACGTTTGGATACCTTCAAGTGAAAATAAATTCATTAACAGCCGATGTTTATGTTTGTAATCATGCCTTAAACGCATATATTAATATAACAAGACATGATTATGTCTATTTACTCGTACAACGTGTCATTTAACGCACATTGATATATAAAACAAGTCCGGTTACTAGTAACTGGCCCTCTTCGTTAGGTAAAATCTGAAAAAAACAACTCAATTTAAAACCTTCATATTATGTTACATACTTAATAAAGAAAACATACACTTGTAACAGATTGAAACTTTACTACATGCGTGTTGTTGTTTATAATAATTATTTTATTTGGTGTAGATATTGTTACATTGTCTTCATTGCATTTTAAAAGCTGACACAAATGTAATGAAATGTAATTTCCGAATTCTGGAAGAAAAAGATAATAGAGATGTATTTTGTATTGCGAACTGTCATGACAAGTTATATGTTTACATATTCCCATTACCGTTCTGTTTTGTGGTGGGAAATTACATGTCATTACTTTGTGCATTCATGAAATGTAATATATCATCCAACCGTAAAAACTTTAAATTGATGCATGCAATATTCAAGAAATCTTTGTAGAACAAACATCACGCATTTGCACTTCATTACAAACAATGTCTTCGGCAATTATCAGAAAACATATTTCCTGATTACTTTAATAACAATACTGTTCTACAAATATTAAATCACGTAAAACGCAAACAATCGTCGAAGCAGTCATTATATTGATAGAAAATATTTTAACTATCTTAAAGATTGTGTTCGTTTTTTACTTAAATGAAGCTACTGATTGAGAGACATTGGTTCGAGATCCGTCATATAGGAAATACTTTCTTAAAATGTCTAACTGGCAATACAAACTTGGAAAGACATGCACTACGTCAGTCGACTTATACATCTAAACCAAATCAAAATATCTTGAGCACCTACTAGAATTTGATCAAACTGTATTAGGCAAGTGTTTTATTTTGTAATTACTCATGACGGTGTATTCACCAGACAGCTTTAAACATTAGATTGATATAATTAACTGCCTATAAATAAAATTATATATAATCTTGATCTGATGTTTTCCGTTGACATGATTATGTACCACGCTAATAAACGGAATAGCCACACATATTACGTGGGTGAATTAAAAACGTCGTAGAAAAATATCATAACTCACAAACCACAGCTTCAAATGCTTTCAAATGTTCATATAACGTGATGATAAGTATAACAAAACGATTTGTCCAATTTCAATGACTTAGTCAAAACTTCATGATTTTTACATTGAAACGCACATATGCTGTAATACATGTTGCATACCGGAACACGTCAGCGTCATTTGATGAACGACGTCAAACTTACGCCACGTTTGTCAATACTTACGTTAACGTTTTGACTCATTTTTGCTTTTCGAGTGACTAATATGAAGGTATTTATTCAATAACCATCGTGATGATAGTTTCTGCATGTTCAACTGTTTGTTTAATATCGTGTACGCTGTCCCATAAGATTATTCTAATTGTTTTGCTATATCTGCTTTTATACAAATGTATCTGGTACTCTTCGATGACGTTGCGAACCAACGTCACCAATATCGGATGTATTTTATTCGGTTGAAATATAGTATATATGCACGTTTCAAACCATGTATTGTCTCTGATGCCGTACGTATATTCCAGTTTCACGCAGATTTTGATAGCAGCCCGTGGTTCCTTAAATTCCGGTAGACCCGTTTAACGCGGTTATTTCTATACAGTGCGATTATGTAAATGTCGATTAAAAAATTATTTATCGGAGGTGACGTCTGAAATTTAAGCAGACTTTATAAATGATATAATGCAATCAGACATATTATTTTGACGGTTTTTGGAGGTCCTACAATTGAGATATTTTAAAAAATTAATAAAATGTGTAAGTTTCAAATTATCCGTGTGCTCCGGTATACGTAATTTCCGATGTAAATCTTTTTAAAACGGTTATCGTCAGGTCGGTATTCATCTGTGAATAAAAAGAAAATACCAATGTTTTAATTCAGCATAAATATTACGACAATATCTCTGTAAATATAAACGTTATTACAAATTTCTACAAACTTTGTTTTTCACCCACGTAGAGGTAACAAATGCGTGTGAAAATTAAAGTACCATGAATTAAAAATCACCTTGTATTCACTGTATACTCGGAGGCGACCCCGCGAAGACGGTGGTTCGATAAATGCCTATAAACGTATGTACAATAATTATGAAGTAGATGATATTGCCCCTATACAACCTCCAAAATTAATTTCGTACAACTCGTCAATGTGTTATTACATTTCCCCAAAAATATTGGTGTAGGGAAAGTGATGTTGTGCTGTCTGCGCGTCCGTATATCTCAATGTCACAAATCTGGGTAATCTATGTGTACGCGTTTTACGTAACTGCTAAACCAGAAGTCGGATTTCAATAACCGTTTGTATGAGTTATTGCTACCAAGCACTGTGTTCATTTAACTATGGCAGATTTATTGTTCGTAGTAGTTTTGGGTCGACATAATTTGTTCTTTCTCCAAAATACATTAGTCTTGTTCGGTATATCGTATGACTATTTCTAGACAGCCATGTGTTTTATTTGGACTTTTGTGCTACTTTCACTTTTGACTTCTGATTTCCACATGATTGCAACAGTTTCGCATGTCATCTAGTATTCCTATGACATGCTTCCACCTGATTATTCCTCTTTTGTTCCATGTGTACTCGTTTAAACGCTGTAAACATACACCCACCACCATAACATTGAATCTGTATGAATTTCCTAATGAACCATTTTACTGTATCAGTAGATAATAAATATCAACGTCATAGACAGGAAATTAAATCATTACTCTATTTTTGGACCATTTTTGTGTATATAAAGACAATAGATCATTGAAGCTGCTAGAGTGTATAATGGAAACCGGTAGTAGTTGCACATTCTTGTAATATTATATATTGTTTAATACAGCAAACATTCATTCTACTGCAATAAGAAAACAACGTAATATATATACATGTTATGTTCTCAACACATCGGTACTTCACCTGCTACTATATGCCATTAAGGTGTTACACCGCTTTTGAGTTGAGTTTAAAAATCGCAGTCACTTATGTGTGGTACGAGCGTCTGGCAACCGAGATCAAATAATACAACGTGCTAAAAATTGATTTTTCAGCATCTTCTCATGTCTTAAAATCGCGATTGTACTGAATAGTTATAACGACTACATACTTTTAATGAAAATACAGAAACACCCTTAGCTCAATCCCTACGGATGATTTATTCCAAAAAATATTTAACACCTAATCCAGCGAATTCGTTACAACGTACTTAAAACGCAGTTCTATCCTCCCATTTCAAACTCATTGAATAGTTTTAAAGAGTATTCCGAGCATTTTAGAGGTCGGTTCTTTTGCATGTATGCATGAAGAATATAAACTAGTTCATGCAGAAGTACCCAAAATAAACGGTAAGCACCTTGAGCTATGCACTTCTTTTTTGAAAATAGAATAATCGCGAAATCTGAATACAACGTATGCAAAACGTTGATTAATTTTGTTACCTCCCCTGTTTTCAGCATTTCTGAAATCACCAAAAAGTGCAATTAAAATAAACTAACCGAGCAATTGCATAAAATTGTGCATGAAACTTCAATATTTGTCACTCTACTTGTTGAATGCAAGAAAACAGTATGTTGTTCAACGATTTTTCACGTTAAACTCAAAAACGAAAATATACATAGTTTAAAATATCATTTAAAAAATCAAATAACTTGCACTGTATAACATAAAATTTACTGTTTGGTTCCTTGTAAACGAAATTTCATGTATACCAAAGTTTATGAAGATTAAAGCCTCACTTTTTCGGTAAATTACAATCATCAGTTTTCAGGTCGTTGTCCCCAAAATCTAAGAATTTCGTAAAAAACTAGCCGAACAAAACTGTTTAGATTTTCAAGAAAAATTGTCGTAAATGGGTTCTTTATAAATATAACAGGTTTTATATTATCTACATTGTACAGAAAATCCAACACCGGTGAATCACCTTAAACAAGATTTTGGATGTTGAAAATATCACTTCAAGATAAAACACTACTGTGTACTGGTAATCAAATGTTCTTTACATATCAAAACATACAAATCGATAAACATTATTGACAATAGAATACAGCGGACACCTAATAAACAATGCACAAGCCAGTGAAGTTATAATAATTAACTAAACATCATACTAGAATATCGTACCATTCTTGATGAAAATAGTGTTTATGTAGACATCACATAATACAATTTGTTAGCTTTGACATTTGCCTTATTGAAATAAAATGATCTACCTGACAATTTTGCGTCTGTGTATTTGTTGTAAAGATAAATATTAGGAATGGTTTCAACGGCACCACTCTCCACTCGCAACGTTTGTTTTGAACAAACAATGTCATCCAAAACCGAAGTAATGTGTTTCAATTCATGTCAATCATTTTGTTGTGATGAACCCTTTCAGTTAAACAATACTAGACCGGGAACTGCAGTTTAGATGCGAAAGAAATAGCAAACAATTGCTCAGGATCTCAATACGGTTTTGAGCAGAATATAATGAAAATGTCTGACAGCTAATGTGAATACATTATTCATCACCATCCGCAACCAGATACCAATAACATAAGCAATAAATTTGATTGTTTTTGAAGGATGGCACTTGACCACTGCAAGTCTGCCATCTTTCTTAATTAAACTGCCATATGACACTAGTAAAGAATGAAAATTAGTTTTATGTAATTCGAAAGTATGGAAAGCCAGATTTGGTCCACCCTCAAAGACAACATTACAGGTATTCTGTAAACTTTATAACATTATATTGTCTAACTGTTAGACGTTTCCTGCTCAATAAATAGCGAAGGAAGTAGATGATGAATCGTATGATTGGTTATTTTAATTTGAAATTCCATAGTATTGTTAAAGGTTTTATGCTATTTCAACTAATATATAGTTACGACTCCTTTGAAAGCGGTAAATTAATCTAAGAGTACAATTAACTTCTAGTTGTAAATTTACTTCCTATTAGAGGAAATTAGAGGTTTAATTGAAATGACACATCCAATTTTCTTGGAAAGCTTCCTTGTCTAATGGCTTTATTGTTTTCTTAATCACCAAAACGTTGTGCAATATTGCTAGATAATGGAATGTACAGAATGAGACGACTCAGTGAGGTGATTCCGATGACCCTTGTACATCATATAAGTAGTGTTTGTTACCTGTAGTAGTTTATCCCGATTTTATAAAGAAAACGGTCGCTACGTAAGAACCTTTCTTTTTATATGTTCTTTCACAAATGTAGCTCCTTTTCATCTCATTTTAGCTTTCTTTGACCATTTTCGCCTCACTAAGAATGCTCTTACCGAGTCCTCTAACTGTCGATATAATAAAAAAAGGAATGATTCCACATCACAAAGTGGATAATCGATGCTAATCCTTAAAGGAAGTGTAAACTATAACGGAGTTATTACTGCTGTTGGCACACATGCATTACATTATATGTTAGGACATGTCTGACGAGGTTTGCCACTTTATTGTCTTATGTCAATTGCACTTCACAGTAATTAATAATCTTCTTCTTCTTAGGCCCACCACCCCTCCCAGGGAATGGGCCGCCTACAATAGTCTTCCAGACTTCTATATTATGGGCTGTTCTTTTCATCCGTGGCCGGATAAGTCCCATCTTTTTCATGTCTACCTCAAGGTCTCGGCGTTAGGTATGTCTTGGTCGGCCTCTGTTTCGTTTTGCCTACGGTTCCACCTCAGGTCTTGTTGGCTGTAGGTTTCCTTAGTGTATTTCCTATCCAGCTCCATTGTCCTTTCCAGATTTTTTTGACTGCTGGAAGCCTGTCAGTTCTTTCCCATGGATCTGCGTTGTTGATGAGGTCTGGTCAACTGATTTTCTGAATCCTTCTGAGACAGAATAATCTTGTTAACAAAATACATGCATCTACATCAACCCATTCCTTCATCTTCTTCTGGAAATGTGTATGTAAATGTTAAGTAATGATAGGGGTTAGTATTGTGACGTAAATACGAACAAGCTCTTTTTCCGTACCTCAATTGTCTGACTTTAAGTTATGGAGTACATAGTTTAGAAGGTTAGTGAATAGTTACATTTACATTTACCCATTGGTTAAAACATAAACGAATATACTATAGAATTAAAGCAATGAAACTCCATGATTCTGAACAAAAATGATGCGTTGCTTTTCGAAATATTAATTAATTAATTCAATATTCTTTATTTGGCCATTTAAAGCCATCTGGTTGTTTGTTGTTGAATGTTTACCGAATGTGGACTCTTTACGCTAAACAAGAACGCCGAGTCAATGAATCTAAGTGAGTAAAATATCTATTTTAACAAATTATCCAATTGATTGCGGTGCTTCAAACCAAGTCCCCGACGTAATAATGCAGGATGCATCAAATTCCCAATGAAATTATGGTACAACAGCCATTCCATGAGAACGAATGAAACACAACAAAGACTCAATCAAGTTCCCCAAGGCCCCGCTGCACGGCGACAACCGCACAAACCCACGCCAAAAGGCGACCAAACGAGGCACAACAACCCCGGGGAGTGACCTAGTTTAAAAAAACTTCATTCTATAATAGTTCCACAAAAATGACGGTACACATTTAACGTCTGTATCTTTGATAAACTTCCGCAGGCACATTGACAAGAAATTATTTCGAGAAATAGCAGGAAGCACTTAACGATTGAAGTTCTATTCGACTGACCTGTTCACTCAACACGTTTGGATACTTTAAAGTGAAAATAAATTCATAAACAGCCGATGTTTATGTTGTAATCATACCTTAAACGCATATATTAATTTAACAAGACATGACTATGTCTATTTACTCATACAACATGTCATTTAACGCACATTGATATATAAAACAAATCCGGTTACTAGTAACTGGCCCTCTTCGTTAGTTAAAATCTGGAAAAAAATCAATTTAACACCTTCAAATTATGTTACATACTTAATAAAGAAAACATACACTTGTAACAGATTGAAACTTTACTACATGCGTGTTGTTGTTTCTAATAACTATTTTATTTAGTGTAGATATTGTTACATGGTCTTCATTGCATTTTAAAAGCTGACACAAATGTAATGAAATGTAATTTCCGAATTCTGGAAGAAAAAGATAATAGAGATGTATTTCGTATTGCGAACTGTCATGACAAGTTATATGTTTACATGTTTCCATTACCGTTCGGTTTTGTGGTGGGAAATTACATGTCATTACTTTGTGCATTCATGAAATGTAATATATCATCCAACCGTAAAAACTTTAAATTGTTGCAAGCAATATTCAAGAAATATTTGTAGAACAAAAATCACGCATTTGCACATCATTACACACAGTGTCTTCGGCAATTATCAGAAAACATATTTCCTGATTACTTCAATAACAATACTGTTCTACAAATATTAAATCACGTACTACGCAAACAATCGTCGAAGCAGTCATTATATTGATAGAAAATATTTTAATTATCTTAAAGATTGTGTTCGTTTTTTACCTGAATGAAACTTCTGATTGAGAGACATTGGTTCGAGATTCGTCATATAGGAAACACTTTCTTAAAATGTCTAACTGGCAATACAAACTTGGAAAGACATGCACTACGTCAGTCAACTTATACATGCAAATCAAACCAAAATATCTTGAGTACCTACTAGAAGTTGATCAAACTGTATTAGGCAAGTGTTTTATTTTGTAATAACTCATGACGGTGTAATCATCAGGCAGCTTTAAACATTCCTGTTTGATATAATTTACTGCCTATAAATAAAATTATATATAATCTTGATCTGATATTTTCCGTTGACAGGATTATGCCGTTCATATACCACGCTAATAAACGGAGTAGCCACACATATTACATGGGCAAATCAAACAGTTCGTAGAAAAATATCATAACTCACAAACCACAGCTTCAAATGCGTTCAAAAATTCATATAACGTGATGATAAGTATAACAAAACAATTTGTCAAATTTCAATGACTAAGTCAAAACTTCATGATTTTTACATTTAAACGCACACATGCTGTAATAGCATACCGGAGCATATCACCGTTATTTGATGAACGACGTCAAACTTACGCCACGTTTGTCAATACTTACGTTAACGTTTTGACTCATTTTCGCTTCTTGAGTGACTAATATTAAGGTATTAATTTAATAACCATCGTGATGATAGTTTCTGCTTGTTCAATTGTTTGTTTAATATCGTGTACGCTGTTCCATTAGATTATTCTTAGTGTTATGCTATATCTGCTATTATACAAATGTACCTGGTACTCTTCGATAACGTTGCGAACCAACGTCACCAATATCGGATGTATTTTATTCGGTTGTCAACTTCTGGTATCCTACAGGAAAGCACTAATTCCAATTTTAAATCGATGTCTATTTTTTTCAGCATATATACATGCACGTTTAAACCATGTATTGTCTCTGATGCCGTACGTAAATTCCAGTTTCACGCAGATTATGATAGCAGCACGTAGTTCCGTCAAATCCGGTAGACCCGTTTAACGCGGGTATTTCTATACAGTGCAATTATGTAAATGTCGATTAACATTTTTATCGGAGATGACGTCTGAAATTTTAGCAGACTTTATAAATGATATCATGCAATCAGACATAACATTGAACACCATGAATTCAAAATCACCTTGTATTCACTGTATACTCGAAGGCGACGCCGCTAAGTCGGTGGTTCGATAAATGCCTATAAACGTGTGTACAATAAGTATGCAGTAGATGATATTGCCCCTATACTGCCTCCAAAATTAAATTTGAACAACTCGTCCATGTGCAATTACATTTTTCAAAACTTATTGGTGTAGAGAAAGTGATGTTGTGCTGTCTGCCCGTCTGCAGATATCTATATGTCAATGTCACAAATCTGGGTAATCAATGTGTATGCGTTCTGCGTAACTGCTAAACCAGAAGTCGGATTTCAATAAATGTTTGTATGAGTTATTGGTACCAAGCATTGTGTGCCACAATTGTTCATTTAACTTTGGCAGATTTATTGTTCTTAGTAGTTTTGGGCCGACATAATTTGTTTATTCTCCAAAAAACATTAGTCTTGTTCGGTATATCGTATGACTATTTCTAGACAACCATGTGCTATTTATTGGACTTTTGTACTACTTTCACTTTTGACTTCTGATTTCCACATGATTGCAACAGCTTCGCATGTCATCTAGTATTCCAATGACGTGCTTCCACCTGATTATTCCTCTTTTGTTCCATGTGTACTCGTTTAAACGCTGTAAACATACACCCACAACCATAACATTGAATAAGTATGAATTTCCTAATGAACCATTGTACTGTATGAGTAGATAATAAATATCAACGTCATAGACAGGAAATTAAATCAATATTCTACTTTTTTGACGGTTTTTGTGTATATAAAGACAATAGATCATGGAAGCCGCTAAAATGGAAACCGGTAGTAGTTGCACATTCTTGTACTATTATGCACTGAGCGGCAATGAAAACGCAACACTTTTTAAACTTGAATATTTTCGTAATTCGTTAAGTTATAAACTTAAAATTTTGTATGCTCACTTCGATCTATATTATCTACAGAATTCAGTTTTTTCCATAAAGAATCACTCGTCCATAGCGGAATAGCCTTAAACTGCATTTTCCCGCGTGCTGATGGGTGGCTAGAGATTTGCTCGCATATTGTGCAAGCATTTTGAAGAATACGGATAGATAAGTCGGAAAAACGAAATAACTAGGAGAAAACATGGTGCATATGTCAAAGGAAGACTCCGAAAGATCGGCTGTTATGCTCAAGTTTGGGGCAGATGTACTAAAAATCAAAGTTTCGTTGATTTAAATTCCGAAAGTCATTATTTCATTCATTTATCACAAGTCAGAATACATATACACCTGTTAAGAAAGATAAAAATGGATTAAAAAGCATAGGATGAAAGAAAAATGCAAGTCAAGTGCGATAACTCTTGGATAATTATCCTCACTTTTTAAGATGAATCCCCAAACTTTTACACTAAATTGTATCACTGGATATTACTGAACTAGTCTACATGTTCAAGTTATGATTTTCAGTCTTAAAAGAATACCTATAGCGTCCATGCAATTTATTTTCAGTAACAAATGTTGATACTATCACCATCCTTGGGACAAATATAATACAATTATATTAATCGAAAAAGGAGCAGTTTCGAAATGCGTTTAGAGCCGCTACATTTGAAGCAGTGTTATAAAGAAACTGACAAGTTAATTATTAACTCAATTTATTACTCCAAGATTATCTCCCTTTGACAATGCACAATGGCTCAATACACCTATGATTTTACTATTTTAGAGGTTGTGCGCGAAAAGTGTACAGGCCCCTTAAAAGTACCTTAACTTCACATAGCCCTTCTGCAACAACGGAACAGCATCCAACAAGCATTCCATGAACGTTTTATACGATTAATACTTCGTAGATGCACACGATGCATCGCTTCAGACGGTGGTTTTAAAAGATTAAAAAATGCAACTTTCTGTTTCATACTGACCCCAAAACAACTGGTATAAAACTATGTTGCTAAACAACTTTTTCCGATTCGAAGTGATAATTATGTGTCACTTGTATATATCTATTTTATGACAAAATTTCGTGATGTTTACATACTTATTAAATGTGTTATGCTATACTATGTAAGTGTTGCGTTTTCATTGCCGCTCAGTGTATATTGTTTAATACAGCACACATTCATTCTATCGCAACAAGAAAACAACGCAATATATATACATGTAATGTTCTCAACACATCGGTACTTCACCTGCTTCTATATGCCATTAAGGTGTTTCACCGCTTTTGTGTTTGGTGGAAGTTTAAAAATAGCAGTCACTTATGTGTATTATGAGCGTCTGACAACCGAGATCAAATAATACAAAATGCTTAAAATTGATTTTTCAGCATCTTCCCATGTCTTAAAAATTGTACTGAATAGTTATTACGACTTTATATTTTTAATGAACGGATGATTTATTCCAAATGATATTAAACACCTAATCTAGCGAATTGGTTACAACACAACAGTTTCCCGAGCATTTTAGAGGTCGGTTCTTTTGCATGTATTCATGAAGAATATCAACTAATTCATACAGAAGTACCCAAAATAAAACGGTAAGCACCATGAGCTATGCACTTCTTTTTGAAAATAGAATCATCGCGAAATCTGAATACAACGGATGCAAAACGTTGATTTATTTTTTACCTCCCCTGTTTTCAGCATTTCTGAAATCACCAAAAAGTGCAATTAAAATAAACTAACCGAGCAATTGCATGAAATTGTGCATGAAACTTCAATATTTGTCACTCTACTTGTTGAATGCAAGATAACAGTTACATAGTTCAAAATATCATTTAAAAAATCAAATATAATCCAGTATAACATAAAATTTTGGTTCCTTGTATAAGAAATTTCATGTATACCAAATTTTATGAAGATTAAAGCTTATATTTTTCGGTAAATTACAATTATCAGTTTTTAGGTCGTTGTCCCCAAAATCTAAGAACTTCGTAAAAAAATAGCCGAACAAAAATGTTTAGATTTCCAGAAAAATTGTCGTAAATGTGTTCTTTATAAATATAACAGCTTTTATATTATCTACATAGTACAGAAAATCCAACAGCTGTGAATCACCTTAAACAAGATATTTGGATGTTGAAAATATCACTTCAAGATAAAACACTACTATGTGTTGGTAATCAAATGTTCTTTACCTATGAAGACATACAAATTAGTCGATAAATATTATTGACAATAGAATACAGCGGACACCGGCCAAACAATTCACAAGCCAGTAAAGTTACAATAATTAACTTAACATCATGCTAGGATATCGTACCGTTCTTGTTGAAAATTGTATTTAGGTAGACATCACATAATACAATTTGTTAGCTTTGACATTTGCCTTATTGAAATAAAATGATCTACCTGACAATTTTGCGTCTGTGTATTTGTTGTAAAGATAAATATTAGGAATGGTTTCAACGGCACCACTCTCCCCTCGCAACGTTTGTTTTGAACGAACAATGTCATCCAAAACCGAAGTAATGTGTTTCAATTTATGTCAATCATTTTGTTGTGATGACAACCCTTTCAGTTAAACAATACTAGACCGGGAACTGCAGCATTCAATAAGAACAAACTGCTGTGAAATGTAATCCGTGATAATATAGATGCGAAAGAAATAGCAAACAATTGCTCAGGATCTCAATACGGTTTTGAGCAGAATATAATGAAAATGTCTGACAGCTAATGTGAATACATTATTCATCACCATCCGCAACCAGATACCAATAACATAAGCAATAAATTTGATTGTTTTTGAAGGATGGCACTTGACCACAGCAAGTCTGCCATCTTTTTTAATTAAACTGCCATATGAAACTAGTCAAGAATGAAAATTAGTTTTCTGTAATTCGAAAGTATGGAAAGCCAGATTTGGTCCGCCCTCAAAGACAACATTACAAGTATTCTGTAAAATGTTTAACATTATATTGTCTAACTGTTAGACGTTTCCTGCTCAATAAATAGCGAAGGAAGTAGATGATGAATCGTATGATTGGTTATTTTAATTTGAAATTCCATAGTATTGTTAAAGGTTTTATGCTATTTCAACTAATATATAGTTACGACTCCTTTGAAAGCGGTAAATTAATCTAAGAGTACAATTAACTTCTGGTTGTAAATTTACTTCCTATTAGAGGAAATTAGAGGTTTAATTGAAATGACACATCCAATTTTCTTTAAAAGCTTCCTTATCTAATGGCTTTATCGTTTTTTTAATCACCAAAACGTTGTGCAATATTGCATTCAAATGGATAATGGAATGTACAGAATGAGACGACTCAGTGAGGTGATTCCGATGACCCTTGTGCATCATATAAGTAGTGTTTGTTACCTGTAGTAGTTTATCCCGACGGTCGCTACGTTACAACCTTTCTTTTTAACTGTACTTTCACAAATGTAGCTCTTTGTCATCTCATTTTATCTTTCTTTGACCATTTTCGCCTCACTAAGAATGCTCTTACCGAGTCCTCTAACTGTCGATAGAATAAAACGTAATGCTTCCACATCACAAAGTGGATAACACGATGCTAATCCTTTAAGTAATGGTGAACTAGAACTGAGTGGATTTATTACTGCTGTTGCCATTAATGCATTACGTTGTATGTTAGGACTTGTCCTCTGAAGAGGTGTGCCACTTTATTGTCTAATATCAATTGCACTTCACAGTAATGAATAATCTTCTTCTTCTTCTTCGTCTTCTTCTTCTTCTTCTTCTTCTTCTTCTTCTTCTTCTTCTTAGGCCCAACCACCCCTCCCAGGGAATGGGCCGCCTACAATAGTCCTTCAGACTTCTATATTCTGGGCTGTTCTTTCCATCTGTGGCGGTGAGTTCCATCTTTTTCATGTCTACCTCAAGGTCTCGGCGATAGGTATGTCTTGGTCGGCCTCTGTTTCGTTTTACCTACGGTTCCACCTCAGGTCTTGTTGGCTGGTGGTTTTCTTAGTGTATGTCCTATCCAGCTCCATTGTCCTTTACAGATTTCTTTGACTCCTGGAAGCTGGTCAGTTCTTTCCCATAGATCTTCGTTGCTGATGATGTCTGGTCATCTGATTTTCAGAATCCTTCTGAGACAGAATAAAATAGTTAACAAAATACATGCATCTTTATCATCTCATTCCTTCATCTTCTACTGGAAATGATTATGTAAATGTTAAGTAATGATAGTGTTAGTACAAAATGTATTGTGACATAAATACGAACAAGCTCTTTATTCCATACCCCAATAGTCTGAATTAAAGTAATTGAGTAAACAGTACAGATCGTTAGTGAATGTTTTGTTCAAAAGTGCCTGTTTTTTTAAACTGAAATTCATCTCATGAAGTACTACTTTTACCCATTGGTTAAAACAAAATGAATGTACCATAGAGTTAAACCAATGAATATCCATGTGCGACACCTTGTGAATTAAAATCACTATTCTGAAACACATAATGCGTTGTGTTAGCAATGTTAATTAATGAATTCTGAATGTTTCATTTAGCCATTTAAATCTTTTTATTGTTTGTTATTCAATGCGTCGTAGAATTTACACGAAGGTCATAATTGCATTAACGTCAGTTAGTTGATAGCACCTTCCTTTGTCATTTATTAATTGTAAATTTATATCTCAGCAATGCGGACACCTTAAGCTAAACAAGAATGTCAAGTCAATGAATAACATATCCATTAATAAATTGGTGCTTGAAATTTTCTTATCTAACGAGGAACAGACACAACTAAACGCTTTAGGATATAGTTTACTTTACTATTGTTATTGTTCTCAGTCTAATTGTTATATTCCAGAGAGACGTCGGCAATTCTCACAATGTGATACTTTCTCTGGGAACCACGTAATAATAATGAATCGGTAAGGGAAAAATGTACCTGTTGGAAACAACATATCACGTGTTTGTACTTCATAAAGATATTATGATAACAGCAAATTACATAACAGATCAAATATGATTATACAAAACATAGTTAAACGTAAAACCCATTCCAAATTTGGATTACATAATCTGTCGACAAATGATAAAAAACATAAAACGACAGGTGGAAACAGGTATTAATGTTGATTGTGCTCTGTTAAGATATGTTACATGTATACATGTATATACCGAAACGGTTCTTGGTCCATTACAAAACATATCATTTCTAAAAAAGTGCAAAAAGTACGCAAAATACCCTTACCTATTTATGATATTATTGTCAGTGTACATATCCTTTTCAAATCTAGCTAAAAGCAAGATAAAGTTACATCAAGCTTAGTATGTTGATTATATAAACACTGAAATGCTTCAGCTGGTGCTTTTGCATGGCTATATGAAGTATTCGCAAAGAAAGTGCATAGCACGGGAATGAAACGAAACTAAACTGGAGATATAGCAATGTATTTATTTAATATTACACTGCATGTGTGTCTAGTTTTGATATTTTAAAACTGTTATCCCCTAAAATCCGTCATTTGTTATCCACAAAATATAATAAGCGGTTTAATACTTCTTTTGTCAGTCTATCACTTAGTTTTGTATATATCGGCATATGTAACTTTTACTTAACTGACTAGATAATGTGAAACAATCTACATTCTGTCATAGTTCAACACAAATGACGCTACACGTTTTATGTCTGTCCACAGTCACATTGACAAGAATTTATTTTCGAGAAACTGCAGGAAGAACTTGACGATTGAAGTTATGATATATAATGGAAGCTATATCATCATTTTATTACGTTATATAATTGTTATGGATTGTTCGAAAATCACACATTTAGCAACAATTCAAATATAGCAACATTACTCATCTTTTACAGTTCTGTCATAGCTTCATCAAATGTAAAAAAGGAATGTGTAGGTCATAGAAGACTATCCAGTATGTTGGCTTTTGGACCGGTATATGTCATGGGAAACTTGACAAGTGGAACTAGTGTCAAACAAATTGATTGAGCTTAACACTTTGCGTGTATGAAAGATTTGTGTTAAACTAATTGAATGGGAAGACGACAAATAGTCATCATCACTGTGTCATTTTTTTTGACGATGGCAATACTTAAACTATGTAAAGAGGATAGTGGACCGCTGTCCTGAATAATTTCAACATTGTGCCATATCTAGTACATACAATTAATACTTGTCATTCGCAATAACCACAATGTCACCCAGTTAATGCAAATTTGCTTCACTACAAATACGTAACTCACAATGAAGAGAGAATGCCAGTTACGGAATCAAATCTCTGTGACTTCTGTGTAAAACGTATGTACTCCAAAAGGTTATCTTGATAGTCAGGTTGCACGATGTTTATGATAAATGTCGCAAACGCGTTGTGTATGTTATGTTCGTCAACAATGTGTTCTGGACTGGCTAAGTAAGTATTCCTTATTATTTGTTTCTGTTGATTCTCACAGTGTGACAACATCATTGTCAGTAGGCATTACATACTTGTACGGCGAGTTTTTACGAATACGTACAAATACTTTAGATATTGTTCATGTGCTATTTCTAATTTTGATTCTTGTGTCTGAATTTCTATGTTGCAGCGAAATCATATCTAGCATCTTTGTATTAATCTAAAATGGCAGAATATTCAATCAGTGTTCACTCGGTTTAATGCAATGACATATGATGTGCTTTAAAAAGAACCAATCTGTTGTAATGTCTCATTTTAGCATCTACTTTTCGGTCTGTTGATTCAATTTGTTTAAAACATTGCGTTGATCAGTCTTCAGAAATATTTTCCTTTCGTACAACTGTTCTATCTACACGCACTACTAACACACGTCTACATTATAAACATGCGGTAAATTGATAGTACCGAATAATTATGTCCACGTGCCTATTGTTGAGTTCTGATCGTTTCTGCAAAATATTATAGTAAAAACGTGAGGCTAAATGTAATGTGTGCATGTTATTACGAATCCGTTTGGCAGGTTTATGTAAGACACCGGTGTTTCTACACATATAATCTGGTACGAATGTCATTTTTTTCAACTTATGAAAAACTATCAATTAAAACCTATGTTTATATTGTACCCCTTTCTCAAACGTTTCTATTAATATCATAAGACTAGCAAATGTCTAATTTAGCACACAATGTTTCATTGAACGCACACTGATATATTGACAACGATTCTGATTCATGTAAAGTGATAACCTTGCGTTACATAAAAGCTGCAAAAACTGGAATTGAAACCTTCAAGTTATATTACATACTTAATAAACAAAACATACAAGATTGGAACTTTGCTGCATGCGTGTTATTGTTTATTTTACTCATTGTATTCGGTACATATATTATAACATTGTCCTCATTGCATTTTAATAGCCGACAAAAAAGTAGTGAAATGTAATTTCCGTAGTAGAGATGTATTTCGTATTCCGAACTGTCATGTCAAGTAATATGTTTACATGTTCGCATTACCGTTCTGTTTTGTGGTGGGAAATTACATGTCATTACTTGGTGCATTCAAGAAATAATATATCATTCAACTGTAAAAACGTAAAATTTATGCATGCAATATTCAAGAAATCTTTGTAGTAGAGACATCACGCACTTGCCCATCATAACACACAGTGCCTTTGGCAATTTCTAGAAAACGTTGCCATATTCCCTGATTACTTCAATTACCATGCTGTTATGTAATATTTGTTCTACATGCTGCCATACGATAATATCAAATCTAAGATAAACTTACAAAAACACATTATTTCAATTACTTAAAGACTGTGTAATTTGTTACTGGGATAAAACTACTGACTGTGAGTCATTTGTCCGAGACCCGTCGTCTCCGAAACGCTTTCTTCGGTGTCCTAAACTGACAGAAAACCAAGAAATAGTCTCGCATATTTCAGTGTTTTACACTGGACTCGTTGAAGAAACAATAAGTATACTCAGAAAAGTTATATTAACGCATCCGATCCATTTGAACACAAAACTTTATCAATACTCAGTGTCAGTCTAACTGTCAATACAAAATTCTACACGTTTAACACTCGGTCAGTCGAACGTATACATGCAAAGCAGACTAGAATATCTTACATGTAAGCACGTATTTGATTAACAATCAATAAGCAATTATTGTTTTACTTTAACATACTCATGACCATGTAATCATCAGCCTGCTTTAAGCATTCATATTTTATGGAACGCCTCAGCTGTCTTATGTCAACAACAAACGTTTTGTTTTGTCCACTATCGTGATGTTCAGTTACTTATCTATTTTGTGCTGTCAAACATCGCTCTTATTATGTTATTTAACGATTATGTTTCGTTGAGTAAGTATTTTATTCACTAGTCTGATAATCATGTTCGGTCTACTAAAATCTTGTTGCGTCAAGTAACTATTATGTTCGGTTATACGTCCATGGTGTGCTGTCACACAAGTCTTTTATTAGGTTATTGAATCATTATGTTCAGTCACATATGTATGATGTCCTGTCAAACAACTATTTTATTGTGTTATTTAATAATGATGTTTTGTTGTATATGCATTATATTCACTTGCGTCAAGTAACTATTATGTTCGGTCATACGTCCATGGTGTGCTGTCAGACACGTCTTTTATTAGGTTATTGAATCATTATGTTCAGTCACATATGCATGCTGTCCTGTCAAACAACTCTTTTATTGTGTTATTTAATAATGCCTGGTATTATGTCAAACAGTCATGTTATCTTCTCAATATGTTATTTTAACTTGCCTAAGTAACATGCTATTATGTCAAAAACAACTGTTGTCTTGTTAGTTAGGCATTGTATCTTCTCAACTGTATATGCTATCTTGTCAGTTTGTCATGGTATTATGTCTATTACATGGTATTTTCTTATTTTTGTGTTATATTATGTTCAAAGTATTTGCTGTCATGTCAAAGTACTGTATTAACTTCTCTACATGAAGTGTTATCTTGTCAAATTGACATGCTGTGCTGTCAAAACATCGACTGAACATGTCTACACAGGGTATTAACTTGTTAAACTGTCATGTTGTCTTGTTAAAAGACCATGCTGTTTTCTGATTGTACCATCTTGTCAAAAGACCATGATGACTTGTTCACTTCACGTGTTGTTGTTGTTGACTTTTAGTGACGTGTGACCTCAAACAAAATGGCGGGGAGGGACGCAGAATTATACGGAAGCATGGAAGTGACATAGTAGATATTTTTCATAACTTGTGGCCACGGATTACAATCCACGGGAAGGACTTTTCATAACTCGTTCCCACAATTCAATAAGTCGTTCCCTCAATTTAATTGACCAATCAGAGTGACGGTTCTTGTTACCAAACTCAAGCGAGCATGCGATAAATAGCCTGCAATAACTCCAACCTGCAATAAGATAGGTTAAACACCACAATATTGCCTAGCCTGCAATAAGACTGGGTATAAGAAAAAGCAGCGTACTGAGGCAACCAGGCTCTGTGACCTCGGAAGACCGGGTATGTAGATGTAGGGCAGGTGGACGAGAGTCGAAAAATACCGTCACCAGGCCCTATCTTTGGGCTGAAAGAGGGACCAGATCCCCAAAGTAGCCTAAATAGCGTTATGCCATAGGCGACTTTGGATCGGTTTGAACCCATGTACCGCCCAAACCATGCTTTGTGACCCAAAATACCGGGTATAAATACATAGTGCATGCTCATACGAGTCAAACGAGACCCTCAGCTAGTTCCTATCTTGGGGCTGATAGTAGCTAGGGGCCGGACCCCGTAGTGCCTATAGTAGCAGCGTATTGAACTTTGCGTTTTGGGCCGGTTTCGGGCCCGAACAGAGCCCAAACAAGGCTCTGTGACACCGAAAGACCGGGTAAGTAGATGTAGGCAGGTGGACGAGAGTCGAAAAATACCGCCGCTAGGCACCTATTTTGGGGCTGAAAGAGGGACCAGATCCCAAAAGTACCCAAAATAGCAGTATGCCATAGGCGACTTTGGATAGGTTCGAGCGTGTACCACAAGATACAAATATATTTGAGTCTGTAAGTCGTTCCCACAGATTAGTAAAAAAAAAACTATGTCTTGTAATCTGTGGCCACAAGTTAAGAAAAATATCAACTATGTCACTTCCATGCTTCCGTACAGTTCTGCATCCCTCCCCGCCATTTTGTTTGAGGTCACACGTCACTAGAAGTCAACAACAACAACACGTGAAGTGAACAAGTCATCATGGTCTTTTGACAAGATGGTACAGTCAGAAAACAGCATTGTCTTTTAACAAGACAACATGACAGTTTAACAAGTTAACACCCTGTATAGACATTTTCAGTCGATGTTTTGACAGCATAGCATGTCAATTTGACAAGATAACACTTCAAGTAGAGATTTAATACGGTACTTTGACAAGACAGCATATACTTTGAACATAATATAACACAAAAATAAGAAGATACCATGTGAAATAGACATAATACCATGACAAACTGACAAGATAGCATATACACTTGAGAAGATACAATGGCTAACTGACAAGACAGCAATTGTTTTTGACATAATAGCATGTTACTTAGGCAAGTTAATATAACATATTGAGAAGATAACATGACTGTTTGACATAATACCAGGCATTATTAAATAACACAATAAAAGAGTTGTTTGACAGGACATCATACATATGTGACTGAACATAATGATTCAATAACCTAATAAAAGACGTGTGTGACAACACACCATGGACGTATAACCGAACATAATAGTTACTTGACGCAACAAGATTTTAGTAGACAGAACATGATTATCAGACCAGGGAATTAAATGCTTACTCAACGAAACATAATCGTTAAATAACATAATAAGAGCGATGTTTGACAGCACAAAATAGATAATTAACTGAACATCACGATAGTGGACAAAACAAAACGTTTGTTGTTGACATAAGACAGCTGAGGCGTTCCATAATATTTGGTATGTTCCTTGACTGACTGCTTGAAATACGTTATATTATATATCGAATGAATTACCTAGAAAATGATATCAATCACCTTTATTAAAAGGTCTTTGATCAGCTATATAACGTCTGGGAGTATTGTCTCTTCGTGCACATAGTATTTTGCGGGTAATTCCTGAGCGATAAAAGGATGTATTAATATAATGTAATTACTTCTCGATATTACTCGGTCACCTCAAAGGATATTTTCTTTGTATCGTATTTCAACTGACCATTGTTAAAGCGCATTTGTAACATCCTACCTATCACTACTTTATCAACGTCAATTATATGATCTTCTAATACCGAATACCATAATTCTTTTTACGCATGTGTTGTTTTGGATAAATGTCAAATGTATAACCTTCGTAGGCCACACATATGATTGATAAAGACATATATGCACTAGACTAGACCTGCTTACTTCTAACAACTTTCGCATTAGTGGAATTAAGTTTGCGTAATGTCACGACCCACGAGAATAACATTGACTGATGACCGAGACTGCTCTAAGGGTAGTTTGTGTCGAATAACGACATCGCATGTTTGAAAGTTGCAGTGCAGTGGCGTTGTCGTATACGCAGTAATGTATGTTGATGAATAATGCAGCAATTTCTTGTCAGCCAAATACTACCTTTCAGTGTAATTTCACAGAATTCTGTAATGTGCCATTACGTTCTTGCCAACATACTGGTATTTAGAAACACTAATAATGTTCTGTCTATGTATGTCTGTATGACTGTATCTCTATATGTCACAGATCTTTCTAATCTATGTGTAAGTTGTTTTTCCTTCGTAGCATCTAAACGAGTGATTGGATAAAAATGAAAGCTTGTACGTACTATTTGTACTAATGCTTAGGTGCATAAATTGCTTGTTCACATTTGTCGGATTTATTGAATGTAGTTGTGTGGAATAGGCATGCATTGAGCTTTCTCGAGCATGCTATAGTCTTTATTATGTATCTTAATATTTATTTTTCGACTTGCCTGTCTTGTTAACAGAATACCCGAGCGGTCTTTTTATTCAAGATTTATTGTTTTCGATACTCTTCCATTTATCGGATCATTCGTATTATGTAGCATTGATGTAATTGTTACACGCAGCAATATCACAAAACAATGAATATGCATTTATTTGGCAAATCAAATCATTACTCAACATAAGCCAGTATATAACAAGGTTGCTGTCACCGATAGAGCATTGAATATGTTCGTATATCTATATAGACAACAGCTTAATGAAGCTGCTATACTTGTTGCAAATCCTCCTTATGATAAATTGTAAAATACGACCAACACATATGCTCAGCGTTTATTTTCCTAACGTATCGGTTTTATACTTGCAGTTCTATGTTATACAACAAGAAACAAGATTATCTTAAATATCATTTCTAGATACTGCATTTTATACGTAATCAAATGTTCTTTATTCATCAAAGCATAAACATTACTGGGTAACATTGTTAACAATAGTCTTCAAATGAGCTGTTCGAACACAATATAAATCGATCAAGCATGTCATAGTCCTGTAGTGAATTCATCTTACCGGTAAATCACTCCATTCTCTTGCAATTACAGACAGAAACGTGACCAACTAATGCACAACTGTGTTATGACTAAGAGTTTCATATGTCAACATACTATTAGGTATATTTCATAGAGACAAACCACTTTCGTATAAAGTTTGTTGGCCACGTAAACTGACCTTATTGAGACATGATGACTCCTGTCAAGATATGACCTGCGCATCGGAGGTACAGTCTTTATTGACGGTCATGACGAAACCACAAGATCCGTGCAACTTGCAAAGAAACCTTAATTGTGCTTGGGAATACGATTGATAATGGAAACAGCAGTGAGAAAGACGATGCATACAGTCATGTACGTGGGTGAATAAAAAAGTTCGTAGAATTTTGCCATAACTTTTTTATTTTCAGAGTTATTGTCGTCATATTTATACTGAATGAATACATTGGTATTTTCTTTACATACACAAACTAATAGCGACCTGATGATAACCTTTTTAAAAATATGTATATCTTAATTAAGGGCGATTGCCTATACCGGAGCACACGGATAATTTGAAACACATTTTATTAAATTTTCTAAAATATCTCAATTGTAGGACCTCCAAAAACCGTCAAAATGTTATGTCTGATTACATGATATCATTTATAAAGTATGTTAAAATTTCAGACGTCATCTCCGATGAATAATGTATTAATCGACATTTAGATAATCGCACTATATAGAAATAACCGCGTAAAACGGGCTTACTGGAATTTACGGAACCACGGGCTGCTATTAAAATCTGCGTAAAACTGGAATATACGTACGGCATCAGAGACAATACAGGGTTTGAAACGAGAAGGTATATATCCTGAAATAAATAGACATCGATTTATAAGTGGAATTGGTGCTTTCGTGTAGGATACTAGAAGTTGACAACCGAAAACAATACACCCGAAATTGGGGACGTTGATTCGCAACGTCGTCGAAGAGGAACAGCGCTATATAATAGCGGATATAGCAAACACTTTGATTAATATTATGGGACAGCGCAAACGATTTTAAACTAACAATTGAAAATTCAGAAACTACTATCACGATGGTAATCCAAAAATATCAACATATTAGTCACTCGAAAAGCGAAAATGAGTCAAAACGATAAGGTAAGTATTGACAAACGTGACGTTAGTTTGACGTCGTTCATCAAATGACGCTGACGTGCTCCGGTATGCTGTTATAGCATGTGTGCTTTTCAATGTAAAAATCATGTAGTTTTGACTAATTCAATGAAATTTGTCAAATTGTTTTGTTATACTTATGATCACGTTATATTAAAATTTGAAAGCATTTGAAGCTTTCGTTTGTGAGTTATGATATGTTTCTACGAATTTTTTGATTCACCCACGTACTTGAATAAGATTTAAACTCATTTTAATGCGTTTTTATATTTGTAGCCAAAGTTTTCAGAACGTAAGAGGTTGATTGATTATGGATAATAATGCACTGGTCAGCTCTTCAAACATTTTCAAATAATCTTCAACTCTGCATCTGTGTTTTTGAGCAGAATATAAATTTTGAAAAAGGAAAATGAAGACATACTTCACCCACATCCGCATCAAGATACCGCTGCAATCAATCAATTTGATTGGTGGTCCTTTTAAAGTAATACTTTAAAACTGAATGCCTACCTTCTTACCACCTCGCAATTGTTGTATCATGTGGAACTAGGTAATGACTTCAATGCGAATCGAAAGTCTGACAAGACAAATTTTAAGTAAAACACTCACTAATGTTCCTCACCATAGACAGCATAACTATGATTCCTGATGTAAATTGTACTCAGTAAACCTGTATTACTCTTACGTCTGATTGACATTGTACAAAGACGAAAGTGCTTAGTGAATCATTTGACTCGTTAATGTAATTCCGAAGTGTTGCTGAAGGTTATTAGTAGGCCCGACCTCTTTATTTTTATGTCTTTCTGAAGACAGTACATTAATCCTAAAGTACAAGAAGCTTTCAGAATCTATAAGAATATCGGCATGTGGTAAATCTACTTCCTTTTAGAGGAAATTAGAGGTAGGATTGAAATGACGCATCGTAAATTGTTTTTTACATTCTCTTCTCTGATGGATTGTCAGTAATAGGAACAATCGTTAAAATAATGGATTTCCATATAAACGGACATATCTTAGTCGTTAATTTGTACTTTACAAACGCTGATCAAGTTTGACACTTCAAATCGGATTTTGAAACAGAATAATGCCTTTCGACTGCCTACACCATTTTATTAAACACTTTTCTTCTTAACCAATCATTTCAAATTTTGTTTTATGCTTATGCCTAGCTGTAAATTACTATTGATGCTGTTAGGTTCTCACCCTATCATTACTAGAAAAAATAACTTCAACGCCATTTAGTGGTTGACATAAAGCCTATATTTTATGGACAGATTATGTATTAATTTCAAAAGCAGTATTTACAATCACTGTTATTTCCAAATATGTTAGCATTTTATGGGGAAGGTTTATGTGCCAAATGAATGTCTCACTAAGTGGATGTTTTACTACCGTTGACACACATGCCTTAATATATCTGTCGTTAAGCCATTCTTTCTGGAATTTCATGTAACTTTATTGTCTATGTTATGCCAGTTGTCCTGAATAATGGAGTTAAACACATATTATTACATTCTTCAGTCCTGTTTTATATCCATATCTTGAACAGTAAAAGTAAATATTATACAGTATATATCTTTATGTACTGTAGTGACCATATCAGCGCTATCTAAGCACCTTTTGGTCTTGGTGGTGCTGTCGGTATGGTCGTGTTCACTTTAGTTCTAGGCGCTAAGGTCCTTGTGGCCGAGTGTTCGAATCCTCAAACCCGGTGAAGGTTTATTTAAGACTTTAAAATGTTAAATGGATAGCTACTGTCCAAAAGCATTCACTTTTCTTGCATGCCAAAAAAATAGAGTTAAAAATTTTTAACTTGTGCACTTTCACTTAGTTAATATTCATGACTTAAAATCCATAGGCGATCATAGAACTAAATTTTGTGTTTGTTTTCATCCAAACCCATTTTGAATATTCGCGTATGCGCACAGGGTAGCGCACACATCCGTAAGGACGGATTATATATCAGAATCAATATTTTGAGCAAACAGGATACACTTTCTTTGAATCACTCTTTACTTATGGTACATGTAAAACGAGCTTTTTTTACTTCAGTTTGGTCAACATGACAAGTTCCGATTCTTATTTAAAAAAAGGCTCATAGGAAACGCCTGATGGTGTAGATTCCAAACATTTATTAGTCGTATAAGGTTCTACGTGGGACTTTCGACATTCGCATTCTAAGGAAGCGATGTACATGATTTGTTTTTACTATCAGTATTCACAAATACTGTATATTTTCTAATATGATTCATTTTATGGAGAAGTTTTATGTACCAGATAAAAGTATAACTAAGTATATTATGACATCTCTAGACAACAATGCATAAAGTTATCTATTGTTATGCCATGCTTTCTGACAAGGCTTGTCACTTTGATGTCAGTTTTTCAATTGTTTAATGCGAAGTGACCATTACAGTTGTCTGGAAGCTCTCCTGAACAATCAATTGTACCCAATACATACACATGTACCTCAGTCTAGTTTTATACACAGGTGGCAGTATCAGTGTTTGGTCCGCAAACGATTGAAAAAATAAAAATATAAAAACAATCCGTCACTGAGCTAATATACTTTGTCTATTGATCAAGGTATAAAGCGTACTATATGTCTATATGCCAAAGATTGTGGAACATTGCATCTCGTTGTTTCGGCATAAAATACGGGCGCGGAAGAAAAATCGCTATACATATCATTCAACTAAACTATAAGATATTTGTTCTTACCCAAAATCTCGTTCAATTGTATCTTATAACTGCGAAACAGCAAAACAGTGTTACTGTCGTTATTTAACTTCGCTCAAGGTCATTTTATTTATGCGCTGGTTACCCGCTGCGCTCACAGTATCGTAATTATTGTTGGGAACCAAGCCCATGCGATGTTCCACAATCTTTGGACATAGACATATACTACTCTTTATACCTTGACAGTGTACATGTATTAGCTCAGTGACGGAATTTTTTCATTTTTGTTTTCCAAACACTGATACTGTCACCTATGGTTTTATATGGACTTCTTGAAATAACCATTAAATAGATATATTAATTGCTTATAATAAAAAGGTCGTAAGTTGTACTTATGACATATAAGAATGGTACATATTTAAAATCAGCATCACGGGGCGCTTCATATGAGCCCATTTTTATGATAATCGGAATTTTTTATGTTGACCAAACTGAAGTTGAAACTGTCTGTTTTACCTCTTGTAAAGATTAATTTTTTGACAGTTTTTCTTGTTTTCTCAAAATATTGATTCTTTACTTAAGACCATCTCATTTTAAGCAAGCTATATAATGACAGTACTATAAAAATTGTAAATGTTACGACAAACATATACTGATTGGTGTATTATTTTGGTATACCACACTTCAATGAAATAAGATAATTTAGATCTAAGTATCCTTAACAGAACTTTCATTGCAAAAAGGTATGAGCAAATCCGACATGGAAGGTAGCACTTAACCGAACCAGCCAAGCACAGAAATCAGAAACACCACAACACAACTATCCTGAGCAATGCCCACACATAAGTCAAAGAAACAATAAAACAAAAGGGCCTGAAAGGCCCTATGTCGCTCACCTGTTGCACAATGGTCTAGGTATCAGTACAACCTACATTCTGACCATATTTCATGAAGATTGGATCAAAATAGTGACCCCTGGAGTGAACACAATGAATTTCTAAGCATTTGACCTAGTAACCTAGTTTTTGACCCAACATGACCCAGTTTTGCACTTGGCCTAGATTTCATAGAGAACAACATTCTGATCAAGTTTCATGAAGATTGGATCAAAATTATGACCTCTGGTGTGAACACTAGGTTTTTCTAAGATTTGACCTAGTGACCTAGTTTTTCACCACACATGACCCAGTTTAAAACTTGGCCTAGATTTCATAGAGAACAACATTCTGATTAAGTTTCATAATTATTGGATCAAAACCACGACCTCTGGAGTAAACACAAGGTTTTTCTAAATTTTGACATAGTGACTTAGTTTTTGACCCCACGTGACCCAGTTTTGAACTTGGCCTATATTCTATAGAGAACAACATTCTGACCAAGTTCCATGAAAGTACAATCAAAATTGCGACCTCTGGTGTGAACATTAGGTTTTTCTTAGATTTGACCTTGTGACCTAGTTTTTGACCCCACATGACCCAGTTTCGAACTTGGTCTAGATTTCATGGAGAACAACATTCTGACCAAGTTTTATGAAGATTAGACCAAAACGGTGACCTCTAGAGTGTACACAAGGTTTTTCTAAGATTTGACCTAGTGACCTAGTTTTTGACCCGGCATGACCCAGCTTTAAACTTGGCCTAGATTTCATAGATAACAACATTCTGATTAAGTTTCATGAAGATTGGATCAAATTGGTGACCTCTAGGGTGTACACAAGGTTTTAATAAGATTTGACCTAGTGACCTAGTTTTTGACCCCACGTGACCCAGTTTTGAACTTGGCCTAGATTACATAGAGAACAACATTCTGACTAAGTTCCATGAAAGTACAATAAAAATTGCGACCTCTGGTGTGAACATTAGGTTTTTCTTAGATTTGACCTTGGGACCTAGTTTTTGACCCCACATGACCCAGTTTCGAAAATGGTCTAGATTTCATGGAGAACAACATTCTGACCAAGTTTTATGAAGATTAGACCAAAACGGTGACCTCTAGAGTGTACACAAGGTTTTTCTAAGATTTGACCTAGTGACCTAGTTTTTGACCCGGCATGACTCAGCTTTAAACTTGGCCTAGATTTCATAGAGAAAAACATTCTGATCAAGTTTTATGAAGATTGGATCATATTGGTGACCTCTAGGGTGTACACAAGGTTTTAATAAGATTTGACTTAGTGACCTAGTTTCTGACCCTCCATGACCCAGTTTTGAACTTGGCCTAGATTTCATTGAGAACAACATTCTGACCAAGTTTCATGAAGATTGGATCAAATTGGTGACCTCTAGGGTGTACACAAGGTTTTAATAAGATTTGACCTAGTGACCTAGTTTTTGACCCTGCATGACCCAGTTTTAAACTTGCCCTAGATTTTATGGAGAACAACATTCTGACCAAGTTTCATGAAGATTGGAACAAACTGGTGACATCTAGAGTGTACACAAGATTTTCCTAAGATTTGACCTAGTGACCTAGTTTTTGACCCCACATGACCCAGTTGCGAACTTGACCTAGATTTTATAGAGGCAAACACTGTGATCAAGTTTCATTTAGATTAAATGAAAACTGTGACCTCTACAGTGCTTACAAGTCAAAATGTTGACGACGTACGACGTACGACGTACGACGGACGACGGACATTGGGCGATCACAATAGCTCACCTTGAGCACTTCGTGCTCAGGTGAGCTAAAACTCATTGAAAAGTCCCCGTCGAAATAATGCAGGATGACCGAAATTCACAAAGAAATTATAGTACAACGGCCATTGCATGAGACCGAATGAAACGCAGCTAAGATTCAATCAAGTCCCAAATGCCCCACTGCACGGCGACAACATCACAAACCCACGCCAAAACGGCTATCAAACGAGGCACAAAAAACCCCGGGGAGTGACCTAGTTTAAACACCGAGGACAGTAACCTTACATTATGCGACCTAAAGGGGCACAACTACGACTTGACCTAGTTTAAATAACGGGCAAGGTATGAATGGGGTGGGAAATAACATGACCTATTTCTAGCAACTTCACTGAGCAATGTCCAGAAATAAGCAGGAGAAACAATTAAAATTCCAAGTCCCCGCCGAAAAAATGCAGGATTATCCAGTTTCACAAAGAAATTAAATAATAACAGTTATTGCATGAGACCGAATGAAACACCGCCAATACTC
Organism: Spisula subtruncata; assembly: GCA_963678985.1. NCBI lineage: Eukaryota > Metazoa > Mollusca > Bivalvia > Venerida > Mactridae > Spisula > Spisula subtruncata. The sequence goes on along the minus strand of OY787662.1, from coordinate 41,820,977 downwards.
GACAAAGTTCCCTAAGGCCCCGAAACACGGCGACCAAACCGCACAAACCGTGTCAAAATGATGACCAAATGAGGCACAACGACCCCCTTGACCAGATTTAAAACACCAAGGGCAGTGAACGTAAATACGACCCAAAGAGGCACAACATAGACTTTACCTAGTTTACAATAATGGGCAAGATAGGAATAGGGCGGGAAATAACATTTCATATTTCTACCCCAACCCTAACCCAAATAGCACAGTGAACTAATTAAAAAATATCTCTTCCAGCATCTGCGCAAGATAAACTGATCAAAAGGGAGGGGGTCGGGTGGTGGACATTTAAAGGAAGGCAGAGGAGGTTAACTTTTAAGGACAAAATTCTTAACAACCATGACGACGCTGTTTGGAATTATAAGCAATGAATCAACTGTTCTAATATCTGCCAGTATGCTAAATCCTGTATTTTGTCTTGTTGGGTGTTGCTAATTGTATTACCAAATGTGCCGTAAATTTCCCAATTAGTTTTGGTATCGTATAAACAACTTGATAGCATCTTCCGTTGATAGTCTGTTGATTGGAAACTAATATCTGAGCAATGTGGTCGAGGAAGATTACGAAGGATGCCAAGTCCATGACTCTTGATGAATTAAATATTTATTTCAATAAATTATCCAATACATTGTGTGTGTAATTCCCTTATCTGGCAAGAGCCATACACAACAATCCTAGGATGTGAAAATGTTTTTAAACTCAGGATGTAATTAAATTTTGTTCAAGGTCTCAGTCTGATTGTTTCACACCACGGATACTTCAGCATTTCTCGCATAGTAATAATAACACTGGCTGCAAAAGAATAAACATAAATCAGTCAGGGAAAGCTTCACTTATGAGAAACAACAGTGCTCATCGTAGTACTACACTAAGACATAACGAGGAAGAAAATACACATCTTATTAAATACATACTAGAACTAAAACGGAAACAGAACTAAAGAGAAGTAAAATAAATACCCCCACGTCAAATCTGGCAAACAAATGCTGTTGAAATAGCAATGTATTATACACATCTTGAACAGGGTAGATCAATTACATGTAAGTTGGACAGAACGCAATTAATAAATCAGTCAATGTACCGTAACAGCGTATGATTGCTGTTGCCGTTTTGAACATTTTTAAGTCACTTATTCCGCCCAGTTCATGAACAAACAAGCCGTTTCTAAGAAAGTGTTTCTAATGTTGTTTTTCTTAAACTTTTATCCCAAATCACACGTCATTTATTTTCCCCTAAAAATACAAAAAACATGGTTAAATACTGCTTTTGGTAGTTTATCAAAGTGTTTTGGATACATCCGCAGAAATTATGTAAAATTTGCTTCTCTGACTAGGGGATTTATAAACCAACTATATCATTTTATATTTCGAATAGAATAACGTTACAAATTTTATTTCTGTATCTTTGATTTTCCCAGGGCACATTGACATCATCATATTATTACGGGAAATTGAAGGAAACATAAAAGTTATTTCAGTGCTATATTATGAAGCTGTATCCGCATTTTATGTGCTAGTAACGTTCTGTCGTTCTATTATTGTTTCGGATTGTTCAAGTATCACACATTTAGCACCTATACCGAAATAGCCACATCACTCATCTTTTACTGTATTTTCATGAGTATATCAAATGTAAATCCAGAATTTGCGGCTCTCTCGTAGGACTATCTAATCTACATGACTCAGACCATAGCATGATATTGGACACTTGGCGAATCAAACTAGACGGCAGCTCCGAAACTAGGTCTTTTTCTCGGTCGTCATTTATTTAGGGGTTTCAAAGTGTGTCAAGCAGATCGATCTTGTTTTAACAAACCGTTGTTTCGCATACATGTAGTAGTTTGTACTACACACTTTCGCACTCTCCGGACGCATCATCTTCAGGGTTTTTAAGAAATCGGGCATTTCAGTAGCAGTTATAATTTCTTTGGAGAGCTTGTGTTTCATATACCAGTAGATTGGTGAAAAATACGAAACATGTTCAATTATGTTGTTTTTATTTAACTGAAACCAATTTAGTCCTTGACATGTAGTTCAAATAGTATGTGGTATTGCTACTTTGCATTTGTTCATAAGCAAAACTTTTATTTTAAAATACACAAAATATCAGAAGAAACAGTATCATCCGGATGAGTTGATAAGTCTTTTAGTCTAGTTTTATAACTACATTGCATCACATACGTATTCTTAACTTTGAATGAGCTGCTAATCATTTGTAGGACAATACAAGTGACAATTCTAACACGACAAAGGTGATCCTTACATGCATCAACCAATGAATATACGAGGGGCGTTTCAAAAGTTCCAGGAAAAGTGTTCCGTAATATTTATCTTTTGAACAAATGACTTCAAACTTTGCATTTAAATAGAACAATTCATAATGCATAGTGATCGATGAATCAAACGCATGAGGGTTTGCCATACAAAAAAGCACGGCTGCCATAGTTACGTCAACAATGGCTACCCGGGGCAAATTTGACGTCACGTTGTAGAAATCATCAAACTTATCAACACATTGACTCCAACCAAAAAGCTACCAATTCACTACAACCAAAATAACTGCATGGAACTTTTGCGAAGGGCGGTATAACATCATTTTGATCAAATTATATCATAGTTTAAATAGTCTCACTGCTGTGTTCAGGTTTATTTGTCGCCGTATTAGAATCGCCAGTCAAATGTCAGTAAATTATTGACAGTTGACCAATTTTGTCTTTTGGCAGGAAAATTAAGACTTGAAACAGTAGATTTTATAAGCATTGCATGTCACTTGGTAGGATGTATGAATGATATGAGCGCTTCCAGACTGCCAGTGGTACTGCTGCTGATGATCAAAGTAAAGTACGGCCAGGTGTGAATCAGACGCTTTGGATTGCGTTGGACGTTTCTGTTTGATTTTCTGACACTTTCGAATGCTTTGCATAGGGACACTGGAAAAGCATACCCTGAAGCGAGGCACTTTTTGAGAATATTAAGCATTTGTGTTGTTGTTACTGGTGAATTGTGTGTGCCATGAGACTGACTGTTGGAGATTTAGTCAGAACATGTTAATTAGGTACGGCTTTTAATAATTATTTGGCACATACAATATGTTTCTATGACCATATGGTCAGACCATTTTTGCGCATGGTCAAGCGCATGTTACTTCATGTTCGTCTATTATATAGTAGTTAACATACTCACATATCATGCTTACACTAAGTATTGTAGTCATTATAATATTGTTCATACGTTACACGCTACTTCACAAGATCATTCGGTAATTAAGACAGATCAAATATGAAGCATGCTATTTCATCTTTGATCTTATTCATTTATATAATTGACATAAAAAATACTACCGAGCTTTTCAGACCGAAATGTTTGGTCGACTTCTCAAGCCTTTTAATACCTCTTTACAATGATGGATACGCTCTCCAAGTACAAATATAATAAGTCGGTTAGTGATACAACTATTTAAACACGTGTTACATTGCGAAAACATTCTATATACATTTGTACAGAGACAAAAGAGGCGTCTGAAGAATGCGCCGATAAGGCTTCAGCATTTTTGCGGAGTTATTAAGCATCAGACTTGAACTACATATGATTCAGTAGTATCATTAATTGTATATTATCAACGTATAACTGCAGTTGTGTGCTATTTTAAGAACCCAATATTTACCAAATGAGCATTTTCGGAACGCACAGTCAAGACAACAGTGTCGAAATAGATTAATTTCTGTAGTCAAACATGTACATGTATGCTATGCAACAGTTGTGCTACATGCAATACCAATAAATAAACCAGAAACATGCGTTTACTATATATCACAATGCTTTAGGCTACACTGCAGATACATTAACTTTAAACGAGATACTTGCTACAAGCCAATCAAACTACAGACGAGTGCAGATAACGATGTTGATTTGAAAGATCGTCTAAGAATATTTTGCTGCCTTAATAAGATGTCCAAACACGTGCGTAATAAGACTAATTTACCCATCATGACTACTTATTCATTCGTATTTCAGCGGAATTGATATGAATGCCACATCTATGTACATTTGTACATTTTTAAGTATTGTACTGGAAATAATATCTTAACGTAAGAATCAAATAAGCTTCTATTACTTTCGATATATGAGCTTCTCTCCATTTGTCGACTTTTATCGTTACTTAGTATTGCGTAGCAGCTCATTTACATTTAATATATCTGTATTGGAATCTTAGATTGGATTACAGTAGACAAGTAAGATGTATATTCAGGTCATAGAGAACGTAAACACAATTATATTTACAGCAGAAACAGCGTCAATTAACACGAATTCGATGTTTATTTGCCTGCTTTAGCGAGACGTTAGCTGATAACCATATATCCATTATTCACAGTCATAAAGAGGCATTTAATTTACGATCGCGTTCTCTCGAACCAACTTAATGTTGTTAATTGATATGTAAATGCGAAGATGATAATTCACATCTCTAGCTTTGGTGATTAACGTTTAGGCAGTTTAATTGTTTTAGGTTTCTTATTTTCATACCAAGCGCGTATTACAACAACATGTTCCATTCTACGATTCCTATTATACATGTATATCACATCACTCCTTAAATGGAAAAATGACTCCCCATGTTATGTTTGAGTGCTTGTTCGCGATCGTCTACAACTGCCGACCGTTTGCCCTGGCTACATGAGCTGTGAAAAAAGTTACATGACATTGCATTCAAAGAGATCAGGGCTGGTATTTATAAACCATCTTAGCGATGTCCGGGTGTAAAAACTTTTTTTTAATGTTGAGCTTTGCATTGTAAACGGTTTTGTTCTATTGTATACCCTTTAAGACAACTGCATGTGAATTTTAAAACACTTTTAATGTCTTTTAAGAGAGTTATTTCTATTTTTATTTCCCTACACCTAGCGTAAAAACGTACTGCAAAAACAAATGGAGTCATCTGCATGATAAATATAATAAGTCTCCAACAGATGACACAATAAAATCAAGAGTGTGTTTAAATTCAATGATAATGATGATTTCTTCAATCAAAAGTGTAAAAATGATATTTCGTCTAATTATGAAGTAGATAATAATAAAAATGTAACCCTCTCCTTGAAAGTAAGGCATTTTTTCGCATATTGCCAGTAAGTATATATATAGATAAATGGCAATAAAATATGATCTAAACAATTGGCACCATTGAATATTTTTCAAAAATAACTTCAATGTGTGTGTAATGTTATAACAAAATTTTGAAAGGTTTTACCGAGCGGTTTTGAAAATATACATTTCAGAAATCCATAGTATCCCGATTTTTGTCTATATTCCACATATTTAACTCCTATAAAATTAAAGAAAAAAAATAAAAATATTTTTCTCCAATTTACACTAAAAAGTGATGTCAAAAAGCCAAAACATTGTCTTATAACTAAAAAATAAAGAAAAAAAGAATAAAAATATTTTGGCTCTAGTGGGGGTTGAACCCACAACCTATAGGAAATCAGTCAAATTGTCATAAAATTACTGAACTTGTGAACTCTTCAAAAGGAGATTCTTTATTACACTCGGATATCCTTAAGTCAAAACTTAAATATTTTGACTTAAGTTAAAATTTTGAGCTGTCCATATTTCACAACAAACAAACAGTATTCCAAGTTTTCTACATGATTTCTGTAGCTCTTTACATAAAGCTTCTAAGCAATGTAAATAATTGTTCATACATTTGTATTTGTTTTCCTGTTTAGCTGATACACTAAAGGAAAATTTGAAATTTTAAGAAAATTCTAAGTTTTAACTTAAGATGCTTTATAAATACCGGCCCTGCACTCAAACCGTTTACATTACAACTGTATAAGCGTTGTAGTAAATCTAAGCGTCGAGTTATAATATGAATGCTGCTGGTACAATATTACACGAGGTTAGTTAGGACAAACCTAAAACTGATAACACGGTATCCAAATATCTTATGGCTGATCGTATCTTATACTGATGGGACACTTACTTTTAATGACATCGGAGTATGCATTGTAAGGATAAGTTAGGACAGCTAGTTGTATGGTTTATTACGAAACACAAAGTGTTGATGTAGAAAAGTAATTCTTTGTTATAGTGTTTATCTATAGACGAAATTTATTTATCAATTAAGCTTATAGTATCTGCCTGACATATTCTGATTAAGTTCCACAATAAGCGTAAGATTGAACCGAATAGTTCAGTGAATATACTTTGGTAACGAGTAAGCAATGTAATATCACACCCGTCATTTTCTGTAATTCCATCCTCTAATTCGCCTATCTTTACGTCCGAGAGAAAATGATGTGAGTAATTTCCGTCTATCTTAAGTCAATTTTTCGAGTTCGGCTTTAATACTTTTAAGATTGTCGTAAACTTCATCAAAGGTTTGTCAAAAATAGTCGGTAGATGACACTTATGATAATCAACGCGTCACAGATGGTATACGCCAATGTCGTATTCCTCTGGAATAAAAACGGCAAACGTCATGATACTTATAATACTTTCTTATATTGATATTGTCTAGATTCACTATCCTTTTAATGAGGACGTAAGTCACATTAACAGCCAGTAACGTGGGTTGAGTCTTAAAACTAAAATGGTAGAGATAGACGACAAAACTCATTTAAAACTGACAATTTGAAACGAAACAAACATAGCTGAGGTGTAAATACTAGTGACAAAGGTTTCAAGAACACAATTAAAATGTAATCTAATAGCTTTTTCATTTTGTTATTCTTTTGGAAACAATAATTATTTCTTTAGAAGAGGTTATAAATCTTATTAACACATTAATAGGAATAGGCAGGAATATGAAATTGTACGTTATTGCGAGCTATGATTATATAATTATATACAACTGTCATGTACTTTTATTATGTATCTTGAACTTGTCGTCATTTGTAAAGGGGAAAATACAGAAATCTGCGATCACGTTAGATATAATTGATTAAATGTTTATATTAACGGAACTTTATACACAGCCCAAGTTATTCAGCGTTAATGATATTAGAAGATAATAAATAACAAACATTTATGGAAAATATATATGAAGTAACTGTGGAGAAGATAATTGTTGTAACCGATCGACAGAGGAAACCTACAAGGGTCCTTGATAATAGTAGTTGTCCCCATTTTCCTACATCGAATACCTAAAAGCTTTGGTTTTGAAAGTGTATACATAGCAAATAAGACCGTTGTCTATGTTACAAATTATTTAAATCTGTTTTCTTATTTAAAATGTAATTCGAACATTCCAAAAACGTTAGAACGCTCTTGTTTCATATTAGCCGTATGTGTCTCAATAATTGATTGCTAGGGATCAGTTTTCTCAGTCCTACACGAACTCGTGTCAAATCATCACAAAGCAATACAAGGTCGCTTCTCATTGCAGCAGAAATATCGCCTCAAGATGAACTTATATCGTCTTGATTCTATTCCGCTTACCAGTGTCCTTAAATATAAGAGAATAAATAAAGTACCTTTGGGCTCTTATCCATTATTATAAGAATATATAAGGCGCAAAATATGATACAGTATCTGATATAACTTTTATAAAATATGTAAAAGACACTTTTACAATATCTTTACCCATGTTAATTTAATATACCACAACTAACGTAGTCCTAATGTAGAATATTCTGTTGCAATTAGTTGTCGACAGTATAAATTCATTATTCTTTGAACATCGTCTAATTCAGAATTAAAGGGTTCCGACGGTTGAAAAAACTGTTAGAATAAACAAACTAGATTACTACGTCGCAAGCTCCTAAACTTTGCATGTTCATTATTGTCCATGGGCTGATCCATATGTTGAATTGTCGTTGGCATTGTGGAGATTGCTTCTGGTCTGTAATTTGTCACCAGTGAATGAAAAGTTCCATCAACGCATTCATTTCATGTCTTTATTCAATAACATGCACTTCTGTCAGCTCTCATGAAATACCTACCGTCCTCTAGGATAAGTGTTGAAGTTATATGCGTAATCGCCGTGACCATGTTTGAAATTCGCCTTGTAAAGCTTGTGAAATTACATGTGCATTACTTAATGGCATAACCAACTTTCTCTGAATACAATTGGCACCGTTAAAGTAATGTCATCTTATGACAGATAGCCATATTAATGAAGTCGCTGATTAATGTAGACGAAACACAATGAATCCATGAGCGTATACACGTGTACTACGGCTGCGCCTATTGGATGTCTTTATTAGACCAATAGAAACAACAAATTGCATCAACAGGAAAGCGTCATTCGCCATGACGGAATATGGTAGGTTGTTCTACATGGTACATGTTAATACATCAGATGTTTCTTCAGGAATTTTATCAAACTGGTTATGAACTTTTTGACAAAATTGAGTCGAGTTTTCGCAATTTCTCTGACAGATGCACACCCATAATGGCATAATTCCAAACAATATAATGCAAACATTACCGTGTGTGAGTCAAAGGCAAAGAGTGACATTTTCATTACATTTCGCACAGAAAATATATACATTCTGGAATCGTTAAGACTTTTTAGACTGCTAGTCGTCATAACATACATCAATCGTAACAACGTTCATGACGTTTGCATATTGAAGATTTTAATATTGGCACTGAAATTCCATGCTAAAATGAGATTGCATTGGCGTCGGTAAGACTGCCTTTGAAACAAATTTGCACGTAAATTTAATTTTCAACATTATGATGGGATGCAATGTAATGACATATTTTCAAGACATGTGATTGACTGTATCTGTATGTTGGATTTTGATTTTCATAAAACAACCCAAATTACATGCTCCTAATACAACAGTTACTATATGTGAGATATAATGTTATATCAACTCATAAGCAGTTCATTGTACAATCAAATGCGTACTGAAACAATGGTGTACACTGTCCTCATTTGAAATCCAAGTAACATATAACGGTCCCCTACAATGACTAATCATTACAAAAAATCGAAATTATCCGTCATAGTTTAGTCAAATTTATTAGTACAAAAGTGGGATGAAAGTGTTTATGACTTTCTTGAACTAAGTAATAGATTAAGTACACAACATTGCGTCGAACGAGACGACATATCGTTATCTAACACCGACTTTATTCTATGTTCTAGGACAGTTCTTTCTTGTTGTGAATGATATATCGTGTTCTGGATTAAATAGGAAAACGAGATTACATAAGACAATTATAAAGTGAAAAGCAGTCAGTGCTATGCTTACTTCACGTCTCTTGTTTTTTGAACCGCACGAATACCAGTTTACTGTTTATAGTTTCACGATATCACCATTAGTATGTAGAAAATATTGTCTAACTCTTTTATACAATCAAAGTACAATAACTCCACTGCTACAGGTCGCATTCAATTGGGAAATTGTGGCGGATTTTTTGCAATTTGAGCGTCTTCATTCTATTCTAGTTCCATTTGTAGTTTGCAAAACAACCATTGTTTTTCTTGTAAATGTTGCAGACAGAGAGGTACTTTTAATGCACTACAATGTGTTCTGCTACACTGCTTTAAACGATATACTTACCAAAAACTAATCAAACTACAGACGATTTGGTTTTGATAAATCGACTAGGAATATTTTGCTGCCTTAACAATATGTCCAAAACGTGATTAATAAGACTTATTTACTCATTAACTATGAAAACATTCGTATTCCAGGGTAATTTATATCAATGCGAAATCTAGCTACTTGAAGTTATCTCTTAACACTCGAATTCAAGTATATATTACTTTCGATTAACATTCGTGGGTACTTCCGTTATTGCGTAGCAACTTAGTTACATTTAATGCCTCTGCATAGGAGTCTTAGGTTGGATTACAGTTGGTGTATTTTGGTGATAAAGAACATTAAACAATTATTTTCACAACAGAAGCAGCAAATTTGTTTATTTGCCTCCTTTAGTAAAACTTAAGCTATTAACCATTTATTCACAAATCACAGTCGTAAGGAAGCATGGACACATTTTATCTAACAATGAACAAAGAAATATACCGCCAGGTTAGTTAGGACAAACCTCAAACTGATTACACGATATCCCAATATCTTATTGCTGAGCATATCGTATACTGATGCGATACTTACTTTTAATGACATTGAATTATGCATTGTAAGTGTAGTTTAAGGACAGCTCTTTGTATGGTTTAGTAAGAAACAAAATAATGTTGGTTTAGCAAGGGTAATTCATTGTCATGATGTCTATTGACTAAACATAATTTATTTTATTAGATTAGATTATACTATCAGTCTGAAATATATTGATATATGCATAAGTCTGAAACAAATGTTTGACTATACTTTAATAACGAGTCAGCAACGTAATCTCACACCCGTCATTTTCTGTAATTCCATCCTCTAATTCGCCTATCTTTACGTCTGAGAGAACATAGTGTGGGTAATTTCCATCTACCTTAAGCAAGAGTCCGATTTTGGCTTCCATGCTTTTAGGAATGTCATAAACTTTATTAAATGTTAATCAAAAATCGTCGACAGAAGAAACAATTATTACCGCGTCTGAGATTGTATAGGCAAAAGTCATATTCCTGAGGAATAAAAGCGACACGTCATGATACTACTTATACTACCTTATATCAATATCGGCTAAATTCATTATCCTTATAATGAGGACGTAAGTAACAGCCAGTATGATTGAAGTAGACGACTAAACTCCTTTAAAATATGGTGATTAGAAACGCCACGACCATAGATGAGGTGTAAATACTAGAGACAAAGGTTACAAAAACACAATTAAGCTGTATTCTAATATATTTTAATAGCTTTTTCATTTTGTTGTTTTTCTAATTCGACAAACTCATTATTTCTTTACAAGAGGGTATAAATCTTTAAGATACATCATTAGGAATAGTCAGGGATATGAAAATACGTTATTGCGAGATATGATATACATTTTTACACGACTGTTGTTTAAATTTATTGTGTATCTTGGACTTTGTGTCATTTGTAAAGGGGAACACAGACATCTCTTTAAGTTGTGGAGAAAAATATACAAAAACTGTGGTGAAGATAATTAACGTAACCGATCAAGGAAACATACAAGGGTGCTTCATAATACCATCTGTCCCCATTACAATCGAATACCATAGGAATATGCCTGGTCGCAGCTGAAATTTTATATATAGTTTAGTTTATATATAGTTTATTTTCCGAAATTAAGGCATTATGCCCATGGTTTGTATTTACAATTACAACATACATATATATAGATATATATAACAAATCTAAATACTCATGCAAAACATAGACAAACACACACACATACATTCACGCACATTCCGTCTACACACGCACTCACGCACTCACGCACGCACGCACGCACTCACGCACTCATACAATTACACATGTTAATAAACTGCGCATACAAACAAATTATATACTGAATATCGGGAATATCAAGAGGTGAGAGTGAATGTTATAACACCTTTACATAATCAGTCAAACTAAATATTCAAATCTGAGGCTAAGTATAGCAAGTTTATTATATGAAAAATAGAATGAACCTGACTACAACAGAATACGTTGGCTTAATGCGTACATTAAGATTGTTCTCTTAATTCAAAGCTTTTAAAAAAATAGACAGCTAAATGTTTCAAAATTTTTACATCACAAGACTGTAACAAGTCTCTAAACTTTAAAATATTTGGATGACGTCTATAATATGCAGGGATATATTGTTTTCTAAGATTACCATATAGGTTGCATTCAAACAGGAAATGGAATTCATCATCTAAACAATTACAAAATTTACATTTTCTTTCTGGGACAGGTATTCGATTTGGCTTGGCCCAACGACCAACTTCAATCTGTAGTCTATGAGATGACACTCTAAGTTTTGTCAATGCTTTCCTATATTTGTTTACTTGAACTATATCTAGATAAGGTTGAAATTGAAAATTTGAGAATAATTTGTAAGTATTTGCTCTGCTTGAAGTTTCAATATCACTATTCCAAACTTGTAAATATTGATCAATTAATCTCTGTTTCACTAGAGATAGAAATAACTTATTATTTCCAACTGTTTGGAAAAAACATGTTTCTCCAAATCCAAGGTTGTTTAGTATATCCCTAACTTTACTGACCCACGATACCTTATTTGGATATAATTCAAGATCCTGTAACATCATATCATATACAAATTTAACATATTTCATATAATCAGTTGCTAGTATTCTTAGCCAATATCTAATTGTGTGCATTTTCAATTTTATACTATACTGAGCAAAACAGCTAACCGAACGCTTACGTTTTTTATGAATATTTATAGAACTATCTATTGGAATCTTCTGAAACTTGGCCTGAAGTATAATCCAAACATTAGAAGGCTGATGGTAAAATTTCGTCAATATATTTAATTTGCATCATCATCAAAATATGTATTTAATGACATCACCCATCAAGATGAAATTCACAAAATGTACAATTAGCATATTTTATGAATGATCAACAGTTTTTACCGTATAACTTTTTTATTCATAATTTTTTTTGCACGAAACTTTGTGTACTTGTTAATTACAATCTTGAGGTGCGATTTAAGTAGTTTAATTTTCAAAAATGCGAAACGAGAGTGCACGGAACCATGAAATAAAAGAACCAGACATATAAACTTGAAATTCATGAATAAGCGTTAAATAATAAAATATTTTAGGTTTATTCCCTACACACTAATAGAGACTAATCGCCAAATCAATCAAACAAATAGTCAAACTCGATACTATGCGATTTGAGCACAAAACATGGATTTTTTAATTTTTCAAAATTATGATGTCAACTTTCAATGGTCAAGGGGAGGTAATTTGGTCGAATATCTTTTGTGTGGATAAATGAGGGTAATTATTGACTTAATTTTGGTTTTATTCTCAGTATTTCCATATTTATTTTTGTTTCCGTTATCAGAATATAGGCCTAAAACAATCTTTATTACCAAAACGGGCATATAGCTGCATTAACAATTTGTCGAACACCCGATGAACGCACTTCAAAAGTGTTCTTTATACTGAATGGAGAGAAAACACTTTTTTTCAAAAACATGCAAAAAAGCCCTCAGGACTAATATTTATTATTTTTTCAAGTCCACGTGTTTCATTTATGCATGGCAATGCAATTATATGGGAAAATGTATTGAATTTACTTAAAAAGAAGTAAAATTATGCAAGAGTTATCCCGCTTGAAATTACTATTATTCTTTGCTCCTGTGGTTCCCAATATACTGTTTTAGGTATTTTTATGTGCATTGGTATTCACACACACGTGAAATAAAAGGAACTCATATTTGTGATAATTTAAATCTGTGTAAAACTGATCTGTCTGATCGATACCCTCCAAGGAGAGTAATGGCCGCTCTTCCGCGACCTACCTTTGACAAATGCGCCATGTGTTTTACAAAATATTTTGTTTTTCCGACTAACAAACACCAATGCTATACAACGTGCACACAAAACTCGTGTTATTCGAGAACAACCAATCACAACGTGCACAAATGTGATTTGAAGCTTTTCGTCATGGATGAGTGATTTTAGCATGTTTTTTTCATGTGGTAAGCTGCATAAGGTGCACAATCGATATTGAAATGACTATGCAAAAAAATAGGTTTGTGCACTTACAGGATACTGAAATATTTAAATTTAAAAAGCGTTCGGTTAGCTGTTTTGCTCAGTATAGTAGGCACTTTTCCTAGTTCCCCATATACAAAAGTATTTTGAGTCTGTCGTTTAACACATAATAGTTGTTTATAGAACTTTATAACGCTTTTATCAATTTCACTTGTATTATAACAACCCCAGATTTCACTGCCATAGCTTAAAATAGTATATATACGAATTATATTCACATTCTAATGCACACATACACAACCATAATATTTTTGTTAAAGCCGTATCACTAATAAAGCGTGTATGAACAATCAACATCAGTGTACTTCTTTCTTGGTCAGCGAATTTTATGTTGTATGCTCCATGTCTGACATCAATTGTATGCGAAGAACTACAAAACACTTGACACTGGATCAATGTTATACGTAATACAGCAATTCCTTTGGGAATGCACTTATTACCCACCAGACAATATAAATATATCTATAAATGGTAGATATCACGCACCATGTCTAGTATTGAATAAAATATTTTTTTTAGCATCTTATTGACAGACGGCATGGCTTACCACGAAGTGGGTTATTGTACAAATGACAAATGGCATATGATTAAACAACATGATAATGTAACTGGCTTTGACAGAACAAAATTTCAGTAAATACAGTTATGTCTGAAATGTTTAACATATGCTTTTATCCAGTTTATTACGACTTCAACAATGTATGTTTTATTGATTAATATGAGCACCCAAATGACTGCACAAATACGCTTCTTAAATTACACCAAAAGCAGACTAAGTTCGTAAATACATTTATTTATTATTACTTATTTTTATTCAGTTTGTTGACACTCTTTGTTTAACAAGGTAACATAGTAATACGCTCGTTCTTAGTTCAGGACAATGCATTGTTGGATTGCTCTGAGTCCGTATGATTCAACTTGCTAAGCTCGATATGACTAAACTACTGCTCACCATTAGCACCAGTATAAAGTTTTATTCGAACATTCCAGAAGCGTCAGAACAATCGTGTTTCAAATTAGCCGTATGCACCTCAATAATTGAATGTCAATAACAAGACTTCTACTTCCTACATGTTAAAACATCACACAACAATACAATGTCACCTCAAGGTGACCTTGCCTGGTCTTGATCACATTCCGCATTACAGTGTCCTTAGCTATGCCAATATAAACAAAGGACACTCGGGCTCGTATCCATTGATATAACAAAATATCAGGCGCACATAAATATGAAACAGAAAGGTGTCTGATATAACTATGAATGATAGATGAGAATACCTTTAAAGTATCATTGCCCATGTTGATTTAAAATAGCACATCTAAAGTGGTCGCAAGACATTGTCACACGCTCGATAACGTAGCAGTGTATTGTTGCCAACGGCTAGACCCATGTACTAGATTGTGTCGAGCTTCATGACAAGTGCTTGTGACGTTTCTATGTCATTAATGTGTGTCACCAGAGACTGTTAATTTCCATCAAGGATTTCGGTTTGTGTCTTTATCGAATAACTTGTACTTCACTCAACAATTGTGAAATACCTCATCCTCTACGACGAGTTCTATGACTTGACCATGTTTGAAATTTGTAAATAATGTAAAGCTCATGAAATAACATGGGCATCACTTGAGCTTTTGCAATGACATAACAAACTTTCTCTGAACATAATTAGCACTATTAAAGTAATGCCACTTTATGACAGATTGCCATTTTAATGAAGTCGTCGATTATTGTAGACGAATCACGATAAATACATGTGCTTACTATTGAGTATCTTTATTAGGTAAATAGAAAAAAATGCATGAGCAGAAAAGCATCATTCGCCATTACAAACAATGGAAGCTGTTTCTTTATGTTACATGCTAATACATCAGTTTTTTTCTTCAGAAAATATATCAAAATGGGTATGGAGGTTTTAAATTAAATTTAGTCAAGTATTTGCAATTTCACTAACATATGTTCTCCAATAATGGCATAATCCCAGTCAGTATAATGAAAACATTACCCGGTGTATGTCAAACGCAAAGAGTGACATTTTCATTACATTTCTCAAAGGGAAAATATAAAAAAATGGAATTGTTAAAACTTTTACAGACTGTTAGTCGTCATAACATACATCACTCGTTACAACGTTTGCATATTGAAGATTTCAACGTTGGCACTGAATTTTCGTACTGAAACGAGATTGCATCGGCGTCGGTAAGACTTGCTTTGACACAGTGTTATACGTAAAGTTAATTTTGAACATTTTGATGGGATACAGTGGAATGAACTATTTTCCAGAAATTTGATTAATTGTATCTATATGCTGAAATTTGATATTCATAAAACGAACGAAATGACATGCTCTTTATACAACAGATATTGTGTGTTAGATGTAATGTTATTTGACCTAACATTATAATAAAACACGAACGTATCCGTCCTAATTTAGGCAAATTGAGTCGTACAATATTTGGATGACACTGTCAATGACTTTAGTGAACTAAGTCAAGTATTTATTACACAACATTGCCTCGAACGAGAAGACAGAGCGTTATCTAACACCGACTTCATTCCATTTTAAGACAGTTCTTTATTGTTGTGAATGATGTTTCGTGTTCTGGTTTAAATAGGAAAACGAGATTTAATAAGACAATTATACAGTAAAATGCAGTCAGTGCTCTATTCAAATGGTACATGCCATGTTACATTCACGTCTATTGTATTTAGAACCGCATGAACATCAGTTGTCAGTTCATAGTTTTACGATATCACCTTTTATGTGGTCTTATCACGAAATCTACATATCTCCATTCAAATACCAAACTGAACGTTTGCAATTTCCACAAAGAGTGTAAGCATATGCCCAAAATTGTGTATGTTCTCACGTGCTTGTAAACAAGTAGTTCTTGTGTGCTTAGTGTGTTTGATCTATTTGTTAAGAAACAAATATTTTGTAGAACAAGAGTCATGTTTTAATATTCAAAAGTCTTACCTTTACGGCTTCTGTGCCCGTCATGCGTATGTACCTTCATCGTACATCTATATATATTCTTATTTATATACACGAACATGAGGCAACTATTTAATATATAGTATGTAGAAAACGTTGCCTAACTTTTTATATAGTCAAAGTACAATAACTCTACTGTTACTGGTCGCATTCAACTTTGAGGTTGTGGTGGGTTTATGCAATTTGAGCGTCTTCATTTCATTCTAGTTCAATTGGTAGTTTGCATATCGACTGTCGTTTTTCTTGTTGATGTTGCAGACAGAGAGGTAGGTTTAATGTAGCACAGTGCGTTCGGCATCCCTACTTCAACCGAAATACTTGCCAAATGCCAATCCAACTACAGACGAATGCTGATAATGTTGTGGTTTTGATAGATCGTCTAGGACTATTTTACTAATATGTCAAACACGTGTTGATAAGACTCATTTACTCATTTACAATGCAGTCATTCGTATTCCAGCGTATTTTATATCAATGCGAAATTTATCTACTGGAAGTGATCTCATTAAACTCAAATCCAATAAGTATCTATTACTTTCGATGGAAATTTGTGGTTACTTCCGTTATTGCGTAGCAACTGAGTTACATTTAATGTCTGTGCATAAGAGTCTGAAATTGGATTACAGTAGGTGTATTTATGTGATAGAGAACGTTAAACAATTATTTTCACAACAGAAGCAGCGAAATGTTTTTACTTGCCTCCTTTAGTAAAACTTTAGCTAATAACCATTTATTCACAAATCACAGTCGTAAGGAGGCATGGACACATTTTATCTTACGATAGCATTCTTCCGAACTACCTAAATATTGTTGATTCATATGTAAATGCGAATATAATATGTCACATGTCTAGCTTCGGAGATTAACGTTTACGCAGTTCAATTAAGGTGTCATATTAATCATGTAAAACACCAACATCTTCCATTCTAAGATTGCTATTATATTTCATACATGTATCACTCCTTAAGTTTATAGAGAATGACACCTCGTGTCAGGACAGCTCTTTGTATGGTTTAATAAGAAATAACAACTGTTAATTTAGAAAGGGTAGTTCTTTGTTATGGTCTATGTCTATAGACGAAAGCTATTGATCAATTATGCTTATAGTATCTATTTGACATAATAATTATATTCTGATTTATTTCCACAATAAGCCTAAGATTGAACGGAATAGTTAAGTGAATATATTTTGGTAACGAGCAATATAATCTCTTACCCGTCATTTGATGTAATTTCATCATCTAATTCGCCTATCTTTACGTCTGAAAGAAACTGTTGTGAGTATTTTCAATCTATCATCAGTCCATCTCTCGAGTACGGCTTTTATGCTTTTAAGATAGTCCTAAACTTCATCAAAGGATTGTCAAAATCGTGCGTAGAAGACACTTATGATAATCAACGCGTCACAGATGGTATAAGCAAATGTCGTATACCTAAGGTATAAAAACGACAAACGTCATGATACGAAGAATACTATCTTGTATTGATATTGTCTAGATTCACTATCCTTTTAATGAGGATGTAGGTCACATTAACAGCCAGTAACTTGGGTTGGGTCTTAAAACTAAAATGTTGGAAATAGACGACAAAAAAAATTAAAACTGGTAATTTAAAATGTATTTTAATAACTTTTCATTTTATTATTCTAGTTCTAAACACTCATTATTTATAAGAGTTTATAAATCTTATGAGCACACCATTAGCAGTCATGAATATGAAACTGTACGATATTGCGATATACATTTGTCTACGACTATCATGTACTTTTATTATGTATCTTGACTTATACCGTCTCTGCGATCACGTTAGATAGAACTGGATCGAGGTTTTTATTAACGGAACTTAATACACAGCTTAAGATACTCAGCATTAATGACACTATAACCACTTATTGAAAAACTTTACTCTTCAAGTTGTGGACACAAATATAAATGAATTTTGTAGAGAACAATTAATGTAACACATTAAGGAAACCTACAAGGGCCTTCATAAGACCTGTTGTCTCCATTTAAATCGAATACAAACAGTAAATACTTGTTCACAGCTGATAAGTTTAAATACAAACAATACTCACATTCCAATGTGCACGCGCACATCATAAATTCAAACATATACAATCATACCATATAGGTAAAAGACGTATTTGACCATATTTGACACCAATTTGACACTGGATTAATATTATACGGGATACAACAGTACCCTAGGGAATTGAATTATTATCCACTAGACAATAACGATATATCTATTAATGGTATATATCACGCACCATGTCTAATGTAGGACTACGTATACCATTTCATAGCATCTTTAAACAACGTGTCTGGCTGTGAAAGAACCAACTTCCGGTGGAGATAAACATGAGGAAAGTTATTAATAATAACTGTTTTAGTATAACTCTAACAACGTCTTTTATATTGATTGTCAAAACGTCCAAATGACTGCACAAATACATAATCATCAATGACGCCAAAACATACTTCACTAAAATACGTAAATAGATAATTGTATTAAAAATGCTTCAGTTGATTTAATTGGTTAAGTTCGATATGGCTGAAATATTGATTACTAGTAGCACCTATAACTATAATTAAGCAATGTTCACTTTATAGCACTCACACTATTTTTCTAGCATACTGGTAAGCATTTGAGAGATCATTTTCCTACATCGAATACCTGAAAGCGTTAGGTTTTGAAAGTGTATACATAGCAAATAACACCGTTGTCTATGTTACACATTCTTATTTAAGGTGTTTTTCGAACATTCCAAAAACGTCAGAACGCTCATGTTTCATATTAGCCGTATGTGTCTCAATAATTGATTGTCAAAGATCACTATTTTTCGTCCTATACGAACTCATGTCAAATCATCACAAAGCAATACAAGGTCGTTTCTTATTGCAGCAGAAATATCGCCTCAAGATGAATTTATCTCGTCTTGATTCTATTCTGCTTACCAGTGTCCTTAAACATAACATAATAAATAAAGAACCCTCGGGCTCTTATCTATAATTATAAGAATATATAAGGCGCCAAATATGATACAGAACGGTATCTGATATAACTTTCATAAACAATGTATGAAACAATTTTTAAATATCTTTTTCCATGTCCTAATGTAGAATATTTTGTAGCAAGTATTCGTCTACAGTTTAAATGCATTATTCTTGCAACATCATCTAATTGAGAATTAAATGGTTCCGACGGTTGAAAAAGCTGTAAGAGTAAACAAACTAGATTCATAGGTCGCAAGCTCAAAAACGTAGCATATGCATTGTTGCCAATGGTCAGATCTCTAAGCTGGATTGTCTTATGCATTGTGGAGATTGCTTCTGGTCTGTGATTTGTCACCAGTGAATGAAAAGTTCCCTCAACGCATTCATTTCATGTCTTCATACAATAACATGCACTTCGGTCAGCTATCATGAAATACCACCGTCCTCTACGATAAGTGTTGAAGTTATATGCGTGATCGGCGTGACTTTGTTTAAAATTTGCCTTGTAAAGCATATGAAATTGCATGTGCATCGCTTAATAGCGTAACCAACTTTCTCTAAACACAATTGTCACCGCTAAAGTAATGTCATTTTATGACTGATAGCCATATTAATGAAGTCGCTGATTAAAGTAGACGAAACACGATGAATACATGAGCGTATACACGTGTACTACGGCTGCGCCTATTGGTTGTCTTTATTAGACCAATAGAAAACAAATTGCATGAGCAGGAAAGCATCATTCGCCATAACGGAATATGGAAGGTTGTTCTTCATGTTACATGTCAATACATCAGTTGTTTCTTCACAAACTGTTTTGACATAATTGAGTCGAGTTCTCCCAATTTCTCTGACGTACTCCCATAATGGTATAATCCCAGACAATATAATGCAAACATCAACCTGTGTAAGTCAAACACAAAAAGTGACATTTTCATTACATTTATCACATAAAAAATATACATTCTGGAATCGTTAAGATTTTTTCAGAGTGCTAGTCGTCATACCATACATCAATCGTAACAACGTTCATGACGTTTGCATATTGAAGATTTAAATATTGGCACTGAAATTCCATGCTGAAATGAGATTGCACCGGCGTCAGTAAGACTGGCTTTGAAACAAATTTGCACGTAAATTTAATTTTCAACATTATGATGGGATGCAATGGAATTACATATTTTCAAGACATGTGATTGATTGTATCTATAAGTTGAAATTTGATATTCATAAAACAACCCAAATTACATACTCTTAATACAACATATACTATATGTGAGATGTAATGTTATTTTAACTTATAAACAAGACATTGCACAATCAAATGCGTACTGAAACAATGGTGTACGCTGTCCTAATTTGAAATCCAAGCAACATATAACGCTCCTCTACAATGACAAATCATTAGAATAAAACACGAAATTATCCGCCCTAATTTAGTCAAATGTATTTGTACAAAAGTGGGTTGAAACTGTTCAGGACTTTCTTGAACTAAGTAATAGATTTAGTACACAGCATCGCTCGCGTCGAACGAGACGACACATCGTTATCTAACACCGACTGTATTTTATTTTCTAGGACAGTTCTTTATTGTTGTGAATGATATTTCGTGTTCTGGTTTAAATAGGAAAACGAGATTACATAAGACAATTATCAGTGCTCTATTCTAATGATATGCCATGTTTTCTTCACGACTCTTGTATTTTGAACCACACGAACACCAGTTTACTGAGCATAGTTTTTCAATATCACCCTATATGAGACCGTCTCACGAGACATATATTCATTCAATTACCAAATTGAACATTTGCAATTTCCACAACGTCTCTTAGCATTAACATAAAATGCTGTATGCTCTCGCATGTTTGTAAACAAGTCGTTCCTAAAAATTGAGTGAGTATGTTGTTGTAATCTATTTAGTTAAGAACAATCTATATACACAAACATAAGACCACTATTAAGTATGTAGAAAATGTCGCCTAACTTTTTTATTTAGTCCAACAATAACTCCAGTGCTACAGGTCGAATTCAACTTGGAGGTTGTAGTGGATGTTTTTGGCAATTTGAGCGTCTTCATTATATTCTAGTTCACTTGGTTGTTGGCAAAACTGTCGTTTGTCTTGTTGCTGTTGCAGACAGAGAGGTACATGTACGTTTAATGTTCTGCTACACTGCTTTAAACGAAATGCTTGCAAAAAAACAATCAAACTACAGACGATGTGGTTTTGATAGATCGCCTCGAAAAATTTTGCTGCTTAACTAATATGTCCAACACGTGATTAATAAGACTTATTTACTTATTAACTATGAAACCATTCGTATTCCAGCGTTATTTATATAAATGCGAACTTTATCTACTGGGAGTAATCTCTTAACACTGGAACCCAATAAGTATATATTACTTTCGAAGGACTGTCGTGGTTACTTCCGTTAATGCGTAGCAACTCAGTTACATTTAATGTCTGTGCATATGAGTCTTAGATTGGATTACAGTAGTGCATTAAGGTAATAGGGAACATAAAATAATTATTTTCTCTACAGAAGCAAAGAAATGTAGCATGAAATCGATGCTTATTTGCCTGCTTAAGTAAAACTTTAGTTGATAACCATTTATTCACAAATTATTAATTATATGTCACATGTCTATCTATTGTGATTAACGTTAAGCCAGTTTAATTATTTTAGAATTCTTCTATTCATATCAAGCGTGTAATACACAAACATATTCCATTCTAAGATTCCTATTATATTTCACATCACTCCTTAAGTTGAAGTATGACACCTCAAGTAATGTTTGTTTGTTTGCGATCGCCTACGACTGTTTTCCGTTTTTCCTGGCTATTTGAGCTATGAAAAACCTTACATGGTATTGCATTCCAAGAGATCTGCACTCAAACCGTTTACATTACAACTGTATTAAAGTTGTTACAGTAGTAAATTTAAGCGTCGAGTTATAATAGGAATGCTGCTAGTACAATACAACACTATGAACCAAGCAATATTACGCGACGTTAGTTAGGACAAACCTCAAACTTCATTAACAAATTCAATTCATCGACGGCTTAGAATGAGAAGGTCGTAACTACTACTTACGACCTTATAAGACTCATATATATTTGAAATTTGCTTCACAATGTGCTTCGTATGAGCCTATTTTAATGAAAATCTGAATTTGTCATTGTTACCAAAATAAGGTTTTTAAAACTTGTTTTCCCATAGGTAAAGAGTAAATTACAGACAGTTTTCTCTTGTTTTCTCAATATATCGATTTTGTATTTACGACCTTCTCATTCTAAGCCAGCGATTCAGAGATTTTATCAAACTGGTTACGAACCTGATAAACACAATTAAGTCAAGCATTCGCAATTTCTCTGACAGCTGTACTCCCATAATGACATTATCCCTGAAAATATAATGCCAACATTACCCTGTGTAACTGTAAGTCAAACGCAAAGAGTGACAGTTTCATTACATCAACCACAGAAAAAAGATATAACATGGAATAGATAAGACGTTTACAGACTGCTAGTCGTCATTACATACATCAATTGTTACAACGTTCATGACGTTTGCATATTGAAGATTTTTGATGTAAAATTGTTTGTACTGAAATTCCATGCCGAAATGAGATTGCATCGGCGTCGGTAAGACTGGCTTTGAAACAACGTTATAAGTTAAAATTTGATATTCAAAAATCGAACGAAATTACAACTTTTACTGTATGTTGGTTTAAATGTTATAAGAACAGTACATTTAACTATCAAATGCGTACTGACACAATGATGTACGCTGTCCTAAGTTGAAATAAAGCAACATATTACGCACTTCTACAATGACTAATAATTAGAATAAAACACGGAAGTATCTGTCCTAATTTAGGCAAAATTATTCGTTCAAAAGTGAGATAGAACTGTCCATGACTTTCTTAAACTATGAAATGGATTTATAACATAACAGTGCAATGCACGAGATGGCACATCGTTATCTGACACCGACTTTATTTCTTTCTACGACAATTCTATATTGTTTTGAATGACCTTTCGTGTACTGGTTCGATTAGGAAGATGTAATTACATAAGACAAATATACAGTAAAAAGGTTTGCTATATTCTAATGATACATGCCATGTTTCATTCACGTTACTTGTATTTAGAACCTACCGAACACCAGTTGACTATTCATACTTCAATAGCATCACCCGTTGTGTGGTCTTCTCACGAAATATATATTTATCTATCTCTATTTAATTCCAAATTGAACGTTTGCAAATGTCCACAAGGTCCCTAGGAATGGGCACAAATGATGTATGCTCTCGCGTGTTTGTAAACAAGTCGTTGCTGTATGTTAAGTGGGTTTGCGATTAAGGGTGTTTTGTGAGTGATTGAGCGGTTTCAGTTTCTTCTTGTTCAATTTGGTAGTTGACATAACGACCTTCATATTTCTTGAATTAGCTGTCGTTTTTAATTTTAACATCATCACATATCACTGGCTTTGAACGGGAAGGTGCATGTAGCTTTTTCTGTTAAATGATACTGATATTTTCTGCCCATGTTGTTTGTTATTGATATCGGCGTGTACAATGTTACATGTAATTGAAATAATGAATCACAGGTGAAACGTGACGATACTTTCCTTATTTTCTCTTCACATCTCTTTACACTTTAATAATGTAGTACCTTAGATTACACGAACGCGTGGACAGTGATAACGTCTTATGGTATCTACTTGATCATATATGTGAGGGGAAAAATCTCGTATCAAGAAACGTGAGTGGGTTCTGTAAGTTATAAAGTTTCAAATTGGTTGTAGAAATACGCTTTCAAGAGAAATGATACATAACAGACAACGTGCAGGAAATTGACTCTTAAAACTTCTCACATCTTTACTGAAACCAATGACATTATATTTACCATTGCTTGGAAGGGCTCAATTCAGTTGAAGATAATTTGATAATGGAGCGAAGGCGATTTTGTCTACTACATATTGTTTCATACATATTTTCAAATTAATGTATAAATGAAATTCTACGCTCGTATCTCTTCCCGTTTCTTCTGTTATAAAAATATAATGCTGCAATGTGTTGTAATATTCTAGTATATATATCTTGTCCTAGAATATGCAGATCCTGTAAAATGATTTTTTAGACAATAAGAGCGTATTACCAAGTTCACAATGATTCACACGCTAAGTGAATTTTTATAACATTAAGAAGATAAAGTGTTATAAAAGATGTTCACTCGGATTCGGTCGGTGGGGTAGTGTAAGCACGTCTGTTCTCATCTTAAATCTCACATAAATATAGCAATATTGTCTAGACATACCATATTGTTAAGCACATTTTGTCTCGGCGTTATGTGGTAAAATTAAACCATCATGCCAATGAAAAACGGTTGAAATGCGTTAACTTTTGTTCAGTTGTTTTGAATATGTTCCATCGAATCGCTCAGCGGAAGCAAAATAGCTTCTGTGATTTAATTGAGTTGGAGTGCAACTCAACATGCCATCCGATTAGAATCGCAGTTTCTAAACAGCAAAGGGAGGTTACTCCCGTCATGTGTTGTCTCATTTCATGGCATATATATTTCCTCGAGTTACTGATGTTTTTCGGTTTGGTACACAAATGATGTTATGATATTTTTTAGAAAGGAATAAGTTTTCCTGTAAATACCACGGTGGTCCTTGCATTAAATTATCCTTCACTTACCATTAGTGCCATTCAATCAGAACTCCAGACTAATTTCAGAAAATACGATGGCATTTCTAGCACAGACAACACTGTTCTATAATAGGTTGTTTTTTCTCTTCAAACAAACAAATGCTGGATGAATGTAACGGCGAGACATTGACAACACGTCTTAAAACTCTTCAGCTTTATTTGGTTACTGTAAACATGACGAACCAATGTTCTTATTAGCATAACATGTTCCAGTCTATGTATGATTATACTTTTTGTTGTATAAAATGTTTTATGTCTCGTTCAATCCTGCACCGCAGAATTTGATTTTCTGTTCTATCAGCGTAGAAAAGAAGTCGAATTAAATTCGAAACTGCGAATTTATTATTGGTTATACCCAATTAATACACAATTTTTACATCAGACAAATGAACAAACCACGAAACTGCTGATACATGTACGGCCCTGCAGTTCTTCACTGGTACAAATATCGTAGATAATATTCTAGCTTTTTCTAGAATCTTTAGATTCAATAGTTAAAATACTAATACGAGAGGTGTTCAACTTATTTATGAACAAAACATGAACGCCAATTTTGCAATATTAAGTAAAAACAATTGAAATATCTTTTATAAACTATATTAGAAAATGTTTAAAGTTCAACATATGATCATTATATTTTGTATTTTTCATTTGGTTAAAGTTTAAAACAACACTTTAGTAGATGATGTTGATTTTTCTGTGTTTACTGCAAAATGGCACCTTTATAAGCATAAAGGAAGTGTTGGTAAATTATTATTTTGCCTTTTTAATGAGAAAATTAGTAATATTTGTCGTAAGAATGGTTATTAGAGTTCTGTTTCCAGTAATGGTGAAATGGCACCAAAAATTGAAAATTGCCCAACATTGCCAAAACCTACACTATAGAGTTACATTGGGTGTATGATGTCTTCGATGAATCCATCATCAAAACGCGGAATAGTACCACTGATTAGAGTGTTCATAGAAACTATCAGTGAAATTATTTGGAAAAAGTTGAATGCATAGTTCCGGGAAAATGCGAAGTTCCTATGCTGAAAATATAGAAAAACATGCATTACTGCCAAAAGTATTGGAGTCTAGAAATGCCAAATAAACAACATTATGTGGAAAAATTGTTTCACTATGACGAGGCAATACTGTACCTTAGAGATTATAGAATTATAATTATAGTCAGTAGTCACACATGTACATGTATGATATGCAACATACGTGCTACATGCAAGACTATTAAATGTAGCAGACACACGAGTTTAACATGTTACAATGATTTATGCTACACTGTCGATAAATCAACTTTAAACATAATACTTGCCAAAAAAAAATCAAACTGCAGTCGAGTGCAGATAACGATCTGGTTTTGATAGATCGTCTAGGACTATTTGAATCTCAGTTTCCACCAACCATCATATGCAAAAGCTTCATGTCTCTGGTTCATATGTTAGGATAGACACAACAAACAACAGTGTATGTGTACATGTCATTTAATATAAATGACGATATCATATTATAAATCAAACCAAGTTATATTTCAATATAACACCTCACAATACATTTTACTATCCATACATAGGTGGGGGTAAAACCGCCCCGACTAGTAAACATAAACAATACTTCATATGACTAGAAAAAATAAACAATGACACTTAATTTTCAAAAAGAATTTGACATATATAGCTATATGCACAATCTCAAACAGACAAATGCTAACAATAGTTTTAGCTCAGTAATAATCTCTCGATTATAGTCATACATACTACATAGCCTTCCATCCATGGCAATCGCCTCACAAAAAAACAACCTATAGCTATTAACAAAATGCATATAAATATGACTAGTTAATCCAAATAATTCTTATTGCATGGTTATTAAACATTTCATAATAAAATCAAAAGGTGTTGCATATCTAAATCTCCAAACAACGTATTAAAAGTAAAACACCTGACATAGCAATATTGACAAACAAATCCAAAGGGTGGTGGTTGGGGAAAGTGGAGGAAAAGCGACTGAATATTTTCTGTTTCTTTGTTGTGGAAAACAATGGCGGAAACTGATCACGTGATCAAGGCACGCGCGTCTCTTTAGGTATCACCTATATAAATGTTTAGGTCATAGACCAATAAATTTCTACTTTACAACAGAAAGGTAAAAGGCCCCTTGAAAACTTGGGACCCAAATTTATTTATCTACGCTAAATATTATTTGAATCTCAGTTTCCACCAACCATCATATGCAAAAGCTTCATGTCTTTGGTTCATATGTTAGGATAGACACAACAAACAACAGTGTATGTGTACATGTCATTTAATATAAATGACGATATCATATTATAAATCAAACCAAGTTATATTTCAATATAACACCTCACAATACATTTTACTATCCATACATAGGTGGGGGTAAAACCGCCATCAGCAATATAGAGAGAAAATAACTCTAAATATTGCCCCCCACCCCTGGCCTCAATAGCATATTCGACAGGTGGACAATCAGACTTATTTACTCATTAACTATGAAGCCATTCGTATTCCAGCGGAATTAATGTAAATGCGTCATCTATGTACATTTTAAGTATCGTACTGGAAATAAGCTCTCAACGTTCGAATCCAATAAGTCTCTATTACTTTCGATATAATTTTTATAAGCTTCTCTATATTTTTGTAAGATCAAGTAAGCACAGGTCTTTGTAGGGTTTAGTAAGAACACAATTATTAGTTCAGCAGGGGTAATTCTTTGTTATGATGTCTATTGACGAAATGTATTTAGTAATTAAGCTACCCGTCTGAAATATTTTGATTCAAGCAACGGACTGAAAAAAAAATAGTTCAGTGAATATACTTTGATAACGAGTAGGCAACGTAAGCTCACGTCCGTCGTTTTCTGTAATTCCACCCTCTATCTTACCTATCTTATCGTCTGAGAGAACATTCTGTGGGTAATTTCCATCTATCTAAGGAGAATATTCCTGGTTTGGCCTTCATGCTTTTAGGTATGTCATAAAGTCAATTAATGTTTATCAAAATTCGTCGGCAGAGGCAACTTACGATAAGAAATGCGTCTCAGATAGTATAGGCAACAGTTGTATTCCACAAGAATAAAAACGACAAACATCACGATACTTCTAATACTATCTAGTATTGATATTGTCTAGATTCATTATCCACTTAATGAGGACGTAATTCACATTAACAGCCAGTAGAGTTGAGCCTTAAAACTAAAATGGTTGAAACAGACAACTAAACTCATTTAAAAAGGTATTTTGAAACGAAACAAACATAGATGATGTGTAAATATTAGAAACCAAGATAAAATATATTATAATAGTTTTTTTCATTTCGTTATGCTACTTCGAAATACTATTATTTCTTTTCAAAAAGTTATAAATCTTATAAACACACCATTAGCAGTCATGAATATGAAACTATGCGTTGTTGGTATATACGTTTGTTTACGACTATCGTGTACTGTAATCATATATATTGAACTTGTCACCTTTTTAGAGAGAAATATACACGCATCATCTGCGATCACGTTGGAGGCGGGATTTTCATTAAAAGAACTAATTAACTCTCAAATTATTGAACAAATAACTACTACTTATTCAAAACCTTTATCTCTTGAAGTTGTGTAGAGAAAAATGACGGAACTGGGTAGACGATTAATAACGTAACCGAAGAAAGAAACGTACATGGTTTTTCATAATACGAGTTATCACATAATCAACGTGATATGTATGTGATCACAAATAATGGAACAATGTTCTCCAACACGTGTGATAACAAATGCGCGAAAGGTTACGTATGGTAATGTGATCTTAAAAGCTCGCTAAATAACTTGTGTTTTCTAGACTAGTTGGTTTAAGAAATTTTGACTCCCCAAGACAGCTCATGACGGATCATAAACGTCTCCCTATTACAATCAAATATGAAGAGTAAATGCTTGGTCTCGTCTGGTAGTTTCAGTACCTATCACTATTTGGTCTGTATCTATAAGACAACATTTTAAATTACAAGTTGATAAGTTCAAGTTTCTTCGATTGCACATTTTAAATATTCGTAACTATTATTGCACATGCTTTGTGTATAATCCTTTCCGGGTCAGTGAATTCCATGTTCCGTGCGACATGCAAAGTGTCTGACATTAGTATTATGTAAAGAACGACAGACATTTTGACACTGGATTAATGTTATACGGAATACAACAATACCTCTGTGACTGAACTTGTTGCCGGCCAATAAAGTACATATATAAATAGAAGAGATCACGCACTATGTCTAATATTGGATTACATATCCCATTTTATAGCATCTTAGCAACAGACGGTATGGTTTACCACGAAGCAGGTAATTGTACACCTGAAAAATGTCACAGGAAAAAACAGTAGGACAACGTGACTGGCTTTGAAAAAACGAAATTGCAGTGAATGCAGTTCTGTCTGAAATGCTTTAATACATGTATATGATTTTATGACTTTAACAATGTATGATTAACTAAATTTTAAGAACGTCAAAATTACTGAGCCAATAACACCAAAATCAAACTAAATTTGTATAACCATTATAATAAAATTATTACGTATTTTTATTCAGTTTGTTGACACTCCGGTAACGTAGTCATATGCTCGTACTTAGTTCGGGGCAATAAACTGATATGGCTAAGCTATTGCTCACCATTAGCACCTATAAATACATAAAAGTGATGTTAACCTAATTGTATTCACACAATGTTTCTAGCTTACTAGAAAGCATTTGAGAGATCATTTTTCTACATCGAATAACTGAAAGTTTTAGGCTTTGCAACGCATACACATAAAATATAACACAGACGTCTATATTACTAATTATACTCTACCATTTATATAAAGTGTTATTCGAACATTCAAGAAACGTCAGAACACACGTGTTTCAAATTCGCCGTATGTGCCTCAATAATTGAATGTCAATAACCGGTTTTTTTATTCCTACACGATCACATGTTAAAGCATCAAACAACAATACAATGTCGCCTCCTAATGCACCAGAAATATCACCTCAAGATGGCATTATCTGCTCTTGATCAAATTCGGCATTACAGTGTCCTTAGTTATGCCAGTATAAATAGAGGACCTTGGGACACGTATCCAATAATAGAACAAAATATAAGGCGCACATAATTATGATACATAAAGGTGTCTGATATGACTATGAATAATATATAAGACAGTTTTAAAGTAACATTGCCCATGTTTATTTTATATATACCACATCTAATGAAGTCCCAAGACATTGTCATAAGCTCAATAATGTTCATTGTTGCCAACAGTCAGATCCATCTACTAGATTGAGTATTGCTTTATGACGAGTGCTTCTGGTGTTTCTTAGCCGTTTATGTGTATCACTAGATTCTGCGAATTTCCATAAAAGAATTCAGTTCATGTCTTTATCGAATAACTTGTACTTCACTCAACAATTGTGATATATCGTCATCATCTACGACGAGTGTTAAAGTTCTATGTGCAATCGCCGTGACCATGATTTAAATTCGCCATGTTAAGCTTATGTAATTAGATGTGCAACATTTAAACCATTTCAATGGCATAACCAACTTTCCCTGAATGAAATTAGCGCCATTAAAATTAAGTTTAATGACTGACTAGCATGTTGATTAATAAGTCGATTAAGAATCATGAGAATATAGTACGTCTATTGGGCACCTTCGTGGAACAAAAGAAAATAAATTACACGAATTAGAAGGAAATAAGTCGAAATGACGGACTATTGAAGCCTGTACTTTATATTACATTTGTAAACATCAGTAACTGTTTTGATTTGTTTACTTCCGAGAACTTTTCAAATATAATAAATTCGAGTATTTGCAATTTCTCTGAAAGATATACTCCAATGGAGATATTAAAGAAGACAATAGAATGGTGATATTACTAAGCGTAAGTCAAACGCAAAGAGTGACATTTTCATTACATTCTCCCAGAAAAAAGATATAACCTGAAATTATTAAGAATTTTACAGACTGCTAGTCGTCGTAACAAACATCAATCGTAACAACGTTTGCATATTGAAGATATGAACGTTGGTACTGAAATTTCATACTGTAATGAGATTGCACATGCGTCGGTAAGACTGGCTTTGAAACAAATTTGTAAGTAAACTTTATTTCAATGGGATGGAAGAGAATGATATATTTTCAAGAAATGTTGAATGCAACATTCATGTAAAATGAAATTACATGTTCTTGATAAACAGGTACTATTTGTGAGATGTAATGTTATATGAACTCAAAAACATTACATTTCACCATCAAATGCCTACTGAAATAACGTTGCACGCTGACCTTGTTTTAAATAAAGCAACATATAACGCGTCCCTGCAATGACTAATCATGAGATAAAAACAAACACGGATGTATCCGTCGTAATTTAGGCAAATTTATTTTTGCAAAATTGGGATTTTTTATCGTTATTGTTGTGAAAGATCTTTCGTGTTCTGTTTTAAATAGGAAAATGTGATTACGTACGACCAGTTATCTATGAAATGCAGTCAGTGCTCTATTCTAATGAAACACGTCATGTTTTCTTCACGTCTATCGTATTTGGGAGCGCACGAGCACCAGTTTACTGCTCATAGTATTACATTATCACCATTTTTGACACCTTGTCACGAGACGTACATATGTTCATTCAATTACCAAATTGAACGTTTGAAAAAGGCTCTAATAAGGGGTACAAAATGCTGTATGCTCTCGCATGTTTGTAAAAGAGGTCGTTCCTATAACTTAAGTGGGAGTGTGTTTTGTTCTATTATTAAATAAATTATAATGCATATGAGTCTTAGATTGGATTACAGTAGGTGTATTTAGGTAATAAAGAACGTTAAACATCTTTTTTCACAACAGAAGCAGCGAAATTTAACATTAAATCGATGTTTATTTGGCTTCTTAAGTATACGTTTGCTGATAAACATATATTTACAGTCACAATAATACATGAACACCTGTTATCTAATTATCGCATTCCACAGAATTTGAAATGAAAATAAAACCTTCTTAATTGATTCGTAAATGCTAGAATGATCACATGGCTTGCTTTGGAGATTAAAGTTAAGATAGCTATATTGGTTTTGGGTGTATTTTACTCTACGCCAACAAATTTCTTTTGCAAGGACTTCTAATATATATGTATATCTCCTCACTACTTCATTGATTATATGCATTTATGTTTACTGTTTCATTACCGTTCAAGAACATGACGTGTTGTTTGTTTGTTCGCTTGCTTGCTTGATTGTATGCCTGTTTGCTTGCTTTGTCTGAGAAGTCGCAGGCCAAATGAGCAATGGCACAACTTCACATGATTCCAAGAGGTCGGTACTCAAACTGTTTACAGTAAAACTGTATACATTTAGTGTTGTAGTGTTGTATTAAAAGTACGCATTGGGTGTTTGAAAATATGATGCAAGTTCCATTTAATATGAATGATGATCAACACCATACAAATCTATATTACGAGAGTTAAGTTGGAACAAACCTCGATCTGATTGCACGGTTTCACAATCACGTAGTACGGAGTGAATCTTATACTAACGACACAATTTTGATTTATACGCCTTTTTACGGGTACATTAGGACACCTCTTTGTAGGGTTCAGTTCAAAACCACACTAGTTGATATAGCAACGATAATTCTTTGTTATGATGTTTATTGACAGCATTTAATTAAGCGTATAAACTCTTTCTGAAAATTTGTGATTTATATCATATTAATAAGTATGAGAATAAATCCAATAGTTCAGTGAATATACTTCAATACTAAGTTAGCAATGCAATATCACACCCGTCATTTTCTGTAATTCAATCCTCTTATTCGCCTATCTTAACGTCTGAGAGAAAATGGTGTGGGTAATTGCCATCTATCTTTAGTCAATATTTTGATTTCGGCTTCCATGCTTTTAGGAATGTCATAGGCTTCATCAAATGTTTATCAAAATCGCCGACAGAAGAAGCGCACGGTAATAAACGCGTCGCAGATGGTATAGGCAAAAGTTACATTCATGAGGAATAAAAGCGACACACGTCATGATACTTTTCATACTACTTTATATCGATATGAGCTAGATTCATTATCATTTTAATGAGGGCGTAAGTCAAATTAACAGCCAGCAGTGTGGGTTGACTTTTATAACAAAAATGGTTGAAATCGACAACAAACCTAATTTTAACTTGGTAATTTGAATCGACACGAACACAGCTGATGTGTAAAAACTAGAGACAAAGTTAACAAGAACACAAATAAAATTTATTCTAATAGCTTTTTCTTCTATTTTGGAACATTATTATTTCTTAAAAAAGGTTATAAATCTAATAAACACATCATAAGGAATAGTCATGAATACAAAACTG
This sequence comes from Spisula subtruncata, assembly GCA_963678985.1. Taxonomy (NCBI): domain Eukaryota; kingdom Metazoa; phylum Mollusca; class Bivalvia; order Venerida; family Mactridae; genus Spisula; species Spisula subtruncata. Next base: position 41,787,241 of record OY787662.1, on the reverse strand, counting down.
TACGTTATTGCGAACTATGATATATACAATTATATACGACTGTTGTTTACTTTTATTGTGTATCTTGAACTTGCCGTCATTTGTAAAGGAGAACATATAAACATCTGCGATCACGTTAGAAATAATTGAGTCGAGGTTTTCATTAATGACATTTGAAGATAATAAAGAACTACCACTAATTGACATACGTTATCCCTTGAAGTTGAGGAGAACAATATGAAGGACATTTAGAGGAGATAGAAGAAACGTACAATGTGCTTCATAATACCAGTTGTCCGTACTAAAATCGATTACCATGAGTAAATGCTTGGTCCCAACTGATACTTTCGTATACCAATAATACTCAAATACTAATATACGTATATCATCAATGCACACGTACATACGCATGATATGTTTGTTATTTGAATTATATTATTTATTCATACACGTGCGTGGACAGACGTATCATTATATTACCAACGTGAACAATCAAAATTCGTATATTCCTAAATGGGTCAGTGAATTATATGATATCGAATATCGAAAGGTTCTAGGATTTATAATGAATACACATATCAAATTACACCGTTGTCTCTGTACCGTCCAGTATGGTTGAAAATACAGGGACGCCGTGTAACAATCCACAAGTAAGGTGTAAAAAACAAGTGTAAAGGCTTATGTCAACAAACTAAAGTCTACCTATTTAAGCAATGCTTTTAATATTTTGGGAATACACAAACGTGTCGTCACTGTCAATTAATCCTAACTGGACTATAATTAAGTATACTTCAATATTTGTTTTCAAATGTCAGAACGCTCATGGTTAAAACTGACCGAATGTGTCTCAATAATAATTATTATTGATTGTCAATGGTCAGTTTCTTCTTCCTACACGAACGCATGTCAAATCATCACAACGTAATACAAGGTCGCTTCCTATTGCAACAGAAATGTCGCCTCAATATGAACTTATCTCGTCTTGATTCAATTTCGCATACCATTGTCCATATATAAAACAAAATTTATCAAGTACATGTACCTTCGGGCTCATATCCAATATTATAAGAATATATAAGGCCTAAAAATGTGACACAGAACGGTGTCTGATAAAACTTTTATAAATAATGTATGAGCCACTTTAAAATATCTTTTCCTATGATGGTTTAATATACCACAGCTAACGCAGTCCTAATCTAGAATAATTTGTAGCAATTACTCGTGGACAGTTTTAATGCATTGTTCTTGCAACATCATCTACATGTAATTTAGGATTAAATGTTTAGGCTAAACAAACTATATTCCTAAGCAACAAAACATTGTCACAAGCTCCAAACCGCAGCATGTTCATTGTTGCCAATGGTCAGATCCATATGCTGGATTGTCTTTATGGAGATAGCCCATGGTCTGTGAATAAAAAGTCCTACCAACAAGTCCATTTCTTGTCTTTATAAAATAAGACGTACTTCGGCCAACAATAATAAAATCCATGTACGACGCACGTTGAAGTTGTGTTATCGTCGTGACTACGTTTGAAATTCGCCACGTAAAGCTTATTAAATTACATGTGCATCTTTTAACCAATCTCAACCGTTAAAATAATGCTACTTCATTAAAGATTGTCATATTCATAAAGTCGTCGATTAGTGTATTATTAGTATTATACCATATTTTTTTAGCCTTTTTTCATGCATACACACGTTCAAAAGTGCTGTTCAGTCCTGACTAATACATGGTTAAAACAATATATAATGTACATGTACATAAAATATACAATTTTTTATCAAAGCTATTTAATCTCCCATCAGTTTCATATTGCCGAAACGAAATGTAAGATACAACTTAGGAGACATGGTATATATAAATACTTTGCTACGATAAAATAGTGGTGTACAACGATTTGATTATCTGTAGGACAAGGGTAACGTCAAGTACCATTACCACATGTCCTTAACCCTAAAAGGAACAGTGATACTTCCTTTAAAAGGGGGATGACTCACAAATGACATAAATTTACTATCATCATATGATTTACAAAGGTCGAAGAAATAACATACTTTCTTCAAGACCTTACCATAAAGGTCGAAGAAATCACATACTTTCTTCAAGATCTTACCACACTTTGAAACGGGGCTCTACTTAACCTAGTAGACGGGCGTCTACTTAACCATGAACATCAGCATGAATAAGCTATAGTCAAATAGTGCGTTTTCAGGGCCGCTGATGCCTGTGTGTAGTCAAATCACGTTAAATCCATTTTGATTAGGCCCATAGAAAACAATTTGAATGAGCAGGAAATCATAATTACTATGACGGAATATGGAAGCTCGATTTCACGTTACATGTCAATACATCAGTTGTAGTTTCAGAAAGTACATGTATATACATCGTCGGATACCCACGTTCGATTGCATTACGTTACACTCATACATCGACCGTGGGTTATTTGGCTAGCAAAATATCGTAAACGTTATAGATAAATGGTGCAATTTCATTGGTTTCCAAAGGATTTCAACTTTGGAAGCTCAGCCAATGAAATTACATGTTACATTCGGCCTTCGTTTCATTCTCCAAAATGGCGGCCCCCATGAAAGAGTATTTCGCCGAAGCCTGTCAACATTTTAAAATAGAGAAACTAAGTGAATTTCAATTGACAAGTATCACAAAACTACTAGAAGGACGTGATATATTTCTAAGCACGCGGACCGTTGGGCGAAAAAGCATGGTCTATCAAACGTATCAGTTTATTAAGCGACAACAGTGCAGTGCCAGTCAAGTTCTCGTCGTCACGCCACGCGTGTCCATTATGAAAAATCTATTTAAAGTAACAACCCCCCATCCCTAATGACGCAAGGTTAAATCTCCGATTGAAGAGTATTCTGTTTGTAATGAGCGATTTCATTGGACACAGGGTTTGAAGAGTTTTTTCCCTTTGAGCTGAGAAACGAGAATTTGGCAGTCAAAATACCCACGGTACCAAAGTTGTACGTAATGTGAACCGTGGGTATCCGACGATGATGTATATGAAAATGGTTAGGGAACTTTTTAAATACAATTGAGTCGATCATTTGCAATTTCTTTGACAGATGTACTCCAATAATGACATAATATTCCCAGATAATACAATGAATAAAATTACAATGAATAAAACAAACGCAAAAAGTGACATTTTAATTACATTTCTTACAGAACAAAATATTGAATCGTTTAGACTTTTACATACTGCTAGTCGTCATAACATATATCAATCGTGGCAACGTTCAGGACGTTTGCATATTGAAGATTTTAATCTCATGTCTTTGATATTAGAGCGAAGACGAAATTGTCTACTAAGTATTTGTTCGTGCATGTTTTCAACCTAATGCATGGAATGGAAAATAGGCTCGAATATCTGACTCCCGTTTCTACTGTTTTAAAAATATATAATTCTGCAGTATGTTGAAATAATCTATTATATAATTATATCTCTGAGTGTCCTGTCCTAAACTATGCAATAAAATATCCAGATCATTTTTTAAGACAATACCAACGTATTGCCAAGTTAAAAATAATTCACCCACTCAGAAGTGTTTTTATAGCATTAAGAAGATAAAGTGTTATAAAAGTATTTCAAGCAGATGGGTTCGGTCGACTAAATTGTGTAAGCACGTCTTTTCTTTCTTATCTTAAAATGAAAAATATAATTTGAAAGCAATATTGTCTAGACATATCATATTGTTCAGCACAATTATTCTTGCTATGACCTAAACTTAAAACGTCATACCAAAAAAAACCAGTTGAAGTTCGTTAACATTTGTTCAGCTGTTTTGAATAAATAATTATAAGTACAACCAAATTGCCTAAAGAAAGCACAATATATCATGTGAGTAAATCAAGCGCAACTCAACATTGCCTCTGATTAGAATCAGCAAATAGAGGTAACTGCCGCCGTGCGTTTGCTAATTTCGTGACATAGATATTTCCACGAGTTGCTGTTTGTGTTTGGTACACTAATGATATTATGATATTTGTTAGAAAGGAAGAAGTTTTTCTGTAAATACCATGGCGGCCCTTGCAATAAATTATCTTTCACTTACCATTAGTGCAATTCTATCAGAACTCCAGACTAATTTCAGAAAATACAATGACATTTCTAGCACAGACAACAATGTTTTGTAATAAGCTGTTTTTCTCGTCATACAAACAAAAGCTGAATAAATGTAACGGCGAGGCTTTGGCAACAAGTCATAAAACTCTTTAGTTTTATTTGGTTACAATAAACATGTCGAACCAATGTTCTTATTAGTATAACATACCAACATAAATGTTCCAGTCTAGGTATGATTTTACTGTTTGTAATATAAACAATTTTACGTCTGATTATCCTGACTAAACCGCAGCGGGCTCGAGTTTCCTTCGATTTTCTGATCCCTTGGAGGAGAAGAAAAATGCATAATTTTAATTCCAGATTACTTGTTATACCAAATTGGTACACAATTTTGCATCTTTTCTACATCAGAAAAAATATCAGCAAATCGACGATGATCTTATAATCAGTATTCAATCGTTGAGATAATAATATCATTAATATGTGTCGTGTAGCGGTCGCAAAATGTCGCGTTGTACATATCTGATTACTGGCGCTGTGCATGACGTCAAAATTACGTCATGGCTTTAGGTACATGATATCAGAGTCCATTATTCCATAGGTGTAATGATATACAATCAATGCTCGATGTAGTCATGTACAAACACGTCGGAATCAGTGTGTAAAATTTTCAGATTGTTGGTCTTACATAAGGTTGAATAGTAGGTAATTTTGTTTCTCTCTCTTTCACTCTCGCTAAAAACGGTGCTGTGAACATACTACTTCTCAGAATATTAACGTTTCTATAAAGAGAAAGTTAAAATTCAAATTTTAAATGCTGTTATTGGGATAAATAAAATGCGAAGAAGAGAACATAATAACGTATTTTACAGTTGTCATTTCATAAACTGAAACATAAAAAATATCGTGTTAGGTTTCTATTTTTAATATCGCTTATTGGGGGGTGATTTCGTATCATCAAGTTTTTTCCAAATGGTCTTTCCTTTATTCAACAGCTATTAAAATACATACATTGTTAAGCGGACATACGAAAATGTTTATACACCACTTCTAACCGATCCTTCCGACAAGTTATAACATGCTTTTCAGAGGTATAATCGTTGATCAAATACCTTATAACAAATATGGATTTGTAACATTGTTCTTGGTAATTCAGGCGCCACATGTTTCCAAATAATATTTGATTGGTTTTGTAGTGTAACTTGTCTCAACTCGGCAGCAAAGTAATCCATTAAATATAAAATTTGAAACCAGATTTGCGATTACACGTACGTGTGTATTATCAGAAATGAACAAGTTCCGATTGTAACGACATTTATTAGTTTCTTATTATGTATGGTTTGTTTTTCATCGTACAACTTGTTCATTGTTCGTGTTTATCCGATGCTTCAACGACCAATTATCTATTGACTGCCCACCAAGTGAGTTGTTTAGTACAATATTTGCTGTTCCAAAGTTCAAAGGTTTATTTACTGTAATTGATTTGTACGGCTTGTAATACATGTACTACTGATTTGACTTTAAATAATTATCCGTTATTCATCATCTAAAATAACGGTTCTGTAAAGGCTCCGTTAATGTAGTTATAAGGGAAATATTTACAGTTAAATGTCAAAGAAGCTGTCTTTAATGAAGTACAAATGCTTGATATATCTAGTACAAAGAGGTCTTTATCAGTGCGTGCGTACCTTTCACAGTTTTAATGGTTGAATGCGTGAATTATGTTTTCTCTCTCAATATTATCATACATTGCGTTTCATTGATGCACCAATTAATGACATGCAATGTCCCACCTTATAACAAAACGGTAATAAAAACATGATTCAACATATTACTTGTCATGACAGATCGGAATAAGAAATACATCTCTATTACGTTTTTCTTCCGGAATGAGGAAATAACATTTCATTTCACTGCACGTTTTGCATGTTATTAAAATGCAACGCAGAACCTTTAATACATGTAACATTTGTACAAAATGAAATTAGAAAAAACACCATGCATGAAGTAAAAGTAAAATGTTTTGTTGATAAAGTAGCATTAACATTTTAACAGAAAGTACACCATGTATTAAAGACGTAATTCGAATTCACAAATAGAACAGTAGATCGTGCATCCTAAGACGGGATTATTCAAGTTTGATTTATCGAGGGTCCAATATCATGCACCAGCTTAAGTCATGCTGACTGGATAGTCTAATGAGAGTAGTATATTTCTAATTTTGTCTTGATTAAGCCATTCAAGAACTGTAAAACATTAGTTCTATTTTTGAATAGGTGCTAAATTGAAAACTCTCGAAAAAACCGCGATCATCCAACGCAATATAAAATGCTAATACAACTTCAATAAAATATCACGAAAATAACTTTTCTTGTGAAGTGTTTCCTTCTCGAAAAAAATATATGTACCATATGCTTGCGGACATTAATAAAACGTACAGACGTTAACTTTAAATTGTTGTTCCAAAAAATATAATTTCGTATTCAGTATAGTATATTGCGGATATAATTCACTTGTTCATTGGAAATAGTACGATCCATCCTAATCACACTTTTGGGAGTTTGTTTAAAGAAAACTTTATATCAAGTCTTGACCGATAGTCTATGTCCGATGTGAAGTGTGGTTATCTTGTCACTGTTCTGTGTTTGTTCTTGTTTCTTTATTTTCTTTTCATGTTGCTTTTAGATGTGTGCGCTGCAGTTTTTTAGCTTCTAATTGCTTCTATACCAAGACCGATATATCGTCATTTTATTGATGTCAGTGTTATTATCCCCAAGTAAATATTGCCGCTATCATTATGGAGTGGCCCAATCAGACTTAGAAATAGTTTAATTAGATCATTGGTTTAAAATGCTTACAAAGGAATTGTGTGTCTGGTTCTTGTCAGATAGGGGCACTATTGTATACAACGGACGTGTAAATATTACAATAAATATTTAATTCATTTGGATTCAATGACTTCATGTTAGTTTTAACCTTTTGTGTCCATACGGCTAAGATAAAAGTGTTTAACATTCAACAAAGAGAGATGCCATCAGCTTATTACATTGAGGCGTTTATGCAACAATATCATTCATGGGAAATTTACGACACATTCGGTAAACACAGAACAACAAACAGAGGCGGTTTTCAAACGACATGACGAAACACACTCTGTCAGATCATAATTACATTGAATGAGAAAATCGTATTCGTTGATTGAAATTGTCATAAGCGGCGTATTATATGTTTTCAGAATTGTGGTTTGCAATGACAGTGTTGTCATATGAATATCGTTTATATTTATCCTTGTAAGTAATGGCACCATAAAGCTTAAACTAAAAAAATATATTACCTCAGCTCAGTATAGATATGCCGTATTCTTGCAATATTTGGGCTTGCTTAACTATTCATAGTTAGGTAGAAGTATGCACAGAAAGGTCAATGGAGATAAATGCAAAGCTTAACATTATTTTAAGTTAACACGGTTATTCCGACGGTTTGGATATTTTGACGGTTTGATCATTTTGCGAACATGAGGTTAAACATAGTAATATCATCAAGTAGACTTTCAATAATCATGATTATAACAATATTTATAACAAAATGATTTCGTAAGAGCTGCGTTTGATAAACCCGCTCAAGTTGAAGAGACGTAAACTCCTTTTGGTACATTGTAGCACAAACCAAGGACAATTGATCACCTTCAGACGAATGCTTGGTTTCAGTCTATTGTCGTCGTAAACACTTCAGCTGTAGATTTGTAAGTCATAGTGACGTCACGGATCTTTTTACTTTAATTTCAAGTCTAAAAACTGATCGCCGTATTCATAATTAATTGTATTCATTTGAATGCAAAAGAACAACTATTTTTGGGTTGTTCATAAAAACTGTCATCAGAGAAGACGATTTCATAGACAATTTACGATGTGTCACTCAAGTTCATTCTCTAATTTCCCTCTAACGGGAAATAGATTAACCTCCAGGAATTACTTTCTATAGATTCTGGAAACTCACTGTACTATTGAATCAATTTACCTTTTTCAAAGAAGATATAAAGATAAGAAATTGGACTTAGCTTATAATCTTTACGAAGACATAACTAATTGACATTACGCCAGTTTACGCCCCTTAAATCAATTTCAACCATAGATTATAAACACATGGTCCGATGAATTAACCTGAAAACCTTCCTTAAGAAACCTTCAACAAACAATCAGTTGGACCAATCGCTGCTCTGGTGTAATGTCACTTACAACATCGAGCCAAAAGATTCACTCAGTAATTGTTTCGTTAACTTATGGTCTGTACAGTGTCTGGCAGTAAGACATAATACTTTTATAGTTTTGCAGGTTGCAATTCACAAGGACTATTGTCGTATGTGGTGGCGGACATTGGTGATTTTATTCTTATTGACAAATATGGTTTGTTTGACCTTCAATTAACATAAAAACTAATTAGGATTAGTGAATAGCTTCCTGAATGATGAATGGTTTTGAAAACAACACAGTTTGCGTGTACTGTATTAACAAATGCATTTTGGCATTCTGTTATAGCGTTCTATATACGTTATCATAGTATAAAAGACGTATGATGAGGGGAATATGGTGCTTTGATGTCGCACACATCATGTGAAGACCATTATACTGATAGTGTCTTTATTTCGTTAAACCTGCAGTAAACATTGTAGGAAATATTATCAACAATGTAATAAACAGTTGAACTGAGGTTTAAACAATGTTTCAGTACGCATTTGGTAGTGCACTGCAATGTTAATATAACATTAAAATTCAAAAATAGAAAACTTTGTATTAAGAACAAGCAATGTCGTTTGTTTTATGACTATTCCATTTGAACAACTACAATTAATCACATTTCTTGACAGTTATTGCCTACGTTAAAATCTTCAATATGTAAACTTTGTAACAATTGAGGTACATTTTGACGTCTAGCAGTCTGTAAAAGTTCTAACAAGTTCGGGTTATGTCTTTTTTCTGTGAGAAATTTAATGAAAATGTCACTCTTTACGTTTGACTTACACATGGTAATGTCTACATTGTATTGTCTGGGACAATGTCATTAATTGTAGTACATCTTCATGACAAAACAGAATGTTCAATACTAGTTTGATGCAATCTCAGAAGAGGAATAACCAAAAACAACATGAATTTGAATACAAAATGCAAGCTATTGTTGTTGCTGTTTTTGGAGCCTTAAACAGGCCATAGTTTTACATTGGGATTAAAAAACAACCAGATAAAATACATGTTAATGCTGAATTACAAAAGCCAGCGTATTAGATACGTTCGTATGGTTGACCTACACATATAGGTTTTGCCTAAACGTTTTTAATTGTCACTTCAATCTGTCTTATAGATTATTCATAGTGCTAATCGATGCGGCTTTATCAGACCAGGTTCTGTATAATAGTTACAGAATACGTTAAGTATTGTCTTATATTGATGGATTAGAGCCCGAAGGCTGAATGATTATGTTATATATATATGGACACTGTAAGTAATCCGGTTTAGATACACTCAACATGAGACGATGATGCTAATGCACTACCAGATGCATTGTATTACTGTATTACTAATATATTAATAGTAGGGCACAAACCAAAGCCACACAGCTAAAAATGTACGACAGCAACGCTTAACCACACGCGCAAGAGTCAGATATAGTACAAGCCATCCAGATCCCCAAACAACGGATGCTTCAAGCGAGCGTTATATGCTCACTCCGCAATGAATGGCACGCTGCGGAATTATGTGCATAATTAGCCATAAAGGGAGGTAATTATAAGTGATAACTACATAAATAGTTGAAATTATCATAAACGCAATACAAAATTGTCTGCTAATTAATATACTGTACTGAATCAGTTATTATCAATAACTTTCTTCCTGTAATCCACTGATTTCTTTTCTTTCACTGACAGTCACGTCGTCTCACTGTTTAATCATATGACATTTGTCAGGCGTAACATTACCCACTTCGCTGTAATCCATACTGTCTGTTAATAAAATGCTATAAAATGGGGATACTAGACATGGTGCGTGATATCTACCATTTATAGATATATCGTTATTGTCTGGTGGGCAATTAGTGCATTCCCAAAGGTATTGTGGTATTTCGTATCAGGTTTATTCAGTGTCACAATATTGGTCTTTTTTCACATAATGTTTTTGACAGACAAAATGGACATTCACCGAGCCGGATGATGGTATAAGAATGGAATTCGATTATTCACACAGACATTTGTAGCACTTCTGTTCAATCCCGAATGGAATAAAAACATTTTAAAACATATCCCTACACGTGTACAACTATAAAAATGAATATGTAAATTAAACATGAACAGATTACAGTAAACTACTTAAATGTAATGTTGCCTCAATTGATTCAGTCGAACCTAAACGAAGTAAAGTCGGACAGACAAACCAAAACACAAATGCGACCGAAACACACAAGCAACATATAACAGAAACATAATAGAACAATTATACAGTACAAAGTACTTTATTTACAGTAATATTATATCGCTCATTTGCGATAATACTATCCTTGTTACTTTGCTTTCGAATATTAATTCATGATAAAATACTGATGCCGTAATTATATTGTTTACATTATCACATCACTATCAAGGCTTCACCGGCATCAACGTATTGCTACTTTGTAGAAGAAGCAGTCGATTGTAGAATTCAAGTTTAATGATGGATTGACAACATTGATTAAACCAATCCTGTAAATGCTAACCATGCTACAAGTCTTACAGCCACATATATATCAGACACGAGGGAAATGTGAAGTGTGTCGCTAACACATTGAAGCTAATTCATCTGATTGTAACATATTGGATATGCCATGGTGGCTGGTTCATTAGCTACGCCAGGTCAAATTAAAACTACTTGTATACGTTTGCAATATTCTGGTTGACAATTCCTACCATCAACTACAGCATACGTTTTAACGTGGGACGTACTTCATCAGAGGACGAACTATCAAATCGTATCAGCGTTAGCAGTGGACAATATCATTATCAAGTGATGTAAATACAATGTCAATGTTATATGGTGTAGCAAGCAAAACGTTTTCATTCCTTAGTTACGTTTATCTTCCTCAACATAATGTTTTCATGTTTTACTTCGCAACATTAAAGAGATTAAGTCATGTACTAAATGGTAATTATGTTTTTGGTAATTGAAAGTTATGTTCCAATTTCCTTTATGTCGATTGTTTGGGTAAAACAATCTATCTCAAATTCTAATAAAATGTCGTCTCAACTATTGCTTAAGTTATCACAGATTTCAGTATACATGTATTCCCCTTCAAATAAGGCTGTCATTTCAAGATACAAAATAACAAAACACGAATATATCACGATTCGTAATTTCGAACAGTTTCCTTATTACCATACTAATGGTGTGTTTATAAGATGTATAGACGGTTTGAAAAGACAGAATGATTGTTTCAAGTAGAATAACAAAATGCAAAAGCCATTGACATACATTTTAAACGTGTTCCTGTTACTTCGGTGTCTAGTATTTACACTTCATCTACGATTGTTTCGTTCAAAATTACCATGTTTTAATGAGTTTCGTTGTAAACTTTCCACCATTTCCATATTTTATCGTTTAACGAGTCAACCTACGACACTGGCTGTTAATGTGACTTACGGCCTCATTAAAACAAATGATGAATTAAGATATTCAAGATACAAGACAAAATTAGGAACGTCGTGCAATATTGTATACGCGTTGATGATCGTAAGTTATTTATGTCGACGAATTTTGATAAATCTTTGAAGATTATTATGATATTCCAAAACGCATGAATGATTATTGCAGAATATTGACTTACGATAGATTAAACATACTAACCATTTATTTCCCAGACTTAAAAAAATATTCGGCGGCTGTTATAAGTAACACCCCATGTACAATTTGCAGCTCCCGTTGAATTTGATTTTCTTTGCCAATACATTTGCTCAAGTGTCAATTATGAACAATTTTTTACTAATATCAAGCTACATAAAGGATCCAAATTAGGCTTTTTACGCATAACTTGTGAATAGTTCGACCTGTGTGTTAAACTTCCTTTTGCTATGACAGCCATGACATTATTTGGACTGAACCATTGGCAATCCATATAGGAATGAACGGTTGTCGGTCTTTAAAAAAATAGCTATACCCTTTTGAAAACCCCTTATCGATACTTTCTGTGTACACTATGACAAAATATGGTTTACAGAATTAACTACTTCGTCCACGCATACCCTCAATCGAACTGTTGACGTTTTTATGTAACGCTGCCTAAAATCGCAATTTCGTCAGAGCAGGCTAGAATGATGTCACGCATCACAATCATAACTTGCTCTAACTGGGTATTCAAGAAATTAACAACGAACACACATTGAATACCGACTGATATACAATGACGGTTTGGAGTTCCTACGCGTAGGAATCAACCACGAAGGCCGTAAAAGCATTAATTTATTTCGATTCTAACATGATTTATCTCACAAATATACATAAAGCCAGTGTTACTTCGAAAGTGTACTTTGTTTACGTTACTTGTTAACCTGTTTACCGTCACTAAAATACGATGTGGTGTCACTTTCATTGTACAATGGTATGATTTGTTCTTTGTCGATGCAGTGACCGAAACACTACTGGGTTGTTAGTAGGCAATTTGAGCTCAAAGCATGATTTTTCAAAATAACTGAAGTAATGTAAATGCACTTTTAAATTAGCCATTTCCACTTAAATTTACCAACGAGGCAAATGGTGCTTATCAATATGGTATGTCTAGCCAATACCGGTATCAATTTATGTGTATCACTTTAAGATGAGAAAGACCTGCTTACACAATTTCGTCGACATAATCCGTCAAAGTAGAAAACAGTTACATTTTGTATAACACTTTATCTTCTTGATGATATAAAATATCACTTAGTTTAAATTATCGTAAACTTGATAATATAAATGGATTTCATTTTACAGGATCTAGGGATGTGATTGCGCATTTTTGGACAACCGGAGAAACGTATTATCCGAGTTACTATTCCATTCCATCCTATAAAAATGTTTAAATTGAGTTCGCGTACAGATTTATATCAATGCCGGGTACACTGGCGCCGCTACAGTATGATTGTAGCATAAACATGCAAGTGCCTACGGTACTGTTATACTAGATAAATCGGAATAGTAACCATGGAAGGACATAAGTTAATCAGTCGTTCAGTTGTTGATACCTTCCATGTCATGTTTATGTTTACTAAATGTGTCATAATGCTGAAGCCTCGCAAGTGCATTCTGCAGAAGCCTCATGTGTATCTGCATTTAGAATGATTTTGGAATAAAACACATGCTTAAACTAGTTGTATCACTAACCTATACTTTATGTTGTTGCTTGGGGAGAGTGTTATGATCATAATGTGATTAGTGTCCGTTAGATTCATTGTTTGTATGACTTTTTAATCGAACAGTTTTGTTTGGTATTACAAAATATATTGAAAATTTCATAGCACGACTACCATATTTTAAATGATATGTTAGATTCGTTACTAAAATACGAATGAACAGGAAATAACATTCTCATAAATTGATAAAGGTGTCTGGACGCCATGTCATATATAAATGTTGCGGGTGCCAAACAATTATTGAAAGTCAGAGATACATTATGAATGTCAATAAGACAATATTCGGTTTCTTGTCAATATTTATTTGCATCTGCTGCATTGTCCTCGTTTGATACATTTAATACACACCATTAGGGTATTGTCTAAGTTTTGTAAATCGTCTAGCAGGGATGTTCGTATGCATATAATATTGCACTAATATTAGTGTGCCAATAACATTTGTACTCTGGGTCTTACAAATATTTGCCTTATTGTGTAAACAAATGTTCTGTTTATTTCTGTTTTACTGCTCTCTAGTACATTTTCTGATATCATCATATAGTCTGGATAAGTGTTGAAAGGTTTCATTTGTCGAGTAAAATAATTGCATATACCATTGTATAAAATCCTAGGAAGCATACTACTAGTATTGCTTACTGTTTTATCGTGTAGCTAACGTAGCAACGAGGGTGATAACTAGTAAAGAAATAACAAATACAACAAACACTAGCGTAACACAACCTTCCTGTTAACCAAACCATTGAAAAATCTCGTTGACAAATAAGCCGCAAGTTACGTGTGACAAGTTGGTAATTTAACTACTATATGTACATTTATGTAATACGGAGTGTCATGACACAGATAATTGTTTTATTTTAATCCACAAAATTTATTATTAATGTGTTATCGTTTAAATTATGAACAACCCCATAATCATTGACAAATATCAAATATAGATTTAAGACAGTCACAAGTATACGGACAAAGTAACGCTAAGCAAGGACAACCCTATCTGAACGAATGGAAGAAGCCTTGTGCTGGACGAAGGTTTTGCCAAATGGCACATACACGATGGACACACTTTTATGAAACCATAATGGCAAAAGTAAAAGTCATTAATATGTAATATTATACATGCTTTAAAATCACTATGACATTTATTATTCTAATCTGACCGAACAGCGGTTTTAGAAGTATATGTTATTGTCACCCTTTCTGACATCTCCCTGGATGAGAAATTACATGTACTGTAAGAACGAGCGTAATTTAATCATGTTTCCCTTGTGTGATAACCAAGAACTCATGACTTCATTAAAGCATACGACCTCAACATCACTTACTTAAAATTCCTCGTATGTCATGTTACAAAATTGGGTTAGTGTTTCTACAATGTAAACGCTGTATTTTTTCAACTTGGTTAGAACTAATAAATACTGTGAAATATCAAATCTGACATGTAAGGTTAGTCGAGTTGAAAGGATGGCTAAACAACATATTATATTATGTTAGAATGTTAAAACTGGAAATGTGTTCATAGGATGACCTCACTTGTAAACTTACCATGCCGAGTATGTAGTTAAATTGTATATACTGACTGATATTCCAATACCATTTGATGCCAGCCGCAAAAATACATGTTCTGGCAAACATTTATGTAAAATATAAACTAATCTTCGTCAAGTTTGTACTATACCAATATCAATTACACCAACTGTTTTTAACGCAGAACAACAAAGTGGTGACCGGCGTTATAAAGAGTTCCTTTAAACTCGTAAACAAGAATTTTGTTAAAATGAAATCCTGCAAATATTCTAATTCACAAAGTGCTACTTATACTCCGCGCATTGATTGTCAATGGCAATGACAATTCTTTATTTCATATTGGCCACCATCCCATAACAACAATATAAACATTTTTACAGAACATACATAGGTTAGTACCTGAAATAGAGACACATAGTTTGAAAACAAGTGGTGAATAAACATTTCTAAGTCAGAAAAAAATATGAAGTTCAACATTAAACAAGTGATAAATACATACATATATTTACATTTGCTTTTCAAATAATAGTTTTGTCGGTATGATATATAAAATCAATACACTTATAATGAACATTCAAATTATTGCTAATTAATTCAAATTTGTAAAATGAACAATGTTTCCATTGCGTAGTTTACCTTGTCAAAACGATATACAAGGCAAACGTGATGGAATGTGGTTATTAACATGACATGGTATATAATATTATATGCAAACGTGTATAATAGGCCTACATTTGATATTAACAATAATTATTTGAATATACATGGCTAAATAGTGTCATGTATTATTTTGTTGCAAGAAAAGGAGAAAGATTATACATCTGAACGATGTATGACTAGGATTATTGTCAAATAACTACCGTGTTACGACTTATCTCGTCTGAATCCTTGAGAGTGAACTGTACTTCAGGTATGAATAATATATAAGACACTTGCAGTACTGGTAAACTTTGCATACTCGTGTTAACATGATTTTGTTTTCTATTTTCCAGACTGTATCAATAGCAGTATCCGTGTTGACGCTTGGTGCCATTGCTGTTGAACGTTACTTCGCCATAGTTCACCCATTACGACGGCGTTTAACTCCATGGACAGTCACACTCTTCATCATCGCCATATGGATAACGTCTATCAGCATAGCCGTACCAGAACTAATATATCAAAAATTACATCGCCTGTATCCCGAGTACGTCACCAACTACTTGCAGTATTGTGGACAGACATTACCATATGAACAACAGCAGTATTATCAGATCTTTCTAATGGTGATGTTGTACGATGTTCCAATGTGTCTTATGTTTTTTGCCTACACAACAATTGCTTACCGTCTGTGGAAAGACAATTTTCCAGAAAATGTGAACAGTCGTCTAAACGCCGGTGAGTATCTTTCCATTACACTTAAGAAATTGTACACGCGTATATAAATTTGTCGATAAAACGTGTTTTATCTTTATAACATTTGCATTCAGTCAAGATATACTTAGCATGTACGTACATTTAATGTATAATAGTAATTAATGGCAGTTCATTGCTGTTTTACGATCTCTGGTCTTAGACAAAACGTACCAAATAAAGACAGTGTGTCATCAACAAATAGAACACTTGATTTTATAAATGTGCATTTAATTCATACAGTAGTACAGAAATACTTGATATATTATTTTGAAGGAACATTTACTTAAACTTTAATTCGAACACAAAGCTGTGCCTTGTTAGTTTTAAGAAACTGGGCGCTTTGAAATTGAAATTAGTTTTCCACAGCGGTTTGATTGGGTGTTCTTATTGGCACACTTGCAATTGTTTACCAAATTTATGTTAACTTTGTCATTAAATGGCAGGGAAGAAATTTACAAATATAATAAAAACAGCAGATCACCAAAACAACAAAATAGAATGTACGTGTATAATTGATAAAAAAACCTTATACGCAAATTATTGCCTCAAAAACGGTAATTGAAAACAGTGATTGCGTAGCATACTAAAATATAAAACAATTAACACCCAGGTCAGGATGGCATGTTAATGTTACAACTACAAGATATACGTAGAGTTACGAAGGTTTTAAACGGAATATATCTAATCAATGAAAGAAGCAGGTACTATAAAGTGTGTTTTTGGCCCAATACCCGATTTTAATGAAGTTTCTCTAGAGGAAAGATATATACCCGCCTGTAAACGATTTTGGTATTTTTAATATTTTCTGTTTAGTGTACGTTGCCATAGAAACCGTTTTTTGTTTTTTTCAAATATGCAGTAATCTGTGTTTTTCTTCTAATTTGAACGAAAAAACTATCATAGGAAGGCATACATTTTCATAATGTTGAAGGAAATTCAAAGAAAATCTTGAAAAGCAAATGTACTTTGAACGTTGTTTTACTTGTACTAGGATGTTAATGTTTCCCATAAACTATTAATAGTTTATTCTCATTACACTTATCATATAGGAAAATCATTATGATTTAACTTACATTAGACCATGGGACGACCCGTCTCGTGCTATTACTGGCATATCTGTCTGATCTTGTCAACATCCGGCAAAGCTTGGTGAGATAGGAATTGCTCTTTGCAATTTCCATTCCTGAAGATAGTACTTGTTTTATTACAGTTCCCCGCAGATTGTTTCCTTAATGTGATCTTGAGGAACATTAACCACGACCTTTTGCAATTAATGTCTTGAATTTTGCATTCCTCTAATTTATCAAACCTCGTTGGTAACGAGAAAATATACTGAGTGTTTTATATGCCCTTGAATAACAAATGAAGGTCACACACATTGATTAGGACGTGTCATTTGAAGTAATGACTTATAATTATTTGTCACGTAGTGCAATTAACTTAATAGTCCCGCCCGATAGCAATACAGATTCATATTTACTAGTATGTAAACTGTTTGTATGCACTGAGCAATTTTGAAAAGTGGTTTGCAGGTTATTTTGTTTTCTTTTAGTTAGTTTGATGTCAAAATAAACGAGCCAGTCCTGTCAATACGTTATCGCTCCACATATCATGGCATTTGTACCTGCCTTGATCAACAATAGTTCCAAGTCATGTTCAGAATTTTCAATATATCGTTCGAAAGTCGCCCTGCATCCCGCCTGTAACTGAATGAATGAAAGAATCAACGAAACGCATACTAAATACTGTCATTTGATTATTCTGTACCGGTAGACTGAC
This sequence comes from Spisula subtruncata, assembly GCA_963678985.1. Lineage (NCBI taxonomy): Eukaryota > Metazoa > Mollusca > Bivalvia > Venerida > Mactridae > Spisula > Spisula subtruncata. The sequence continues at coordinate 41,769,074 of OY787662.1, read as the reverse complement.
GGAGACCATTGTATTTTCTTATTCGCTTTCGCCAGGGATGGGATGATCAATAATTCGAGATGAAGGGTCGTGGAATATACACTGTATAATTCAAACTAAATATAATATCTTAAATGCGTCAAGAGTTTTCAACGAAATTGCACATATTCGCAGAGACGAGTACGTGGTCTATCACGATAAGAAAGCATTTCTAAATGAGTTTGATCACTCCTTATTTTGTCTTCCTTTACAAGGACCTGTTCATGGTTAGCTGTACTACAATTTTCTTTAACCATTATTAATGTATCGTTTATGGATATACACGTATATGTTAAATGTTTAAGGTTAATTTTGATGAGACGGATTGCTAATTAACACTATTGCAGAACGCAAATCCAAGCAGGCAGATTATATTAAATTAAAGTGTGAATCTCGTATTCGGTTAAATTAAGAGCATAGTATGTATGATTTTATCAATTTATAAAGGAGGATTTGCCCATTCACCGACTATTTTGTTTAAGTTTTTATTTACCAATGACATTAACACAACACCTACAAACGATTCGTTAAATTTATTAGAACGTGATAATGAAAGTGTTCCCTCGAGAAAACTCGCAAATGAAACAATCGCCGGTATTAACTTGATGGCGTTATTTGCTAAGCATATGATTGATTCTTAATTAAAAGATATAATCATGTTCCATCGCATTTCAATCTCATATCAATGTCAAAGATATAATAGGTAATTTTACTTACGATTTCACATCTAAAAAGGTGTAATATTGAGAGTTATATGCATTACCAGTGCCATATTAATATGTACTAACATGCAACACGTACATAAATAAATAATTAAATTATAGTATGAGAAATATGATCAATTAATTAATTGTACGACACTCATAATCTGCAATAGTTTATCCGCTATCAAAGAATAGCACAAATAATCAGACTATAATGATAAAGGTATATTTGGTTGTAGGCAGAAGAACACAAATGGTGGGCTCAAGACAAGACACGCAGATGAATACACGCAGAAAAGCTGCAAAAATGTTGATGACCATTGTAGCATTGTTTGCTTGCTGTTACCTTCCACTGCACGTCTTCAACATTCTGAAGTAAGTGAAAAGTATTTTTGTTAATAGCATGATTATTCATAAGCAATATAGTCATTTGGTTGTCTGAGAGCACACCATGTAATGTTCTATATGCTGTGTGTTACCCGTATGGTAAATAAGAGAATGGTATTATTAGCAAAATACTATAAAGTAAACTGGAATGTTAAGCATATCTCCTACATTTATTGTCATTATCTGCGGCGTTATGACTTACCCATTTGTCAAAAGCAGTGTTACCTTGCAGATCATAGTTAATGTATGTTTAGTAGGTTGATGTTTCCCTTGGTGTCCGAAGATAATGTCTGATGAACACTGTAAAATACAAACACGGGAAAATACACCTTGCATGTTCCCTCATAAGATTATAAGATTTTTGTCAAACACCATTAACTTTATATTTATACTGTTTGACATCAATTCCAAGGCAAGTATCTGGATCTCCCTGCATAAATTGTTGTGAAGTTCACTGAATACCTACAAAAAGCAGGTGTCACATTTTCTCCGTATATGAATTGAAAGTTCTTGAATCAAAGTTGTTATAATACGCATGTTCCGGAATATAATACATTCAGCAAGTTCTTCCTAGAAATACTTGCTGAAAAGGTGACGTTTTGAAACATAACTACAAAATAACTGTATTGTGTTAACAATCAAAGCACACCGTACCCATTATTTTTGATGTTCTATAAAGGCTATCATGTAGCCTTATGTAACGTGTGCATTCATTTATGTACCCAAAGTAGTATAAGCTAAGTTTATATAGGACTGGATTACCGGACTGGTGTAAAGATTGGGTTGCAACACCTAGACACGGTCGTCCATGATCATTCTTAAACATATATAAATGTACAAATGTACATAAAGTAATTTGCCCTCAACAGCTGTCTGACGGTTACATGTTGAACAATATGGTTGGTAACCAAGCAATACCGTCGGCCCTATCCATAAACAACAGCCTGCTAAAAATGCTTAATTATAAAAAATGTATGTGATGAAACTTCTATTTACGCTCGGATTATATGTGACATTCGTAGAACTTCGCTTAACAACTGAGTTAGATCAAACACTCTTGAAATTGAATTATCAATAGTTCGCTTAAATGTTCAAATGAATTTTACAAACACCAATCAATGCTGCAAATTTTAATCATGCATGGGCTGGATGTGGCATTGTTAGAAATTCGCTAAATAATGCGTTGTGTCAAGCATTTTTAAAGTAGAATTATAATTGAATTATCAAGACTGATCCAGAAACAAAAGCATCCCACATAAAAGTTTGAACCGAGAGTTGGATTTAAATCCATATTAAACCGTGCCATTTACGAGGCAATTGTACAGCGCTTGAGAACTGCGACAACAAGAAAAATGACTGTCAAAATGCCATTTTAACTACGTCTTTAAAGTCATATAGTAATATTTTATTACATTATTTCAGATTTAACGGAACGTTATACACATGGGATGACTATGTGGTGATCACATACGCTCTGATCTCCCGAGGTATGTGCTACATGAACAGCGCAATGAATCCCATTATCTACAATTTTATGAGTGGTATGTATCTTGTTTTAACATGCTTTGTACCAGAACATCCTTATTCTGTTTTAGTTTCGTTATGTCAGAATATGTTGAATGTGTTTATCACTCATTATATATATCTTGTTAGAATACTAATGATACGAAAGAAATATCCTGAATGTTGTCAGCTGCTGTCACTTAAGCTATGTCACGTCAGTAAGTAATTTATGGTTGCACAATATACTACTTTTGAAAATAAAACTGAATAGTGAATTGGTATAGCATCTACTGCTATTTGAGTTCCGTGTATACTTGCATATTAAGAGCCTTACATGATAACACGTTTTCTTTATATATTTTTAGGAAAGTTTCGACAAGAGTTCCGTGCAACTTTCAGTCGTTGCCACAGTCCATTCCAGGACCAACTTAAAACTCCTGTACAGATGTATAACTTCCGAGTGACTCGTACGAACGGACAAACAAGATCAGAGAGATATTCAATGAATACATTCTCTACAAGACACAACTGGAATAATACAAACGGATCGAAAAGATCACCGTGTTAAGTATGGATTAGTAAACGAGTGTATATGTTAATGATCAAAAATGAACTAGTGAAAGGTCTATCATTATGATATCAATATTTCACTGTTACTTGGCTGTACAGACCTATTCCAAATATTCGCAATTTTCTATGGCAACCCATATACATGTACACGAATATGTATTACATACACAATATCACTTGATTTAACATTGCATGGATGTATGTGAAGAATAAAAAGTGTGCATTTAGTGGAACATCAAACTATCAATTAACAATTAACAGCGATAAGCATTAGCAAAACCGCTACGAATCACTGCACAAAACGTGCAAACGCGCATGTTTGTATTTCATAGTCATCTTCGTGATTTGTTTCAATGAAATGTTGGAGATTTATAAGATGTGCTCTGGGAAATAATTGAATTGAAATGCCAGACTCGTATATTATTGAGACATGAAGAATATATTGGTTGAGATTGTAAAATGTTGAAGTATTTTCATGTCTGAATGTACATCACCACGGAGATTGTTATCATGTGTTCATCAAACGTCGAGAGACTGACATAACGTATTTATATCTGTTCGAGTTCTCATCGATATGTTGATTACCATGTTCATTAAACAGACGCACCATAAATTTCGACGATTATGGTTGATGTATAATGGATTGTATTCAGTAGACCAACATTACATTTCTGATAAACTCCACCACTTCTAAAACGATAACAGTTTTTGGCATAAGGCTTCGCCCCAAGGCCATCATTATGATACCAATTTATCAGCCTACTAGAATTGACCCTCCAAAATCCCCAAACTCCCAATCACCACGTTCATGCGCAATATAAAAGTAGTTCTTCGCGGATCTCACTAACACGCCTTTGAAAATGCAGAACATCACTATTTTACATTACAGTTTCATAAAAAAGTGTAAAAGAAATATTATTGAAGCAAAATTTCTAAGCATTGACTAGGACATAGTTTCTATTGTTTACATATTCATGCGAGAATAAGTTTCTCACTTGACGGTCTTATGCCGAAAAGATACGAGTGTTTACGGAGACAGTAAGAAGAAACTTTTTTCTGAGACATTTTTTAAAGATATTATATTTGGTATTTATATAAACATATTTTAAATATAGTTATTTCATTTTTTTTGGATACCGTAATGCCCCATACATAAGTCGCACTTCTTGAATACCGCGATTTCCCGTACATGAGTCGATACTCTGTATAAGTCGCACCCATCAAATTTTTTTAAATCTCTTTAATTTAACATACTTCAGTATTAGAAAGTCGACATCAGCCATAAGTTTCAAAATCTTTAAGAAATTGTTTCACAAAACATAAGCAAGGCACTACTACATATTGTTTAATTGTCACGTTCTATGTAACTGTGCATGTATGTGGGTAGTGGGAGGCATAAATGTCATTCTGACATCTCTTGTTAACTAGTACTTATACTAGATAGGCAAGTTAAGCATGACCAATAGATTAAACCTTCGACTTTGTACGGTCAACATAACTGTACACTGCAGCTGACAGTTAAAGAGCGTGGATCCGTTTATATATACATCAGATTAGTCACTAAACTTCTTCCCAAGGATACAAAGTTTAGCCCCAGGCCTTCAGCGCTTCAGCGCTTACAGCGCTTTGCTTATATGGTATTTTTTGTTCTCAGACAGTTATTTTGAACCAAACATGTTTTGTTCGAAGGGAATGTCGTGTAATTTCCATGTAACTATTCCATATACATACATTTGTATACGACGTTGTCCTTTATTATGTATAAACAGTTCTAACACCAAAAAGTTGTGAGTGTAATGTTATTATTTTATATAATTATACATTGATTTGTTTTTACAAAATGTTGAATACTTGCTTAATCCCATTTTGTTTCTTGTTACATTCTAAAAATTATATCTGACCCTAAACAGTTTTCCCTACAATTTGGTTACTTACAATTGTCATTCTGAATAAATATTGTAATTAATACTATATAGATAATGTTTGCCCTTGCAACAGAATGTCAGGAACGACGATATCGCGACAGAAGGTATATACGTTGATGCGGGTATATATGTGCATACGAGCATGTAGTCAGTTATATTTATGCATCAGTTGCTATTAATGGCAAATCTTTCATACTTGTATGCATGTTTATTTCAAACTATCTGGCTTTCCTAAGGCGAATGTGCTAGATCGAAAGATTATATGCCCATCTGAAGTCTATTGCATACCCTACCTAAATTGACTACCTTAGATGGCAAAATATAATTGTTTATTATGATAATAACGATAGTGGTTCCGCTTTCTGTACATTGTATCAGTTGTACGAGGAGCATTCAAAAAATACGTAGACAAATCAATTTGCTAGCTTTTTTTTTCAGATAAATCAATAATTGTTTACTATGTTGTTGCACCCCCTTTATTCGCCAAAATCCAAAAGTTTCATACAAATCGGACCGACGGTTAAGTGATGATCATGCTTTATGCATTGCACCTATAGTGACCACGGGGCAAGTCCAGACGTCGTTGTTGACGTCATAGGTTTCGGTAACCTTAGAACATCTTCTAAATTCTCACAATAATACTCCTTGTACAACTCCAACGATTCTGTTTAATGACCAATTTACAACGGCGGATTAAACTTACAAAAACCACGAATAGCATTAATCATTTCATTTGTTGTTTAGAGTTTCCCAAATCGCGCCAATATCAAAGTTGTGACGTCCAGAAAAGCGTAATTTTGGACTTGATAGGACATGTTTAAGCTGATTAAATCAAGAATATATACAACCCCGGCACTGTATGTTTTACATGATGTTCCGGCACTTCGTCTAGGTGAATTCTCCAATTTTCGGCCACGATTCAAGTAAAAATGTCTGTTTAAAATCTGTTTATACCAGGCGCAGCACATAATTTCAGGATTACGCGTTGCCCCGTGGTTTAACGCGACGTCACATTTTCTTTGCGCTTTTAAAAGTGACTTTGTAGGATAACTGATATCTCTGTAACCATATTAAATATGACTTCATAATTTGAAATACAGAACTACATAGTCTCAAACGATACATACAGTAATTCTAAAAAGGTTTCGCAACCGTTTAAGGTAAGTGATGGGGTGAAGAAATCAACACCAGTTTTATACGAGATAAATCGATGGGTTGCCCCGTGTGTTCAATTTTACGTTGCTATAACTACCATATTTTCGAATATAACATATATTTTTCGCAATAAAGATACGCACTGAATTAATTTCTAATTTCTACCAATTATGATGAAATTCGGATGATAGATAGTTAAACAATGGATGTTGTCTACGTATTTTTTGAATGGCCCTCGTATGATCATTATATTGTTTTGATGTAAGTACATTTATGTTGGTGCATACTAAGGCTTTTGTTGTTTATTGTATTCACCTTAGATCATGCGAAACAGGGCTACAGTAATAGATGAGGAACAAACACACACTTTTAACATTCTAAATGGACCCAAAAAGGTGATTAAGGGTGATGGTATCGCTAATTTCATTAATGGGAAATTTACGACACGTTCTGTAAACACAGAACAACAAACCATGAGGGTTTTCAAAAGGCAAGATGAAACACACTGTTTGATCATTACATTGCATGAGAAAATCGAATTCGTTGAAAGGAATTGCCATAAGCGGCAAATCATAGGTTTTCAGAATTGTGGTTTGCAATGAAAGTGTTGCCATATGGATATGCATACATGTAATGCCATCATAAAGCCGTAAGGTATAGTTAATATATGTATTACCTAGTAATGGTATACCGCAAAATTGGACACATACGAGATAATATACGACAAAATACCAACTCTACAATCACTATGATCGTACATGCATATTTACTTTAACCTTTTACCAGATAATCTTAAATTAGCATTAGACAACTGAGAAAGACAGATATTATGGGCTAACAAATTAATGTTTGTCAAGAGATTCAATTCACCCGTTTAGTAACATTTGTATCTAGTAATTAACCTGTCCATATTAACATAATAACGTCAAAGTCAAAGCACAATGCATTTGAATACGTAACGTTCATGAAGTTTTATTCTTGCAATAATGAAGCATGTTAATACTATTCATAGTTAGATACAAGTAGGCACATACTAGAGATCAACACAGTTGAATACAAATATAGATATGTTATAACTTAACATGCTCAGTCCAACAATTTAGGTGGAGTCGAAAAACATGCAACAGTTTAAGCACCGTGCGAATTTGAGGTTTGTACACATTTAAATAAATCATCAAGTGAGTTTTTAATAATCATTATACTATCAATTCTTAAAAATAACAATTTCCATAACAACTGCATTCAACGTTTAACAGAGTAGATGATACGGTAAAGCGACGCGCACGAAATGTAAACTCCTTTTGGTATATTGTAGTTCCAAACAAACTCAATTGATCACCTTCTGACGAATATTTTATTTCAGTATATTGTCGTCGTAAACGCTTCAGCTGAGGATTTATACGTCATTGTGACGTCACCGTTATTTCAAACGTTAATTTCAAAGTCTGAAATAGATCGCCGTATTCATAACTATAACTATTCACTTGAATGCAAGAGAATTGTTATTTTTGGGGTGTTCATAAAACTGACATAGTAATCAGAGAAGAGGATTTCATAGACAATTTACGATGTGTCATTTCATTTCCTCCTATAAATTCCTCTAAAGAGAATATATTTACCCCCAGCAGTTACTTCTATAGAAGCTAATGATACTATTCGATGATTGTATCGCTTTCAAAGAGGATATAACTATAAAGAAGTTGGATTTAACTAATTTCGAAAAGAGTCAAAAGATTATATTATAAGTACTTCTTCCGCTAACTATTGATATGTACATCGTCTTGGAGTAAGATAATAAACTAATATGGCTGCTTTGGTATACGTTTGCTGATAAACATAATATATTATATTCACTGTCACAAGGAAATATGCCACCTTTTATCTGACGATTGCATTCCACAGAACTACGTAAGGAATACAGAATCGGCTTAATTGAGTCGTAAATGATCAGATGGTATGTCACATGGCTTGCTTTTGAGAGTTTATGCAGCTATACTTGTAATTGGTTTCTTCTTCTCTTATCAAGCGTGTATTACACCAACATATTTCATTCAATGATTTCTAACATATATCACATAGCTACTTCATTTATTAGATGCCTTTATGTTTACTGTTTCATTACCGTTCAAGAACATTTAATTTGAAGTATGACATAACGTGCTGTTTATTTGTTTGCTTGATTGTTTGTCTGTGTTTTTTTTGCTTCGTCTGAGTAAATGGTACAACCTCACATGATAGTGTAATCAAGAGGTCGGCACTCACACCGTTTACAGTGCAACTGTATATATGTAGTGTTGTAGTGTAGTATTAAAAGTAAGCATTGAGTGATAACAACAATGCTACAAATACCATACAACATATGTATGAATGTTCAACACCATACAAAGCAATATTACGCGAAGTTAGAACAACCCGCGATCTGATTGCGTGGTTTTACAATCTCGTAGTACGGAGTGAATCTTATATTAATGACACACTTTTAATTAATACGCCTTTTACGGGTAAGTTAGGACACCTCTTTATGTGGTTCAGTACGAAACAACACTTGTTGGTCTAGGAAAGATAATTATTTGTTACGATGTATATTGACGATATTTAATTAAGCTTATAAATCTTACTAAAATATTATGATTTATAGCATAAGATGAACACAATAGTTCAGTAAATATACTTCAACAATAAGTAAGCAATACAATGTCACACCCGTCATTTTCTGTTATTCAATTCTCTTATTCGTCTATCATTACGTCTGAGAGAAAAATTGTGTCGTTAATTTCCATTTATCTAAGGTCGATATTCCGAGTTCGGCTTCCATGCTTTTAGGAATGTCATCCAACTTCAACTAATGTTTAACAAAATCGTCGACAGATGAAACGTACGTAAATCAACACGTTTCAGATGGTAAAGGCAAACGTCATATTCCACTGTAATTCAAACAAAACACGTCTTCATATTTTAATACTAATTTATATAGATATCAGCTGGATTCATTATCTTTATAATTCGGACGTAAGTCACATTGACAGCCTGTAGCGTGGGTTAACTTTCAAAACAAAAATGGTTGAAATCGACATGAAAACTAATTTTTCATTGATGAAACTTAATACACCGCTCAGCATTAATGACATTTGAAGATAACAAAGAAATACCACTATTTTTATTTTTTTATTTTGTTTTTTAATGAATTATGCCGAGCATAGCCTTTATTTGCTTTATTTCTACTGAAACATGGCAGGCATATATATGTACCTTGTACCACTAATTGACATATGTTATAGGAGAACAATATGAAGGACAGTTTGAGAAGATTGAAGAAACTTACAATGTGCTTCATAATACCATTTGTCCCTACTTCAATCGAATACCATTACTAAATGCTTGGTCCTAGCTGATATTTTCGTTTACGAATAATACTCAAATACTGGAGTACACGCGTATATCATCAATACACACAATCATACGCATGATATGTCTGTTATTTAAATTATATTATTTATTCATACGCGTGCGTGGAAAGACGTTTTGATCATTATTTTACACACGTGAACAATCAAATTCGTTTTATTCCTTAATGGGTCAGTGAATTCCATGTTTCTTGGCTCATGACTGACATAAATATTATGCAAAAATGACAATCATTTTGACATTGGATTAATGGACTACAACAGTACCTTAGAGAATGTACTTATTACCCACCAGACAATAAAGTATATCTATGAATGGTAGATATCACGCAACATGTCTTGTATGTGATTACATATACTATTGTATAGCATCTTATTGACAAACAGTATAATAGTATGGTTAACCAGGAGGTACATTTTCATGTAGTTATGCGCCTGGGAAATGACATATGGCTAAACAATGAAAAACGTGTATGGCTGTGAAAGAACCAACTTCCAGTGGAGATAAACATGGAAAAAGTTTTTAATAGCCACTCATTCAGTTCAGTTAGATATGATTTAACCTAACTATGACAAAGTATGTTATATTGATTGTAGAACGCCCAGATGACTGCGCAAATACGCCATAAAAAATGACGGCAAAAACAGGCTTGCACTAAAATACGTAAATGCATCATTACTACTTTTTATTCATTTTTTAAGCGTTTAATTGCGTAATATAGTCACAGCCTCATACGTAGTTCATGGAATAACATGTAACTGCTAGGTTGCCCTAATGTCCAGATTATTTAACTGGGTAGGCTCGATATGACAGAAATACTGCATGTCATTGGCATCTTTAAAAACATTGAAGCAATATTCACTTACATCCACAAAATTCTTCTAACATACATTTATGCATTTGAGAGATTACTTTTCTTTATCGAATATCGAAAGGTTCTAGGATTTATAACGAATACACATAGCAAATTACACCGTTGTCTCTGTACAGTCCATTTAGGATGAAAATACAGGGACGCAGTGTAACAATCCACTAGTAAGGTGTAAAAAAGTATAAAGGCTTATGCCAACATATCAATGCCAACCTAAAGTCTACCTATTTAAGCAATGCTTTTAATATTTTGGAAACACACAAACGTGACGTCACTGTCAATAAATCCTAACTGGACTGTAATTAAGTATACTTTAATATTTGTTTGCAAACGTCGGAACGCTCATGTTTCAAACTGACCGAATGTGTCTCAATAATTGATTGTCAATGATCAGTTTTCTTCTTCCTACACGAACGCATGTCAAATCATCACAACGCATCGCTTCCTATTGCAACAGAAATGTCGCCTCAATATGAACTATTCTCCTCTTGATTCAATTCCGCATTCCATTGTCCTTATATAAGAATATATAAAGTACCTTCGGGCTCATATTCAATATTTTAAGAATATATAAGGTCCAAAAATGTGACACAGAACGGTGTCTGATATAACCTTTATAAATAATGTATGAGACACTTTAAGAAATATCTTTTCCTATGGTGATTTAATATACCACAGCTAACACAGTCCTAATGTAGAATAATTTGTAGCAATTACTCTTGGAAAGTTTTAATGCATTGTTCTTGCAACATCATCTAACCTAGAATTAACGATTGAAAGAAACGTTTAGGCTAAACAAGCAATTTCATACGCCAAAAGACATTGTCACAAGCTCCAAACCGCAGCATGTTCATTGTTGCCAATGGTCAGATCCATATGCTGGATTGTCTTTATGTAGATTGCATCTGATCTGTGAATAAAAATTCCCACCAACGCGTCCATTCCTTGTCTTTATAAAATAGCATGTACTTCGGTCAACAATAATAAAATACATGTACCTTCATCGTCTAATCGCCGTGACAACGTTTGAAATTCGCCACGTAGAGCTAATTAAATTACATGTGCATCACTTAACTTATCCCAATGGTGTCACTAAAGTTTTCTAAACACAAAAAACACCATTAAAGTAGTACCACTTCATTACAAATTGTCATATTAATGAAGCCGCCGATTAGTGTAGTCAAATCACGTTTAATCCATTTTGATTGGGTCCACAGAAAATAAATTGAATGAGCAGGAAAGCATCTTGTACAGATGTACTCCAATAATGGCATAATCCCAGCTTATATAATGAAAACATTACACTGAATACGACAACGCAAAGAGTGACATTTTAATTACATTTCTTACAAAAAAATATGGAATCGTTACATGTAAGACTTTATCAGACTACTAGTCGTCGTAACATATATCAATCGTAACAACGTTCATGACGTTTGCATACCAAAGATATTAATGTTGGCATTGAAATTCCATACAGAAGTGAGATTGTACCTGCATCGGTAAGACTGGCTTTACAAGATATACGTAAACTAAATTTTTGGATGCCAGGGAATGCCATATTTTCAGGAAATGTGATTAATTGTATGTACATGTTGAAATTTATAAAACATCCGAAATAATATTTTCTTAATACAACGGATTCTATAGATGATATGTAATAATGTTATATGAACTCGATAACAGTACATTGCACTTTCAAATGCTCATTTGAAATGACAACAACACATAATGCGCCTCTATATTGACTGATCATGAAAATAAAACGTATCCGTCGTAAATTAGGCGTATTTACTCAATAGACAAAAGTGGGATGACATGTTCCTTGACTTTCTTGAACTAAGACATTGATTTGTTAGACAACATTTTGTTATTTAATACCAACTTTATTTCTATCTAGGACAGTTCTCTAAAATTATGAATGCTTTTTCGTGTTCTAGTTGGATTAGGGAAACGTGATTGCATAATACAAATATACAGTAAAATGCTGTGCTCTATTCTAATGATACATGTCATGTTTCATTCACGTTTCTTGTATTGAGGACGTTCCGAACACCAGTTTACTGTTAATAGTTTTACTGCATCACCCGTTATGAGGGCTTCTCACGAAATCTATCTATATCCATTCAATAACAACCTGGACGTTTGCAATCGCTACAAGTTCTCATAGAATGGGCACAAAATGATGTATGGTCTCTCGTGTTTGTAAACAAGTCGTTGCTGTATAGTTCGATTTCGAGCATTGGGCCGTGACAGCACTTTTAAAGTTTAATCCATTCGCCGATAAAGATTGGCGTGGGATTGACTATTCAGATATGTATAACACACATTAGTAAGTAGCATATCTTTAAATTATTACTATTGAAATCAATAAATCACGGGTTACCCGCACAAATATACTCGTCTAAAAGGTCATGGCTCAGGGTTCAAAATTGAACTATATGTTAAGTGGGTGCGAGATTGTTTTATTACGATTCAGCGGTTTCATTTTCTTCGGTTCAATTTGGGAGTTGACACTACTACGACCTTCATTTTTCTTGAAATATCTGTGGTTTTAAATGATAACATGACCACATAGCGCTGGCTTAGAATGGGAAGGTGCATATAGGTTTGTTCTGTTAAATGATGCTTATGTTTCCTGTCCATGATGCTTGTTGTTGCTATCTGCGTGAACAATGTTAAATGTAATTAAGATAATGGATCACAGTTGAAACGTGACGATAATTTCTTTATTTTCTCTTCGCATCTATTTACACTTTGAACTGAACCTAGTACCTTAGATTACACGAACGTGTGAACCGTGATAACGTATGCATAATATATACTTGAGCATATAATTAAGAAAAACAAGACATAGGACGCGTGAGTGGGTTACGTTAGTTAGGAGGTTTCAAATTGGACATAGAAATACATATTCATGGGACGTAATACATGGCAGACAACTTGCAGGAAATTGATTCTTAAAACTTCTCACATCTTCTCTGAAACCAGATAATTGACCCAATGACATTATGTTTGGCATTTATTGGTAGGGCTTAATTCGCTTTAAAGACAGTTTGATATTAGAGCGAAGACGAAATTGTCTACTAAGTATTTGTTCGTGCATGTTTTCAACCTAATGCATGGAATGGAAAATAGGCTCGAATATCTGATTCCCGTTTCTACTGTTTTAAAAGTATATAATTCTGCAGTATGTTGAAATAATCTATTATATAATTATATGTTTGAGTGTCCTGTTCTAAACTATGCAATAAAATATCCAGATCCTGTAAAATTCATATTTTTTAAGACAATACCAACGTATTGCCAAGTAAACAATAATGCACCCGCTCAGAAGTTTTTTTATAGCATTAAGAAGATAAAGTGTTATAAAAGTATTTCACGCAGACGGATTCGGACGACTGAATTGTGTAAGCATGTCTTTACTTGCTTATCATTAAATGAAAAAAATTAATTTGAAAGCAATATTGTCTAGACATATCATATTGTTCAGCACAATTATTCTCGCTATGACCTAAACTTAAAACGTCATACCAATAACAAACGTTTGAAGTTCGTTCACATTTGATCAGTTGTTTTGAAAAAAATATTTATAAGTTCAAACAAATTGCCTAACGAAAGCACAATATATTCTGTGAGTAAATCGAATCAAAGTGCAACTCAACATGACCTATGATTGGAATCGCAGTTTATAAACATCAAATGGAGGTAATTGTCGACGTGTGTTTGCAAATGTCGAGGCATAGATATTTCCTCAAGTTGCTGTTTGTGTTTTGGTACACTAATGGTATTATGATATTTGTTAGAAAGGAAGAAGTTTTCCCGTAAATACCACGGTGGTCCTTGCAATAAATTATCCTTCACTTACCATTAGTGCCATTCAATCAGAACTCCAGACTTATTTCAGAAAATACAATGACATTTCTAGCACAGACAACAATGTTCTATAATAGGTTGTTTTTCTCGTCATACAAACAAAAGCTGAATGCATGTAACGGCGAGGCTTTTGCTATAAGTAATAAAACTCTTCAGTTTTATTTGGTTACAATAAACATGACGAACCAATGTTCTTATTAGCATAACATACCAACATAAATGTATCAGTCTAGCTTGGATTATATTCTTTGTAATTTAAAAATGTTTCACGTCTGGTTATCCTGACTAAACCGCAGACGGCTCGAGTTTCCTTCGATTGTCTGATCCCTTGGAAGGGAAGAAAAGAGGCATAATTCAAATTCGAAACTGCGCATCGGGATTACTAGTTCTACCAAATTGATACACAATGTTGCATCTTTTCTACATCAGAAAGAATATCAGCAAATGTACGTGTAATTTTTCACTGATACAATTATCGCAGATGATCTTATTATCAGAATTCAATAGTTAAGCTTATGATATCACTGATATTGTCGTGTGACGGTCGCAAAATGTCGCGTCGAACATATCTGATGACTGGCGTTGTCTTAATACTGGCCATTTGTGTTACCTTTTTGTTGGTATTGCAACGGCAGAATGGTCTAGTGGATTTGCAATGTCTGACAAGATTCAAATCTACAATTCTATGGATGCAAACAATCGTTAAAAGATGGCAAACTTGGCCGTGTATCGTTAATCTTTGTCTAACAATCATATTCAAACGAGAAATTGATTCCGATAGCCATTCTAACAATAGCTCTGCATGCATCTAAAATATTTAGCTATTTTTAGAATTGACCACTCGTAGAACTTAGTAACCATTTTTTATAAAACCGAAGCTGTAATTTAGATACCAATACTTTTCTACACAAGGTACATTTGTATTTAAAAGGTTCGTAGACATTTAATCTGATCTAGCATGTTTTGTTAAATTAGCATGTCCTGAAAATACCCCTTTTGTTTATTTATTTGTTATCAGGTGTATATATCTGTCATGGAATGGATTATATTAGGAAGGGCTTAATAGACACAAATAACCACGCAAAATGTGCAAAACGTCGAAATTACGTCATGGCTTTAGGTACCTGATCTTTGCAGATATCAGAGTCCATTATGCCATAGATGTTATGAAATACAATCAATGCTCGATGTCTTGAGGTACAAACACGTCGGAATCAGTTTGTAAAAGGTTCAGATTGTTGGTCTTACATAAGGCTGAATAGTAGGTAATTTTGTTTCTCTCTTTCACTCTTGCTAAAAAAGGTAATGTAAACATACTACTTTTCAGAACATTAACGTTTTTAGAAATAGAAAGTTAGATTTCAAATGTTCAATGCTGTTATTGGGGTAAATAAAATGCGAAGAAGAGAACATAAAAACGTATTTTACAGGTTTTTTTCATAAACTGAAGCATAAAAAATATCGTGTTAGGTTTCTATCTTTAATATCGTATATTGGGGTTGAAGTCGTATCATCCAGTTTTTTTCTAAATGGTCTTTCCTTTATTACACAGCTATTAAAATACATACATTGTTAAGCGGACATACAATAATATTTATATACCGCTACTAACCGATCCTTCCGACAAGTAATAACATTCTTTTCAGAGGAGTAATCGTTGATCAAATAAATACCTTATAACAAATATGGATTCGTAACATTGTTTTTGGTAATTCAGGCACCACGTGTTTCCAAATAATATTTGATTCGTTTTGTAGTGTAACCTGTCTGAACTCGGCAGCAAAGCAATCCATTAAATATAAAAGTTGAAACCAGATTGGCGATTACACGTTCGTGTGTATTATCAGAAATGAACAAGTTCCGATTGGAACGACATTTATTAGTTTCTTATTATGTATGGTTTGTGTTTTCTTCGTACAACTCGTTCATTGTGCGTGTGTATCCGAGGTTCCACTGACCAATTATCTAGTGACTGTCCACCAAGGGAGTTGTGTAGTACAAGATTTGCTGTTCCAAAGTACAAAAGTTTATTTACTGTAATTGATTTGTACGGCTTGTAATACATGTACTACTGATTTGACTTTAAATAATTCTCCCTTATTCATCATCTA
The DNA here is from genome assembly GCA_963678985.1 of Spisula subtruncata. NCBI lineage: Eukaryota > Metazoa > Mollusca > Bivalvia > Venerida > Mactridae > Spisula > Spisula subtruncata. The sequence continues at coordinate 41,752,549 of OY787662.1, read as the reverse complement.
AAATAACGGTTCTGTAAAGGCTCCGTTAATGTAGTAATTAGGGAAATATTTACAGTTAAATGTCAATGAAGCTGTCTTTAATGAAGTACAAATGCTTGATATATCTAGTACAAAGAGGTCTTTATCAGTGCGTGCGTACCTTTCACATTTTAAATGGTTGAATGCGTGAATTATGTTTTCTCTCTAAATATTATCATACATTGCGTTTCATTGATGCACCAATTAATGACATGCAATGTCCCACCTTATAACTAAAAACGGTAATAAAAACATTTCAGCATATAACTTGTCATGACAGATCGGAATAAAAAATACATCTCTATTACGTTTTTCTTCCGGAATAAGGAAATATTGTCGATTCAAAGATGTCTGTCATAACCGCCAAAATGTTCCATCTCTTAATAGCTAAATGCAGTAAGTATAACCGCTATGCTATAGTACCATTAGAGTTGTAATCATATAAGTGTATTTATGATGTTTAAATTTAATCCTGAGAAACCTGTTATAATCGACCGGGGTGAATGTTTGTTTACGCGGTTGTGACAGAGATCTTTGAATCAACTATAACATTTCATTTCACTGCACGTTTTTCCTGTTATTAAAATGCAACGCAGAAACTTTAATAACATTTGTACAAAATGAAATTAGAAAAAAACACCATGCATGAAGTAAAAGTAAAATGTTTTGTTGATAAAGAAACATTAATCATTTTAACAGAAAGTACACCATGCATTAAATACGTAATTCGAATTCACAAATAGAACAGTAGATCTAGCATCCTAAGACGAGATTATTCAAGTTTGATTTATCGAGGGTTCAATATCATGCACCAGTCATGCACCAGCCTAAAGTCAGGCTGACTGGATAGTCTAACGAGAGTCATATAGTCCTAATTTTCATTTGATTTATCCATGAAAGAACTGTAAAACATGAGTTATATTTTTGAGAAAGTGCTAAATGGATAACTCTCGGACAAACCTCAATAATCCAACGCAATATAAAATACCAATACAACTTCAATAAAACATCACGAAAGTAACTTTTCTTGTGAAGTGTTTCCTTATCGAAAAAATATAATACAAATGTACCATATGCTTGCGGACATTAATAAAACGCACAAACGTAAACTTTGCATTGTTGTGTCAAAACAAAATATTTACAATTTCGTAGTCATTAATTAAAGTATATTGCGAATGTAATTTACTCGTTCATCGGAAATAGTACGATCCACACTAATCACATTTTTTGGAGCTCGTTGAAATAAGCTTTATATCAAGTCTTGACCGATAGTCTATGTCCGATTGGAAGTTTGGTTAACCTGTCACTGTTTTGTGTGATTGTTCTTGTTTGTTTATTTTCTTTTTCATGTTGCCTTTTCAAGTGCTTATATGTGCGCTGCAGTTTCTTAGCTGCTAAATTCTTCTTTTCCATGACCGATTTATTGTCATTTAATTGTTGCCAGTGGTATCATGTAAGATTATTAAGAAATAAAACATTCCTTTTTAAATACATCATTGATTTGAAATGTTTACAAAGGAATTACGAATCTAGTTCTGGTCAGATAGGGGCACGATAGCATACAGCAAACGTGTTAATAGTATAATAAATATTTAAATCATTTGAATTCAATGACTTCCTGTTAGTTTAAACCTTATGTGTCCATACGGCTAAGATAAAAGTGTTCAACCAACAAAGAGAGATGATATTAGCTAATTACATTGAGACGTTTATGCAACAAAAGCATTAATGGAAAATTTACGACACATTCGGTAAACACAGAACAACCAACAGAGATCGGTTTTCAAAAGGCAAGATGAAACACACTCTGTCTGATCATTACATTGAATGAGAAAAATCGTATTGGCTGATTGAAATTGCCATAAACGACGTATTATATGTTTACAGAATTGTGGTTTGCAATGACAGTCGTTTATATTAATACTTGTAAGTAGTGGCACCAAATAGCTATAACTAAAATAATATATTACCTCAACTCAGTATAGATATGCCATATTCTTGCAATATTTGACCTGCTTAATTATTCGTAGTAAGGTATAATACGCACATACATGTAACAAATGGAGTGATTTTATAATATAAATTTTATAAATTAAGAAAACACAAATATGCTTTATTGAAGAGATGGTGCAAAAAGTATCTATACATTCTACTTTATGTCTCCCTCTTTCTCCCCCCTCTCTCTCTCTCCCTCTCTTTTTTTTCGCTTTCCATTAATTTTATACTATTTGTTAATATGTTTATAATGTATGGCATAAATGTAAATGTATTTATAAATGAATAAAATTGAAAGGGCAAAAACGAAGTACGCACAGAAAGGTCAATTGAGATAAATGCACAGCTAAACATTAATTAAGTCAACATGTTTAATCCAACAGTTTAGACATTGTGACGATTTGATCATTATGCGAACATGAGGTTAAACTTTGTAATATCATGAAGTAGAATTTCAATAATCATCATGATAACAATACTTATAGCAAAATATTTTCGTAAGAACTGCGTTTGATAAACCCGCTTAAAAGCGACGTCCAAGAAATGGAAAACTCCTTTTGGTACATTGTAGCACAAATCAAGGACAATTGATCACCTTCAGACGAATGCTTGGTTTCAGTCTATTGTCGTCGTACACACTTCAGCTGTGGATTGAAACGTCATAGTGACGTCACGGATATTTCAACTTTAATTTCAAGTCTAAAAATAGATCGCCGTATTCGAAACTAAAAGTATTCATTTGAATGCAAAAGAATTACTATTTTTGGGTTGTTCATAAAACTCTCATCAGAGAAGAGGATTTCATAGACAATGTACGATGTGATTTCAGTTCATTCTCTAATTTCCCCCTAAAAGGAAGTAGATTTACCTCCAGCAGTAATTTTCTATAGATCCTTGAAACTAATTGTACTATTGGATCAATTTACCTCTTTCAAAGAAGATATAACGATAAAGAAGGACTTAGCTAATAATCTTTACGAAGACATAAATTATTGACATTTCGCTAGTTGTCGATCAATTCCCTTTAAATAAATTTGGACCATAAATTAATAAAACGTGGTCCAATAAATTAACCTGAAAACCTTCGCCAAGCAACCTTCGACAAACAATCAGTTGGAGCAATCTCTGCTCTGGTGTAATGTTACTTACAACATCGAGCCAAAATATTCAGTCAGTGATTGTTTCGCTAACTAATGATCTATACAGTGTCTGGCAGTAAGACATTATACTATTATAGTTTTTACAGGTTGCAATTCACATGGACTATTGTTGTCTGTGGTGGCGGACATTGGCTGATTTGACACGAGCCTGACCTATTGATTAGCATAATTTAACAGAAGATTTATTACCTACGATACAACACCGATTATATGTTTTCATACTCTGAGAGTACCACGAAGAAGCTCGAAATGTAATACAAACACATATTTCATATACCGTTATCGCACGATTTGCTTGCGGAAATTGATATATTCAAAGCAAGAACCTTGTTATATATTCTTGCATAAAGGTCAGGTTCAGGTCACAATAGCCAAGCTGTAATAAATCCATTATTCAGTTGAAGAAAGGCATGGACAGTTGACTTTGACTTCAAATGAAAATATATAAAAAGAATGCCGCAATGTGGACAGATACATTCATATTTTCACAAGACAAGTCATGATTCAACATGTTACAGGTTGTCTTTGTTTCGTTTACCTGCATAGAACATTGTAGGAAATATTATCAACAATGTAATAAACTGTTGAACTTAGGTTAAACAATGTTTCAGTACGCATTTGGTAGTGCACTGACATGTTTATCGGTTAATATAACATTAAAATTCAAACATAGAAAACTTTGTATTAAGAACAAGCAATTTCGTTTGTTTTATGACTATTCCATTTGAACAACAACAATTAATCACATTTCTTGACAGTTAGTGCCTACGTTAAAATCTTCAATATGCAAACCTTGTAATAATTGACGTCTAGCTGTATGTAAAAGTTCTAACAAGTTCGGGTTATATCTTTTTTCTGTGAGAAATTTAATGAAAATGTCACTTTTTGCGTTTGACTTACACATTGTAATGTCTACATTGTATTGTCTGGGAAAATGTCATTAGTTAGGGTACATCTTCATGACAATACAGAATGCTCGACTTCAATACCACTACTAGTTTGATGCAATTTCTGAAGAGGAATAACCAAATCAACATGAATATGAATACAAAATGCAAACTGTTATTGTTGCTATTTTTGAGCCTTAAACAGGCCATGGTTAACTTTAAGATTAGAAACAACCAGATAAAATGCATGTTAATGCTGAATAACAAAAGTCAATGAATTAGATACGTTCGTAGGGTTGACCTACACATATATTAGTTTTTGTCTAAACCTTTTTAATTGTCAGAACCACTTCAATCTAAATTCAACTTAAGTAAACTTAAATTCACTTAAACTGTCGACAAATGATTTCTCGAAAATATATTAGATTAATACTATCTTAGTTGTAGTCTATTAAATCAACATGAGCAGTGATCATTTCAAAGTGTCTTATAGATTATTTTTAGTTCTAATCGATATATCATAGTTACAGAACACGTAATGTATTGTCTAATATTGATGGATTAGAGCCCGAAGTTTCTTCAATGATTATGTTATATATATAGACACAGCATGTAATCATGTCTAGGTACGTTCAACATGAGGCGATGATGCTAGTGCATTACCAGGTGCACTGTAGTACTGTTTAATGAACCATACATAGTTGAAGTTATCATTAAAACAAAACAAGAGTGTCTGCTAATTTATATACTGTACTGAATCAGTTATTATCAATAACTTTCTTCCTGTATGCCACTGATTTTTTTTTTCACAGACTGTCACGTCGTCTCACTATTTAATCAAATGACATTTGTCAGGCGTAAAATTACCCACTTCGCTGTAATCCATACTGTCTGTTAATAAAATGCTATAAAATGGGGATACTAGTCATGGTGCATGATATGTACCATTTATAGATATATGGTTATTGTCTGGTGGGTAATAAGAGCATTCCCAAAGGTATTGTGGTATTTCGTTTCAGATTAATTCAGTGTCAAAATATTTGTCGTTTTCACATAATACTTTGGACAGACAAAATGGACATTCACTGAGCCGGGTGATGGTATAAAATGGAATTTGATTATTCACACAGACATTTGTAGTACTTCCCGTATGGAATGAAACTATTTTTAAAACATATCCCTACACGTGTACTGCTAAAAAATGAAGATGAAAAATTAAACATGAACAGCTTAAAACAACTTAATTGTAATGTTGCCTCAATTGATTCAATCGAAGCTAAAGGAAGTAAAGTCAGGCAGACAAAACAAAACACAAATGTGACCGCAACACACGAGCATCAAACAACAGAATCATACTAGCACAATATACAGTACAACGTGCGTCATGAACGGTGTATTTCACACAACGGAGTTTATTTCGAAAAGGAGTGAAATAACGTAACACGTAACGTCATTGACGTTCAATAGTGTGCGCCGACCAGACTTACATCAGGTAGGATAAAATTACATACAAATTCTATTATTTGAGATATTACTCTCAAACTTCACATATACAGTGTCAACATATCGCTCCACAAGACTGAGTATGCCAATGATTAATATATTGAGAGACAATCTAGTAGAAAGCAATGTTCGCGACTTTCGCGGACAACCCACGTATATGCACTAATATTATATCGCTCGTCTGCGACAAAACTATACTTGTTACTTTATTTTCGAATATTAATTCATGATAAATTACTGATGCCATAATTACATTGTTTACATTATCACACCACTATCACGGCTACACCGGAATCAACGTATTGCTGTTTTGTAGAAGAAACAGTCGATGTTTAGATTTCAAGTTTAATTATGGATTGACAAAATTGATTAAACCAATTCTGTAAATGCTAACCATGCTACAATTCTTACAACCACATATATATCAGACATGAGGGAAATGTGAAGTGTGTCGCCAACACCTTGAAGCTAATTCATCTGATTGTTATATAATTGTAGTATATCATGGTTGCTGGTTCATTAGATACGCCAGGTCAAATTAAAACTACTTGTATACGTTTGCAATATTTTGGTTGACAATTCCTATCATCAACTATAGCATACGTATTCACGTGGGACGTACTTCATCACAGGACGAACTATCAAATCGTATCAGCGTTAGCAATGGACAATATCATTATCAAGTGATGTAAATACAATGTCAATGTTTATATGGTGTAGCAAGCAAAACGTTTTCATTCCTTAGTTACGTTTATCTTCCTCACCATAATGTTTTCATGTTTACTTCGCAACATTAAAGAGATCAAGTCATGTACTAAATGGTAATTATGTTTTTGGTAATTGAAAGTTATGTTCCAATTTCCTTTATGTCGATAGTTTGGGTAAAACAATCTATCTTAAATTCTAATAAAATGTCGTCTCAACTATTGCTTAAGTTATCACAGATTTCAGTATTCCCCTTCAAATAAGGCTGTGATTTCAAGATACAAAATAACAAAACACGAATATATCACGATTCGTAATTTCGAACAGTTTCCTAATTACCATACTAATGGTGTGTTTATAAGATGTATAGACGGTTTGAAAAGACAAAATGATTGTTTCAAGTAGAATAACAAAATGCAAAAGCCATTGACATACATTTTAAATGTGTTCCTGTTACTTCGGTGTCTAGTATTTACACTTCATCTACGATTGCTTCGTTCCAAATTACCATGTTTAAATGAGTTTCGTTGTATACTTTCTACCATTTCCATATTTTATCGTTAAACGAGTCAACCTACGACACTGGCTGTTAATGTGACTTACGGTCTCATTAAAACAAATGATGAATTAAGATATTCAAGATACAAGACAAAATTAGGAACGTCGTGCAATATTGTATACGCGTTGATGATCGTAAGTTATTTATGTCAACGAATTTTGATAAATCTTTGAAGATTATTATGATATTCCAAAAAGCATGAATGATTATCACAGAATATTGACTTACGATAGATTAAACATACTAACCATTTATTTCCTAGACTTAAAAAGGCGCATTTTTGGCGGCTGTTATAAGTTGCACCCCATGTACAATTTGCAGCTCCGGTTAGTTTAGAACATGCGCATTCCCGTTGAAATTAATTTTTTGCCAATACCTTTGCTCAAGTGTCAATTATGAACAATCTGTTACTAAGTTTAAGCTACAATAAGGATCCAAATTAGGCTTTTTACGCATGTGAATAGTTCGACATGTGTGTTAAAACTTCTTTTACTATGACAATCATGACATTGTTTGGATTGAACCATTGGTAATCCATATACTAGGAATGAACGGCGGTTGGTCTGTCAAAAAATAGTTATACCATTTTGAAAACCCATTAAGAAAAGTATCATTACTTTCTGTGTACACTATGACAAATTATGGTTTCCAAATTATTTGCATTACATTACAGAACTAACTACTTCGTGTACCCTCAATCGAACGTTTGACGTTTTGTCGAAGCCCTGCCAAAAATCGTAATTTCGTCGGAGCTGGCTAGGATGATGTCACATACCATCACTTGCTCTAAATCCAAACAGACTGGGTATTCCAGAAATTAACAACGAACACCCATAGTATACAGACTGATATACAATGACGGTTTGGAGTTCATACGGGTAGGAATCAACCACGAAGGCCGTAAAAAGCATTAATTTATTTCGATTCTAACATGATTTAACCTCACAAATATACATAACCCCAGTGTTAATTTAAAATTGCACTTTGTTACGTTACTTGTTAACTTGTATACCGTCACAAAAATACGATGTGGTGTCACTTTCATTGTACATGTATATTCAATGGTATGATTTGTTCTTCGCCGATGTAGTGACTGAAACAATAATGGGTTGTTATTAGGCAATTTGAGCTCAAAGCATGATTATTCAATATAACTGAAGTATTGTAAATGTACTTTAGCCATTCCACTTAAGTTTGCAAACGAGGCAAAGTGTGCTTAACAATATGGTATGTCTAGATAATACCGGCATCAATTTATATTTATTGCTTTAAGATGAGAAAGACGTGCTTACACACTTCCGTCGACAGAATACGTCTGAGTAGAAAACTGTTATAACACTTTATCTTCTTGATGATATAAAAAATCACTTAGTTTGTATTATCGTAAACTTGAAAATATCAATGAATTTCTGAAAAAATAAAATGTTATTCATTTTAAAGGATCTAAGAATGTGATTGGGACAACCTGAGAAAATTATTATCCGAGTTACTATTCCATTTGATCCTATAAAAAAATGTTTAAATTAGGTTCACGTACAAATGTATATCAATGCCGGGTACACTGGCGTCGCTACAGTATGATTGTAGAATAAACATGCAAGTGCCTAGGGTATTGTTATACTAGATAAATCGGAAAAGGGACCGTTCCGATTTCTAAACATGCAAGTACCTACGGTACTGTTATACTAGATAAATCGGAATAGCGACCGTTCCGATTCCTAAACATGCAAGTACCTACGGTACTGTTATACTAAATTAATCGGAATAGTGACCGTTCCCGATTTCTAAACATGCAAGGACACCATATCTTAACGAATGGAAGAAACCCGGTGCTGGACGAAGTTTTTGCCAAATGACACATACACAGTGGACACACTTTTATGAAACCATAATGGCAAAAGTCGTTATGTATTATTCTACATGCTTTAAAATCACTATAATGAATATTATTTTAATCTGACCGAACAGTTTTAAAATGATCTGTTATTGCCCTTTCTGACATCTTCTTGAATGAGAAATTCCATGCACCGTCAGAACGAACGTAATTTAATCATGCTTCCCATGTGTAATAACCAAGAACACATTACTTCATTAAAGCATACGACCTTAACATCACTTACTTCAAATTCCACGTATGTCATGTTACAAAATTGGGTTAGTGTTTCCACAATGTGAACGCTGTATTGTTGCAACTTGGTTAGAACTGATAAATACTATGAAATATTGAATCTGACATGTAAGATTAGCTGAATTGAAAGAAGGGTTAACCCTCATTTTATATTATTTTAGAATGTTGCAACTGAAAATGCGTGCATAGGATGCCCTCACTTGCAAAGTTACCATGCCAAGTATTTAATTAAATTGTATATCGATGGCTGAAAACCAGAAGGTCGTAACTACCTCTTACAAGCTTATAAGACTCATGCATATTTGAAATCTGCTTCGCAAGGCGCTTCTTATGAGCATATTTTCATGAAATCGGAAATTGTCATTTTGACCAAAATGAAGTTTAGAAAACGTGTTTTCCCATAGGTAAAGAGTAAATTACAGACAGTTTTCTCTTGTTTCTCAAATATCGTCATGGTAGTTACAACCTTCTTGTTCTAAGCCATCGATATACTGACTGATATTCCAATACCATTTGGTGCCAGCAGCACAAATACACATACTGGCAAACATTTATGTAAATTAACAACTAATCTTCGTCATGTTTGTAAAATGAAGAATGTTTCTAATGCGCAGTTTACCTTGTCAAAACGAAATACAAGGCAAACTTAATGGAATGTGGTTATAAACATGACGTTGTATACAATAGTGTATGCAAACGAGAATAAAGGCCTACATTTGATATTAACAATATTTATTTGAATACACATGTCTTAATAGTGTCATGTATTATTTTGTTGTAAGAAAGGAAAAGGATTATACATCTGCAATGATCATGAACGAGATATGACTGGGGTTATTGTCAAATAACTACCGTGTTACACCTTGTATAGTCTGAATACTTGAAAGTAAACTGTACTTCAGTTATGAATACTATATAAGACACTTGCAGTACTGGTAAACTTTGCATACTCGTGTTAACATGATTTCGTTTTCTATTTTCCAGACTGTATCAATAGCAGTATCCGTGTTGACGCTTGGTGCCATTGCTGTTGAACGTTACTTCGCCATAGTTCACCCATTACGACGCCGTTTAACTCCATGGACAGTCACACTCTTCATCATCGCCATTTGGATAACGTCTATCAGTATAGCCGTACCTGAACTAATATATCAAAAATTACATCGCCTATATCCCGAGTATGTCACCAACTACTTGCAGTATTGTGGACAGACGTTACCATATGAACAACAACAGTATTATCAGATCTTTCTTATGGTGATGTTGTACGATGTTCCAATGTGTCTTATGTTTTTTGCCTACACAAAAATTGCTTACCGGCTGTGGAAAGACACTTTTCCAGAAAATGTGAACAGTCGTCTAAACGCTGGTGAGTATCTTTCCATTACACTTAAGAAATTGTACACACATATATAAACTTGTCGATAAAACGTGTTTTATCTTTATAACATTTGCATTCAGTTAAGCATGTACGTACATGTAATGTATAATAGTAATTAATGATAGTTCATTGCTGTTTTACGATCTCTGGTCTTAGACAAAACGTACCAAATAAGTATGTTATCAACAAAAAGTACACTTGATTTGATAAGTGTGCATTTGATTCAAACAGTAGTACATATAGAAATACTAGATATATTATTTTGAAAGAATATTTACTTAAACTTTTATTCGAACACAAACATGTGCTGTATTTATTTTAGAACTTGGGCACTTTAGAACATCATTTTCAAATTTTATATCAGTTTTCCACAGCGGTGTTATTGGTTGTTCTTATTTGCACACTTGCAATTTTTTAACAAATTTATGTTAATGTTGTCAATAAATGGTAGGTAAGAAATTTACAAAGATTATAGAAACAGCAGATCACTAAACGAACAAAAAAAGAATGTATAGGTATAATTGAAAAAAAAACCTTATACGTCAATTATTGCTACAAGAACGGTTATTGAAATCAGTGATTGCATAGCATACTAAAATATTAAACAATTAACACCCGGGTCAGGATGGCATGTTAATGTTAATGTTACAACTACAAGATATACGTACTACGAACGTTTTAACCGGAATATATCTAACCAATGAAATTTAGGACTATATTATAATCTAAACATACTCATGAAAATTATATCTAGAAGTCCAATTTCATGTACATACTAACCACAGAACAGGAAATCAGCGTCATCAGCCTAACGTGCGATGTACATTTACAACAACTATGTTATGTCCTTGTGGCTGTATGTGCGTGACCGTATTGACCTTTTGTTTTTATTTTGAATCATTCGTATCAAATAGCATTCACATCGTCGAGAACAATTTTACATTGCTGTACTGCTTATTTTGAAATATTTTGTATGGATTGGTCAAACTGTAGTTGCCAACAAATCCACTGACGATGTTAATGTCGTCTAGACTAAGCGGTAAAAATTTATTGGACCCGGTTTCGTTTAAAATGAATAATACTCTAATATACGTACAATAAATGTTATAACTATAACAAAGTAATTAAAAGAAAATAAGATATACATATATGGCTTGATAGAGTTTGCATGCATTGTTTCGGCGGCGACCTATACTTTTAATTGTTTTTTTGGGCTGATGTGTTGGTATTGCTGAGTGTAGTTGTGTTGCTGTGGTACTGTGGTACTGATTTCTGTGCTCGGTTGGTTAGGTTGAGTGCTGCCTTCCCTCTCTGATTTCCTCTTACCGTTTTTCACTACATATGATAACATTGCAAAACCGACTAAAATGAAGAAAGTTCAAAGAAAATCTTGAGAAGCAAATGTACTTCGAACGTTGTTTTATTTGTACTATGATGTTAATGTTTCCCGTAAACTACTAATAGATCATTCTCATTACTGTACACATGCTATCTAGGAAAATCATTATGTGTTAACTAACATAAAACCATGGTACATCCCGTCTCGTGCTATTACCGGTATTTCGGTATTATCTTGTCAACATCCGGCCCAGCCTGGTGAGAGGAGAATTGCTCTTTGCAATTTCCATTCCTGATGATAGTACTTGTTTTATTACTTTTCCCGCAGATTGTTTCCTTAATGTGATCTTGAGGAACATTAACCACGAACTGTTTGCAATCAATGTTTTGAATTTTGCGTTCCTCTAATTTATCAAACATCGCTGGTAACGAGAAAATATACTGAGTGTTTTCTTTGCCCTTGAATAACAAATAAAGGTCACACACATTGATAAGGACGTGCCATTTGAAGTAATGACTTATAATTATTTGTCAAGTAGTGCCATTAACTTTATATTCCCGACCGATAGCAACATAGATTCATATTTACTAGTATGTAAAATGTTCGTCTGCACTGAGCAATATTGAAAATTGGTTTGCGGGCTATTTTGTTTTTCTTTTAGTCATTTCAGTGTCAAAATAACCGAGCCAGTCCTGTTAATACGTTATCGCTCCACATATAATGGCATTTGTACTGCCTTGATCAACAATAGTTCCAAGTTATGTTCAGAATATTCAATATATTGTTCGAAAATCGCCCTGTACATCGCAAGTTACTAAATTAATTAAACTATTAATGAAACGCACACTACATGTAAATACATGCCCAGGGATGGGATGATCAATAATTTTAGATGAAGGGTCATGTAATATATAATGCGATCTATATATTATCTTCAAATAGGTCAAGATTTTTCAATGAAATTACACATATTCACAGAGATGAGTACATGGTCCATCACGATAAGAGAGCAATTCTAAATGAGTTTGATCAGTCCTCGTTTTGTCTTTCTTTACCAGAGAATGTTCATGTTTAGCTACTACAATTTTTTAAACATGTTTTAATGTATCGATTATGGATATACATGTATAGCTTACACTCACTTTTGATGAGACGGATTGCTAATTAACACTATTGCAATACACAAATCCAAGCAGAAAGATTATGTTAAATTAAAGTGTGAATTCGTGGTCGGTTAATTTAAGAAAATAGTATGTATGATTATATCAATGTTTAAAGGAGGATACACCGACTATTTTGTCATCCTTTTTAAGTTCTTTATTTACCAATGACATTAACACAACACCTACACACGATTCGTTTGATTTATTAGAAAGTGATAATGAAAGTGTTCCCTCGAGAAAACTTGCAAATGAAACAATCGCCGGAAGTAACTTGATAGCGTTATTTGCTAAACATATGATTGATTCTTTATTAAAATATAGAGTCATGCTCCATCGCATTTTCATCTGAAATGTCAATGTGACGAGACACACACGAATTTGACGATGATTATGAAGAAAGCTATATTCACTTCTGCTAAGTCATTTCACTGACTTTACTTGCACATCTAAAATGTAATCTGTAGAGTTCTATACATAACCAGTGCCATACTGATATGCCATATCATATAACACGTCCATAGATAATTAACTAAATTATATTATGTGAAATATGATCAATTTATTAATTGTACGAAACTAATCTGCATTAGTTTATCCGCTATCAAAGAATATCACGAATTCGCACAAACTATCATGTTAGAGTTATGTATGATTGCAGGAAGAAGAACACAAATGGTGGGCTCAAGACAAGACACGCAGATAAACACACGCAGAAAAGCTGCCAAGATGTTGATGACCATTGTAGCATTGTTTGCTTGTTGTTACCTTCCACTACACGTCTTCAACATTCTGAAGTAAGTGAAAAGTATTTTTTGTTGAGTTATTAGCATGATTATTTATAAGCTATATAGGCATTTGATTGTCTGAGAGCATACTATGTGATGTTCCACATGCTGTGTGTTACCCTAATGGTAGATGAGAGAATGGTATCATTAGCAAAATACTATAAAGTAGACTGAAATGGCAAGCATAGCTCCCACATTTATTGTCAGTTTTTGTATTTTCTGCGGCGTTATGACTTAGTCACTTGTCACAAGCAGTGTGACCTTGCAGATCTTAGTTAATGTACTCATGTTAGGAGGTTGATGTTTCCCTGGGTGTCTGAAGGCAACGCATGATGATCACTGTAAAATACAAACAGGGGAAACTGACACCTTGCATGTTCCCATATAAGATTTTTGTCAAACACCATTCACTTCATATTTATCATGTTTGACATCAGTTCCAAGGCAAGTATCTGGATCTCCCTAAACATACTTGCATTGTTGTGAAGTGCACTGAATACCTAAAAAAGCAGGTGTCACATTTTCTCCGTATATGAGTTGAAAGTTCTTGAATCAAAGTTATTAGAATACGCATATTCCGGAATATAATGCACCCAGCAAGTTTTTCCTAGAAATACGTGCAAATATGGTGACGTTTTGAGACATAACTTCAAAAAACCTGCCATGTGTTAACAATCACTGCACACCGTACCCATTATTTTTATGTTCTATAAAGGCTATCATGTAGCCTAATGAAACGTGTGTATTCATGTATGTACCCAAAGTAGAATAAGCTCAGTTTATACAGGACGGGTGTACAGATTGGGTTGCAACATCTAGACACGGTCGTTCGTGATTATTCTTAAACATATATAAATGTACAAATGTACATGAATTTATTTGCCATCAACAACTATCTGCAATACTGTCGGCCATATCCATAAACAACAGCCCGCTAAAAATGCTTATTTGATGAAAATTCCGATTACGCTCGGATTAAATTCCTATTCATAGAACTTCGATAAACAACTGTGTTAGATCAAACGCTCTTGAAATTAAATTCTAAATAGTTCGCTAAAATGTTCAAATGATTTTTACAAAAAACAATCAATGCTGCAAATTTCAATTATGCAAGGGCTGAATGTGGCATTGTTAGAAATTCGCTATTTACTGCGTTGGATCAGTTACTTTTAGAGTAGAATTATAATTGAATTCTCAAGACTGATCAAGATTTAAAAGCATCCCATAAAATTTTGAACCGAAAGTGGGATTTGAATCCATATTCAGCCGTGCCATTTACGAAGCAATTGTACAGCTTGAGTACCGCGACAACGAGAAAAATGTCTGTCAAAAAGACATTTCAACTACGTCTTTAAAGTCATAAAGTAATATTATTTTATATAATTGCAGATTCAACGGAACACTATACACGTGGGATGACTATGTGGTGATCACATACGCTCTGATCTCCCGTGGTATGTGCTACATGAACAGCGCAATGAATCCCATTATCTACAATTTTATGAGTGGTATGTATTTTGTTTCAACATGGTATGTACTGGAATATGCGCATTCTGTTTTAGTTTCGTTATGTCAGAATATGGAGAATGTGTTTATCTTTCATTATATATATCTTCTTACAATACTGATGTTACGCAGGAAAAATCCTGAATGTCGTTTAAGCTATCTCACGTCAGCAACACATTCATGGTTGCACAATATATTACTTCAGAAAATGAAACTGAATAGTGAATTGGTATAGCATCTACTGCGAAATGAGTTACGTGTATACTTGTAGGCGTACTGTAAGAGCCTCACATGATAACACGTTTTCTTTTAATATTTTTAGGAAAGTTTCGACAAGAGTTCCGTGCAACTTTCAGTCGTTGCCACAGCCCATTCCAGGACCAACTTAAAACTCCTGTACAAATGTATAACTTCCGAGTGACCCGTACGAACGGACAAACAAGATCAGAGAGATATTCAATGAACACATTCTCAACAAGACAAAACTGGAATAATACAAACGGATCGAAAAGATCACCGTGTTAAGAATGTAAAAGTAAACTAGGGTACATTTGTAATTGATAAAAATGAACTAGTGAATGTTGCATCAAAGATATATCAATATGCGACTGAAACTGGACTGTTCAAACTTATTTAAAATGCTCGAGGTGTTCTGGGACAACCCATGTACATGGATATTTATTCCATTCACACTAACACTTGATTTAACATTGAATGGATGACTGTGTTGATATACGTTTTGAATAAAGATTGTGCATCGAGTGGTACATCAAACTGTCAATTTACAATTAACAGCGATACGCATTATCAAAACCACTATGAATCACGGCTCACAAAAACGTACAACGCGCGTGTTTGAATTTCGTACATTTTGTTTTCATCTTTAGTGATTTGCTTTCAATGAAATGTTGGAGATTTTTGCGACGTGCTCTATGAAAATAATTGAATTGAGATACCAGACTCATATATTATTGAGACATGGATAATCTATTCATTGAGCTTGTCAAATGTTGAAGTTATTTCGTGTCTGATTATACATCACCACAGAGAGCGTTATCATGTGTTCATCAAACGTCGAGTGACTGGCATTACGTATTTATATTCAAGTTCTCATAGATATGTTGACTTGATTAGCATGTAGATTAAACAGACGCACTATAAATTCCGTCGATTCTGGTTTATGTATTATGGATTGTATTCAGTAGACCAACATTACATTTCTGACAAACTCCACCACTTCAAAAACGACAACAGTTGTTATATGGTAGTATTTGTCCAATCCCAGTGGTTTTTTTGTTCTCAGACAGGTATTTTGAGCTAAACATGTTTTGTTCGAAGAGGATGTCGTGTAATTTACATGTAACTATATCATAGACATATATGAAATTGTCGTTTATAATGTCTAACCAGTTCTAACACCGAAAAGTTGTGAGTGTTAGGTTATTATTTTATATAATTATACATTGATTTGTTTTAACAAAATGTTGAATACTTGCTTACTCTTATGGTAAGCAAACTTAAATCCCATTTTATGTTCCTTGTCACACTTCTAAAAATTATATCTGACCCTAAACAGTGTTTTCGACATTTTGGTTACTTAATACTATATAAATAATGTGTGCCCTTGCAACAGAAGGTATAGATGCAGGTATATACGTGCATACGAGCATGTTATATTTATACATCAGTTACTATTAATGGCCAATCCTTCATACATGTATGCCTGGCTGGCTTTCCTAAGGCGAATGTGCTAGATCGAAAGAATATAATTATGCCCATCTGCCAGTCTATTGCATACCCTACCTAAATTGACTAACTTAGATGACAAAATATAATTGTTTATCATGATAATTACGATAGTGGTTCCGCTTTCTGTACGTTGTATCAGTCTATGATCATTATATTGTTTGGGTGTAAGTAAATTTATGTTTGTGCAGACTATGTTTTTTGTTGTGTATTGTATTCACCTTAGATCATGCGAAACAGGGCTACAGTAATAGATGAGGAACAAACACAAACTTTTAACCTTCTAATTGGACCCAGAAAGGTGACAAAGGGTGATGATATTGCTAATTGCATTAATGGGAAATTTACGACACGTTCTGTAAACACAGAACAAACCATGCGGGTTGCCATAAGGCAAGATGAAACACACTGTCTGATCATTACATTGCATGAGAAAATCGAATTCGTTGAAAGGAATTGCCATAAGCGGCAAGTCATAGGTTTTCAGAATTGTGGTTTGCAATGAAAGTGTCGCCATATGGATATGCAACCATGTAATACCATCATAAAGCGGTTAGCTAAAGTTAAAATAATATATTACTTAGTAATGGTATGCCATACAATTGGACACATACGAGATAATTTACGATACAATACATGCATATTTACTTTAAACTTTTACCAGTAAATCTTAAATTGGCATTATGCAACTGAGAAAGACAGATATTATGGCCTTAAACATAACTTAATGAATGTTTGGTTTTCAGTCTATTGTGGTCGAAAACTCTTCAGCTGTGAATTTATGCGTCATTGTGACGTCACCGACATTTCAAACTTTAATTCCAAAGTCTTAAAATACATCGCCGTACTATTAACTAAAACTCTAAAAGTATTTATTTGAATGCAAAACACATCTATTTTTTGGCTTGTTCATAACACTGACAAATTCATCAGACAAAATGATTACATACGATGTGTCATTTCAGTTCTTCCTCTAATTTCCCCTAAAAGGAAGAAGGTTTACCTCCAGCAGTGACATCTATAGAATCTGGAAACTAATTGTACTATTGGTTACATTTACCGCTTTCAAAGAAGATATAACGATAAGTTGGTCCTACATTTATGGCTAATAACCTTGAACAATAATTTGGAATTGCAACTACTAGTCAAAAGCTTCACTGAGTAATTATTTCGCTAACTTGAACTGTACAGTGTCTAGCAGTAACACAAATTAATTATATAGTTTCGCAGGTTGCAATTCACATTCAGTGATTGAAATGTTGTGTAAGGTGGTTGACATGATTGAAGTTTTTCTTATTGGCAAATTTGGTTTGTCAGACTTTCGATTTACATATTTTTATAACTAATTTTGATTAGTAAATAGCTTCCTATATGATAAATGGGTTTGAAAAAGAAAACATGTACGGCATATATAAAAGTGCGTTTCGGCGTTGTGGATACTCTGTTTTATATTTTTTATACGTTCTTTTATTATAATATACTTATTGAGGTGAATAATGGTGCTTAGAGATAGCCGATACCACGTGAAGACCACATTAGACTCATATTGTAGAACTGTTAACTGCAAACCACTGTTTGTTTTGTTCTATATTATACAAGAAGAGCGAACAAGACATGCACATGCATCTGTGATAAAGAGCAATACATTTTACTGTATAATTATTTCATTTAATCACATTTTCCTATTTAAACCAGAACATGAAATATCATTCACGCCAATAAATTGCTGTCCTTGAAAAAAAATCAATCGTAACTTAATAAGATGTTCCGTTTTGTAGAACGCAATGCTGTGTAACAAATCCATTATATAGTTGAAGAAAGTCATGGACAGTTTCCTTTGACTTCGAATGAAAATATAAAAATTGCCGCATTGACAATATATTCATTGATGCTTTTCCCCAAGATTAGTTATGAAATCAACATGTTTTAGGTCGTCTTTGTTGCGTTTGACCTGCAGTGAAAAGGAAATTATATTAACAATGTCATGAAATGTTGAACTGATCAGTACGCATTTGGTAGAGCACTGGAATGTGTTTCGGTTAATACAACATTAAATTCAAATATAGAAACCTTTGTATTAAGAACATGTAATCTCTTTGTTTTATGACTATTCCTTTTGAAAAACTACAATTAACCACATTTCTGGACTGTTATTGCTTACGTTAAAATATTCAATATGCAAACCTTGTAACAATTGATGTACATTGTGACGACTAGCAGTCTAAAAAAGTTCTAACAATTCCGGGTTATATCTTTTTCTCTAAGAAATTTAATGAAAAATATCGCACTTTGCGTTTGTCTTACACATGGTAATGTCTACATTGTATTGTCTGGGAAACGTGATTATTTGGAGTACATCTTCATGATAAAAAATGCTCTACTTCAATACCACCGAAATAATTCTGAATCACTACTTCGATGCAATCTCAAAACCAATCAATAACGGATGTTTTAATAGATAACATGATGTACATGCATCTATACTCGACTTTTGTCATGACGACTGATGCTTTCTATCAAATACACGTAGACTTTTGAGCGTTTGGAATCACACGAAATTTGAGATTGTTTGGCCTAAGCAGTTACTTGATGGCCATATTTTTTTGACAGCGCGTATGAATACATAAAAAATATGATTTAGAAAGGGTAATTCTTTGTAATGGTGTTTGTCTATAGACAATATTCATCAATTAAGATTATAGTATCTGTCTGACATATTCTGATTTATTTCTACAATAAGCGTAAGATTGAACCGAATAGTTACGTGAATATATTTCGGTAACGAGTAAGCAATGCAATGTCACAGCCGTCGTCAATGTCTGTAATTCCATCCTCTAATTCGCCTATCTTTACGTCTAAGAGAAAATGTTGTAAGTAATTTCCATCTATCTTAAGTCAATGTTTCAAGTTCGGCTTCCACGATTTTAAGATAGTCATACACTTTAGCAAAAGTTTGTCAAAAATCGTCGGTAGAAGACACTTATGATAATCAACGCGTCTCAGATGGTATCGCAAATGTCGTATACCTCTGGAATAACAAAGGCAAACGTCGAAATACTTATAATACTATCTTGTAATGATATTGTCTAGATTCACTATAGTTTTAATGAGGACGTAAGTCACATTAACATCCAGTAACGTGGGTTGAGTCTTAAAACTAAAATGTTGGAAATAAACGACAAAACACCTTTAAAACTGGTAATTTGAAACGAAAAATAGATGAGGTGTAACTATTGAAACCCAAGGTTATAGGAACACACTTAAAATGTATTGTAGTAGCTTTTTCATTTTGTTATTCTACTTCTAAACACGGATTATTTCTTGACAATAGTTAATGAATCTTATGAGCACACCATGAGCAGTCATGAATATGAAACTGTACGTTATTGCGATATACGTTTGTGTACGACTATCATGTACTTTTATTATGTATCTTGCCGTCTTATTTAAAGGGGTACATCAGCGATCACGTTAGATAGAACTGAATCAATGTTTTCATTAACGGAACTTAATACACAGCTTAAGATACTCAGCATAAATGACACGATAACCACTCATTGAAAAAAACTTTAAGTTGTGAACACAAATATAAAGGAACTCTGAAGAGGATAATTAACGTAACAGATTGAGGAAACCTACAATTGTGCTTCATGAGACCTGTTGTCCCCATTACAATCGAATACCATAGGAATAGGCCTGGTCACAGCTTATATGTTATATACGAATAATACTCACATTCTAATGCACACACACACATCATAAATTCACACATACACAATCATACTATATTTGTAAAAGACGCATAAATATAAAGAGTATGTGAAAATGTTTGTTCCACAATGTCTGACATTTGTATTATGTGAAGACGACAACCAATTTGACACTGGATTAATATTATACGGAATACAACAGTACCTTAGGGAATGTACTTATTATCCACCAGACATTTACAATATATTTATAAATGGTAGAGATCACGCACCATATCTAATATAGGATTACATATACTATTTTATAGCATCTGATTGAAAGACGACAGGATGTTTCACAAAGTGAGTAATTGTACGCCTGACAAATGTCATATGGTAAAACAGTTAAACAAGGTGTCTGGCTGTGAAACAACAAACTTCCGGTGGAGATAAACATGAAGAAAGCTATTAATAATAACTGTTTTAATTTGACTCTAACAACGTCTTTTATTTTTTAAGAACGTCCAATTGACTGCGCAAATATATACATAATCATCATTGACGTCAAAACATACTTCACTAAATCTCACAAAAACGTAATAGTACAGAAAATGCTTACTCAACGTTGTGACACGCTGTTTCTTAATTAAAAACTAACTGCTAAGTTGTCCTGTGTCCGGTTGGTATAACTGGTTAAGTTCGAAATTGCTGCAAAATTGATTAATTGTAGCACCTATAACTATAATCAGGCAATGTTCACTTAATAGCACTCACACAATTTTTCTAGCATACTGGTAAGCACTTGAGAAATCATTTTCCTACATCGGATACCTGAAAGCGTTGGGTTTTGAAAGTGTATACATAGCAAATAACACCGTTGTCTATGTAATAAACTATATTATATATGTTTTCTTATTTAAAGTGTTAATCGAACATTCTAAAATCGTCAGAACGCTCATGTTTCAAATTAGCCGTATGTGTCTCAATAATTGATTGCCAAGGATCACTATTCTTCGTCCTACACGAACTCATGTCAAATCATCACAAAGCAATACAAGGTCGTTACTTATTGCAGCAGAAATATCGCCTCAAGATGAATTTATCTCGTTTTGATTCTATTCCGCTTACCAGTGTCCTTAAATATAACATAATAAATAAAGAACCCTCGGGCTCTTATCCATTATTATAAGAATATATAAGGCGCAAAATATGATACAGAACGGTATCTGATATAACTTTCATAAAAAATGTATGAGACAATTTTAAAATATCTTTATCCATGTCCTAATGTAGAATATTTTGTAGCAATTATTCGTCGACAGTTTAAATGCATTATTCTTGCAACATCATCTTATTCAGAATTAAATGGTTCCGACGGTTGAAAAAACTGTTAGATTAAACAAACTAGATTCCTAGGTCGCAAGCTCAAAAACGTAGCATATGCATTGTTGCCAATGGTCAGATCTCTAAGCTGGATTGTCTTAGGCATTGTGGAGATTGCTTCTGGTCTGTGATTTGTCATGTCTTCATACAATAACATGCACTTCGGTCAGCTATCATGAAATACCACCATCCTCTACGATAAGTGTAAAAGTTATACGCGTGATCGCCGTGACCATGTTTAAAATTCGCCTTGTAAAGCATATGAAATTGCATGTGCATCGCTTAATAGCGTAACCAACTTTCTCTGAACACAATTGGCACCGTTAAAGTAATGTCATTTTATGACTGATAGCCATATTAATGAAGTCGCTGATTAAAGTAGACGAATCACAATGAATCCATGTGCTTATACACGTGAACTACGGCTGCGCCTATTGGGTGGCTTTATTAGACCAATAGAAAACAAATTGCATGAGCAGGAAAGCATCATTCGCCATGACGGAATATGGAAGGTTGTTCTTCATGTTACATGTCAATACATAAGTTGTTTCTTCACAAACTGGTTATTAACTTTTTTGACATAATTAAGTCGAGTTTTCGCTATTTCTCTGACAGATGTACTCCAATAATTGTATAATCCCAGGCAATATAATGCAGACATCAACCCGTGTAAGTCAAACGCAAATAGTGACATTTTCATTACAGTTATCACATAAAAAATATACATTCTGGAATCGTTAAGAGTGCTAGTCTTCATACCAACATCAATCGTAACAACGTTCATGACGTTTGCATATTGAAGATTTAAATATTGGCACTGAAATTCCATAATGAAATGAGATTGCTCCGGCGTCAGTAAGACTGGTTTTGAAACAAATTTGCACGTACATTTAATTTTCAACATTATGATGGGATGCAATGGAATGACATATTTTCAAGACATGTGATTGATTATATCTATAAGTTGAAGTTTGATATTCATAAAACAACCCAAATTACATACTTTTAAAACAACATATACTATATTTTAGATGTAATGTTATTTTAACTTATAAACAAGACGTTGCACAATCAAATGCGTACTGAAACAATGGTGCACGCTGTCCTCAGTTGAAATCAAAGCAACATATAACGCTCCCCTACAATGACTAATCATTATAATAAAACACGAATTTAGTCAAATTTAGTCGTACAAAAGTGGAATGAACTGCTCATGACTTTCTTGAACTAAGTAATAGTTTTATTACACAACATTGCGTCAAACGAGACGACATCTCGTTATCTAACACTGATTATTTTCTAGGACAGTTCTTTATTGTTGTGAATGATATTGTGTGTTCTGGTTTAAAGAAAAGTATGCAGTTAAAAGCAGTCAGTGCTATATTCTAATGATACATGCCATGTTTTCTTCACGTATACTGATGGGACACTTACTTTAATGACATTGAATAGTACGGGTAAGTTAGGACAGCTCTTAGTATGGTTTAGTAGGAAACAAAACAATGTTGATTTAGAAAGTGTAATTCTTTGTTATGATGTATGTCTTTAGACGAAATCTATTTATCAAAATTGAATTACGATTATGGTATCTATTTTTACGTCCGAGAGAATTTTTTTGAGTAATTTCCATGTATCGTAAGTCCATATTTCGTGTTCGGCTTCCATGCTTCATTCTCATTAATTAGTGTATAGTCAAGTCTCTAGACTATACTCTGATACACAACGCTATATATCGTGTGAAAATCTAAAAATAGCTCGCATGTCGTCACTAGTGTATTCCCGCTATCGTCCAATCAGAAATCGCGTTACAACAGCCGCGGGAATATTTCTATAAACAAACACAATTGTGAACATGGATTATTTAATTAGCGAACGGTGAATGAAATTAAATGCTGAGATGTTTGTTGAAACCTATTGAATCGAATTCGGCGTATAAAAAGTATGAAGAATGAGAGGATAACCTGATATCGGTTATCAAATGGAAAATGTAGATCTACCGGTGATTCGAATTTTTTTTATCGGAAATAAATTTTAAAAAACGGCGAGTCGAATGGAGTGCTAACGTTAAAGGTAAGTTCTGTTTTTGCATGACGAACCACCGCTAATTTCAATACAAATAACCAGTTATGTTGTGCAATGATAGTAAAATCTTCTTCTGATCATCGATGCAAAAATATCACAATACCTTTTTTCATACGTCGATTTAATAGTCGGAAATAAAATTCCAACACTGTCGATATATATTCTGCATGTAACGTCGATTTTGATTGGACGAATGACGAGGGATGTTTGGAAAACACCTGTGACGGAATTTGATCAATTGCCTTATAAGGAAATGAACGAAATGGATTTGATTGGTGGAGATTTTCGTTCACCACGCTGGGATTCGTTAGAATTATACCAGAGTATGTAATTGAAAATAATACGCTGGTTGGACGAGAATGCCATGCTTTTAAGATTGTCATAAAGGTCATCAAAGGTTTGTCAAAAATCTACTATTTGGCGTTCTGGATTTAATACGAAATTGAAAGTAACTTTGGGCCTAACAGACTTTGAGTCAATCCGTACGTGTGAGAAAATCTGTTCACCGCGTTTGACGAGCCAAATATTTTTATATGATGCATGACCCCCTATTTTTTTATTTTTTGAAGCTTGATACTATTTATATAGATTTTATAGAGAGACTGAGAGTGTCCCATAGACAAAAAGTTGACATTTATGTTGGGTGACATTGATCATGTTACATTGAGTTAAAGAACAATAATAGTTGGCGGTTTTTGACCTAGATTATGACTGCAACAATGAACGCTGTATTGAATTGTAAGAAAACCAAAATGACTGCGCAAATATGCCATCATAAATTACGCCCAAAGCAGGTTTGCACTAAAATACGTAAATACAATAAGGTAACATAGTCACAGGCTCGTACTTAGTTCAGTGAAATTAACTACTAGAGTGTTCAATATCAGGATGATTTAATTTGGTAAGCTCGATATGACTAAATTACCGTTTACCAGTAGCAACTATACTAAGCAAACCAGCTAACCGAACGCTTACGTTTTTTTATGAATATTTATAGAACTATCTATTGGAATCTTCTGAAACTTGGCCTGAAGTATAATCCAAACATTAGAAGGCTGGTGGTAAAATTTCGTCAATATATTTAATTTGCATCATCATCAAAATATGTATTTAATGACATCACCCATCAAGATGAAATTCACAAAATGTACAATAAGCATATTTTATGAATGATCAACGGTTTGTACCGTATAACTTTTTATTTATAAATATTTTTGCACAAAACTTTGTGTACTTGTTAATTACGATCTTGAGGTGCGATTTAAGTAGTTTTATTTTCAAAAATGCGAAACGAGAGTTCACGGAACCATAAAATATAAGAACCAGACATATAAACTTGAAATTCTTGAATAAGCGTTAAATAATAAAATATTTTAGGTTTATTCCCTACACACTAATAGAGACTAATCGCCAAATCAATCAAACAAATAGTCAAACTCGATACTATGCATTTTGAGCACAAAACATGGATTTTTTAATTTTTCAAAATTATGATGTCAATTTTCAATGGTCAAGGGGAGGTAATTTGGTCGAATATCTTTTGTGTGGATATATGCGGGTAATTATTGACTTAATGTTGGTTTTATTCTCAGTATTTCCATATTTATTTTTGTTTCCGTTATCAGAAAATAGGCTTAAAACAATCTTTATTACCAAAACGGGCATATAGCTGCATTAACAATTTGTCGAACACCCGATGAACGCACTTCAAAAGTGTTCTATACACTGAATGGAGATAAAACACTTTTTTTCAAACACATGCAAAAAAACCTCAGGACTAATATGTATCATTTTTTCAAGCCAACGTGTTTCACTAATGCATGGCAATGCAATCAAATGTAAAAATGTATTGAATTAACTTAAAAAGAAGTAAAATTATGCAAGAGTTATCCCACTTGAAATTACTATTTTTCTTTGCTCCTGTGGTTCCCAATATACTGTTTTAGGTATTTTTATGTGCATTGGTATTTACACACACGTGAAATAAAAGGAACTCATGTTTGTGATAATTAAAATCTGTGTAAAACTGATCTGTCTGATCGATACCCTCCAAGGAGAGTAATGGCCACTCTTCCGCGACCTACCTTTGACAAATGCGCCATGTGTTTGACAAAATATTTTGTTTTTCCGACTAACAAACACCAATGCTATACAACGTGCACACAAAACTCGTGTTATTCGAGAGCAATCAATCACAACGTGCAAAAATGTGATTTGAAGCTTTTTCGTCATGGATGAGTGATTTTTGCATGTTTTTTCATGTGGTAAGCTGCATAAGGTGCACAATCAATATTGAAATGACTATGCAAAATTTTAGGTTTGTGCATTTACAGGATACTGAAATATTTTTATTTAAAAAGCGTTCGGTTAGCTGTTTTGCTCAGTACACTCAACCGCTTTAAAAACGCACCACTATTGAAAATAATCAAATTTTGTCAAAATACTTTTTGTGCTAATATTGATAGTTTACAGGGTTTGTTTAGTTCATAAGCTTGACCTAAAAAAAAGAAAACGATGTTTTTTAATTCGGAATACCCCGCCCAGAGAACTTGTTTTGATTGTGCATGTTTTGCTGGTGCAGCTCGATCGCGTCGACCTATGTGGTCAATATTAACTTTAAATTGTACGCTGTTGGTTTACACATTGAAAAAACAACATAAACAATATTTGCTTATGGCATTTTTATGCTGCGAATATCTCGAATATTTGTTCTCGATGATTGTGCTTTCGACTCCAACTAAAAAAAGCCTCGGTGCCTTAGCATAGCGGTTTAGCTGCCACCATACAATGATTGTGGGCTTAGAACATCGATTCCTAGCGAATGGCACAGTCACAGACCGACCTGGATGAAACCAGCTAAAGGTATTGAGCCCGAGCTAGGAGGTAACATGACACAGGTTGTGTCACTGTAATTGGTTCCGCATGGCTGCACACAGTGTCATAATAATGCTGGGTGTCAATCAACAAGGCAAAAGTACATTAGTGCATTTTCATAATTATTTCTTTCAAAATTGTCAATATAAAGGAAAATTATTTTAGTACATTTTTTAATGAGTTTTCTCCCGTTTAGAGTCTTAAGTCCCAACATTTTGTCTTCAAACTCCTTCAAAGTGTTTATTTGAGGTGTCATAGAAGCACAACGGGATATTTCCTGACAGTCTGGTGCTCATAACCAAGACTTCAAGTTTAAATAAGGCTTGAATCCATCTTAGGTTTACATAATGCGCATATCTGAACCGCACTCGTCGTTTGGTATTAGCCACACAGCCATAGCCACATAACATTTATAATTCAAGTAAAGCATTGCTTGAATGGTGGGAACCATCACGTCGAACATCATTCTATCCTATTTAGGACGAGATACCACGTGCATGCACCAATGTAGCGGGCTCTTATACTTGCTATTGAAATTGTGACTTTCACTTCCATGGGTCTCCGTGTTATCTATATCATAAATCATTTCAAACTCGTAATAATGGCATGAAAATCACACATCTCGTTGAAAACAGACTGAAGATTATTAATCCGAAAATAAATAACAATAAATTAACGTTTCATCACTAAAACCGATATTTCATATGTGGTGCGTTTTTAAAGCGGTTGAGTGTATATAACTATAATCAAGCAATGTTCAAAGCATTTTGAAAGATCACTTTCCTACATCGAATAACTGAAAACTCTGGAATTTGTAACGAATAAAAAGACTATGACACTGTCTACGTAACCAATTATACTCTACCAGTTCATTTAAAGTGTTATTCGAAAATTTCACAAACGTCAGAACACTCATTTTTGTGCATCGATTATTGATTGCCAAGGATCAGTTTTTTTATTCCTACACGAACACAACAAAGTCATTAAAAACATCACAAAGCACTACAATGTCTTTTTCTTGATGAAATTCCACCTGGGAGTGTCCTTACGTATGTTAGTATAAATAAAGGACCCTCGGGCTCGTATCCATTTATATAAGGCACAAATAAATATGATACAGAAAGGTGTCTCATATAACTATGAATAATATATAAGACACTTTTAAAATATCATTGCTCATGTTGATTTAGTATACCACAGTTAACGAAGTCGCACGACATTGTCACAAGCTCAATAATGTAGCAGTTCATAGTTGTGAACGGTCAGATCCATATACTGGATTGTCCCTTGCTTTATGGCGAGTGTTTCTGGTGTGTATTTGTCTTTAAAGAGTGTCTTCAGAGACTGCGAATTTTCATCAAGGAATTAATTTCGAATCTTTATCCAATAACATGTTCTTCAGTCAACAATTGTGAAATACCGTCATCCTCTAAGATGGGTATTGAAGTTCTATGTACAATCCGCGTGGTCATATTTTACATTTTCCAGGTAAAGCTTAATATCAAATGAAACGTGCATCAATAAGTTAATTTCAAATACAAAACAAACTTCTCTGAACAAATAGCAATAGAATAATGTCGAAGATCACCATATTAATGAAGATGTCGATTTTATAGACGAATCCGGAGAAATATATGTGCTTGTACACATGTACTACATTTGTACCCTGAATAGATAGCTTCATTAGGCATGAAATTATGAGTTGACATGACGGACTACATGTATGTGAGCGTGTACATCAGGTTGCATAAACAAATTTAATACATCAGTTGTGGGGTTTTTTATTCGGAGATTATATCAAACTGGTAACGAACTTGATAAATACAACAATGTACAAATAAGTCAAGCATTCGGAATTTCTCAGACAGATGTACTCCCATAATGACATTATCCCAGACAATATAATGGACACATTACTTTGTGTAAGTCAAACGCAAAGAGTGACAGTTTCATAACTTTAACTGCAGAAAAAAGATATAACATGGAATAGATAAGACGTTTACAGACTGCTTGTCATCATTCCATACATCAATCGTTACAACGTTCATGACGTTTGCATATTGAAGATTTTGATGTAAGATTGTTGGCACTGAAATTCCATGCCGAAATGAGATTGCATCGGCGTCAGTAAGACTGTCATTGAAACAAAGATATACGTAAACTTAATTTTGAACATTTTGATGGGATGCAAGGGAATGATACTAATAAGAAATCTGATTAATTGTATCTATATCTTAAAATTTGACATTCATAAAACGAACGAAATTACATGTTCGTATTACAACGTTTACTGTATGTTAGTTTAAATGTTATAAGAATTCATAAACAGTACATTGAACTATCAAATGCTTACTGAAACAATGATGTACGCAGTCCTCAGTTGAAATGAAGAAACATATAACGCACCTGTACAATGACCTATCATTAGAATAAAACACGGATCCGAAGTAATTTAGGCAAACTTATTCGCTCTAAAGTAAGATGAAACTGTCCATGACTTTCTTGAACTAAGTTATAGATTTATAACATAACAGTGCAATGCACAAGATGGCACATCGTTATCTAACACCGACTTTATTTCTTTCTAGGACAGTTCTATATTGTTGTGAATGATCTTTCGTGTTCTGGTTCGATTAGGAAGATGTGATTACGTAAGACAAATATACAGTAAAAAGGTTTTCTCTATTCTTGTGATACATTCCGGGTTTCGTTCACGTCTCTTGTATTTAGAACCTTCCGAACACCAGTTTACTGTTCATACTTCAATAGCATCACCCGTTGTGTGGTCTTCTCACGAAATATACATTTATCTACCTCTATTGAATTCCAAAATGAACGTTTGCAAATTTCCACAAGGTCCATAAGAATGGGCACAAATGATGTATGCTCTCAAGTGTTTGTAAACAAGTCGTTGCTGTATGTTAAGTGGGTGTGATATTGAGGTTTTTGTGATTGAGCGGTTTCATTTTCTTCTTCTTTAATTTAGTAGTTCACATAACGAACTTCATTTTTCTTGCAATAGCTGTAGTTTTAAATTTTTACATCACCACATATCGCTGGCTTAGAATAGGTAGGAGCATGTAGCTTTTTCTGTTAAATGATGTTGATATTTCCTGCCTATGTTGCTTGTTATTGCTATTGGCGTGTACAATGTTACATGTAATTGAAATAATGGATCACAGGTGAAAATTGTCGTCAATTTCCTTATTTTCTCTTTACAACTCTTTACACTTTAAAACTAATCTAGTCCCTTAGAGTACACGAACGTGTGAACCTTGAAAACGTCTGTATGGTATCTACTTGATCATATATGTAAGGCAAAAAATATCGTGTCAAGAAACGTGAGTGGGTTCTGTGAGTTATAAAATTTCAAATTGGCTGTAGAAATACGCTTTCAAGAAACGTGTATCTCTGATTGTCCTAGAATATGCAGATCCTGTAAAAAACAATTCAGACAATAAGAACGTATTACCAAGTTCACAATGATTCACACGCTAAGTGATTTTTTATAACATTAGGAAGATAAAGTGTTATAAAAGTTGTTCACTCGGATTCGGTCGGCGAAATAGTGTTAGCAAGTCTTTTCTCATCTTAAATCTCACATTAATAGATAGCAATATTGTCTAGACATACCACATTGTTAAGCACATTTTATCTCGTTCGGTGTTAAAATTAAACCATCATGCCAATGCAAAACGGTTGAAATGCGTAAACGTGTGTTCAGTTGTTTAAATAGGTTCAACCGAATGGCCTAGCGGAAGCACGAGAGCTTAGTTGAAGCGCACCTCAAGATGCCATCCGATTGGAAAGGGAGGTAACTGCCGTCTTGTGTTTTCTCATTTCGTGGCATAGATATTTTCTCGAGTTGCTGTTTGTGTTTTGGTACACTAATGATGTTATGATATTTGTTAGAAAGGAAGAAGTTTTCCTGTAAATAACACAGCGGCCCTTGCCATAAATTATCTTTGACTTACCATTAGTGCCATTCAATCAGAACTCCAGACTAATTTCAGAAAATACAATGACATTTCTAGAACAGACAACAATGTTCTGTAATAGTCTGTCTTTCTCGTCATACAAACAAAAGCTGAATGAATGTAACTACGAGGCTTCGGCAACAAGCCATAAAACTCTTCGGTTTTATTTGGTTACAATAAACATGACGAACCAATGTTCTTATTAGCATAACAAACCAACATAAATGTTCCAGTCTAGCTTGGATATTACTCTTTGTAATATAAAACTTTTCACGTGTGGTTGTCCTGACTAAGCCGCAGACGGCTCGAGTTTCCTTCGATTTTCTGATCCCTTGAAAGGGAAGAAAAGAGGCATAATTCAAATTCGAAACTGCGCATCGGGATTACTAGTTGTACCAAATTGATACACAATTTTGCATCTTTTCTACATCAGAAAGAATATCAGCACACGGACGTTTAATTTTTCACTGATACAATTATCGCAGATGATATTATGATCTGAATTCAATAGTTTAGATAATAATATCACTGACATGTTCTGAAAATACCCCTGTTGTTTATTTATTTGTTATTAGGTGTTTATATCTGACAAGTAATGGATTATATTAGGAAGGGCTTGATAGACACAAATAACCACACACAATGTGCAAGACGTCGAAATTACGTCATGGCTTTAGGTACCTGATATTTGCAGATATCAGAGTCCATTATGCCATAGGTGTAATGATATACAATTAATGCTCGATGTCGTCAGGTTCAAACACGTCGGAAGCAGTGTGTAAAAGTTTCAGATTGTTGGTATTACATAAGGCTGAATAGTAGGTAATTTTGTTTCTCTCTTTCACTCTCGCTAAAAACGGTAATGTAAACATACTACTTTTCAGAACATTAACGTTTTTAGAAAGAGAAAGTTAGATTTCAAATGTTCAATGCTGAAGCATGTTAGGTTTCTATTTTTAATATCGTATATTGGGGGTTATTTCGTATCATCCAGTTTTTTTTTCTAATTGGTCTTTCCTTTATTCAACAGCTGTTAAAATACATACATTGTTAAGCGGACATACGAAAATGTTTATACACCGCTACTAACCGATCCTTCCGACAAGTAATAACATTCTTTTCAGAGGTGTAATCGTTGATCAAATAAATACCTTATAACAAATATGGATTCGTTACATTGTTCTTGGTAATTCAGTCACCACGTGTTTCCAAATAATATTTGATTCGTTTTGTAGTGTAACCTGTCTCCACTCGGCAGCAAATAATCCATTAAATATAAAAGTTGAAACCAGATTGGCGATTACACGCTTGTGTGTGTTATCAGAAATGAACAATGTCCGATTGGAACGACATTTATTAGTTTCTTATTATGTATGGTTTGTGTTTTCTTCGTACAACTCGTTTATTGTGCGTGTGTATCCGAGGTTCCACTGACCAATTATCTTGTGACTGTCCACCAAGGGAGTTGTGTAGTACAAGATTTGCTATTCCAAAGTTCAAATGTTTAATAATATTTACTGTAATTGATTTGTACGGCTTGTAATACATTTCATTTCACTGCACGTTTTTCCTGTTATTAAAATGCAACGCAGAAACTTTAATAACATTTGTACAAAATGAAATGAGAAAAAACACCATGCATGAAGTAAAAGTAAAATGTTTTGTTAATAAAGTAGCATTAATCATTTTAACAGAAAGTACACCATGTATTAAAGACGTAATTCGAATTCACAGATAGAACAGTAGATCGAGCATCCTAAGACGGGATTATTCAAGTTTGATGTATCGAGGGTTCAATATCATGCACCAGTCATGCGCCAGCCTAAAGTCAGGCTGCGAGAGTCATATAGTCTTAATTTTCATTTGATTAATCCATTAAGAACTGTAAAACATGCGTTCTATTTTTGAAAAAGTGCTAAATGGATAACTCTCCGACAAACCTCAATCATCCAACGAAATATAAAATGCCAATACAACTTCAATAAAATATCACGAAAATAACTTTTCTTGTGAAGTGTTTCCTTCTCGAAAAATAAAACACAAATGTACTATATGCTTGCAGACATTAATAAAACGTACAGACATAAACTTTGCATTGTTGTTCCAAAACAAAATATTTACAATTTCGTAGTCATTAGAGTATATTGCGAATGTAATTCACTCGTTCATCCGAAATAGTACGATCCACCCTAATCACATTTTTGGGAGCTCGTTGAAATAAGCGTTATATCAAGTCTTGTCCGATAGTCTTTGTCCAATTGGAAGTTTGGTTAACCTGTCACTGTTCTGTGTTTGTTCTTGTTTGTTTATTTTCTTTTTCATGTTGCCTTTACAAGTGCTTATATGTGCGCTGCAGTTTCTTAGCTGCTAAATTCTTCTTTTCCATGACCGATTTATTGTCATTTAATTGTTGCCAGTGGTATCATGAGAGAATTGTCGACAATTCTCTGGAATGGCACGATCATATTAAGAAATAAAACATCACTATCTAAATACATCATTGTTTTAAAATGTTTACAAAGGAATAACGTATTTGGTTCTGGTCAGATAGGGCACGATAGCATACAACAAACGTGTTAATAGTATAATAAATATTGAAATCATTTGGATTGAATTACTTCCAGTTAGTTTTAACCTTATGTGTCCATAC
Organism: Spisula subtruncata; assembly: GCA_963678985.1. NCBI lineage: Eukaryota > Metazoa > Mollusca > Bivalvia > Venerida > Mactridae > Spisula > Spisula subtruncata. The sequence goes on along the minus strand of OY787662.1, from coordinate 41,719,019 downwards.
GGCTAAGATAAAAATGTTCAATCAACAAAGAGAGATGCTATCAGCTAATTACATTGAAACGTTTATGCAACAATAGCATTAATGGGAAATTTATGACACATTCGGTAAACACAGAACAACAAACCATGCGGGTTTTCAAAAGGCAAGATGAAACACACTCTGTCTGATCATTACATTAAATGAGAAAATTGTATTCGTTGATTGAAATTGCCATAAGCGGCGTATTATATGTTTTCAGAATTGTGGTTTGCAATTACAATGTTGCCATTGGAATATCGTTTACAAGCGGTAAGCTAAAACTAAAATAATATATTACCTCAACTCAGTATAGATATGCCCTAGCCTTGCAATATTTGGGCCTGTTTAACGATTTATAGTTAGGTAAAAGTACGCACAGAAAGGTCAATTGAGATCAATGAACAAAGCTAAACATTATTTAAGTTAACATGTTTAATCCAACGCTTTAGATATTTTGACGGTTTGATCAATATGCGAACATGAGGTTAAACATAGTAATATCACGAAGAAGAATTTCAATAATCATGATGATAACAATACTTATAACAAATATTTTCCTAAGAACTGCGTTTGATAAACCCACTTAAAAGCGACGTTCAAGAAATGTAAACTCCTTTTGGTACATTGTAGCACAAACCAAGGACAATTGATCACCTTCAGACGAATGTTTGGTTTCAGTCTATTGTCGTCGTAAACACTTCAGCTGTGGATTTATACGTCATAGTGACGTCATGGATATTTCAACTTTAATTTCAAGTCTAAAAATAGACCGCCGTATTCAAAACTTAAAATATTCATTTGAATGCAAAAAAAACAACTATTTTTGGGTTGTTCATAAAACTGTCATCAGAGCATAGGATTTCATAGACAATTTACGATCTGTCATTTCAGTTCTTTCTCTAATTTCCCCCTGCATTGAAGTAGATTTACCTCCAATAGTTACTTTTTATAGACTCTGGAAACTATATGTACTATTGGATCAATTTACCTCTTTTAAAGAAGATATAACGATAAAAGTAGGACTTAGCTAATAATCTTTACGAAGACATAAATAATTGACATTACGCCAATTGTCGATCAATACCTTTAAATTAATTTGAACCATAAATTATAAACACATGGTCCAATGAATTAACCTGAAAACCTTCGCCAAGAAACCTTCGACAAACAACCAGTTAGAGCAATCTCTGCTCTGGTGTAATGTAACTTACAACATCGAGCCAAAAGATTCATTAGTAATTGTTTCGCTAATTAATTATCTGTACAGTGTCTGACAGTTAGACATTAGACTATTATAGTATTGCAAGTTTCAATGCACATGGACTATTGTTGTCTATAAAGGCGGACATTGGTGATTTTATTTTTATTGACACATTTGGTTTGTTCGACCTACGATTTACATAAAAACTAATTATGATTAGTGAATAGCTTCCTGAATGATAGATGGGTGTGACAACAACACAGTTTGCGTGTACTGTATTAACGAATGCATTTTGGCATTCTGTTATAGCGTTCGATATACGTTATCATAGTATAATAGACGTACGACTATTATATGGTGCTTTGATGTAGCAGATATCATGTGAAGACCATTATACAGATATTGTCTTTATTTCGTTAAACCTGCAGTAAACATTGTAGGAAATAATGTCAACAATGTAATAAACAGTTGAACTTAGGTTAAACAATGTTCCAATACGCATTTGGTAGTGCACTGACATGTTTATCGGTTAATATAACATTAAAATTCAAAAATAGATAACTTTGTATTAAGAACAAGCAATTTCGTTTGTTTTATGAATATTCCATTTGAACAACTACAATTAATCACATATATTGACAGTTAGTGCCTACGTTAAAATCTTCAATATGCAAACCTTGTAATAATTGACGTCTAGCTGTATGTAAAAGTTCTAACAAGTTCGGGTTATATATTTTTCTGTGAGATATTTAATGAAAATATCACTCTTTGCCATTAACTTACACATGGTAATGTCAACCTTGTATTGTCTAGGAGAATGTCATAAGTTGGAGTATATCTTCATGACAAAACAGAATGCTCGACTTTTATACCACTACTAGTTTCATGCAATCTCAGAAGAGGAATAACCAAAACAACATGAATATGAATACAAGATGCAAGCTATTATTGTTGCTGTTTTGGAGCCTTAAACAGGCCATGGTTTTACTGTAAGATTAGAAAACAACCATATAAAATACATGTTAATGCGGAATAACAAAAGCCAACGAATTAGATACGTTCGTAGGGTTGACCTATAGGTTTTGCCTAAACGTTTTTAATTGTCATAATCACTTCTGTCTGATCAATCTGTCTTATAGATTATTCATAGTTCTAATCGATGCGGCTTTATCAGACAAGGTTCTGTAACATAGTTACAGAATACTTTAAGTATTGTCTTATATTGGTGGATTAGAGCCCGAAGGCTGAATGATTGTGTTATATATATGGACACTCTATATAATCCGGTTAAGATACCCTCACCATGAGGCGGTGATGCTAATGCACTACCAGATGCATTGTTTTACTGTATTACTAATATATTAATAGTATGGCACAAACCAAAGCCACACAGCTACGACAGCAGCGCTTAGCCACACATGCAAGAGTCAGACATAGTACAAGCCATCCACATCCCCAAAAGATGGATGCTTCAAGCGAGCCTTATTTGCTCACCCTGCAATGAATGACACGCTACGGACTTTGAATTTTGTGCATAATTAGCCATTATAGGAGGTTATTATAAGTGATAACTACATAAATAGTTGAAGTTATCATAAAAGCAATACAAAATCGTCTGCTAATTCATATACTGTACTGAATCAGTTATTATCAATAACTTTCTTCCTGTAATCCACTGATTTTTTTTCTTTCACCGACAGTCACGTCGTCTCGCTGTTTAATCATATGACATTTGTCAGGCGTACAATTACCCACTTCGTGGCAAGCCATACTGTCTGTTAATAAGATGCTATAAAATGGGGATACTAGACATGGTGCGTGATATCTACCATTTATAGATATATCGTTATTGTCTGTTGGGTAATAAGTGCATTCCCAAAGGTATTGTGGTATTTCGTATCAGGTTAATTCAGTGTCACAATATTGGTCTTTTTTCACATAATACTTTTGACAGACTAAATGGACATTCACCGAGCAGGATGATGGTATAAGAATGGAATTCGATTATTCACACAGACATTTGTAGCACTTCTGTTCAATCCCGATAGGAATAAAAACATTTTAAAACATATCCCTACACGTGTACAACTATAAAAATGAATATGAAAATTAAAAATGAACAGCTTAAAACTACATAAATGTTATGTTGCCTCAATTGATTCAGTCGAACCTAAACGAAGTAAAGTCGGGCAGACAAAACAAAACATAAATGTGACCATAACAAGCAACATACAACAGAACTATAATAGTACAATTATACAGTACAACGTACTCTATATACACTAATATTATATCCCTCGTCTGCGATACTACTATTCTTGTTACTTTATTCATGATAAATTACTGATGCCGTAATTATATTGTTTACATTATCACATCACTATCAAGGCTTCACCGGCATCAACGTATTGCTACTTTGTAGAAGAAGCAGTCGATTGTAGATTTCAAGTTTAATAATGGACTGACAACATTGATTAAACCAATCCTGTAAATGCTAACCATGCTAAAAGTCTTACAGCCACATATTTATCAGACACGAGGGAAATGTGAAGTGTGTCGCTTACACATTGAAGCTAATTCATCTGATTGTAACATATTGGATATGCCATGGTGGCTGGTTCATTAGCTACGCCAGGTCAAATTAAAACTTGTATACGTTTGCAATATTATTCTGGTTGACAATTCCTACCATCAACTACAGCCTACGTGTTTACGTGGGACGTACTTTATCAGAGGACGAACTATTAAATCGTATCAGCGTTAGCAGTGGACAATAAGTTATGTATCAATTTCATTAATGTCGATCGCTTGGGAAAAACAATGTTTCTTTAATTCCAATCATGAACTGTCGTCTCAACTATTGCTTAAGTTATCACAGATTTCACTATGCATGTATTCCCCTTCAAATAAGACTGTCATTTCAATAAACAAAATAACAAAACACGTATATATCACGATTCGTAATTTCGAACAGTTTCCTAATTACCATACTGAGGGTGTGTTTATAAGATTTATAGAGGTTTTGAAAATACAGATTGATTGTTTCAAGAAGAATAACAAAATGCAAAAGCAATTGACATACATTTTAAATGTGTTGTTGTAACTTCGGTTTCAAGTATTTACACTTCATCTACGATTGTTTCGTTCCAAATGAGTTTTGTTGTATAGTTTCTACCATTGTCGTTAAACGAGTCAACCTACGACACTGGTTGTTAATGTGACTAAGGGCCTCATTAAAACAAATGATGAATTAAGAAATTCTGGATACAATATAAAATTGGGATCGTCGTGCCATATTTGATACGTGTTGATGATCGTTACTTTTTTATGTCGACGAATTTTGATAAATCTTTGAAGATTATAATGATATGCCAAAAAGCATGAATGCTTATCACAGAATATTTACTTAAGATAGATTGAACATTTATTTCCCAGATTTAATAAGGTGCATTATTTGGCGGCTGTTATAAGTTGCACCCCAGGTACAATTTGCAGCTCCGGTTAGTTTAGAACCTGCGCATTTCCATTCAATTTAATTGTTTTTGCCAATAAATTTGCTCAATTGTCAATTATAAAAAAAAATATGTTACTAATTTTAAGCTACATAAAGCATCCAAATTAGGTTTTTTCGAAAAGCTTGTGAGTTGTTCGACCTGTTTGTTAAAACACCTTTTGCTATGACAACATGACATTATTTGGACTGAATCATTGGCAATCCATATAGGAAGGAACGATTGTTAGTTTTTCAAACAATAGTTATTCAAAACAACTGAAGTAATGTAAATGCACTTTTCCAATTAAGTTTACAAACGAGGCAAATTGTGCTTAACAATACGGTATGTCTAGACAATACCGGTATCAGTTTATATTTATCACTTTAAGATGAGAAAGACGTGCTTACACAATTCAGTCGAACGAATCTGTCTGAGTAGAAAACTGTTAAAACACTTTATCTTCTTGATGATATAAAATATCACTTAGTTTGAATTATCGTAAACTTGATAATATAAATGAATTCCTGAATTATTATTCATTTTACAGGATCTAGGGATGTGATTGCGCATTTTGGGACAACCAAAGATACTAATTATCCGAGTTACTATTCCATTTCATCCTACACAAATGTTTAAATTATGTTCACGTACAATTTTATATCAATGCCGGGTACATTGGCGCCGCTACAGTATGATTTTAGAATAAACATGCAAGTGCCTACGGTACTGTTACATGTACACTAGATTAATGGGAATAGTGACCGTTCCGATTTCGTTGTGCCATTGAAGGAAATCAGTCGATCAGTCGTTCAGTTGTTGATACCTTCCATGTCATGTTTATGTTTACTTACTGTGTCATAATGCTGAAGCCTTGCAAGTGCATTCTGCAGAAGCCTCACGTGTATCTGCACTTAGAATGTTTTTGGAATAAAACACATGCTTAAAATAGTTGTATCACTAACCTATTCTTTATGTTGTTGCTTGCGGAGGGTGTCATGATGTTGGATTCATTGTTTGTCTGACTTTTAATCGAACTGTTTGTATAGTATTACAAAATGTATTGAAAATATCATAGCGCAACTTCAATATTGTAAATGATATGTTAGATTAGTTATTATAACACCAATGATCATGAAATAACATTCTCATGAATTGATAAAGGGATCTGGACGCAATGGCATATATAAGTATTACGTGTGCCAAACAATTATCAAAAGTTAGACATACATTGTGAATGTCAATTAGACAATATTCGGTTTCTTGTCAATGTTTATTTGCATCTGCTGCATTACCCTCGTTTGATACATTTAATATACACCATTAGGGTATTGTCTATGTTTTGTAAATCGTCTAGCAGGGATGTTCGTATGCATAAAATATTGCACTAATACATGTAATGTATGCCAATAACATTTGTCCTCTGGGTCTTACAAACATTTGTCTTATTGTGTAAACAAATGTTCTGTTTATTTCTGTTTAACTGCACTCCAGAACAGTTTGCTGATATCATCATATAGTCTGAATTGGTGAAGAAGGGTTTCATTTGTCGAGAACAATAATTGCATATACCATTGTATATATAAAAGTCCAAGAAGCATACTACTAGTATTGCTTACTGTTTCATCGTGTTGCAAAAGTGGCAACGAGGATGATAACTAGTACAAATAACAAATACAACAAACACAAGCGTAACAACCGACAACCAAACCATTGAAAAATCTCGTTGACAAACAAGCCGCAAGATACGTGTAAAAAGTTGAAAATTTAGCTACTACATGTAAATTGATGTAATACGGAGTGTCGTGACGCAGAAAATTGTTATGTTATAATCCACAAATTTGTTATCGTTTAAATTATGAACAACCCCATAATCATTGACAAATATCAAACATCGATTTGAGACAGTCAAAAGTCAACCCACAAAGTAACACTCATCAAGGACACCATATCGGAACGAACGGAAGAAGCCTGGTGCTGGACGAAGTTTTTACCAAATGACACATACACAGTGGACACACTTTTATGAAACCATAATGGCAAAAGTCGTTATGTATTATTTTACATGCTTTAAAATCACTACGAAGAATATTATTTTAATCTGACCGAACAGTTTTAAAATGATCTGTTATTGTTACCCTTTCTGACATCTCCCTGAATGAGAAATTCCATGCACCGTAAGAACGAACGTAATTTAATCATGCTTCCCATGTGTAATAACCAAGAACTCATTACTTCATTAAAGCATACGACCTTAACATCACTTACTTCAAATTCCTCGTATGTCATGTTACAAAATTGGGTTAGTGATTCCACAATGTGAACGCTGTATTTTTGCAACTTGGTTAGAACTGAAAAATACTATGATATATTAAATCTGACATGTAAGGTTAGCCGAATTGAAAGAAGGGTTAAATTTCATTTATGTTTTTTAAGAATATTGCAACTGCAAATGCGTGCATAAGATGCCATCAGTTGCAAACTTACCATGTCAAGTATTTAATTAAATTGTATATCGATATACTGACTGATATTCCAATACCATTTGGTGCCAAAAGCACAAATATACGTACTGGCAAACATTTATGTAAAATAACAACTAATCTTCGTCATGTTTATATCAATCAAACCAAATGTTTTTTAACGCAGAAGAACACAGTGGTGACCGGCGTTATAAAGAGGATTAGTTCCTTTAAACTCGTAAGCAAGTATATTGTTAAAATGAAATCATACAAATATTCTAATTCACAAAGTGCTACTTATACTCCAATGACAATTCGTAATTTCATATTGGCCACAATCCCATAAAAATTATATAAACATTTTTACAGAACAAACATAGATTAGCACCTGAATAGAGACACATAGTTTGAAAACAGCATTAAACAAGTGATAAATACATACATTGAAGAATATTTCATGTTAAATGGACACGAAGGAGTTGATATCGGAATTTTAAAAATGTTCCTTTTATTATACGCAGATGACATAGTTATTTTTTTCTGAAACGGAACAAGGGTTACAGCATGGATTAGATGTGTTAAACGAGTATTGTATCAGGTGGAAGTTAACAGTCAATATCAGTAAAACAAAAATTATGATTTGTAAGAAGGGAGGACAAAATAAAAAGAATCTAAGACTTATGTTTGATGGTAAACACGTTGAAATTGTCAATAAGGTTACATATTTAGGAATAGTATTTACAGTAGGGGGCTCGTTTTCAAGTACTTATGACACATTAACAGGACAGGCACAAAAGGCGTTATATAGATTAAAGGCAAATCTGGTAAAATTCCCTTGTATGAATAAAAGCCACTGTTTGGACCTTTTTGATAAGCTTATTGTTCCTATTTTAAATTACGGAAGCGAAATATGGGGTTTTAATGATTGTATGAAGATTGAAAGGGTTCATCTTAACTATTGTAAACACTTGCTTAGAGTAAAATCACAAACCCAAAACAATTTTGTGTATGGGGAACTAGGAAGAACAACCTTGATTACAAAACGTCTCGAAAATGTAGTTAAATACTGGCTAAAAATAATACAGTGTGATAATAATAAATATGTTAAAATAGTATTTAAAATGATGTTAAACGATATAGAGGTTTATCCAGAGAGCAATAATTTGGCCAAATCAGTACAACATATTTTAGAAAGACTAGGTTTTAATGATAAGTGGTTGTTTCAAGGGATGGGAGACAAAGACATGTTTATAATTGCTTTAAGGCAAAGATTGAAAGATATTTTTATTCAAAATTGGAAATCTGAACTCCAAAATTCTACCAGAGCAAAATGTTATGTGCTGTTAGCTGATTTTAGATTACAACCTTACCTTGATATGATACATGTTCAAAAATTCAGAAAATCTTTTACACAATTAAGAGTATCTTCACATAGGTTATAAATAGAAGCGGGGCGATGGCACAAGCCTAATAAAATACCTTTCCAAGATAGAAAATGTCAAGAATGTAATGTCATTGAAGATGAATTTCACTTCCTGTTTGAATGCCCTTTATACTATGATATACGAATACAGCATATAAAACAGTATTACAGATTGAAGAAATTACAATATACCTAAATTTATTGAATTATTAACCTCAGAAAGTAAAACTGTTATCAAAAACCTTTCGATGTTCATTTATAAGATTTTTGAATTAAGAAATAGGAGATACTTATTATGAGTAGCATTATCTTCTCCTCACTTAAGGCATATAAATTTGTAATAATTTGATAATTTAATTGTTCAATATTTGAATTGCATTTATAAGATATTTGAAGAATTCTGTGCACTATGTAATGACAAAAATATACATAATTATGCCTATGACATGTGTATGCATGTGTGTTCGCGTGCGTGTGTGTGCGCGTGCTTGAATGCCTGGGTGTGCTTGTCTGAATGCATGATGTGTGCTAGTATACTTATGTAATTGTTTTTGTATATGTATTGTATTGAGTGTAAACTCATGGGCATAACGCCTAACGTTTCTCGAAATAAACCATTATATTTGAGCCTTTCTCCAGAAAAACCGGGCTCAGTGACAAAATTGTGAAAATATTGATGAATATATGGTTAAAATAAAGAAACTCTTGTGAACAGATTCTGAAACTTTGAACACATTATTCAATGCACTTACAGAGTTATAGACTTTTTAAACCAACCAATACCGCTTACTTATTTTTTTAATAAAACATGTCCAATTTGTGAGTGTTTGATTACAGAGAAAAATTGCAATAGTTTTTAGCCACTTAACGGTTGTTTTCCTTGCTATGAGTACTTTTTAGAAAACGATCACCATAGCAACGACAGAAGTTATTTCAACACTTGAAGCTAATGGATAGTACTATACTATCCATTACTTTAATATGAAACCAAAAGACACGAGTTTTTTCTCATTTTGACATTTTTCTCAAATTTTTTGCATAATTACAATACAATGTCATTAAGCCCGGTTTTCCTGGAGAACGGCTCATTTACATTTGCTTTTCAAATAATAGTTTTGGTGGTTTGATATATAAAATCAATACACTTATAATGTAAATTCAAATTACTGCTAATTAATTCAAATTTGTAAAATGAAAAATGTTTCTAATGCGAAGTTTACTTTGTCAAAACGAAATACAAGGCAAACTTAATGGAATGTGGTTATAAACATGACGTTGTATATAATAGTGTATACAAACGTGAATAAAGGCCTACATTTGATATTAACAATAATTATTTGAATACACATGTCTTTATAGCGTCACGTATTATTTTGTTGTAAGAAAGGAAAAAGATTATACATCTGGAATGATCATGAACGAGATACGACTGGGGTAATTGTCAAATAACTACCGTGTGACACCTTATATAGTCTGAATAATTGAAAGTAAACTGTACCTTAGTTATGAATTATATATAAGACACTTGCGGTACTGGTAAACTTTGCATACTCGTGTTAACATATTTTTGTTTTCTATTTTCCAGACTGTATCAATAGCAGTATCCGTGTTGACGCTTGGTGCCATTGCTGTTGAACGTTACTTCGCCATAGTTCACCCATTACGACGGCGTTTAACTCCATGGACAGTCACACTCTTCATCATCGCCATATGGATAACGTCTATCAGCATAGCCGTTCCAGAACTCGTATATCAAAAATTACATCGCCTATATCCCGAGTATGTCACCAACTACTTGCAGTATTGTGGACAGACGTTACCATATGAACAACAACAGTATTATCAGATCTTTCTTATGGTGATGTTGTACGATGTTCCAATGTGTCTTATGTTTTTTGCCTACACAACAATTGCTTACCGGCTGTGGAAAGACACTTTTCCAGAAAATGTGAACAGTCATCTAAACGCTGGTGAGTATCTTTCCATTACACTTAAGAAATTGTACACAAGTATATAAATTTGTCGATAAAACGTGTTTTATCTTTATAACATTTGCATTCAATTAAGATATACTTAGCATGTACGTACATTTAATGTATAATAGTAATTAATGATAGTTCATTGCTGTTTTTACGATCTCTGGTCTTAGACAAAACGTACCAAATAAAGACAGTATGTCATCAACGAAAAGTACAATTGATTTGATAAGTGTGCATTTAATTCAAACAGTAGTACATATAGAAATACTATATATATTATTTTGAAAGAATATTTACTTAAACTTTTATTCGAGCGCAAAGATATGCCGTATTTATTTTCAGAACTTGGGCACTTTAGAACATCATTTTCAAATTTTATATCAGTTTTCCACAGCGGTGTTATTGGTTGTTCTCATTGGCACACTTGCAATTTTTTAACAAATTTATGTTAACGTTGTCAATAAATGGCAGGGAAGAAATTTACAAAGATAATCGAAACAGCAGATCACTAAACGAACAAAAAAGAATGTATAGGTATAATTGATAAAATACCTTATACGTCAATTATTGCTACAAAAACGGTACTTGAAATCAGTGATTGCATAGCATACTAAAATAATAACACAAAGGTATTGGGGTATTTCGTATCTACAATTAACATCCGGGATACGATGGCATGTTAATGTTAATGTTACAACTACAAGATATACGTACTACGAACGTTTTAACCGGAATATATCTAACCAATGAAATTTAGGACTATATTATAATCTAAACATACTCATGAGAATTATCTAGAAGTCCAATTTCATGTACATAATAACCATAGAACAGAAAATCAGTGTCATCAGCCTCACGTGTGGTTTGAACATTTACAACAATTATGTTGTTTCCTTGTGGCTGTATGTGCGTGACCGTATTGACCTTTTGTTCTTATTCTGAATCATTCGTATCAAATAGCATTCACATCGTCGAGAACAATTTAACATTGCTGCACTGCTTATTTTGTATGGTTTGATCAAACTGTAGTTGCCAACAAATCCACTGACGATGTTAATGTCGTCTAGACTTACCGTTAAAATGTATTGGATCCGGTTTCGTTTAAAATGAATAATACTCCAATATACGTACAATAAATGTTATACGAGGGTCAGTCAATAAATTCGTGGACTGGACTCGTCATTTTAATACACATTGACACAGATAATAACTAATTATATCACACTAAACTACAGCCTTTCGGACACAAGTGCAGAAAATATTGCTCGAATCGACGCATTTTTAAAGAAAATATGGATAAAACAAAACTATCACCTTACCGCAACCACCACACAACGCAAATATATTCTGACGTCAGCGACGTTATTGCCGTTTTGCTATTTTTCAAATGGTAAACCCGAAATTGAATTATGTCATTAATATAGGAATTGAACCCAAATATTTAAGTTATATATTATTAAATGGATGTACTATAACATTTTATGTATTCAAAGTCATGTATTAAGCTGGACTTAATGGTCGTATGCAAAATTGAAACGCCTCGCAAATTTTGATTGGCATTTCCTCAATCGTCCCTACGTTTGCTAATTTCGATCGACCCCTCTGTCATTTTTGAAACCATGCTGCTCTGCAGAAAAGTGATTTTGTCACTAAAACACAGGGACACTGAATACTGCGTGTTCTCCGTTTGCTCTCATTAGCAGCTTATTTGTGTTTGTTGTGCATTTCCAAGACAAGTGCACAATTTGATAGTTGCATGAATTTCCTTGCGTAAATTCATCCGCATTTTGACGTAAATTAAAACGTGACAGGCATAGATCAAATCCTTCTCAATTCAAACTCAAACGTCTAAACAACTTAATTATTTCACCAAATATTATGAAAATAACTTGCAATAATCTGGCAAACATATGGAAATGTAAATGAATTAATTCGGAATTTATAACTAGTTGAACTAGTGAACTGGATACGTTTTGTCGGTCGGGGGTGGTAGCGCGTTACTATGGTAATACAACGGCTGCTGACATGCTACTGTGTTACATAATTAAAGATAAATTTGTATCTAAGGTAGGTAATAGTTAAATATTTATAATGATATAAGAAATTATCATTTAAATACAATTATAATAAAATGAGAACGATTGTCTACAAATATATTGAATGACCCTCTTAATTATAACAAAGTAATTAAAAGAAAATAACATATACATATATGGCTTGAAAGAGTTTGCATGCATTGTTTCGGCGGCGACCTGGACTCTTAATTGTTTTTTAGCTGATGTGTAGGCATTGCTCAGTGTAGTTGTGTTGTTGTGGTACTGATTTCTGTGCTCGGCTGGTTAGGTTGAGTGCTGCCTTCCCTCTCCGATTTCCTCTTACCTTTTTTCCCCACATATGATAACATTGCAAAAGCGACTAAAATGAAGAAAGTTCAAAGAAAATCTTGAAAAGCAAATGTACTTTGAACGTTGTTTTATTTGCACTATGATGTTAATGTTTCCCATAAACTATTAATAGATCATTCTCATTACACATACCATCTAGGAAAATCATTATATTTTAACTAACATAAAACCATAGTACATCCCGTCTCGTGCTATTACCGGTATTTCTGTCTTATCTTGTCAACATCCGGCCCAGCCTGGTGAGATGAGAAATTGCTCTTTGCAATTTCCATTCCTGATGATAGTACTTGTTTTATTACTGTTCCCCGCAGATTGTTTTCTTAATGTGATCTTGAGGAACATTAACCACGAACTGTTTGCAATTAATGTTTTGAATTTTGCGTTCCTCTAATTTATCAAACCTCGTTGGTAACGAAAAAATATACTGAGTGTTTTCTTTGCCCTTAAATAACAAATAAAGGTCACACACATTGATTAGGACGTGTCATTTGATGTAATGACTTATAATTATTTGTCAAGTAGTGCCATTGACTTAATAATCCCGCCCGATAGCAATACAGATTCATATTTACTAGTATGTGAACTGTTTGTATGCACTGAGCAATTTTGAAAAATGGTTTGCAGGTTATGTTGGTTTCCTTTTAGTTATTTCGGTGTCAAAATAAACGAGCCAGTCCTGCCAATACGTTATCACTCCATATAGCATGGCATTTGTACCTTCCTTGATCAACAACAGTTCGAAGGCATGTTCAGAATATTCAATATACTGTTCGAAAGTCGCCCTGCTCACCACCAGTAACTGAATGAATGAAACTATTAATGAAACGCATACTAAATACTGCCGTTTGATTATTCTGTACGAGTAGACTGACGGAGTTTTTTTACATCCGCTTTCGACAGGGATGGGATGATCAATAATTCGAAATGAAGGGTCATGCAATTTATAATGCGAACTATATATTATCTCTCAAATGCGTCATGAGTTTTCAAAGCAAGTGCACATACTCGCAGACCATTATTTGATGTATCGATTATGAATATACAGGGTGATCATTAATATATCGTAACAAAAATAACTTGAACAACTTTGCCAGTTCTTAAGATAATATCTATAGTTATATTCCATTGTTTAACATACTTATACATGTAAGATTTGTTCAGGACAAGAATCATGTTCAAATGTTACATATTATTTTCTCAGCAGATGTTTAAAGCGTTTTTCTTAAATCTGACAAACTGCCAAAATCAGCACCAAATGACGTCATAAATTACCAATTAATTCCTTGCATTTTACCCATTGATGCTTCCAATTTTGCATTGTACTATAGTTTTCAAATAAAGTAAATATACTGATGTTGTATTACACACTCCTTTCTTCAGGCATTCCAATGATCAGAATTCCAAAGAGTTTAAGTCCAATAAGTGTAGGGCGCAAATTTATCTGAAGTCTTCAGCAAACTTATTTCGGATTGCACAATTTCCTGGAATCAATGAAAATGTGCGGTCTGATTAATGACGTTATTGACATCAAGTATGCGTGGCATGCATTTAATATCCACATCTTATAAATACTTGGGCACATTGGCTTTCAAATAAGGGTCAAACCACTTCTCCATCTTTAAAACTGACTAAGTTATTAAAGTTATTTATGTTACTATATATTAATGATTACCCTGTACATGTATAGGTTAATTTGTTTAAGGTTAACTTTTGATGAGACAGATTGCTAATTAACACTTTTGCAATACGCAAATCAAAGCAGAAAGATTATATTAAATTAAAGTGTGAAGTTCGTGGTCGGTTAATATAAGAAAATAGTATGTATGATTGTATCAATGTTTAAAGGAGGATTTGACCACTCAGTTTGTTTTACCAATGACATTATCACAACACCTACAAACGATTCGTTTAATTTATTAGAACGTGAAAATGAGATTGTACACTGGAGAAAACTCGCAAATGAAATAATCGCCCGTACTAACTTGATAGCGTTATTTGCTAAACATATGATTGATTCCTAATTAAAAGGTATAATCATGTTTCAGCGCATTTCCATCTGGATTGTCAATATGACGAAACACACTCGAATTGGCCGATGATTATGAAAATAGTCTGAATTATCGATATCAAAGCTATATTCACTTCTCCTAAGTCATTTTACTTGGCTGTACTTGCACATCTAAAGTGTAATCTTTAGAGTTCTAAGCATAACCGTTGCCATACTGATATGTACTTTCATACAAAACGTCCCGAAATAATTAACTAAATTATATTATGTGAAATATGATCAATTTATCAATTGTACGGAACTAATCTGCATTAGTATATCCGCTATCAAAGAATAGCACGAACAATCAGACTACAATGATAAAGGTATGTTTGGTTGCAGGCAGAAGAACACAAATGGTGGGCTCAAGACAAGACACGCAGATGAATACACGCAGAAAGGCTGCCAAAATGTTGATGACCATTGTATTATTGTTTGCTTGTTGTTACCTTCCACTACACGTCTTCAACATTCTGAAGTAAGTGAAAAGTATTTTTGTTGAGTTATTTGCATGATTATTCAATAGCTACATAGGCATTTAATTGTCTAAAAGCACACCATGTGATGTTCTATATGCTGTTTGTTACCCTTATGGTAGATAAGAGAATGGTATCATTAGTAAAATACTATACGGTAGACTGGAATGTTTCTACATCCTATTATCAATTTGCATAAAGTTTTAGCAAGCTATTGTCGTTATATGTAAGGAATATACAAATGTAGACTATATAATGACATATATAACATTGTTTTACAAATACTAGTACAATGGCGGCCATCTTAAAAGCACTGTCGCCGTTTTGACTGACCTTAATGAAGTTGTTTTTATGCTAAAACATCATCTATGATATTGAATACTAGTAATAAAGTGTTTATATAATATCAAGACATACTAAAAAGAAGATTGACATATTTCGAACCTTAGTAAACACTAACTAGAAAATGGCAGCCATCTTGGAAAATGGCACTAATTTGATACAACAAAATGGGTTCATATCTAATATTATTGGGAATAACATACATAACAACCAAGTCAAGCTGTATTCTTTTCTCAACAAATATATTTACACTTTCTTGTTTTTAAGATCTCAGTCCGATAGAATTTTACAGTCCCCCCCCATTTTTTTTAAAAAGTGAAAATTTCGTAAAAATTGCTTGCCAGATACATATCAAAATGTTCATGGCATCTCTTTAATTGGTTTTAAGCACATGATAGGCCTGTTTTATTTGTGATGTCATTGCAAATAACATTTTCAAGGTACACTATATTGTAATTTTCTCAATGGCGGCCATTTTGAAAATGGCGGCCATATTGGATATTTTTGAAAGTGGGTCCATATCTAATTTTGACTAAAATACATTTAACTACCATCATGCAAAGTTTCATGCTTTTATCATTAAACCCACAATTTTTTCACCAAACTGCCGGACTAATACTTGTATGCATGATTATTCAAACTATCTGGGTTTCCTTAGGCAAATGTGGTAGATCGAAAGAATGTATGCCAATCAGCCTGTCTATTGCATACCCTACCTAAATCGACTACATTAGATGGCAAAATATAATGTTTACTATGATAATTACGATAGTGGTTCCGCTTTCTGTACATTGTATCCGTTTATGTTCATTATATTGTTTTGATGTAAGTAAATTTATGTTGGTGCAGACTAAGGCTTTTGTTGTCTATTGTATTCACCTTAGATTATGCGAAACCGGGCTACAGTAATAGATGAGGAACAAACTCAAACTTTTAACCTTATAAATGGACCAAAAAATGTGACAAAGGGAGATGATATCGCTAATTGCATTAATGGGAAATTTACGACACGTTCTGTAAACACAGAACAACAAACCATGAAGGTTTTCAAAAGGCAAGATGAAACACACTGTCTGACCATTATATTGCATGAGAAAATCGAATTTGTTGAACGGAATTGCCATAAGCGGCAAATCATTTTCAGAATTGTGGTTTGCAATGAAAGTGTTGTCATATGGATATGCATACATGTAATGTTATCATAAAGCGGTAAGGTAAAGTTAAGATATGTATTACCTAGTAATGGTATGCCACCAAATTGGACACATACGAGATAATATACGACAAAATAACAACTCTACAATCACTATGATCGTACATGCATATTTACTATAACCTTTTACCAGTTAATCTTAAATTAGCATTAGACACCTGAGAAAGACAGAGATTATAGGCTAACAAATGAATGTTTTTTAAGAGATTTAATCCTCCCGTTTAGTAACATTTGTATCTAGTTCATAAACCTGTTCATATTAACATTATAACGTAAATGTTTAAGTACAATGCATTTAAATACGTAACATCCATGTAGTTTAATTCTTGCAATAATGAGGCATGTTAATACTGTTCGTAGTAAGATACAAGTAGGCACATACTAGAGATCAATATAGTTAAATACAAATATGATATAACTTAACATGTTCAGTCCAACACTTTAGGTGGAGTCCAAAACATGCTACAGTTTCAGCACCGCGTAAATATGATGTTAGTATATATTTAAATTAATCATCAAGTGAGCTTTCAATAATTATGATACTAACAATTCATATAACAAAACGTTTCCATAACAACTGCATTCAATGTTAAACCGGATAAATGATAACGTACTCACGACATGTAAACTCCTTTTGGTACATGTATATTGTAGTACCAGGAACAATATAATTCGAAATAGACTGTTCCTGGTAGTACCAACCAAGCACAATTGATCACCTTCTGACGAATATTTAGTTTTCAGTCCATTGTCGCCGTAATCGCTTCAGCTGTGGATTTGAGCGTCATTGTGACGTCGCCGACATTTCAAACTTTAATTCCAAAGTCTTAAAATAGATCGCCGTATTATTAACTACAAGTATTCATTTGAATGCTGAAGAACATCTTTTTTGGATTGTTCATAAAACTGACAAAGTTATCAGAGAAGAGGATTTCATAGACAATTTACGATGTGTCATTTCAGTTCTTCCTCTAATTTCCCCTGAAAGGAAGAAGCTATACCTCCTGCAGTTAACTCTTTATTATCTGGAAACTAATTGTACTATTGGTTGCATTTACTGCTTTCAAAGAAGATATAACGATAAGTTGGTCCTACATTTGTAGCCAATAACCTTGAACAATAATTTGGAATTGCAACATCTAGTCAAAAGCTTCACTGAGTAATTCTTCCGCTAACTTGAACTGTACAGTGTCAAGCAGTAACACAATATAATTATAAAGTTTCCCAGGTTGCAATTCACATGCAGTACTTGAAATGTTGTGTATGGTGGTGGAAATAAGTGAAGTTTTTCTTATTGACAAATTTGGTTTGTCACACTTTCGATTGACATATTTTTATAACTAATTTTGATTAGTAAATATCTTCCTACATGATGGATGAATTTGAAAAAGAAAACGAGTACTGTATATATACAAGTGCGCTTCTTCGTTGCGGATACTCTGTTTTGCATTTGGTATACGTTATTATAGAATAATATACTAAATGAAGCGAATAATGGTGCTTAGAGTTAACAGATACCACGTGAAGACCACATTAGACTGATATGATATAATTGTTTGTTTTGTTTTATATTATACAAGAGGTGCGAACAAAACATACACATGCATCTGTGATAAAGAGCAATACATTTTACTGTATAATTATTTTATTTAATCACATTTTTTCTATTTAATCCAGACCATGAAATATCATTCACGCCAATAAATTGCTGTCCTTGAAAAAAATTTAATCGAAACTTAATAAACATGTTCCGTCTTGTTTAACGCAAAGCTGTGTAAAAAAATCCATTATTCAGTTGAAGAAAGTCATGTACAGTTTACTTTGACTTCGAATGAAAATATAAAAATTGCTGCAATGACAATATATTCATTGATGCTTTTTCCCAAGATAAGTCATGGTATCATCATGTTATAGGTCGTCTTTGTTGCGTTTGACTTGCAGTGAAAGTGTAGGGAATTATATTAACAATGACATAACAGTTGAACTAATCAGTACGCATTTGGTAGTGCACTGGAATGTTTATCTGTTAATATAACAATAATTCAAACTTTTGTATCAAAAACAAGTAAACTCGTTTGTTATATGACTATTCCTTTTGAACAACTACAATTAATCACATTTCTTGACTGTTATTGTCTACGTTAAAATCTTCAATATGAAACCTTGTTACCATTGATGTACATTTTGACGACTAGCTGTCTGTAAAAGTTCTAACAATCCGGGTTATATCTTTTTTCTGTAAGAAATGTAATGAAAAATATCGCTCATTTCGTTTGACTTACACATGGTAATGTCTACATTGTATTGTCTGGGAAACGTGATTATTTGGAGTACATCTTCATGATAAAAAAGAATGCTCGACTTCAATACCACAGAAATAATTCACTAGTTTGATGCAATCTCAAAACTAAACAATAACGGACGTTTTAATAGATAACATGATGTACATGCATCTATACTAGAATTTTGTCATGACGACTGATGCTATCTACAAAATACGCGTATTGTTAGTCTTAGAAATAGGAATCATGCAAAATTTGAGATTACTTGGCCTAAAGCAGTTACCTGACAGGCGAAATACACATGTGCAGGCACATGATAACTGTCATAATTGTTTTTTGTGAAAATGTGTCATGTCATTCATTATTGAGATTAACTAATTTGGACATTTGTGAGCTTAACCCGGAGAACTCCATACAGGACCAAACTTGGAGAAACAGTTCGGACACAAATGACTGTATTACACACGTGTTGAATGAAACGCGTGGACGAATAGCAAGCAATATCAGAGGCGGAGAAAACAACGAACAAAATACTCAAACCATTCTCGGACAGAATGCAGAATGCAGAAATCAACAATAACCACCGAGGACGTATTTCGCAAAAGAAAGAGATACACTAAAACACAAATCACAGTCCGCTGCAATGTCCGACAAAAAGCTTAAAGTCCCATAAAGTCTCAGAAATAGCAATATTTTACAAACAAATAAGATCGTGAAACATTGACAGGTTATAGATCTCCCTAAATGGCATATAATCAGCATATATTTGATGTAAGTTGACTTTTATCTTAGAATAATAATCTCCGCAAATCGTCAATTTGTAAACAAAGAAGTATTTTGTCCACCATACAAAATACTCCTTTGTTTACAATCTCAAATCGACGGGTCGTTCCGAAGACAGTACGTACATTTTCGTAATAGATCGAGAACACATACATTGATGACAAATTTATGCGAGTGTATGCATATAAATAAAAGTCAAACCGGTATCCTCCGGTACTGGTAATCGCCGGTATCCTATTGCACTATATTGTGTAGGGTAATCGAGTGTAATATTTCACTGGTGAATTAAAGGGTAAATTGTTTTCATTAGATTATTATATAACATATTGAGATATAATTAAAGTGCCGATGTAATAATGTTTTAGACCTTCCGTCAACTAGACCCCGGTACTATGCGGAAGGATTGCTGATTACAACATGCTCGTTTCGAGAACCCTTCAAGTTCAGTTAAAAGCATTGATACTTGCGAGAATAAGTAACATGGGTGCGCTGAGGCTGTCAAAATGGCAAGTTCAAGCACCAAAATCCAGACATGAATGCGATATTTGTAATGACATGGGGTTTTATAGCTCGAATTACTGCGAGAAACTTATTTTCTGTCAATAAAATTGGACAGTATCGAGGTTTCGATTATTTGTATTCTTCTAAAAGCAATTTGTTAAAAACTAATTTATAAAGACACGTGGCCAATCAGAAATTCGTTCAATGTATGCATGCATCTGACGTCATGAGCGCGTTCCACATGGCTCATTCTCACAAATTGTAGTGTTTTTAAGAAAAGTCAATCAACAGGGAACAAATACATATACCAAGTACGATACTATTCTAAGCTGTTCACGAGACCAACGTGCAAAATAGCAATTTCACACCAACCGTTATGCATGGCTGATTTTGTACATGAATACGCCATTTCTTTCCAGAAATCGATAAATTAGTGCGTGGAATGAACAAATAACACAGCCTAAGATTTATTGATATAATACATCAGATGATATAATGTTTTTTAGGGTGGCCAATTAGAAATTCGGTTAAGTTAATAGACGATGCCGAACTACTATCTGAACCTCTTGGTAAACTGATGGCATCGCTTCCGCTGCCATTGTGGGTATACGCTGATGACCCGGCATCATTTCTTCCATGGTGCCTTTGGTAACTTTTCGCTTTTGGGCTTGTGACCTTAACATGATCGGCATAGCTTCCGTGTGTAGAACCCATCTCTTCGGTGTTTTCGGGGAGCTTTTGGCATCGATTCGGCTTCCTTTGGAAACCATTCGGGATGGCTACATGATTACATAGCGTCACAGAAGGCGTCCCGAAGATGTGGATTGAATGCAGAATGATGCGGAAGGGTTCCATTACATAACGAGGACATGCCGAACCATCGCGATCTGGCGAATTTCTGCTACAAGAACCCTTCCGGTCCTAGTGGACGGCAGGTCTTCGACATTTTATGTAAAACTATAAGTATAAATATTTTATAAATATTTTAATTTCTGTCAATCATGTTTAAAAACTGCCGCAAAGAAGCGTTGGCTTTAACAGATATTTAATTCATGAAAAAGTGTATACATACAAGTAGCACATAGTTAAATAGAAAACTATAACAATGTCTGTGAATAAGTTATACAAACCAACCCACCAAAGCTTAGTTATAACGAAATCTACTCTATACAAGGCAATATATAGTATATTTAACCAGCGATACCGACAGTTTCTATAGTTTCTAAAAGATACCGGCGGACACCGGGATTTAGTACTCGCCCATGTATGTGAATAACTTCACGCTCGTGTGCACTCGGTACTTGACGAAAATAAGCTCGCTGTGTATAACAGTAAGCAAAACATTTGAATAAAAGGCCAGAATTTTCCATATTGTGTAAGTCAACTTATTGTTGCACAGTAATCAATATTCATAAAAACTTAATAAATTCTCGATAAGTAACTCATTTTTGGCACAAAATATGACTGATTTTGAGCGTTAATGGGACTTTAAAGGACAGCAGAATACCACATCACAGCTAAGAAGTCATATAAAGTTTTCCAAAATGTATGATTCGTCACCATAAACGGCTTGCGCAGCTGCATGATTTATGATAGCTTTAATCAAAAATCTGGAACGACCAACCGGACCGACAACGAAAGGGTCCAAGAAGAAAATGAACATAAGGTGCTACATGTACAAAGTCCTAGTTCCATTCCATGTGCCAAAGAAGTATTCTTCGTCATAGTAAATGCTGTTTGAAATCATGCCTAGATTATATATTTAATAATGATGAACTGCACAAAAAGCAGTATACAAAAAAGCCAACCAAACAAGAAAGGGGAAGGGGTAAATGTATTGATACTTGATTGGTGAACGAAAAATGAAAACTTTTACTGTTGACTGTTTTGGAGATTATAACGGACCACGGCCTTACATAAAGGATAGACAATTACCAGATAAAACGCAATTTAATACTGGATTTAACAATTATATTAATTGGTTCGTTGCGAATTCACTGAACCGTGCAATTTGAATGTTGGATTGTGTTGTGTGACAACTAACAAAGAATTACACAAATATTCTTTATAAAATAATTACAAACAACAAAGGTATTAGGAATTAAAAACTGTACAGTTATGAGTGGCTCCAAGTGTACGACTGTACTGTATAAGATATTATCAATAACTTTTTTCCTGTATTCCACTGAAATTTCGTTCTTTCACAGCTAGTCTCGTCGTCTCACTGTTTAATCATATGACATTTGTCAGGCAACAATTACATTCTTCGTGATAATCCATACTGTCTGTCAATGAGATGCTATAAAATGGTATCTGTAATCCAATACTTAACATGGTGCGTGATCTCCAACATTTATAGATATACCGGTATTGTCTGGTGGGTAATAGGTGCATTCCCATATGTACTGTTGTATTCCGTATACCATAAATCCAGTGTCAAAAATGTTGGCCTTCTTTCACATAATACTTTTATAATACTTTTGACAGACAAAATGGGAATTAACCGACCCAAAAGAAGGTATAACATCAATATTGTTTACTCACACATTTTAGGTGGATCCGTTTACGCTCGCATGGAATAACACAAAATATTGTTGTTCTTGTCGTAAAACAAACACGTGTACAACTACATGTTGAACAAGACAAATGAAACCTGAACCGCTTCAAACCTAATTAAATGTAAAGTTTATTCAGTTGATCTGTAAAACCTAAGCAAGGAAGATCGAGCAGACAAAGCACTAATGTAACATACAAATAACGTACAACAGAAATATAATACAACAGTTATACAGTAATTTCGAACAGCTTCATATTTATCCTACTAATGATGTGTTTATAAGACGCATAGATGTTTTGAAAAGGACGAATTAGTGTAACAAGTAAAAAATAGAATCACAAAGCCATTAAATTACATTTTTGAAGTGTTCTTGTAACCTTGGTTTTCAGATTTACACCCTATATGTGATTAGTTCGTGTTTAAATGAGCTGTGTTGTCTATTTTCTTCTATTCTAGTCAAATGAGTCAACCCACGATACTAGCTGTAAAAGTGACGTACGACCTCATTACAACAGATAATTAATTTAGACATTATCGACACTAGATGAAATTAGAAACGCCATGACAGTTGCCGTTTTTACTCAATAAAAACGAATAAAAAAATAAATATGGTATTTGCTTTTCTATCTGATATTCGTTGGTTATCGTACTTCTGGTACCGATTTTTTTATAAATCTTTGATGTTCAAGTTCATGACATTCATAAAAGCATGGAAACCGAACTCGGAATATTGAATTAACATTGATGGATTTAACGACACTATTCTCTCAGACGTAACGATAGGCGAATTAAAGATAGGAATTACAGAAAATGACGGATGTGAGATAACAGTACTCACTCGTTTATTAGTATATTCACTGCAGCAGCGCCTGTATTGGAAACCACTTATGCGTATTACGGTAATAAATATTACTATTTCAGATAAATATTAGAATCCTAATTAATAATTAAATTATTCTAAGAAACTAGATATTGCCTTTGCTCAACTTACAATCGATATTTCTTATTACAAATGTATATCATACAAGGATTTGTCCTTATGAAACTCTTTATACGATTGACCTAACTAATCGTCACTATCCCGATCCCATTTAAACCAGCTGATAAGGATACGAACTCGAAGATAAGAAGACCTTACTCACGTTGTGATTGAATCAAACTTATTTGAATGGGAAGATGTTTCATTTGTTTATAATTTAAGATAAAATTCCGACGTGATAGATTGGCTATAAGTATGCAAAGAAATCAGGCCTTTCAAATTCGATTAGAATTTCTCTTGGTGCCGGCCATCTTTGATAACCCCTAGTTCAAACGCATACTTATATTTTTAAGCAAAGACAAAACACATCTCGGTAATTACTGGCCTTAGATGTACATGTACGCAAATTGCGATTGTGATCGGGACTCAGAGTGAGTTGCGCTTGAATTCGATTGAGTCACATTGTGTTATTATTAGGCATTATGGTGGATCGCAATTAAAGGACTATTCGGAACAACTGAACGTTTATTAATGAACTTTAACCATTACCAATGACATCACGTTTTAAGTTTATCATATAAAGAAGCAAAGTGTGCTTAATAATATGTCATGTCTAGACAATATCGGTATCCATTTATATGTATCACTTTAAGGTGAGAAAGACGTGCTTACATCACTTTGTCGACCGCATCGGCCTAAGTAGAATTATTTTATAACACTTTATCTTCTTGGTGATATAATTATGTGAATGTAGTAAGTCAGTTGCCTGGTGAATACTTTACACGACATGCCGGGCAAAAATTGAAGTTCTTGATTCAGAACAAAAACCTGGAAAATACCAACATGCAACTATTCTAAACAGTCCACCTGGAACATTTTTTCAATAAAGTATGTTTCGTGCACTGTTTCAAAACGCAATTAATACTTAAAGTGCTCACATACAGAACTCTATAAAATAACGCCAAACTTAACGTCATTGGTAAAAGTATCTTGTTTCAGTCAACAACCTTTAAGAATCGGTGTCTCTCTGGTATATGTACTTCTTCGTCCAGTTTGAAATCAGCTTATGTTACTGGCTAAGTGTCTTGTACTCCCTTAAAGGCATGATTCAGACAATTGCTACGTTTAGACGGTCATGAATTCTAAGGTACTAGATGTGCCCTCAGTGCAGATAGATGATATCCTTTTAGGACATTATCCGCATTAATACAACTGTGACAATCAAATTTTGCAGAGCGTATAAGTAGCATTCAACAGAAAACGGCTAAGTGCAAAGAAGTATACAAAGGTAACAGAAAACGCACTGAAATCAGAAGGAAAGTCAAAAGATCAACCACGTTCGTTCAGTTGTTGATGTCTTCTATATCATGTTCATGTTTAATAACTGCGTCATAATGCCGAAGCCTCGGAAAAGCAATATACAGAAGCCTCGAGTGTCTCTGCGTTTAGAATGTTTTTGGAATAAACACGTGCTTAAAATAGTTGTAACACTAACCGATAAATCATGTTGGTACTTGGTCAGTATGTCGTGTTCATACCGTGATAAGGCAACGCAATCACGTGTTGGTTTACTTGTTTGTGGCTTATAAGTCGAACATTCGAGTTGGGTATTACAAAATGTATTGCAAATATAATAACACAACTACAATGTTGTAAATGATATGTTAGATTAGTTATTATAATTCGAATGAACATGAAATAGCATTTGCATACATTGATAAAGCGCTCTTGACGCCATGTCATATATACATATTACATGCGCCAAATAATTATTGAGAGTCAGACATATGTCAATAAGACAATGCTCGGTTTCTTGTCAATGTTTATTTGCACTTGCTGCATTGCCCTTGTTTGATAATACACACCATTAGGGTATTGCTATATGTCATCAATCGTCTAGAAGGAATGTTCTTATGCATAGTATACTGCAATTATATAAGTGTGCCAATAACATTTGTCCTTTGGGTCATACAAATATTCTTGTTATTTAGTATACACATTTTCTGTTTGTTTCTGTTTTACTGCACTCCAGAACATTTGCTGATATCATCATATAGTCTGAATTGGTGCTGAAGGCTTTCATTTGTCGAGTAAGATAATTGAATATTTTATTGTATAAAAGCATAAGGTGCATACTACTAGTATTTCTTACTGTTTCATCGTGTAGCAGAAGCGATATGCATTTCCCAATGACATCCCCGGCTGCGTGTGTTTACCGACTTTTATTATAAAATAGCATTTTAGAAAACAATTACCGTGGTTGCCTGGATAAGACAGATTGAAAAACGCATGTAATATGCTTTGATAACTATGCAAAAAATAACAAAAATAACTCAAGCGTAACACAATGTTTTTAACTGTAATATTATAATATGACATCAATTAAATTATGAACTTCCTCAAAATCATCGACAATCATAACTCTACTCACAAAATGATACTCGACAAGGACACCATGAACAAATGTAAGAAGCCTTGTGCTGGACGAACGTTTGGCAAATGCCACATAGAAAATGGACACACTGTAATGAAACCACAATGACAAAAGTCGCTAGGTACATTTATAATATTCTATATGCTTTAAAATCACTATGAAGTGTGTTCTTTTGATCTGACTAAACAGCGAAGAAAATTATATGTTATTGTTACCGTTTCTGACATCTCTCTGGATGAGAAATGCCATGCGCTAAAAGAGGGTTGTCCGCGAAAGTTGCGAACATTGTTTCCCATTTAGACGCTACGTATTACTTTCCTTAAATCTTTTAACACATTTTTGGTCAATTCATTTATAACATATATTTAGTTCTTACAAGTTATTTCCTGATTCATTTTTGCTACAAAACCTGATTAACTGATGCCGGTTGGGTAGGGTCGGCGCACACTCAATTGTTATGAATAAAAATTAAATATTGGTTATTCAAGACCGTCTTATTCAAAGCAATTTGCATTATTTGTTTTAAAAATTATATAGGCTTCAACGTAAATGTTTTCCGCGTTATTGTGTTAGTTTATACATCGATAATGTCAATAACAACAACGCCGTGAATTTATTCATTGTATCGAAGTTTTAACGTTTTTGTGTGGCGGTAGGCCACACAATGATATTACCGTTTTTCAGCTTACTACCAAGTTAACGCATTTAAGCCTACGCCAATCAATAGTTCTATAATTTGAACAACATTACAAGCATGCTACACAGGTTACACGTATCATTGAACCCGATTTGTTTACATTACCAACATTTATTAATATAAAGACTAACAGTTATATCACAATTTTATTTTTAGAGGATATTTAAAGCAAATCATTCCGCATGAACTATATTCCTACTACTAAAGGCCTGTTAACCGTCAAGGCAGAAAAAGTAATCCCCAGGTTTTAATTAAAATCACTCCGCCGCTGATCGTTGTAGACGATGACCTAATTATGTTGCTTACAAACATTAATGCTATAAATAGACAAAATATAGTGCTAAAAACCCGTACCGTACCGGGGCGTATATTATATTGCTAAAAACCTGTCCCATGCTGGGACGTACATAAATTCTGAAAACGGCTCCGTGGTTATCACTTTATGAGCTCTGTTTGATCATACAAGTAATAACAAACACATGGTTATGATTGAAATTTGTCAATAGGGTGGTAACTTTTCATTTACGCTAAGTATGGTCCAGAGGTTTGTTCGTAAGTTAAGTTATGTTACTCCGAAAACTATTTCTGCTCTTGATCCGGCGGGAGCATGGACAACCTTCATATCAGTAGCCACTGGACAACTTTTTCTCCTAAATTCAATTGATCGACTGTAAATATACATGTATATGGCATCTAGGAGAAGTGCTGTGACATGAAAACATAATTCTATCTGGTTCCATTCTTGAATTATTTCCTTCAACCAAAAGACGTCGTGATATAACTATTGATATAATTTTGATTTTTCTTATATGTTCCTTCTATTGAACTCTGGTTCTATTTTATTAATTACCTTCCTTTATTTTATTTTCCCAACATATTTCCAGTGCCGTACCCAGCCATGAATTTTAGCCGAGGCAGTCTTGGGCATGACCGTAACTAGGATTATTCCAAAGGGGTGTGCAATCGGGTCTTGATGGGGGTGTTTGTAGGAGGGTGCGTCTAAATTCGTCTCTTCATGATTTAAAGAATGTTTATCTTTATCAGCGAGCGAAGCGAGTCAGAAAAATTGACTATTTGTAGGAGCTCACACAAATTTGTTCTCTACATGATGTTATTAATGGTTATATATTATTTGGCGTGCCAAGCGAGTGCGAGAATATGGACTATTTGTCCGAGTCCACTCAAATTCGTTCCGTTCTCTGCATAATGTTGTTCATGTTCATCCATTATTTGGCGAGCGAAGCGAGTCCGAGAATATTGACTAATTGTCCGAGTCCACTCAAATTCGTTCCGTTCTCTTCATAATGTTATTCATGTTCATCCATTATTTGTCGAGCGAAGCGAGCCCGAGAATATTGACTATTTGTCCGAGTCCACTCAAATTCGTTCCGTTCTCTATATGATGTTATTCATGTTCATCCATTATTTGGCGAGCGAAGCGAGCCAAAAAAATGCATAAACTCGCGTGCTATGATTAATCCTCAATGATGCATGGTTTGCCCAAGCTCACACAAACTCGTTCTCTACATCGTATGATTAATCCTCGTACTATCTACCCGAGCTGCGTGCCACATTATATAAACTCGTTCTCTGCACGAACTTATGAAACATTAATGTTATGTGGCAAGCAAGGCGAGTCATAAAAAAGTTCTGTTTCTACAAGTTGAATGACACACGAACTACTTCTCTAAATTACATAACCAACGTGTAGTTATTTTGCAAGTAAAGCGAGCGAGAAACAAAATCCTAATATATCAGATGTTCAGGTAACACAAACTACTTCTACATTACGGTGCAAATCGAGTGCCTCTAGTTGCACTGTTTGCAAATAACATGCGACAGATTCTAATATTTTTTGTTATTCAGGCATTTTATTAGATATAAGTTGAATGAAGACAAATTTTCCTAAAGAAATGCTTGATGTGCAAAATTTAGCCGAGGCAGCCGCCTCGGCTGGCCTCAGTGTAGTTACGGCGCTGTAATTTAGGTCTTTGATAATTCCAAAATTTTGAGAAATAGTATATTTATCTTATTTTGTTTTGATAAAGACCACCACATTTTACAAGGTAGTGAACAACCAATCACCAATCAAACTTTCAGACTATATTCATCTTAAAACTAAATCAACAATATCACATATTCCTGATACAACAATGTTTGAAAAAAGTCTAGAGTACCATTTGTCTCTAAGATAGATCAAGGCTGTTCCTCAAGTGATTTAAGAAAATCTGCTCCAACAATCTGCTTCATATTACGATATTGTATCATATGATGTAATGGATATTTTGGCACAGGTATTGAAACTCTACGTGTAAAACACACTTGAAAATGATCACTGATTGATAAGACTGGAAAATTGATTTCAGAAATATTTTGAGAGACATTTGTATCAAGAGGGTCAATCATTGTTTATTTAGTATTAGTTACAATGGTGGGCATGTCAACAAGTTGTCTTTATACAACATTATATAAGAAAACTTTTTATTGATGTAGTTACCTAAGAATAACTTCTCAGTTAATGTGTACATGCATAATAATGTCAGATTTATATTTTGAACTATGACCTGAATTAATAATTAAAGAATATGTGTTTACAAGCTATAATATCTCATTTAAAGCCAATTTGATACAAAACATTTGCTAAAACAAGAAAGTTAGAGAAGAAATGTACATTTTCATGCTATTTTCATAATTTGACCTTGAACTGACCTTGACCTTGAGGTCGGATTCAAGGGTGGATCTCTACTAAACTTGTTCAAATGGTTCCGGTATGTTGATTAATTAGGTCATGAGGCCCTAAAAGAATTTTTTTTAAATGCTTCTTGTCTTTAACCACAAGGCCAAAGGCTTACATATTTGGTATGTAGCATCAACTAGTGGTCCTCTGCAAAGATTGTTAAAATTATGCCCCTGAGGTCAAAAGTGGGGGATACCAGTATTACATAGACTTATATAGGGAAAACATATAAACACCTACAATGCCGAGTGATTTGATATTTGGTATGTAGCATCTTCTAGTGGTCCTTTACAAAATTGTCGAAATTATGCCCGTGTGGTAAAAATTGGCCCCGCCAGGGGGTCTTCAGTTTTACATTGACTTATATAGGGAATATATGAAAATCTTCCTGTCTTAAACTTCAATGCCTAGAGCTTTGATATTTAGTATGTAGCATCATCTATTCTTACTTCTTAGGAGGTGTAAATGATTTCTTGGGTCACCATCTGTAGGTGGCACATTTAGACAGGTGAGCAACCTATGGGCCTTTGTGCCCTCTTGTTGACTTGGTCACGTTGCTTTCCTCTATTAGAAATAGAGACCAAGTTCAAAAATGGGTCGAAAACTAGGTCACAAGGTCAAATCTTAAATAACATTGTTAACAGTCTTAGGGGCCACATTTTTTAGTTTTAATATTGAAGGTTTCTACAATTCTTCACAGTGGCTACAAAACAAACAAAACACTGGTTTAATAAAACTTTAATATTGACTTGTTCTTCAATTTCAGTGAAAGTTAGAGGTATGATAGTTGCTACGCATAAGAAAACAAGAAAACTAACAGGAGAAAAACCGACCGAGGAGGAGACTGAATGGTATGAAGTAAGGTGTCTAACACATTACTCTATACGCTCCGAATACATTGAGGGCTGTTTTCAGCAGTATAGTCGTTCAACCAAATTTTAAACTATGTCAAGTACCAAAAAGTGGCATAACCCATACATTAAGTATGCACAAAGAATGTTTTTGCATAATTGGTTCTTTAACATGTCCCTTCATAGAAATCAAATAATGCAACCTTGTCATCATTGAGCATTTTGATATATTCAAGATGGCCACAAAATGGACGTTCATAAACTGGACACTATAAGCTTTCAATTGAAACCCACAAGGGGTAATATATGACAATGCTTAGTAGAAAATGCATGTCCAAATACATTTTGAAGGCTTCAATTAGCAACTATCAGTTATTTTTGACTGACCCAGGTATATTTCGCATGTATAGTCCAGTCATTGAAGCTAAAAAATATGGTCAACCTCAAACAAATTGCAAAACAGAGTTTCTTTGCATTTTCATCATCTACAGACTATTATTGACTACAGACAAAACGTCAAATATGCGAGTTCAGTGGGGAAAATACAAAAAAATCGACATGTTTAAGGTCACTTTTGGTAGCAATTTCAGCATTTTCCTTATTTCATACTACATGGGGAATTTTAAGTTCTAATAAACCCCGTGTAAGTCGTTAAATATTTACTAATTGCACCTTAAAGCTATATTTTCTAAAAGATACAACCTTCTTCTATCGAATACAAATATTGATTTTATCATCAGACAATTTACTTTTCATATATATGCCAGTCTACGTGTTGGTATACTACCCATTCAAATGTCGACAAAATGACTCAAAATAGCACTTGGAAGGGGAAACAAAAGTTTTATTCATTTCTTTAATATTAATCCAATTTGTTTAAAATTTACACATTTCATGTGTTGTATACATTTGTGTCTAATGGAAAAAGGATATTTGTGTTTGGACAGTATACAATACAGACAATATACAAAATGTACACGAATCTATCGATTCTGGAGAAATAGTGATTGTTCTCTTTGTCTGTTCGTCCACAATTGCATTTGTATTCACAATTTTGACTCTATGATTATGAAACTTGGTCAGAGTGATCATCTGAACAAAATTTAGGCCAAGGTAGAAAATGGATTATCAAGGGTAAAAAACTAGGTCACTAGGTCAAATTGTTGCAAAACCTTGTGAAGTCGATAGAGGTCATAATGTTGACCTTATATTTATGAAACTTGGCCACAATAATAATATCAACAAAATATAGGTCAAAGTTATAAATTGGGTCATCCGGGGTCAAAAAGTAGGTCGCTAGTTAAAATCAAAGGCAAACGTTGTGTAGGTACAAAATTCACAATTTTGGTCTAATATTTATGCAACTTGGTCACAATGCTCATATCAAAACATCTAAGACAAGTATGTTATTGAGTTATTTGGGTCAAAATTAGGTCAATAGGTTAAAATAATTGATGAGACTTTTTGGCGCATGAAGGTTTTTCTATTATTTGACCTAGTGACCTAGTTTTAACTCATGATAAGTAAATATTGAATTTGACCTACATTTTGTCTTCATGATTCATGTGACATAGTTTCATAAAGATTAGGTAAAAAGGGTGCATTCTAAAGATTTGTTCTATAATTTGGCCTAGTGACCTAGTTTTTAACTCCGGTTAATCCAATTTCATACATGACCTTGACTTTTGTAAGGTGATCATTGTTACTAAACTACACAAGTGTAAGGTCAAAATTGCGACCCCTGGTGACTATATCTTGTTTTTTCTATGTTTTGACCTAGTGACCTAGATTTTGGCTCCGGTTAACTCAAAATTTTATTTTACCTAGATTAGCTTACGATGATCATTGCTGCCAAGTTTCATAAAAATCAGACCAAAATTGCGACCTCTAAGCACGATGTAAAAATAAGTTACTGGTACAAGTCAAGATTTATTTACATCAAAGGTGACAAATATCGCGAAAACATGTGACAATTGAATATATTTGTAAATATCTCAAAAAGTCCCACAAATATTCAATTAGGACATTTTGTACATTGCTAAGGATAGCTTTACGCACCATATAAACACAAAACTCTTTGTTTTGCAATTAGTTTGAGGTTAAAAGTTAAAATGACTGGACTAGTAGTATTTACGTTTGAACATATAGGTAAATATCTAGGTTATGAACTTTTATCAATAGAGTTTGGATATTTAATATCCTGTTTAACTCCCCAAGTTTAATATCTTGGTCTTTGGAACCTTTTCACGAGGCTATATGCACCGACCTTCACAAAATAGATAACATGATGTTATCTTGACCCTCCGTTAGTTGAAGTATACAGTCATTATTGGACTTAACGTCGAGTAATGTGTATAAATATTCGTATACGAAATATTATTGGATTGTATGTTATAATGTTGCATGTGTTCTTCGTCGGTTTGTGCTCATAGAAACCAGACATGTCGGTAGATAAGAACGTTTAATTTGTATTTAAAGCTTTTCCTCGTCGATAGGATGGCAGACAGTCGACCGGAAGTAGGTGGGCGTGTGGGGAAAACGTGTCATCCATGTTTGAAGAAAGACAACAGACGAGCGGCGGAGGTGTTCTGTACAACTTGTAATGAATTTCAATGCAATGACTGCACAAAGGCTCACACAACGTTTGCTTTTATGAAAGACCACACATTGTTAAGTGTTACTGAAGGATTGTCGCATGTTGATTGGAAGCTTGATATGAAAGGACTCGATGTGTGTAGGATACATGATCAGCCGTTTGAGTTTTATTGTGAAGATCATAAAGTATTATTGTGTAGTAAATGTGTCATAGGTGGTCACAGAAAATGTGGAAATGTGCCAGAGATTGTAAATATCGCCAAAGATGGTCAATGTGACAAACTGAAAGATCAACTACAAGCAGCCATCACAACATCCAACCAAGCTGTGGAGAATTTGACAGAAGCAGAGTCATGTTTAACTGCCGACATCGAGAATATTCCGAAGAAGCTTGCAGAAATGAGGAAGACTATTATTAAGACGTTTAATGAATTTGCTGTGAAAGTGACACAAGACGCGAACTCGTATCAAGATAAAACTGTAGCTGATTGGAAAAAGAGTAAAATTGAATGTGAAAATAAGATAAAGTCTATGGAATATTCCTTTAAAACAGTTGATACCATAGCAACCAATGGAACACCATCACAACAGTGCATAGCATCACACGCTATGACAGAAACAATACAAGTTCAAGTGAAGAAGACTGACTCTTTATGCTCCGACGTGCAGACATTAAACGTTTCGTTAGACTTTGACAAGCAGTTTGATACATTGAAATCAAATATATTGTCCGCAATCAGACCTTGCGAATTTGAAATGAAATACACCGTTCCTAAGAAGACAAAGCTGGTACCAATAGCTTCTATAGATTTAAAGCAGACCGGTGATGCTGTGAAGGAGCCACTTTACTCAGGTTTAGACTTTCTACCTGATGGTAGGCTGGTAGCGGTCGATGTCATGAATAGTAAATGTTTGATTTATGATGAGAATCTGAGCCTGTTGTCTACATACACATTGCCTTACACATATCCTTATTGTGTAGCTGTTGCATCAGATGATGAGGTTGTTATAACAACGGGTTGTAACTACAGACTGGACTTTCTTCATGTGAGTAAATCAAATGTAATAACATTGAATAGAACATGTAAGGTTAGTGTTCCATACTCCTCTATTAGTATGAAGGATGATGATAACTTTGTGGTCAGTACTTTAGACCACACTCCACCAGTACGTATTGTATCAATGTCTGGTGAAGAGAAAGACTTTGATATCCCGTTTCCATCAAAGAAATATTCACCAGACACTAGCACCTGTACGTACATACGTGGTCAGGATAAAGTCGTGCTCACTGATAGATATGATGATACTGTGTTTATATACAATGTGAAGTCCGGTGAACATGTTGCAATCAAGGGTCAGTTGGGCCATAAACCGCATGGTGTAGCTCTTGGTGGCAACGGTAACGTGTTTGTTGGCTGTGGTGAACCTTTGGGGTTTGGGTTGGATCTGTCAGATTGGGGAGTTGGGTTTCTAGGCCGAAGTTGTTTAAGATTGTTAACTGAGATAACTCCTACTGGGCGTGTTTTGTCTTCACATAAGTTAGACATGAAGTTCCCAAACAAACTTGCCGTATCTAAAGACGGAACAAGACTTGCTGTGTCAAACAGTGCAGAAGATAACAGAAAACTAACTGTATACGAAATACTATCTCTATGAATCGACGTACGTCCGGCTAGCTTCGGATTCAGCCACACTTAAGCGTTTGGCATCGAAGTTAACAGAGTAATTTACAATAATTCGGCAAACATGCCAGCGGATTTATGCTGAATTAGTTTGTTATAAACATTACAAACAAAAGTTAAGAGCACAAGTTGCAAGAATACGGATATAATTAAATAAACTAAGAAAGAACGCTACAAAAATAGTTCGCACAACGTCACGTTTATGTTGACGCCAAGTAAACGTCATTTAACTCATGACAAGACATAAATTCCATTCATGAAAAATGCTAATTATGCGTGGGAGGTAATCCTACAGCCAAAAGTAGAAGGGTATCAAACTGTGATATATCGGGAATTTAATCACAGCGCAGTCCTATACTTTTACATGGAATAAAATACAGACAGTGTTAGAATCATATTTAAATCACTGTATGTATAGTGACAGTTATTTGTATCATACTTATAGTGTGTTACTAGTATTTGTAGTGTGGTGATGTAGAGGGATAACTAATCCATTTATAATATAGATCTATTATAATTAACCACATTAAAACCAGACTTAGGCTCGGAGTCTCATTTTAATGTGGTCGGACAATATGTACATACAGTAAAACTTCCCTATCTCGAAGAGTGATAGGGACACGTGAAATGTTCGAGATAAACAGGGTGCTCCAAATAACCAAACAGCATGTACTGATAATACAAACAGATACTATTATAAAACTTTCTCGAGATAGGCCGGGTGCTCGCGATATCGATGCTCGTTATAACGAAGTTTTACTGTACTTATAAAGATAAATATACAATTTCATTTGAGTGTTTAACAATGTCATGTTGTGACAATTACCCTGATTATTTATGAACTTACCTTGTAGATATAATAGTTTTATCAAATTGTTATCTATGTGTACGATATATAGTAAGTAATTGTGTTGATGTAGATGATAAACTATAAAATCAAACCTGTCTTTGGCAACCACGTGGAAAAAGGTTTCAACCTATTTTAGTGTTCCTCGGTGTGAATATGGGCCAGGGTCAGAAAATATTTACATTACTAAATTGATACTACATTATTGATATAATAATGCTATTAGATATTGTTTTCTTCATGTACAATATGTAGTTAGTAATTGTGTTGATGTAGATGATAAAATATAAAATCAAACCTGTCTTTGGCAACCACGTGGCTACGGGAATATATCCCAAACTATACGTCACTTCTGTTCCTGATAAATGTGTATGCTGCTTATCCTTCCATTCCTCTCAATATTGGGACTTTCATGCACTACGGTAAATCATTTATGTATAGCGAGTAGAAACCAAATGCCTATGTACATGTAACGGACTTCTTTTTTTTCAATAGAAAGATGTGTGTTTTCGTGACTTTTGTGTCAAATGATAACAATCTAAGACGTTCTACCAATAGACTAGTTCTGGCTTAATGTTATTTCAGACCTCGTTGAATATACGTTTATATCAATGGAATGCTTGTAATTGATCCATTATGTATTTGATGTCAAAAATGCAAGAAGCTATAGTGCGCCCAGGAGAGTGTGATATTTACAAACATTGACCGGAGTTGCCAACTGTTGAAAAATTGGTTTCTTAAGTTAACACATACGGTCATTGCTATACTAAAATAACACGGATAATATATATAATAATAAATATCGTGCACACTTGGTAGAACCACCTATATGGATTATCCAAATTTTCACGCTTTTCACGTTACCCTGGGCGCACTATAGGTATATCAGCTTTTTGACGGCTAGGGTTTGGATATTTCTTGTTCTCGCTCCGTTGTTTGTAGATATTGTGCTGTGTGATTGTGTTGCGTGACGAGTTTTATGTTTTTAGTGCTCGGTTTAAGTGCCGTTTTCCATGTACGATTTTCTCATTTCTAAGGTAATGCTATCATCGTACGTAGGCATACAAATGTTGTTATGTCAGCATAAAATTATCAAATTAATTTAACATATATTAAAACATGTGTAGATGGATATAAAATTGTTATGGTATTGGATGAGTTTCATTGCTGATTTGTCCGATTAAAATGTTTTAAGACAATACAAGTGTTTTGCTTTTATATTCCATTGTTTGTATACAAGTGACATGTGAATAATCCGACTATAACGAACGTTCACTTAGAGTGAGAAGATCTACGAATTATTCACATTGTGAGACTGAAACATATTTGAAATCTGCATCATAAAACGCTTCTTGTGAGCCTGTTTGTATGAAAATTGGAAAATGTCATGTTGACCAAACTGAAGTTGAAACAACTTGTTGTTCCTTAAATAGAGTTATTTTAAGACACGTTTATCTTGTTTCTCAAAATATCGATTTTATACGTTGATCTTCTCATTCTAAGTCAGCGAGTTTATAAACGGATTCTATTCATGCAATGTAATTTTATTATGTATAATAAACATTACTGACAATTGTAAATTGGTCTTATTCAGATAGCATACATATAATACATGGTGCTGCAGCAAATTGTATATTAATTTAACCATATTTTAGAAACAGGAACATAATATATGGTGCGGACAATTGTATATTAACCATATTCCAGCAACAGGAACATATTATATGGTGCGGACAATTTTATATTATAGTCGGGAGTCCATAGGGAGAAAATGTGACGGGCCATGGCATCGGAGAGTAGAATATGGCATCCATGCTAAATGTTATCCTTGATATGTGTGCGATCTGAAATGGCCGGATGCCAACCGTGAAATTGCCTCGTTTTCTCAGAATGAGGTCAAAGGTCAACTAAGTGCATTTTTTGTATATCCATCTTGAAAAATCCCTATATCTTGGTCAATTTTATGTCGAATTGTTTCCAAATAGTGTCATATTGAAGCTTACATATTGGGCTTTTGTTTGACATAATTTATTTAAAATCAGCTCATTTGCATATTCATGAATATTGATGAGAAAACTAAAAAACGGCAAAATTTTGTTAAAAATTGGAGGTTATCAACAATACATTTGTCATAACATCTTCATTTTTGCTATTTAAAAGCCTGAATGATACCATTTTAATGGTGAGATATTCAGCTTTTAAAAATATATATGTCACAAGTAATAGTCCTTCAGTAATGGGACCATGGTGGATGGTTAAAGTGGGTGGGGTAAATTGATTCACAAATCATGAATATCTCAATATCGTTGAAACTGGCATCGTTTTGCAATATAAGTATTTAGTTAAATATCATCGGAAGTTATGTTAATTACATCGATTTAATATAATTACCAATATAATGAAACTAGACCAAAGCTCACTTAAGGTAGTTCGGGGCTTAGTAAGGTCAATTTAAGTATTGACACATTGCGTCCGAAATTGGCGCCAAATAGATATTTATGCGACTTTATGATAATTTAAAAAAAAACGCTATTTACTACGGAACACAGATAGGTATTATATATGTTCTTCGTACTTCAAGCAAAACATCAAATTTTGAAATCGACGATGCAAAGTCCAGAACTACCTTAAGTGCACATACCAACAGAATTCAACAGTTCATTTAAAACAATAGTGTATTATCGCAAGATGACGATATGATGGCAAATCATATTTAAAACTTATAGTGCATGTATCGTTACAAGTAAAACAAGTAAACATGTCACAACGTACGACCAGTGCAAAATGTTTCAGTTAATGATTGATCTCGACAATATAAGTATCAGTTCTATGAAGGGATGGCGCAATCAACACCATCACAGCCACACACAGGTGTACATTTCAACGATATCTTAAAAGATTTGCAGCGAATGGATTTGCACTTGGATTTACACCCACAACTTGTTAGCTCAATACATGCATTGTGTACAGTTTTCAAACGTTTTCAGATGATTTCTAATCGATCAGGTCCTTCTTGCCATGCGTTGGTATCGGTGGGTTTTATTTCTGTATCTATCATTGATACATTAGCCTGTATCCATATAGTTGCTTGATAGTTAGCCCTTGCAATATGCAGTTTCAGAGCATCTCTCGTTGGTGGAAGCATTGCAAGTGTTTTCTTTGCTTTAATAAACAGGGAACATCTTGCAGCATCTACAGATTCTTTGTTAACACCATACAGTAAGCATACAAACTGCTCTGCCTTATCTAAATGTGTGTCTCTTCCAATATCTGATTGGAGATCAGGGTGGGAAACTTTTTCAGCAGGTTTTCTTGCCATTGTCAGAAAATGATGAAGTGGTATTACAGCCTGTCAATGCGTGGAACCCTAAAATGTTTCGGCGGACATCTTCAGGCATCTTCTGCGCTATTATACATGGGTAGGATATAGTTTGATTTTCTTTGATGTCCCAGCCATCATCTATACTTCAATATTTAGTTGTCCGAGATGATATATCAGCAATAGAAGCACATCTGTATCTTCACATTTTATAACTATTCGTTTATACCCTTCCTTTGCAGCATGTTTGCAGCATGCAAAGCATGGAGGACCATCAGTTTCCTCGTGCTTTGTAGACAGTTGATGTACTTCACGTCTACCGTATTTGATGTTATCTTTAGTACATCCTGGTATCCTCCTCCTATAACAAGATCTTTCTCTCTTGGTAACGTTTCTGATTTTGCTTGCAAACACTCGGAAAGGAATCTAACTATATCTGCCTTGTTTTCACTTATGGTCAAGAAGTTATCCCTGGATTGTGGCAAGGGTATATCTGGGCCTACGAATTGGACGACGTCTGCCGGTACACTTGTTTCTGGTGTTAGTATTTACTGAGGATTTACATGCGTTTCTGTCGAATACTATGTCA
The DNA here is from genome assembly GCA_963678985.1 of Spisula subtruncata. Taxonomy (NCBI): domain Eukaryota; kingdom Metazoa; phylum Mollusca; class Bivalvia; order Venerida; family Mactridae; genus Spisula; species Spisula subtruncata. The sequence continues at coordinate 41,679,109 of OY787662.1, read as the reverse complement.
ATTCGGTGTGTATGTGTGTCGTAATACTTTAGTACATTTTTAAAAACACATTTCCATAATCTCCAAATGTAACGCAGCCGTCAGGTTTGTATCAATGCATGTCCATCTATCACGAGCGCGGAAGACAAAGAGGATATTGGAATCTTCTCTGCGACTGGAACGGAATTATCAGTTGTAAGGACAGCAAGTAGATCTGACTTGGTTGTTTTATTCATCATTACGCCAACTTTTGCTAGTGACAGTGGAACTTTCGATTACTCATGTTTCAATACGGAAGCTATTTCTACAATTCTCCCAGCATTAGCAGCGTTAAATAATCGTTGCATTAATTGTTTATCAGCTTTAATTATCTGTGTTGTTTGCTTAGTTTTAACTTGAACTTGATACATTGTAGCAAACGTTTTTAATTTCAGCTTTTTCATAGGGTCAAAGAAAGGCGTTTTCTTTGAAACAAGTGTCTCTTCGGCAGTCTTTAGAACACTTGATTTACCACGTGTTCGTGCTTCCAATAGATCTTGGCTTATTTCTGTCGTTGCTACATATTTTGGTTACAATGGATACAACTTTTGAACACACTTCTATGGGTAAAACAATTCTGTTAACTGCAACATCTGTATCCGTGAGTGAGTCTAGTCCTTTGCAACAAAAGACATCCAGTATGCCCAGTCGTTTCAGCATTGCTTGTACATGGTTTTCATCAAAATGTACACGTGAACGTTGAAAGTCAACTCTTGTGAATGTAAAGTCATCTTCTTTATCTCCGTTGTCTGCATATAGAGCTCTCATTTTCTGTGATATACTTGAGCTGGTTTCTTGTTTAGTCTGCTCTTGTTATTCCTATAATTCTATTGCTCGTTTTTCACAGTTAATTGATCCACTCTGTGGCTTGATCGGTCGGGATATGACTGAAATTATTATTACTTCTCTTACTCGTACTACTCTTGTTTGGTCCATGTGAGTTCTTTCCTTTTTGCATAAAGAGGTTGGTCCCCGGTAAACACCGTATAGATTTGTCCAATGTTATTTGTAATTGCTACAAAGCTATCAATAACAGTAGTTATAGTATCAAAGTCATCCGCAGGTGCCTGTACGATTGGGAGCAAGTCATTTGTTATCATCGGTGGACTTGCGTGGCTCGATGACTCTCCATGCTGGAACAGTTTGTTCTTCCATGTCAGTTTGTCTACATCATAGCCAACCTGTGGCATCTATATGGGCATTTACACATTCATCTTCTGGGAAACCATGTCTCTGTATCTATTTCATCAGCTCTTGGTACAGGCTGAGCTCTATTTCCATGAGGCATCCTTGTCATGTGTAACTCGTGGAGACTCTTCATTGCCTCACTGTCACAACTTCTTTCTAAGCCTGGGTTACTATCATCATCCTGTATCTGCAATGGGTCAACATCTCCTGTTGTTTGTCGTTGCCAAACAACCATCTGTGTACTGTGGAATGTATTTTGACCATCCAATGTAGACTCCAGCACATCGATGTCGTCACAAGAGCAGTGTACGAAAACTCCATGCTCAATATTGCTAGGAATATAAACTCCTCAATTTTTTACATACTAATATGGTTAGCTATGGAGTTATCAATCCTTCAATGATAGTGATACATGCAGTGTGATTAGCAGCATGAAAAAAATCAACTAAAGCTTTTGAACGTGTTGCTTGGTGCAAAGCAAGGCCCAAACCTACCTGTTGAGGTGTGAGTTTACTACCATTAGACACTCCATGTATACAATGAATAAACTAGGTGTTAACATCGCCTGTAAGTGTTATAAATTGCAAATGGTGTAATTTTGACAACGGGGATCGAGTTACTTCAGTGGTTCGCCAATGATTATTGCAACGCATAATACAGTACAAAAGTTATTAATTTTCGAACAGACTAGTAATTAATATTCAATGAGCTAATTAGCATAAATGTACTAAATCAGATTATAAATCATAAACACAATCACTAATGAAATCAAATTTGATAAGGAATATGTTAAATGCGTGTATAAGTTAATATTGTCGATTAAATTCACCCCACCCACCTTTGGCAGCCATTTTGCATATAATTAAAACGCATTTTTATACATGTATTGACATATATTGAAAGCTCTATGTCTTACCTTGATTTTGATACCATTTGGTTCTTAAAAAGTTGGAATAACAAAAATACGGCAAAATATTGTCGACTATACGCATCGATTTTTTATGAAAATTTACCTTTTTTCGACAAACTCATCGCATATTCACGAATATGCAAATTAATTAATTTATTCAAAATGATTTAAAATTAAAGACCAATCCAATAGCTTCACTTTGATACCATTCTGATTATTCTACCTGTAAAACTGACCAAGATATTGTACAATATCAAAGACCTATATGATATATCCACTTAATTGACCTTTGACCTATATCCTGACCTTCACCCAAACCGTAGGCACTTGATATTGTGCTATACAAATATGGTACTGAAACACTTCTACTAAAAAATGACATGGACCATGAAAAATAAGCGACTTTTCCCCAATTGGACTCCCAACTATTAATCATATTTTAGCAACACGACAATTACAGCAGTATTACAGCAACATAAACATTATACATGGTACTAGTACAAAATCATTTAGTTGCAATGGGACAAAACTTTTCAAAGAGACTTATAATTTCAAGGATAGCTTATCCACATAGTCATATACTAAAGAAATTGAAATTTTTTGCGGGGATTTGATTTCATGGTAGAGATGATCGATGAAATCCACAAAATTGAACCCCCTCGAATATTAATGCTTTTACAGTACAACCATTAACAATTGATCGCATTTAGCAAGAGTGTCAATATCGAACAATGAGACCAGAAGGTCTCAGCATAACAGAGGGCACAGGCTCAGGATAACAGAAAGTGAACTAATACTGATCATTACATTTGAATTATTATATGTAACTCTATGGTCATATAGAATGACATGAATATTCCTGAAAATAAGACACACCTTTAGATATTAACCAACGAGAAAGCAGTAAGTGTGACACACCTTTAAACACTGCCCAACTTACAGGTTCTTTTATATACATATAATAACAATAAAACAAGGGAGATAATTTGTGTACCTAGTATAACCCCAATCATAAGGTACATCAACGGGTAATACAAATACTTGGCTTGATATTCGTCAGTATCAGACAATGTAATATTCTTCAATAAGACATTTATTCAATACGAGTACGAATGTTTTTGGGACGAATGATTCTGTTTCTGTCAGACCGGTAGAATTGATAAAGTCTATGCTGAAGTGTTAGAATTGAAAGGCGACTGCTGCGGTTAAAGAGCAAGAAAATTCTATCGAACGTACAGACACAGTTGCGTCCCCTGTTCAGCAGCAGCAGCAGCAGCAGCAGCAGCAGATAAAGAAGTGAACTTGACAAGATATTTGCAGCCGCATATGGAATGGCCAGGGTCTAATTGCGGAATATTGTGAAAATATGAGTTTGAGTTGAATATTTAGGACTGTAGAATTGCACAATGAAGGGTTTTGGAGCGGGAAATTGGAATAAAACCCGTTTTTTGAAAAGTAATTGCTTTTAAGACAAATTCGAAACTAAGACTGCAATTGAGAAGAATATATAGGTTGAAATCAAAGCGCTGAAGGCAGTGAGAATTACCAAAGTAGTTTAACTTATAAATAAGGGCCTAGTGATGAATTGCAAGGTTTGTGCTTTGAAAATGTAAAGAAGGTAAGAAAAAGACTGCAATTGACAAGAATATACAAATCAAAGCGCTGAAGGCAAGAAAAATTTGGTATTTCATACCGTTTGCTGTTTCTTTAACACACTAGTCATAAATGTATGCAATGGTAAGTGTTATGGTTAATCCGCATGCAGGTTTGCAGATACTTTCCAGCTTGACTGTTGGATGAAGATCTCTGGATATAATAATTTAAACACAATTGGGAACCCGGCATCCATTCAAGTAGAACAACTGATCTTCTGTAAACTAGCTTGTTTATACTGAAATCTGAATATGTACGGTGTAGGGCCTTTTACGGCATGTGGGAAAGAGCTGTTTTGAAGCTCTCCAAAGATTTGGCGCACACTATGCTGTCCTCCTGTTGGTTCTAATCATTAATGGTCTTAGGGAAATATGAGTTCTTATTAATTGTGTGTTGCACTGCACAGTTTTATAGCACTGAGAATTGTTTCTACTATGTTTTTGTGTCAAAACATGAGTGGCGTTTAGGTTTAATACGTCTGGTATGTCGTAGTGGTGTAAGTATGTCTTGGGAGCTAAAAGCTGGAACCTGTCCCTTGACCACCTTGTAGAAGAATATTTAATTTAGTCAATTCTTCTTTCGCCTATCACTGAGTGGAGGAAGTTGTAAATCATTGAGCATCTTTGTGACACAGCCTTCGTCTCTTGATTTATAGTCCCCGGATATGAATCGTGCCTCCTGGCATTGGACCTTTTCCAGTTTGTTAATGTCTTTTGATTTTTACATGCGAAATATACATTCTGAATATATATGCATACTAACTATGCTGACTATATATGCTGACATTATATGCTGACTATACACGATGCATATACATGCTGGATATGCACGATGCATATATACATGATGAATATACACGATGCATATACATTCTGAATATACATGCTGAATATACATGCTGAATATACACAATGCATATATATGATGAATAAACATGATGAATTTACATGTTGAATATACAATTGACCTTTGATACATCTCAATAAATGGTTACCTCTCCAGAAGGGCCACTCCAGAAAGAGGTATTTTCGTCATTGAATACAATGTAGTTTGGGAAGTTTGTGGAGCTATATATAAAGGTTGATAAACATAAGGTATAATATTATGGTGAGCTGATTGATATCGATACATAGAAAATCTTGGTTAATATACCCTCAGAGATTGATCCATCAATAATATGACCCAAGGGAGCTCTTCGTACGGCCAAATTACTGACAGATAACGTGCCCCACGCTCACCTTGTACATATCACAAGTGGGCCTACATTGATGCTCCAGAGTGGGCCAGGTTGAAGAACAAGGTACGGACTGAACGGCATAAATTTAGTGTCGTCACCGGATGTAGCGTGAAATACAGTTTAAAGTCGATTAAATTGGTCAGAATAATGAATATTATGGGCTATTACAGAATGATCGGGACGGAATATCAGTGGAAAGTGGTGAAGGAAAGGTAGATCTCTCGATTTAATGCGGGTTTGGGACATGACACTGGGGAATAAAGGGTAGATCGGCGATTCAATAGGGCGGTACTTTGGCGCAATATTGACCTGTTGATTGTTTCAGTCAGTCAGTCCGTCCGTGCTAACGAAAAGATATTTAGGCGGCTGTTTTTTACGGACAAACCAGTTGAAAATAGTGAAAACGAAAGTAGAATTTTCTTTTATGTCGCTAAAAGTTTCTTTTATGTGGCTAGAAAACTTCCGGTTCCGGTGAAAAAATGGTGGCGTAAATTAAAACTCTGATTAAAATGTAATTTCTTCTACTCAAGCCTATCTCTCAGGAACTTACAAACAGTATTTATACCAGTATCAACATCTCATTTATGTAGGGAAGTATAAATTTGAACAATCGGTCCATATATTTACACATATTCAACTCATTTGCTACGTGGACCGTCCGATTACTATATTCACTAGATGGGAAGGCGTAAAAGAAACAAGTCATCTCCTGGTGATAAGCCGTCCCTTAAGAAATCCAAACATCTTATACACTGTGATTATACTGCAGACAGTGAGGGTGAGGGCACTGACTATTTTGATACATATTCTGATACAGAAACAGTTACCCCACCCACCATGGCGACCCCATCCAAGAGATTTAGTCAGGAAGATATATCTGATCTATGTTCAATGCTTGTTCCTAAACTAACTACTGAACTCAAAGCAGCTCTAAGAGACGAAATAATTTCTGAAATTAAACAAGATGTGAAACTTTTTATTGACAAAGAACTCCATTCTCTTAGAAAACAGGTCCATGACCTTACTGATGAAATCCGTTGCCTTAAATCTGAAAATAAACAATCTTTAATAGAGCACGACGAACTATCTCAGTATGGGAGGAGGATGAATCTCGATTTTTCTAACATTCCTGGTGATACCGGCAAACCTAACGAGAACGTCACTGCCAAAATTCTACAACAGGCAGAAATTGCCCAAATTCCTTTGAAATCGTCGGATATCGACAAGTGTCACAGAAAAGGAAAACCAAAGCCAAATACAGATCGCAAAGTAATTGTTAAATTCACAAATTCTGGTGCAAGGGACAGATTTTACTTGTCTCGGAAATCGCTAAGAAATCATATTTATATTCAAGAGAATCTCACACCACACAGGGAACTGATGGGATTCGAAGCCCGCAACCTCAAACGCGAAGGTCTCATCTCCAATACCTGGGTTGCAGGTTGCAAGATTGTGGTGGAGATGCTAGACAGCTCAAAGCGTGTCATCAGAGACATAAGTGACATTAAGAAAATTCGGGGTGAATTATCCTTGGCAGTTTCCTAGATATCTTTGTGTTAGGTGTTGTGTTAACATCTGACCATGTTTGTACACAAAGACTGAATTGTATCATTTGTGACCAGTCTACTGTATAAGAATTTATAATTAATAACTTATTAATCAATTAATGATGTGATAATCGATGACAAGTTCATGCAATTGCTTAACAAAATTATAATCAACACATATTTGTATTTGAATATTAGGTCAATCTATTTTTAACTCATCGTTGAAGGGAGGTAATGAAGGTTTACTCAGGTACCTGTCCTTCTGTCTATCCTAGCATAACTTTATATGTAAAGGGGGGTAACTGAATAGTCCTTCTTTATTTGTCCTTCAATCAATTTTGGAACGTGTATGCTTACTTGATATATAACATACTCTCCAGTACATGCATATGTATATAAAATAATGACTTACCCTATCAATCATTTCCACACGAACAATCTTATAATTCCTTACATAATATCATTTTAATATATTTTATTGTTCACTCATAAATCCAGCGTATTCCGTTTTATATATAATTACAATATTCCTAATATAGCACATCGTTACTATAACTACCACATGACTACCTCAACACATAGTGCAGTTTTCACGTGGAAAGCGATTTCGATACATGTATTACATGAACGAAATTTAAATATTACACACCGGGTTTTATAGTAACAAATATTTTTACGTGTTGTGTTATTATACTAGATGTATGTTATTGACTTTGTGTTTGAGTATGTATGTATATGCGATATTGTATACAAACTCGTTCATATCATTCACATATCGACATATAAATTTGTGCTTGAAAAAGCCGCTGTTATATATTGTTTATATCATCATGTGTTATTTTACCATTGTAGAAAAATTGACGTGTAGTATTAATTTTTTTGTTTGTGTACGTATATGTATAAATAATATTGTACAAAAACTCGCATAATGCTTGTTCTATACGGTGAAGAAAAACATCTCGCCATCACACTCAATATCTTATACCAGGACTGGTACATGTAACACATTCCTCGACAAAACGCAACTTTTGAAATGTTTTGTTTTGTTTTTATAATGTATGCACGAGTTTATATACACATATTCAGGTCTATTATTTAGCAACAGTTGTGCTATTTGTAATTTCCTTCATTTCTCTTCTTTCTCCAAAATTCACATACCGATGTGACAGCAGCGTAGTCTTTCATTCTCAGTAGGCTTTAAATAATATTATAAAATTAATAGTAATAAAATATTTAATTCAACACAAATTAAAATAAATTCTCTATTGAATTTATCTGTCTTGTTCAACATGATAATTATTGATCCTCACATTTGAGTAGTTTCCTTAGTGTTAATCGTTATAAACATAGTTTTGTCTAATAACTGGCTAATAACTGGCTATTATAGATACAATTAATAGATACAATTAGTATTTTCATATGAGAGTTAGGCAGTCTTTCAATAATTCCTTATCTTCGAAGGAATTGTTTTGTTGTTTTTTTGTTCTGTTTTTTTCTATATCTTTTTCCGTTCCTGTTTTCTTGCGTTGTAGCATGTTTTGTTGTCATTGTTACTGCTATCTTGTGTGTACTATTGGGGCCATATCGTTTTCACCGACGTTGGATAAAATGTCAGTCCTGCTGTCCATTGCTGTAGTTTCTCGGCCAATATTTATAAATGATTGAACTGGGAGCTTATAGGGCGGCTATAGGACTGTATTATGCAAAAAGGCAATGTTTTGCCAGATCTTACGTATTCAGAACAAGCCCGTTATCGATTCGTGTATTACATTGTGCACTGACACGTGTTCGGCAGATTTTTCACTTATTATACTGCTTACTATGTTATATATATAACTGCCTTGTAAATATCTATTTAGCTCAGGCAGTGGTGCTTCACATTGCACACACTTGTTATCCAAAGAATACATATGTAGAAATTGATGCATGTATCAGTATTAGTTATTTCTTTATCTTAAGAATACTACTTATACAGTCAGGCGATGTCGAACTTAATCCTGGTCCAGATCAAAGGTCCGATTCTTGTTTTTCTTTATCTATTTTTCACCAAAACATTAGAAGTATTAGACATAAGTTTGATTATATCAGAGAAAACTTGCTGGATTTTGATATATTATGCTTTACTGAAACAAGACTTGATCAATTTATTGAAGACACGTCATTAAATCTTGATGGTTTTGGAACTTTCTATCGGAAAGACAAAACCATTCATACTGGCGGGATTCTTACTTATGTGTCTGCTAATGTTCATTCAAAGAGGATTTTTAATTTCGAACAAATTTTACCTGAATCTCTTTGGATTGAAGCTAAATGTGCTTCTCACTCATTTCTGATATGTAATATATATAGGCCACCAAACACCTCTGTTGAACTTTGGAATAGATTAAATATTTGTATAGACCGGGCCTTAGAAGTAAGTACCAAAATTATTATTATCGGTGATATTAACGAGGATCAGCTTGGAACAACTACTAAATTTCGTGATATACTTCTTTTGAACAATATGAGCAATGTCATTAGTGAGCCGACCCGTGTATGTAACAATTCTGCAACATTAATTGACCCTATCGCGGTTACGGATAATATCTCTTGCCAGCATTCGGGCATTTTTAAAACCGACTCCAGTATTAGCGACCATTATGGCACATTTGTTTATATAAAAATAGACAACCAAAATACGCTATCTTATCAACGCAAAATCTGGAATTACAAAAAGGCTAATTTCGAATTATTTAACGAAGTTATTATAAACACTGACTGGTCTTTTATTGACGGGATGGATATTAATGATGCTGCATTAGAGTTTACCAATGTATTCATTGATCTAGCTAAACAATATATACCAACACATTATATTACTATTAGACCAGATGACAAACCATGGTATAATTCCGAAATAAGAAAAACTTCTAGACAACGTGATAGATATCGAAGTAAAGCTCAGGCATCTGGTAAAATTTCAGATTGGAATTTATACAAGAAATTCAGAAATAAGGTAAACAATATGAAAAAACACGCGAAAGAGGTATTTGTCAATAATATTGAGTTCACTCTGTCTGACTTTTCCACCTCCAACCCTAAACAGTACTGAAAGTTGGTAAAATTCTTAGTAAAAAACAATTCAAATAATGAAACTATCCCTCCATTGAATAATATAGATGGCAGTATAGCGTTTACAGATGAAGACAAGGCTAATGTTCTTAATGACTTTTTTGCGTCTATTTCCACGTTAGATGACTCGAATGCGAATTTGCCAACTTTTACAAGTAAAACCGATAATACATTTGATAATGTAAATATTACAGAACAAGATGTTATGGACGTTTTGAATAACCTTGTAATAAATAAGGCAAGTGGATCTGATGAAATCAGCCACAGAATGTTAAAAGAAACATCCAATGCCATCTGCAAACCGCTCACCACGCTATTTAACAGATCTATTCAACTTAACGTATATCCCTCTTGTTGGAAGCAGGCAAATATAATGCCGTTATTTAAAAAGGGAGATAAATCTATCCCTTCAAATTATCGACCTGTATCCTTAATTAGCTGTGTTGGAAAAAACTATGGAACGAATAATCTTCAAACACATGTACAATTATTTTCACGAAAATATTATAATATTCTCTAATCAATCAGGGTTTCTCCCAGGTCATTCAACAGTTTACTAGTTAATTGATATTTATAATCAAATTTGCAAAGCTTTTGACGACAAAAAACATACATGCATGGTATTTTGTGATATCAGCAAAGCTTTTGACAGGGTATGGCATAAAGGCCTCCTGTTTAAACTTAAACATCTAGGTATAGGAGGAAATATTTCAGCTTGGGTTGATAGTTATTTATGTAATCGTAAACAGAGAGTTATTCTTGGCTCTGCATATTCAAATGAAAAGGAAATCAATGCAGGGGTGCCGCAAGGTTCTGTTTTAGGGCCGCTTTTATTTTTAGTTTATGTCAATGACATTGCAGAGTCTCTAAAAAGTGTAACACGGCTTTTTGCAGATGACAGTTCTCTAGCGGTTTCATCTAATGACATTGGCTATATTGAACAAACAATAAAGCATGATCTTAATCTTATATCAAAATGGGCTAAGCAATGGCTTGTTCAATTCAATCCTGCAAAAACCGAAGTAATGTTTTTATCCCTATCAAAATCCAATAATGTTCTACCCAGTCTATCATTTCAAGAAACCCAATTAACATTTGTTGATTCACACAAACATTTAGGCGTCACATTAAGTTCAAATGGTTCTTGGCATTGTCACATTTCCAACATTACAAAGTCAGCCTTAAAAATTCTTGGAACAATGCGATTTCTAAAATTTAAGTTAAAAAGAAAAACTCTTAATCAAATATACGTTTCATATCTTAGGCCTCTACTGGAATATGCGTCAATTGTCTGGGATAACTGTACCCAATACGAGAAAGATTATTTGGAAAAAATACAATATGACGCTGCAAGAATAGTAACAGGACTAACTCGATCTGTTTCTATTGATATACTTATAAAAGAAATCGGCTGGGTGTCCTTAACCGACAGGCGAAAAATTCAGAAATTAGTCTTGGTTTTTAAAAATAAGCATGGTGTATTACCTGACTATTTATCTAACTTATATCCAAATACAGTCCTAGAAAATAACAATTACCAATTGCGGAATAACGAAAACTATGCTACTGTTGTTCGTCGATTAGAAATATACGCTCGATCATCGATCCCTTCTTCGGTCAAATTGTGGAATGAACTTGATCCTACTATTAGAAACAGTAATTCCATATCGTCCTTTAAGTCAAATATAAAAACATTATATAAAGCGCAAGAAGTTCCGAACTATTTTCTAAATGGTGACAGAGTTCTTCAAGTCCATCATGCTCGAATAAGAAATTATTGTAGTAACTTAAATGCAGATTTATTCAGGAATCATATACGTGAAACTGCAATTTGCGACTGTGGTCATCTTAATGAAGACGCAGAGCATTATTTTTTTAGATGTCCTCGTTATACAAATGAAAGGTTAACATTGTTTACAGACACCCGCCAGTATCATCCGTTAAGTGCTGACAAATTACTATTCGGTATTCAAAACTTAAATGATGAAGACAACTCTGCGATATTTAAATCGGTACAACGGTATATAAAAGAAACAAATAGATTTTAAGCATAGAACACACACACGCTTTTGATTTACAAAATATTTATATTGCCTGAAATTTCAATATCTAATTAACATCTGGGTCGTTGGCTAGGGTAGGGTACTCATTAGTACACATTCAAGATTAGCAGTAATTTTTTTTTCTTTTATATATATAGCTATGTTTCTTTTTCCTTATTGTCATTTTTTTTGTTTATTTTTTTCATCTTCCATGTAATATTCGAGTTCTTTTTACTCTTTAGTCTGTTCATATCTTCTATTTTCTGCAATCTCAACATGTGGTTAGAATTAAAAATAACATATTTATCAATGACATTGTCCTACCCATTCTAACCCTTAGTTCATTTCAAAATCAACAATCAAATAAACGTCCACTTTATGTTAACAAAACATTATTTGGAGAGGGCCGATATCTAATGTTGAAATAACTTGTGGCCCGATCCTTTTGTAATGAATATAAAATTGTTAAAGTTTCTATGGTTTACATTTATGATATGATTCTATTTCTTGTAATTAATTGTATATATGCAAACCCTTTGTAATTGTTGTAAAAAAATTAATGCAATAAAATATGATTAAACTAAATTAAACTTTTATGTGGCTAAAATTAGACTCGTAACTATCTTCATTCCGTACGGTAGCCACATAAATACTGTCTCGTAAGTCTGTCCGAAAACGTACCGGACATCCCCGCACCCGACATCTCGGCCCAAGCCAGCTGGCCCGCCCAAAACCAGCACGCCCGTTTCATTGACATTTGGCGTTTACTATGGTTATATGAAAATAGAATCTTACATTCGTGCTAATTCCTTAATTGCCATTTTTATTCAGCTCGTTTTATACAAAATGGTGATGAATGAGTACTTGTTCAAGATCCTCTATATAATGCATATTGTTGATTGTTTGACAGGTTGTGGTTTGAACTCACTCACGGTCCTCATGAAGGAGGATAAACAATGTTAATTGGCCGCCATGTTGAAAATGACGATATTTTCCTGGTGGCCCCGGTGACGATTTTATCAAACATTTTAAAACGACTGAGGCCGTTAGCCGGTTTATCCCGGTTCACCCCGGTACTGCTACGGTTGCTTCCCTGTTTGACACGGTTCTCCCCTGTTTGGTCTACCGGGATGTCAAGCGGGATAGTGAGAATAGGGCTTTAGGAATAAGCACATTGATTTATTTATGTGCATTTAATTTATGTGCATATGGCTCATCCCGGATTAACTGCACAACCATTTAATTACACACCTCTATAAGAATGTAACGATTTGATGTACATGCATCCAGGAGCTGTTCTATAAAACAGCAGTAAAACCTCTAATCGGAACAAGCTAAATGATCGAAATATACCGGGAGATTGACATAGCGGTGTGATGTATACAACATATATATATATATATATTCAGCAAATTTTGTGGACTTTGCTCAAAATAAGCCGGGTGCTCGTAATATCGATGCTCGTCAGAACAAAGTTTTACTGTTACTATAGTAAGCCTACTGAGTACTGTAAAATCCCTGATGCATCTAACAGTACTAATATGAACTGAGGCACTGCCTATCTTGAGGATTCAACTTATTGCAGCCCAATTACTTACATTTACTTTCATTGTGTAGTAAGTTATTTCACTGATTATAAAGTAGAAAACTTCAGGCCCTCCTGCTTTATCACTCGGACTTGCTTAAGACCCGACGTTGGCGAGTTACCTAATGTTGTTTTTGTTACATATATGCGAAAGATGTATAATCTGGAAACACCTAAATTTGTATTCACCTTATAAATCTTAGACAATACAGTTTAATGGCTAACAAAGATGTTTGTAAAACATAGTCACAGTGACCTTGGCCTTTGACCTTGAAACCAATAGGGGTCATCTGATGTTCCTGGCAAGCCTCCGAGTAACGTGTGAATATCCTTGGCCAAACCATTCTTGGAGTATTGAACAATTTGCTGAATTAATGAATTCTATAAGCTATTTATTTTGTCCCAGAATAGTCGTTCGGGCGAGTGCGACAATTTGGTCTTTGGTCCTGTGCAACTCTCCTTTTCGTCACAACTGTCCGCGATGATTCGTAATCGTCATTTCATTGATTTTACCATCACTTAAAAGTAAAAACCCTGCAACGGACCGGTGCATTAGGCCATCCCCGGGGGTTGACAAAAGGCAAAGGTCAAATAATGCTCAGAAAGTTTGTTTGTAAGGCAGTAGAAATAGACAGAAAGGTTGCCATAAAGTTGAAAACATGACACGAAATTACAACCATCTAGCTTATTATTAGCATATATTTTTATTTTAAACTACTAATATACTACTAATATATCCGAAAATATGGACTATTTGTCCGAGTCCACTCAAATTCGTTCCGTTCTCTGCATAATGTTGTTCATGTTTATCCATTATTTGGCGAGCGAAGCGAGTCCGAGAATATTGACTAATTGTCCGAGTCCACTCAAAATCGTTCCGTTCTTTTCATAATGTTATTCATGTTCCAACTATCTACAATTTTATGAGTGGTATGTATCTTGTTTCAACATGCTATGTACTAGAACATGCTTATTCTGTTTTAGTTTCGTTATGTCAGAATATGGTGAATGTGTTTATCTTTCATTATACACTCATTAAATGTTATAAGTACACCAACACAGTACATAGCACTGCATGCAAAAAGGACCTGTCAAGTTTTTCTAGCTTGAAAAATGACAACATTTAGAACTGTTATATTACATCCTTGGCTTATTATGTTTAAAACATCTTAAAATTTGTAAATATTTAAGTTTTATGTCTGGTATAATTGTGTTGTTATGTACAGTGCATGCATGCCGATCGGTCAGACGACATGCCGAATGGTTATCCAACAATAACTCCAAAACAGGTGATCCTAGGATTCTAAAATTTTAAGTGGAGATTATTTATCCTCCAAAGACGGTCTGACTAAATTTCAAGGTCATTTGGATCAAAGGTCAAACTCATCATGACGTTTGAATACACAACAGCCACTGGTCCTCACCATAAGAAATATATGATCTTAGATAGTAGAACTTTATACAGAGGTGGATGATAAGCAGGTGTAGGCTCCTACTGATTTTGAGGTCGATAGGTCAAAGGCCAAGGTGATGGTGACCTTAGCTACACTAGGCTTTTTACTGTCATGACATGTGTATGTTTCGTGAACATCTTTTGTACGTAATGTTATCGTTATTCCTTCGGTTATGAGTTTTCCTGGTGTGGGAATTGATGGATAATATGTATGTAACATTTTGAGACGTAGTGCGAACAATGTTTGTTTTGCACGTGCATTTTGCATAATTTGAAAATTCACGGTTCACTACTCGCAGCGGGCAAATTTCAATTAATGAATAATCTGATATTGTTGCTATACTATTTGCATGAAGACATGCAAAAAATAAACATGATATCATGTATAATAAAAAAGGTATACGCGTTACATGTTGGTGTACTTTTAACATTTAACAAGTGTATATATCTTGTTAGAAAACTAATCTGCTGCTGTCACTTAAGCTATGTCACGCCAGCGAGTAATTTATGGCTGCACAATGTATTACGTTTGAAAATGAAACTGAATAGTGAATTGCTATATCATCTACTGCTAATTGAGTTCCGTGTATACTTTTATATTATGTATATCTGAAGGCGTACTGTAAGAGTCTTACATGATAACACATTTTCTTTATATATTTTTAGTAAGGTTTCGACAAGAGTTCCGTGCAACTTTCAGTCGTTGTCACAGTCCATTCCAGGACCAACTTAAAACTCCTGTTCAGATGTATAACTTCCGAGTGACCCGTACGAACGGACAAGCAAGATCAGAAAGATATTCAATGAATACATTCTCAACAAGACAAAACTGGAATAATACAAACGGATCAAAAAGATCACCGTGTTAAGTATGGATTAGAAAAGAAAACAATGATAATTGATAAAAATGAACTAGTGAATGTTGCATCATAATGATATCAATATTTCTCGGTACCTGGACTGTACAAACTTATTCCAAATGTTTGCAGTGTTCTGGGACAACCCATATACATGTACATGAATATGTATTACATACACAATATCACTTGATTTAACATTGCATGGATGGATGTGTTGATATACGTTTTAAATAAAAAATGTACATTTAGTGGTACATCAAACTATCAATTAACAGCCATTAGCATTATCAAAACCACTACGAATCACTACACAAACTTGCAAAGCGCGTGTTTATATTTCATAGTCATCTTGTGTTTTGTTTTCAATGAAATGGTTGAGATTGATAAGAAATGCTGTGGGAAATAATTGAATTGAGATGCCAGACTCGTATATTATTGAGACATGAAGAATATAGTTTAAAATGTTGACGTTTCACCACAGAGATCGTTCACATGTGCTCATCAAACGTCGAAAGATTGACAGTACGCATTTATATCTGTTCGACTTCGCACCGATATATTGACTTGATTAAAACTTGTAGATTAAACAGACGCACCATAAATTCTGTCGATTCTGGTTGATGTATTATGGCTTGTTTTCAGTAGACCAACATTTCATTTCTGATAAATACCACCAGTTCTAAATCAACAACAGTTTTTATATGGTGGTGATTGTCCAATCACAGTGTGTTTTGTTCTCAGACAGGTATTTTGAGCGAAATATGTTTTGTTCGAAGAGAATGTCGTGTAATTTACATGTAACTATATCATAGACATATAATTAATGTCTAACCATTTTTAACACCGAGAAGTTTTGAGTGTCAGATTATTACTTTACTTGTATATAATTATACATTGATTTGTTTTAACAAAATGTTGAATACTTGCTTACTCTTATGTTAGCTAACTTAAATCCCATTTTATGTTCCTTGTCACATTTTAAAAATTATATCGGACCCTACACAGTGTTTTATACATTTTGGTAACCTACCATATTCATTTTGAATACATATTGTAATTAATACGCTATAAATAATGTCTGCCCTTGCAACATAATATCAGTAACGACGATATCGCGACAGAAGGTATAGATGCAGATATATATGTGCATACAAGCATGTAGGCAGTTATATTTATATATCAGTTACTATTACTGGTCAATCCTTCATACTTGTATGCATGCTTATTTCAAACTATCTTGGTTTACTTAGGCGAATGTGCTAGATCGAAAGAATATATGCCAATCTGCCCGTCTATTGCATACCCTATCTAAATAGACTACATCAGATGGCAAAATATAATTGTTTAGTATGATAATTACGATAGTGGTTCCGCTTTCTGTACATTGTATCAGTTTATGATCATTATATTGTTTTGATGTAAGTAAATTTATGTTGGTGCAGACTAAGGCTTTTGTTGTTTATTGTGTTCACCTTAGATCATGCGAAACAGGGCTAAAGTTATAGATGAGATTAAAACACACACTTTTAACATTCTAATTGGACCCAAAAAGGTGACAAAGGGTGATGGTATCGCTAATTGCATTAATGGGAAATTTACGACACGTTCTATAAACACAGAACAACAAACCATGAAGGTTTCAAAGGGCAAGATGAAACACACTGACTGATCATTACATTGCATGGGAAAATCGAATTGGTTGAAAGGAATTGCCATAAGCGGAAAATCATAGGTTTTCAGAATTGTTGTTTGCAATGAAAGTGTTGCCATATGGATATGCATACATGTAATGCCATCATAAAGTTAATATATATATTACCTAGTAATAGTATACCACAAAATTGGACACATACGAGATAATATACGACAAAATACCAACTCTTCAATCACTATCATCGTACATGCATATTAACTTTAACCTTTTACCAGTTAGTCTTAAATTAGCATTAGACAACTGAGAAAGACAGAGATTATACGCTAACAAATGAATGTCTGTCAAGAAATGTAATCCACCCGTTTAGTAACATTTGTATCTAGTACATAAACCTGTCAATATTAACATGATAACGTCAAAGTTAAAGTACAATGCATTTGAATACTTAACGTTCATGAAGTTTTATTTTTGCAATAATGAGGCATGTTAATACTGTTCATTGCTAGATACAAGTAGGCAAATGAGAGAGATCAACATAGTTAATTATAAATATGATATAACTTAACATGCTCAGTCCAACAATGTTACAGTTTAAGCATCACCGTGCGAATATGAGGTTTGTATACATTTCAATAAACCATCAAGTGAGTTTTCAATAATTATAATACTAACAATTCTTATAACAAAACGTTTCCATAACAACTGCATTCAATGTTAGACCGGGTAAGTTATAACGTAAAGCGACGCTCACGAAATGTAAACTCCTTTTGGTATATTGCAGTACCAACCAAGCACAATTAATCACATTATTAACAATGTCATAAACAGTTGAACTGCAGTTAAACAATGTTTCTGTACGCATTTAGTAGTGCACTGCAGTGTTAATCGGTTAATATAATATTAAAGTTCGAATATAGAAACCTTTGTAATAAGTATTTTCGTTTGTTTTATGACTATTCCATTCGCACATCTACAATTAATCACATTTCTTGACAGTTAGTGCCTACGTTAAAATCTTCAATATCCAAACCTTGTAACAATTGGTGTACATTTTGACGTCTAGCAGTCTGTAACAATTTCAGGTTATATCTTTTTTCTGTGAGGAATTTAATGAAAATGTCACTCTTTGCGTTTGACTTACACATGATAATGTCTACATTGTATTGTCTGGGAAACGTGATTTGTTGGACAACATCTTCATGATCAAAATGTATGTTCTACTTCAATACCACCGAACTAATTCACTAGTATGATGCAATATCAAAACCAAACAATAACGGATGTTTTGATAGATAACATGATGTACATGCATCTATACGAGAAGTATGTCATGACGACTGATGCTTTCTATCGAATAAAAGTATTGTTTGTCTTTTGAGGGTTAAAAATGATGTGAAATTCGATATCGCTTGCCATGGCCTAATGCAGTTACTCGACAAACAGGAATCATAGCCGACAAACAAGCAATAAGGATATTCCTTTAAGTTTAGAAAACAGTAAACATCTTGTGATGTATATATATTTTGTTTGACGTAAACATATTGTAATTGTCAAACCACCACAAACTAAATAAGTGGTTTTAACAAAACTCTTTTTTAAACTGTTGACAAATTATTTAAACAAAATACATTAAATTAATACTTCGGTAGCTGTTGTCATTTCAACTCCCCCTGGTCATTGGGCTACCTATGGAAACCTACACTCGCGTCTCCCTGATGAGACTATTTCTCTTCTGTGGGTGTCGTAACCAACATCGATCTGCTGTGCGCAGGATTAAACACTGTCCTCTTAGGTACCATTTTAAAACCTGGTGGAGTAAAAAATGTGGGTCTTGCTCAGAGAAAATTACCAGTGGTCCAGAGGGGTTGAACCTGGGACCTATCGATCCCGAAGCGCGCGCCCTACCTCTAGACCACCGCTCCCCAGCTTATCACGACTAGGTACGATCATCGTTTTGGGATAATACCTGGTACATGGTATTACTGTTTTATATAACATAAATTGTTGGAGTTATCATGAAAACAAATTAAACCGTCAGCTAATTCATATGCTGTACTGAATCAGTTATTATCAATAACTTTCTTTCATCATTCCACTGAAATTTGTTCTTTCACAGCTAGTCACGTCGTCTCACTGTTTAATCAGTTGGCATTTGTCAGGCGTACAATTACTCGTGGCAATCCATACTGTCTGTTAATAAGATGCTATAAAATTGTATCTGTAATCCTATATTAGACATAATGCGTGATCTCTATCATTTATATGTACATAATGTACTATCTGGTGGGTATTAAGTGCATTCCCAAAAGTACTATTGTATTCCGAATAAAATTAATTCAGTGCCAAAAATGTTGGTCTTCTTTCACATAATACTTTTGACAGACAAAAGGGGTATTAACCGTCCCGGAAGAAGGTATAAAATCAAATATGGAATATGTTCACTCACACATATATGGTGGAACCGTTTACGATCGCACGGAATAGCAAAAATATGTTATTTATTTCGTAAAATACGTACTCGTGTACAACTTCAATGTTGAACAAGACAAATGAAACCTGAACCGCTTCAAACTAATTAAATGTAAAGTTCCTTCAATTATTGATCTGTAAAACCTGAACGAAGTAAGATCGGGCAGACAAAGCACTAATATAACCGTAACATACTAGTAACGTACAATAGAAACATAATACTACAGTTATACAGTAATAAAGCGTAAGGATATATCGATCATCGGCGATATAATATCATTATTGTTTACTTTGTCTTCGAATATTAAATTATGATAATTTACCGACATTCAGAAAAACAATCTGTAAATGTTAACCACTAACCGTGCTGCAAGTATTATAGTGCGCCAAGGATAATGTGAAAGTGGGTAAAATTGAAATTGTCCATAAAGGGGGATTGCTCGAGTGAGCACGATTGATCAGTGTTATTTGAGTACGAAATTTACCGTGTGTGTTAATCGAAGCAACCAATTTAACAACAGTAGGCTAAACCGGTCAATGTTTAAAAACATCACATTATCCTGTGCGCTCTAAACAGTCACATAATGTATCCATCAGACACGAGGGAAATGTGAATTGTGTCGCTTACATATAAACCCATAAAAGCTGATTCATGTGATTGTAACACATTGAATCCGACATGGTTGCTAATGGTTGCCTTAATTAAAACTACTAATATACGTTTGGATAATTATTGTGATTGACAATTTCGATTTTGGCATAGGCATCATCAATTATCTGGACGTATGCAACAACAATGGATTTAATTTCCCCTGGGCTTGCGCTAATAATTATGCCTTTTACACCCCTACTCACTTTCTTTAATTTTAGGCTTTTTGACGACCCAACCGGGGACCTTCATTACGTTTCACACTCAAATACTTCAACCATAACTTACTAATTCTATGTTTTATAAATATGCTAAGGTTAGATATGTTAAATAATGTACAAATATAACATGTTTTCCTTTCAGATATTTACAATAATGCAATGTTTGATTCTCAATAATTTTTCGGAAAACTGTATGTAAGGAAAGAATGGACGCATTGCTTACTGCGTGGAATGTGAATGCTTAATATGTATTGTAGCAAGCAAAACTTTTCTGTCCCCAGTTAAGTGTACCTTCTTCTCAATAATGTGTTCATAATTTTCTTTGCAACATTAAAGAGATTAAGTGGTAATTGAGAGTTATTGTGTTATGTTCAAATATCATTAACGTCGAGCGCTTGGGTAATATAATGTTTATTAAATTCCAATCATCAAGACGTCGTCTAAATTATTCCTTTAGTTATCATAGATGTTAGTACATGTATATATTCCCCATAACAGTTCAAGGTACATTATAAAAAACCTCGTATATACATGTATCATGATTCGTAATTTCGAACAGCTTCATATTAATCCTACTAATAGTGTGTTCATAGGATGTATAGACGTTTTAAAAAAGATCTAATTATTGTTACAAGTAGAATAACCAAATGACAAAGCCATTTAAATACATTTAAAATGTATTTTTGTAACCTTGAATTCTAGTATTTTCACCTCATCGATGTTTGTTTCGTTTCAAATTACCGTTTTTAAATAAATTTTGCTGTCTATTTTCCACCATTCTAGTCCATTGAGTCTAACCACGATATTGGCTGTTAATGTGACTTACGACCTCAATTACAACAGATAATTAATTTAGACATTATCGATACTAGATAGAAATAGAAACGTCGTAAATAAAAACGAATAAACAAATAAATAAGGGTTATGCTTCTACTATCTGATATTCGTTGGTTATCATACTATGTTTCTTCTGCTGACGTTTTTTTATCAATCTTTGATGAAGTGTATGACATTCATAAAAGCATATAAGCCGAACTCGGAATATTGACTAAACATAGATGGAAATTAACCACACTTTCCTCTCAGACGTAAAGATAGGCGAATTAGAGGATGGAATTACAGAAAATGACGGGTTTGAAATAACCGTACTCACTCGTTCATTAGTATATTCACTGCAGCAGCGCGTGTATTGGGTTACCACTTATGCGTAGTACAAAATGTATGGTGATAAATATAACTATTTCAAATAAATACTATGGAACTAGATATTGCCTTTGCTGAACTCAAAATCGATATTTCTTATTACAAATGAATATATCTCAATCTCATTAAAACCAGCTGCTAAAGATGCCAACTCGAAGATAAGGAGATCTTACTCACACCGTAATTTAATCAAACTTTACATCATTGAAAACATTTGAATGGAGATATGTTTCATTTGTATATAATTTAAGAGAAAATTCCGACGTGATATATTGTGTGATTGGCTATAAAAAATATGCAAGGAAATCAGGCCTTTCTAACTTAGTTTGAATTTCTTTTGTTGTCGGCCATCTTTGATATCCCCTAGTTCAATCGCATACTTATATTTTTGAAGCGAAGACAAAACAAAAAAACATTTCGGTAATTACTGCCCTTAGATGTACATGCACTCACATTGCGAATGTGATTGGGACTCAGAGTGAGTTGCGCTTTAATTCGATTGAGTCACCGAAAACATTGTGCTATCATTAGGCAGTTGTGTGGACTGTTCAGAACAAATGAACGTATATTAATGAACTTTAACCATTACCAATGACATCACGTTTTAAGTTTATCATACAACGAAACAAAGTGTGCTTAACAATATGGCATGTCTAGACAATATCGGTATCCATTTAAATTAATCACTTCTACATCCAATTTGAAATCATATAATTCACATAATCAGCTTAATATGTTACTGGCTAAGTGCCTTGTACCTTAAAGGCATAATTGAGACAATTGCTACGTTTAGACGGTCATGAATTCTATGGACTAGATGTGCCCTCAGTACAGATAGATGATATCCTTTTAAGACATTATCCTCACTCTGATAATCTTTCGTTGGCGAATGTAATACTGACCGCTCATTTATACAACTGTGACAATCAAATTTGGCAGAGCGTATAAGTAGCATTCAACAAAAAACGGCTAAGTGCAAAGAAGTATGCAAAGGTAACAGAAAACGCACTGAAATCAGACGGAGAGTCAAAAGATCCACCACAATCGTTCAGTTGTCGATGTATTCTATATCATGTTCATGTTTAATAATGGCGTCATAATGCCGAAGCCTCGAGTGTCTCTGCATTTAGAATGCTTTTAGAATAAACACGTGCTTAAAATAGTTGTACCCCTAACTGATATAATACGTTGGTACTTGGAGAGTATGTTTTGTTCAAATCATGATAAGGCAACGAATTCACCTGTTGGTTTCCTTGTTTGTGGCTTATAAGTCGAACATTCGTGTTGGGTATAACAAAATGTATTGACAATATAATAACACAACTACAATGTTGTAAATGATATGTAAGATTAGTTATTATAATTCAAATAAACATGAAATAGCATTTGCATACATTTATAAAGCGGTCTGGACGCCATGTCATATATGAATATTACATGCGTCAAACAGTTATTAAAAGCCAGACATATGTCAATAAGACAATACTCGGTTTCTTGTCAATGTGTAATTGCAATTGCTGCATTGATCTTTTTTGATAATATACACCATTAGGGTATTGTCTATATGTCATAAATCGTCTAGCAGGAATGTTATTATGCATAGTATATTGCTATTATATAAGTGTGCAAATAACATTTGTCCTTTGGGTCATACAAATATTCTTCTTATTTAGTATACAAATTGTCTGTTTATTTATGTTTTACTGCACTCCAGAACAGTTGCTGATATCATCATATAGTCTGGATTAGTGCTGAAGGGTTTCATTTGGAAGATAAATGCATATTCAATTGTATAAAAGCAGAAGGTGCATACTACTAGTATTACTTACTGTTACATCGTGTTGCAGAAGCGATATGCATTTCCCAATGACATCCCCGACTGTGTGTGTGTGTACCGATTTTTATTATGAAATAGCATTTCAGAAAACAATTACCGTTTTATAATAACGGGTTTGTCTGGATAAGACAGATTGAAAAACGCCTGCAATATGCTTTGATAACTATACAAAAAATAACACAAGCGTAACACAATGTTTTTGACAACCAAACTATTGAAAAACTCTCGTAGACAAACAAGCCGCAAATTACGTGTTCAAAGTTGATAATTCAATTAATATAAGTAAATAATGATAAATAACACCGAGTGTCATGACACAGATAACTGTTATATTATACTCTGACATCGATTAAATTATGAATTCCCTCAAAATCATCAACAGTCATAACACTACCCACAAAGTGATACATGTACTCAACAAGGACACCATGAACAAATGTAAGAATCCTTGTGCTGGACGAACTTTTGGCCAAATGTCACATACAAAATGGACACACTGTAATGAAACCACAATGACAAAAGTCGTTAGGTACATTTGTAATCTTCTACATGCTTTAAAATCACTATGAAGTGTGTTCTTTTAATCTGACTGAACAGCGAAGAGAGTTATATGTTATTGTTACCCTTTCTGACATCTCTCTGGATGAGAAATGCCATGCACTAAAAGAGTGAACATAATTTAATCATTCTCCCCTGATGTGATTACCAAGAACTCATGACTTCATTACAGCATATGACCTCAACATCATTCACTCAAACTTTCTCGTGTGTCATGTTACTAAATTGGGTTAGTTTTTCCACAATGTTGAAGCTGTGTTTTTGCAACTTTGTTACAACTAATAAATACTGCGAAATATCACATCTGACATGTAAGGTTAGTCGAATTGAAAGGATGGCTAAACCTCATTTTATATTATTTTTAGAGTGTTGGAATTGAGCATGTGTTCATTGGATGCCCTCATCTGCAAACTTACCATGCCAAGTATTTAGTTAAATTGTATATACTGAATGATATTTCAATACCATTTGGTGCCAGTACCACAAATACACATACTTATAAATGTATGGCAAACATTTATGGCAATATCAAATAATCGTCGTCAATTTTGTATACCACCAATATAAATCAAACAAAATGCGTTTGAACGCAGAACAGTAAAGTGGTTACATTGTACCGGCGTTGAAATGAGGTTCCTTTAAAGACATAAACAAGTATATTGGTAAAATGAAATTATACAAGTTTTCTAAATTTAGCTCTTTTGGGAAAGTGCTACTAAAATCTGCGCATTGATTGGGGAAAGATAATACTTCTTAAATGATCACGAAAAAAGTATGACTAGGGTTATTGGCAAATAACTGCTTTGTTACAAATTATCTCGTCTGAATACTTGAGAGTAAACTGTACTTCAGTTATGAATAATATATAAGGCACTTGCAGTACTGGTAACACAATACATACCCGTGTTTATATACTATAATGTAGTTGTCTACTTTTCTGGGGGTGTCAAAAGCAGTATACGTATTGACGCTTGGTGCCATTGCTGTTGAACGTTACTTCGCCATAGTTCACCCATTACGACGCCGTTTAACTCCATGGACAGTCACACTCTTCATCATCGCCATATGGATAACGTCTATCAGCATAGCCGTACCAGAACTAATATATCAAAAAATACATCGCCTATATCCCGAGTATGTCACCAACTTCTTGCAGTATTGTGGACAGACATTACCATATGAACAACAGCAGTATTATCAGATATTTCTTATGGTGATGTTGTACGATGTTCCAATGTGTCTTATGTGTTTTGCCTACACAACAATTGCTTACCGGCTGTGGAAAGACACTTTTCCAGAAAATGTGAACAGTCGTCTAAACGCTGGTGAGTTTCTTTCCCTTACTTAAGAAATTTTACACACGTATATAAATATGTCGATGAAACGTGCTTTTTCTTTATAACATTTGCACTTAGTTAAGATATACTTAGCATGTACGTACATTTAATGTATAATAGTAATTAATGACAATTGCTGTTTTACGATCTCTGGTCTCAAACAAAAAATACCAAATAAAGACAGTATGTCATCAACAAAAAGTACAATTGATTTGATAAGTGTGTATTTAATTCAAACAGTAGTACAGATAGAAATACTTGCTATATTATTTTGAAAAAACATTTACTTAAACTTTAATTCGAACAAAAAGATGTGCCTTGTTAATTTTAAGAAATTGGGCGCTTTGGAACATCATTTTCAAATTGAAACTAGTTTTCCACAGCGGTTTGATTGGGTGTTCTCATTGGCATACTTGCAATTGTTTACCAAATTTATGTTAACTTTGTCAATAAATGGCATGCAAGAAATTTACAATGATAATAGAAACAGCAGATCACCAAACGAACAAAAACGAACGTACGCATATAATTGAACAAAAACCTTATACGCCAATTATTGCTACAAAAACGGTAATTGAAAACAGTGACTGCATGGCATACTAAAATACAAAACAATTAACACACCGGTCAGGATGGCATGTTAATGTGACAACTACAAGATATACGTACGTACAGTTACGAACGTTTTAAACGGAATATATCTAACCAATGAAAGAAACAGGTACTATAAGGGTTCTTTTTGGCCCAATACCCGATTGTAATGAAGTTTCTGTAGAAGAAAGATATATACATGTACCCTCCTATAAACGCTTTTGGTATTTTAAATATTTTCTGTTCACTGCATGTTGCCATAGCAACCGTTTTTCTAATTTCTAAAAATATGTAATATTCTGTGTTTTTCTTCTAATTTGAACGAAATAATAATCATTGAAAGGCATGTACTTGAATATTACGCTTTCTACATTTTAATTTTAAAAAAGTTAGTTTTGTTCTAGGCAACGATTTATTACTTTTATTAAATACATGTATGCAATAATCTGTGGTTGTCCCAGTAAATCGTGTACTTTGCTCATTACACAAAAAGTAGTCTATACATCCGTTTCAAATTTTCACTGATGATTTATGAATATGTTCTTAAAGGGTATACAGAATTTCATGAAAATAAATCAAGAAATAATTTGTCAGTTTACAATACTTATACACATGGTATGCAAGTGCGGCGCACAGTGACGTCAAAGTAAGAACGTCATGCCGCGGAACATTTTTGTCTCTGTATCTTAAGTTATTGTTCCTTTATTCAATATGCCTATGGTTGCATTGAACGTTTCTGATACACATTTGCAAAACAACCACAATCGAATACAACATATAAAAGCTGTCTGATCAAAACAACCAACCCTCATGGTGGAATAAAACTAGCTCGGACATATTCTTTCTATCGCGAGAAGAATGAAAGCCCTGTGGTGCATAAGGTGGATGTACAACGCGCTGATGTCACAAACATCACTACATATTCATTGCCATTCATGTATACGTGTTCTATAAACATAACTTGATATCCACCAGTATAGTTTTAGAGTCTTAAACTATTTTTCGACGGCATACCAACCAAACATATTAAGTGTACTGTGATTCTACGGGTGTTTCCTCGTCTGACGTCACTACAATTCTCGCACGATTTTATTTTTAGTGCGGCTATTCAAACAGGCATTTTTCTTGCACAAATTATGAAATCGATTTGAAATTTACTGTGATGACATGAAACAGGCAGTCCTTAACTCCGACTTCTAAATTATGCGCAATAACTAATTGAAAATATGAGAATTACAACTTTATTGAACATACAGTTTATGAATCACGGCGTTGCGCCGCATTTGCGTTCATGGGGTTGGTTAATCACCGATAATATGCACCATACACATATCCGTCCATTTGTTTCACGTGCTTTTGTTCAACAATGAATTTATGAAGGTAACTACAAAAAAATCATAATCATGTGAAATTATTCGCAAAGTACACGATTTACTGGGACAACCCTCGTATTTCTCAATATATGGCATATATCATTTGTGAGTAATATATTTGTACTGTTATAAGTATTTTCTGTGCTTCTGTTGCCATAGCAACCATTAACTCAAAACATAAGTATGCAAAAATATACGATTTACTATTCATACGTTTAATTTCATATTTTGTTATTTTATCCCAAAAATATTCCACTTAAAAGTTTAGTGAAACATTTGAGTTTGGCTTATATAAACTGTAAGGTACCATGCATCTTTCTCATTGATTAATCAACATATAACATTACTATTAAAATTACAGTGTGTCGATTCGATTAAAAAAATCACACTTTTATTTAATAGAAAAACATTATTTACCCTAAATTCACCTTGTTTGAAGAAAGATCTGAATAACTTCGACTTTGGGTTACTAAGCATTCACAACGAGTATTTATTATCACATAAAATGTCGAATGATATTGCAGGGTACCGATTCCTAAACATCACACTTTATTATAGCATAAAAACGGTGATTTTGCTCATACTTAAACGGGGAAAAAAGGTACGTTATTGTAAAGATTCTCGCGCGCACGCGCTGTTGGTGTTCAGTTTTAAGTATGCTCATTTGAGGACCCAGCCGACGAAAATAAATGATTTACAGCGTTATATGAACTGTAATTCACATTCTAATTGTAACTATTGGTAACTATTTTCTATAATAGTAAAATAATAAACGTACAGTACACGCAAGGTGGGTTTTCTAAATTCCACCCGTCACGGTGGCGGCGACTCGAGGTGACAACGCAAAATTTGTCACCGTGAACCCACCCAAAAACACCCAGACTGTTAATTAAGGTGGACGGTCGCGGTGACAATTTCCACTGTGACATCACAGTGTAAACGCGGTGAATACACGGTGGCCCGTGACAACACGGTGTTTTGTGGTGGTGTTAGTCTTTATAATTTGTTTGTATGCATTCTACGATTATTTTCATACTATTTGTACGCAATTTTCGTTTTTATTTTCAGAATTAATAGAAACGTGTTGTATTTAATTATTAAAGCAAAACTTGTTATAAAATCAATCCTAAATACATCACTTATAGTTCTATTAAGTTATACCGTTGTATCGGCTTTTGATATACATGTACGCTACAAAACGCATTCGTGTTAGTTCAAAACACATCAGTACAGTGCAGTGCAGTGTAGATTCATTTGTCTCTGTTTACTAGTATTACTAGTATATGGTTAACGCGACATTATTTCCTTCTCCGCGCGATGTAGAGATACAAATATTCATACATTGTACTATAAGTAATGCTGCGGTCACAATGCTCGTACGGATTTACCAACTCGTCCTAGTCTAAAATATTTTAACCCAAACGTTATTTGTACGACGTACGTTCTTAGCATCTGTTCACAGCTCGTACGGATCTTGCACATGTTGTACAGAATATATAGTGTCCACCAGATCGCCGAATCCTCTACGAGTTCAGTTGTGAAAATCCGTACGATGCTCGTACGAGCCTGGATATCCGTACGGACTTTGTGCGAGTTCAATAAAACCTACTCGTACGGAGCTCGTAGGGCAATTGTGACTAGGGTATTAGGAAAAAGCCAACGCGGGCGACTTAAAAAAACCGCTATTTTTGTTTTTGCGATATCGAATGATCTTACGTGACGGAACTATAATATATTGTCAAAGTCAAGTAAAGCAGTCGTTATTTGTTTTGCTTTTTGTATTCAATCTAATAAAATAAATGGCATTTAGAATGTCAAAGCACGTTGTCATTTTATTTTTCAATGATATTGAAATCCAATATAAAGTGAGCGAACACCCGCGGCTTAAAAGACCGTGAATAATTATCATATACGTTTATACTATCGACTCCACGAATTACAAATTAATACATTAATGGGTCGTTACTTATTATATATATGTACAAGTGTGGCATTAAATGCAAACATACTTCAAACATAAAGAATCAGTAAGCTCCTCCCACATAATATACAGTCATAAAGCGGTATGACTAAAATACGAAACGAGGATTTTTGGCGCAACGAGGCGAAACGAGGCGAAACGAGGATTAAAATTTTATATTATATGAATTCTAGGTATTATTGGTAAGAAATATTAATTCCAAATAAATGTATTGTGTATTTGGATGGCATTAACTTGTTTCTTTCAGTAAATAATGTCACTGTTGCATAATAAGCCAATTTGAAACCTCCTTTCGCCGACATTTCAATGTCTGCGGTCGACGAAAGGAGGCTGAAGACTTTACCTATCCACTCAGTTATGTCATAGCCTCCTTTCGCCAACTTTTGACTATATAATATCGGCGAAAGGAGCTTTATGATTCTAATTTAATTATATAGTTCAACTAGTCTCTTTTCGCCGTCAGTAGAATGTAAAATATCGGCGAAAGGAGCATGTGCATGTCACCTTAGTTATACTCATTGCTCGTTTCGCCGACCGTAAACCACGAACTATCGGCGAAAGGAACTTTATAATACCAAATTACCAGCTCAGTTATCACATAGCCTGAAATTTTCGGCGAAGGAGTTTTATCATAACAACTTAGTTATATGATGGTCCTTATATGAATGCCTTCTTACCCTACACATTGAAATATCGGCGAAAGGAGCTTTATCATACCAAATTACGTCGAAGTTAGAATTCAAATTGTCTGGAAAGGAGCTTTCTCATGCGAAACGAGCCTAGAAAGTTGATATGCCTAAGCTCTTTTCGTCGATATTTTACATTATACCGACGGCGAAAAGAGACCAGTAAATTTATATAATTTAAATTAGTATCATAAAGCTCCTTTCGCCTATATTATATAGTCAACAGTTGGCGAAAGGAGGCTTTGACATAACTGAGTGGATAGGTAAAGAACCTTTCGCCGATATTTCAATGTCTACGGTCGGCGAAACGAGGATTAAAATTTTATATGATATGAATTCTAGTTATTATTGGCAACAAATATTAATTCCAAATAAATATATTGTGTATTTGGATGGCCGACAATTTACATTCTACCGTCGGTGAAAGGAGGCTATATCATAACTAAGCTGGTTATTTGGTAGGATTAAGCTCCTGTCGCAGATAGGTCGTGGTTTACGGTCGGCGAAACGAGCCTGGAAAGTTGATATGCCTAACCTCTTTTCGCCGATATTTTACATTATACCGACGGCGAAAAGAGACCAGTAAATTTATATAATTTAAATTAGTATCATAAAGCTCCTTTCGCCTATATTATATAGTCAACAGTTGGCGAAAGGAGGCTTTGACATAACTGAGTGGATAGGTAAAGTTCCTTTCGCCGATATTTCAATGTCTACGGTCGGCGAAACGAGACTTCAAATTAGATTATTTAAAAGGAATGTGATAATTAATTGAAAGAAACAAGTTAATGCCATCTAAATACACATTACATTTATTTGGAATTAATATTTCTTACCAATAATACCTAGAATTCATATAATATAAAAATTTTAATCCTCGTTTCGCCTCGTTTCGCCTCGTTGCGCCAAAAATCCTCGTTTCGTATTTTAGTCAAACCCGTCATAAAGCCCATTAGTGCATATCTAATTAGCTCCTCCCACAAGTGACATTATGCAATATTATCTTTGCCGTTTTTAATTAGCCCCTCCCTATTATGTAACATTACATAATCCTAGTAAGATCTATATTTTATAAAATATAGTACATTAATTTACTCTCCGAATTCCCGTGTAGTTACCCTTCTCGGAGAAAAAACACACTTATACCAAAAACCCACTTTAAACCAACTTAAAGTGGGTTTTTTCTGCGTTTTTTGACAAAAGTATGCTAAAAGTGTGTTTTTTCTGTGTTTTTTTACTAAAGTATGCTAAAAGTGTGTTTTTTCTGTGTTTTTTTAACAACAAGTGTGTTTTTTCTGTGTCTTTTATCATATAAGTTCGTTTTAAGTGCGTCTTTTCTTCTAAGAAGTGAGTTTAAATAAATGAAGTTGGTCTTTTACGAAAATAAGTTGGTTTTAAGTGCGTCTTTTCCTCCAAGAAGTAAGTTTATATAAATGAAGTGGGTCTTTTATGAAAATAAGTTGGTTTTAAGTGCGTCTTTTGTATAATGCTATTTTTCACGAGAGTAGCTTCGCGTTAAAAAGACTCACTTAAAACACACTTTTTAAAGAAGTTGGTCTTTTATTTTGAAACGTTTTTCATGGAAAACAACATCTCAGATCGACACCTTATATTAGTTTTCAATGAAACCAGGGGTTTTATTGTACCATAAATATACATAGAACAGCCCCCGGTGTAATATATAACATATCTGGTCCACCTTCATTCGATAGTTCAATCTAACAGCGTCGTCAGATTTTTTCACACTGAACTGGATTAGAACATGACTATATATATGATATAGTTGATAGTATGCATGTTAAATAAAAAAAACTATAAACTTTATTGTAACATAATCATAGAGAAGTTCCTTCCAAATCACACAATAAGCGTTAGCAATGCAGCATAAGTCAATGTCATGATGGGTATTATGTCCACCCTGAAATTTATTGGGTGGGGATTTTGTCCACCCTGTAAAAAAACGTGGACGGGATTATGTCCTGTCCACCCTGTCAAAAATGAGGGAACGGTATTCTGTCCACCTGGGATTTTGTCCGGATTCCCATAAAAATACATACTAGTATTTTATAAGTTGTGACTGTTTTGTTGTTAAATAAATTGTAAGACATTTTTTCATAAATGTCAGGTTATTTCAAGGATCTGTAAAATAAATGACAAGTGATGATAAACATAAAGGATCAACATATCGGCGCTTAATATACTATATACATTCACCATATCGGCAAAGGATAACGCCAGTTTTCCGGAATTTCATAAACTTGGTGGTATAGTATAAGTTTACCCACGAACCATGTCCGTGGTTTACCATATACTATCTAGCAATGAGACAATATTATTGAGTGCTCCTGTCGATTGTATTTGACATCATTATTATACAACAAACTACACTGTTTTTTAAACTGAATACATATTTGGTAATGATGAATGCAACAAATCTAACTGAATATAGAATTTCCTAGGGATTTAAATGCATATCAAGGCTCGTATAATGTTTCGTCTGCTTATGGTGAGTCCGATTGTCTTGACAAAATTTAGCAGTGGGTTTTTTGTCCCTATCTCGACTGTTCTTGGTTCGATAATATATATAACACGGAATTTTCATCAGTGATTTACACATTCCAATCTGTATGTCACGTGGGACTATAGATAACACTAAGATAATAGTTCACAGTAAGTGGTCCAGTTTAAATTAACGGTGCTTATAGATAAGGAGGGTCGATTACAAGTTTTGACCACGTGACATGTATAATATACATGATACTGTATGATTAGAGACACGTGACCAATTATGTCATATGTATTTTATATGACACGTGGCAATACAGAGAAATTCAGGGTAGTTTCACAGCGGGCAGTCTTGTAAAGATGGACGGTTGATTTATATTTATAAACTATATGAAATTTTAAAAAATCTCGATAAAATATTGTACAGTTTCACCATACGAAAAAAATCTGTCTTATCTTTGTTATGCACTAGTCTTACAAAGGTTACATGTGTTTTTTTTCTCAATGATATGGATTCATTATGAGCATGCACAATAATGACTGTCGCGTTAGATTTTAAATTTGATGAGAAGTGTTTTTAATAAAATACGAATTTGATTTACTGGTAGTGTCATTCCATTTCTTGATAGCTACAGTAATTATTCATATACTTATCTTATCTAATCTTATCTTATACTTGACATTTTGGATCTCAAATTGGTAGTAATTTACTGATTACATAGATCTGTGCGTTCCGTCTTGATTTATATTATTTATGCCACAGATATATATTAGCACAGATATATATTAGATCGTAAAGATGTAGACCCACTACACGCATATCTGTTTTTATGCATGTCTACTGTATATTATATGGTTATAATTTATAAAAATAAACTTTGAATAATAAAAATCGTAAGAGAATAACAATGCCTGTAACAATCGTGGAGATTCACTTGAAACATTATGCTATTAACCACTGAATAATAAACAAACGATCGAACTACTATACTGCAGTAATTATATATTTTGAATTCATCCAAGATGTGTCCGGTTTTTGCGGGGTTTTATACCGTTCGTCGAGACGTACACGATTACTTCCCCTTGTAGGTGGCGCTTGCTAGCGTGGAAAATTCGAAAAAATACAAAACCAGAAAAATGTTACATTAAAGGTAATAATCGATTTATGATGCAATTTTTACTAAGCTATGTATTATTTTATAACAAACAAACAGCAGCACTAGTGTTCTACACTCTCAAAATCTGAACAGGCCTGTGATTGATCATTCTTGCACCATCGATTTCATTGACATTTTCAATTTGTTGACATGTTTTGTCAGGACTGGATGAATACAAAAAAAATGAAATAATGGTTTCCTTTTAGTTGGAACTAGTTAGGCAATTGACGATTTTGCAAGGTTGTGGTTGATTAAAGTACAAGGGTCCCCTCCTGCAAAATACTGGTCAGTCAATATTTTGTCCAGGAGGGGGTGGGGGTTGATTTCAGACATTTTTTAGTTATTTGAAGCGGCTTTAAATTCCCAGGCTGGAGACTACGCATCATTGCTAACTGTCTAAATCGAGAATGGGACACAAAGTTGTTCCTGGGTCTAAGAACCATGCCAATTTCCGCCAAAGTCAATTCTATTTCAATATTTGTTGGGTGGCACGGTGGTCGAGTGGTAAGGCCGTAAGACACTTGATTCCTGACGGAGAGGTACCGGGATTGATTCTCGACCAGGACACTAGGTCATTTCAGAAACGCTATTTGGTGTTTCCCACCCATCTTGAGATGATCTTGGTTGGAAACCCAGGGCTAGTCTCGCGTGTATCGGTGCTTTACACTGGGCATGTTAAAGAACCAAGGAATCTATTCGAAACGAGCTAGGGTATCGCACCCGTATTCATTGTATCTCACTTCTCTCTTTAACATTTGCGAAAATGCCCCTGAATGGGCCCTGCTAATTGAATGGAAGAAAAAAAGAAAGCAGTCATGGCGAAAGGATTTTGGTCTCAGTAGGACATTCGGTCTGACGGGCTGGCAGGATCCGTCAGACCGAATGAGAATCCATCAGACCGAAAAAAAACTGTAACAAAAATGATGAAAGGATGGTTTTAGTGCAGCACCCCCTATTCTTCAGCCAGGACTCTTGGAATTGCCTCTCTTTACGAGTACTCTCGTACTTTTTCTTACTTGTACTACCCACACCACTAACGTCACTGGGTGCGGGGCGTTTGATGGCCTTACCAGGGATGCCCTTGCTATTATAGCGCAAGAGATCAAACGCGCTCATTTTGATGATTTTGTACGTAAATACTAAATGATAAACGACCTTCGAGAGACCTTTCGTTAGTGGTGAATGTTTATATCGACACCGGTAAAGTGCGCGTAAGAAAAACTATGCGTGAGAATTACTTGTACGAGGAGAATGAACACAATTTCGGCCACTAAATTTTGGATTTCTCTGTGTCGGACATTCTGGACTGACGAATTGCAGAGTTTCGTCGGCCCGAAACGGACACTCGTCGGCCATGTCCGATGGTCCGACGGCTTTCGCCATGACTGAGAAAGGGCTTCCAATCTAACTCCCCAGGTAGAAATTTTCCGCCTGACTTATTCACCCTGTATGCCCCGGGCTGGCGGGCACCAAATTGACTCAAGCTGCTCGACACTAACACTAGTCCGTGGCCAGTGAAAATCCAGAAGGACCAGTGAAAATATTGAAGGACCAGTAACTTTTATTTATAAATTTTACGTTTCTTTGCTGGGGGTGACCAAAAATAGTGTCAAGCCCTGATGCAAAGTTCACTGTAAATGTATAGTCAAGTGGGTAAAATGTACAGTACTACTAATCGGGTTCCCATTTTGGTCAGGGCACTTGGTCCCTTTCTGAAACTCTACTTATGCACCAGTCCGTTGCATCCTTGGCCCCTACCCTCTAGGATGGGCCAGGAAAAGAATCCCAACATTTCCTCGGCAGTGCGGGGGGGAAGTTGGAAGGTAAAAACATTGCCGTTTTCTAGGCCATCCGCGGATGCAACTCACTTTTGCATTAGTCTTTCCCGTCTATCTTCAGATGATCTGGTTGGAAACCCAGTGTTGATCTTAATAATCTTAAGTGTATCAGTGTTTTAGACCTGTCATGTTAAAGAACCAAGGAATCTATTCTTAACGAGCTCAAAGGGTTGCACACACTGATTCCTTGCAAGTTGTATCTCACCACTTTGTCCAGACTCCGGTCCACTTGTCTCTCATGCACCAGTCAGTTAGGTTGGCACTATATGACACCCAATAAAAGGCGATTCCTAACCCTAACCCTTAACTGATTGGAAGCCTAACCCTAACCCCCTAACCCTTAACTGATTGGAAGCCTAACGCTAACCCTTACCCCTAACCCTGGGGTAGCCAAATACCGGGTGTCATATAGTTTTAATCAGTCAGTTACATTCAGTTCACAGCCCCCCCCCCCAATTCCTGGGGATTGGCCAGGAAGTTTTACTTCTCAGTTCCGTGTTGTCAAAACGGTTTAAACCCCCATCCTTCCAAGACCCTGGGGGACAGCTGATAGTAAAATCTCAAGTATTTCCCAAGCCCCTGATAACTAAATATTGTCCCAGTGATTTAATTATTAATTTGGAGAGCAAATACAAACATTTCGGATTCCCTGGCAGTGCGGGGGAATCTTGAAAGTATAAACACGGCTGTTTCCCTGGCTATCCTCCACCCGTCCCGATTGTTTGGCGGACTGTATTGAGAATCCAATCGAGACAAACTTATTGGGTTGAATCGAATTTCAGTGAGACTTTGCATCTCCAGGCAATCTATAAATTAATTTAACACGAAAAACCTGTGTAAAAGCTATTAAAGCATACTCAACATCAGTTTGATAGTATGCATATTTATGACATTGTAACTGGAAATTTCGTTTTAATATGCTTCATGGTTAGAAATACCAGTCCTGAGGGGAGTTGGGAGTGCCATAAACAGAAATGTGCGGGATGTTATATTATGTCACATGACAGCTTGGTGCACATACTTCCGTTATGAGTTATAAGTTGAGCAATGGAATATATATATGCATTTATTGTATACATGTGTTAATTTAAAAATACTAGAGGCCAATTGTGTTTTTAAACTGTTATTAAAGCTTTAGCATTCAATAATATAATTTATGCTGACAAAATTAATTTTACTGATACATGTTTATAATGTTTACATTCAGGTACCATGGTTAATGTGATAGACTTACTGAATGTAATTGTCAACAGATGAGAACACTCAGCATCACTTGACTGCATTTAAAAGAATTAATGAAGCGAATATATATGGTCCACCTAATGGTTGAGAGGAACATAACAACAAAGGAAAAGATCATGACATGTTTTCATTTGAAGATATGTAGAGAAATTCAATGTTGATAAACTGACCCGGACAAAATTACATGCTTGTCAAGTAGTCACAATGTGGCTCAGTATTAAGGTTGGTGCTTACTTCTTTCTCTGTACTGCATAAATATTGCAATTTTGCAGGGTTGGCAAAGTATTGACCGCCTGGTTTTTCCTGTCCTGGAAAACCCGGTTTTTCCCAGTAATTCCCGCCGGGCTGGGTTTTACGCTTAAAACCCAGGTTTTTGCCATCATTATAATGGGCTCTATAAAATAATAAATGGCAAACTTTACATCCAGATATCAGTTACTATTTGAGCCAAGTTTGCCTATTGCAGAAGCATTGTATACAGTAATGTTAATACTGTTTGCTACTGCTGTAAGTGTTAATGCCACTCTATTGCTTTTGCAAGTGAATAATATACAATTGTTATACTATTACAATGGTTATAATTTATCGCTAAGTTTTGACTACCACAGTTTTACTACATGATTGTATTAAATCACTGAAAATGCAGTACATGCCTGCTAAGTTAGGGTTCCCACGGTCAGGGAAAAGTCAGGGGGGATTTTTCAAGGTCAGGGAAAAGTCAGGGAATTTTGAAATTAGTCAGGGAAATTTGGAAATTAAGCAAAAGTCAGGGAATTCTTCATTTAAGATCTCATTCAGTGTCATTTCATATGACGAAAATACCTAAAACTAAGAAAAAATCCTCGCTCGCTATGCTTGCTTGGAATAATCTTAAATTAATTATATATTATTACTTTGTGTTAAACAACAGCACTAAAAGTGCTACCTGAAACATTTTGGTTTCATATAAAGCAAATATAACCTCCTTTTCACTGTTTCTATTGTGCTATTTTGCTCTAACAAAAAGGCCAGATCGCTAAAAAGTCATCTGTCTGGTCAGGGAAAAGTCAGGGGATTTTGTCTAAGAATATTTTTGGGAACCCTGTAAGTCCAAGACATAAACTTGTACATTCTACCATATATCATTCATTGAATTTAAAACATTTCAATTATTGTACAATGTTAATTTTTTTTATATATTGTACTTGTATATAGTATGTAATATGTCCTCATGAGATAAATTCCTGGTTAATTTGAGCACTTTGTACAAAATCGCAAAATTAATTTGTCACATAAAAGATGCAAAGTAATAGTTATACAATTTAATAATTATTTCCTCTTTTGCTTACAGTACATCATTCAAGCTTAGAAACACCACCGTAAAATGACTTGAGAGCTGTTACACACCTGGCAACATGTTCTCTGTTCCATGAAATGTGAATCAAACAATAATGCAAATAAAAAAGTGTGATCAAGACACCGTTCTGCAGAAAGAAGGCAAAGAACAGCTATTATTGGTAATTTGCTGTCTTATTTATGATTTTACTTGCTGCTGCACAGCACACAAGTTGTAATATCATCATTAGCTCCACTTTTCGAGGATAAAAAGAGCTGTTGTCATAGCCTGATCGTCTACGTTGGTTAAGTTGATTGTTAGTAAATGTTAAGCTCAATTTTCTGGAAACTACTGTACGAGAGGTATCGACTTGAAACTTAACATGTGCATGTACCTCCATGCCATCTAAAACCTCTACCTAATTTTAGGTCAAGGTCGCCATGAAGGTCACCATGACCTTAGGTTAAGTTAATTGTTACGGTCAATTTCTTTGAAACTACAAAAGGTAAGGTATCAACTTGAAATTTCACATGTGCATGTCCTCAATGGCATCAATGCCATCTACAACCCATGCCTATTTTAGGTCAAGGTCACTGTGGTCTATGGTTATTTATTGTGAAGTTCAATGTCTGGAAAACTGCGAGAAGTATCAACTTGTATCTTCACATGTGCATGTACCTCATTGCAATCTACAACCTCCACCAACTTTTGAGTCAAAGGTCAAGGTCACTAGTATGCCCTTTGGTTAAGTCAATTTATGAAAAACTAAAATAGATATAAACTCGAAACTTGACATGTACATGTACCTCGATGCCACCCACAACCTCTACCTATTTTCAGGTTAAAGGTCACCATGGCCTTTTTAATTCAAAATTTAACCTTGGTGAGGGACACCAACTTTTAAAAGTCCGGTTCCCTCTGGGATGCCAGTTAAAAAAGTTAGTGTCAAGGCCTGAGGATGTAAACCACATACTTAAATTTACTATCAAATTGGATTAAAGTCGAGCATTCAGTACTCATTGGTGGTTACTTACACTAGGTGCTCTTGTTTGGTTTTGGTTCTTGTCTGCACAATTTTGTTGGATCGATTTTAATGGGGCTGTTGACCTAGGTATATATATACTTTAATATAGTTTTGTTTGCACTATTTGTGGTAACTAATAGTTAGACTGCATTGAAACTTTGCATGGCTAATCTGGGCAAAGGTAGTTATGTGGATACGCAATAATCAGATAAGTTTTGCTAATGAACTTCAAACAGAACTTAGCACTGCCAAATTTAGACGAATTTGAAGCATATGTTGTGACCCTATTGTTAACATGCATGACGTCATAAAAGCGATGTGACATCACTTCCATTTCTCATTGGTGTATAGACTTACATGCAACAGTGAGTAAGATATGTTCTTAGTCGATGTTGGCAAAATTGTTGATTTTGTTTATTGGTTTGAAGGAATTCTTAATGTATGCATATTATATCATTGCAGATGAGGTGACCTACAATTCTGACCATGTTGTAATGTGGTGAAGCAACTAAAGATGAGGGTGGCACAGCTTTTGTACCTGTAAAAATGACAGAAAGTATTTTAATCTTGTCATTTAAAGTGTATAGAGCTATATTCTAACAGTCATTCAATGTCAAAATAATTACTTGCATCGTTTTAAGTATGATATTAGACTACCTTAATTGCAAATCAAAACTTTGGACGGGTTCCGTGTACATTGATTCAATCGTCGAAAAATAGACGATTCTTATAGTTTCATAAGGTGTTCTAGGAACACTTTCGTATGAAAATGGACAGTTTGCATGTCCAATAAATCACACAGAGAGATTCTGTTAAAACTGAAGCGAAAAATAACCTAATGGATGTGAAAGCATAATTGTGTTTTAGTTTTTGAAACTTACTTGTAAAAATATGTTCCTATATAGCTCTATACACTTTAAGCAATATTCATTTACAATGTAATTTCTTGACTGTATGAACTGCAATTATCATGATAATATGTAACTAGTTCAGTGAAGTAACATGTGTGCACAACACAAACTGGACTTTTGCACTTAAGGTATAAGAATAGATACTTTATGTAACTATTTAGTGTGCTATTAATAAGATTTTTTATTTTTCTAATTGTTATGTATCTTAGTCGTCCAAAGACTGGAATGGTTTATTTAAGATTTTCAATATCTATTGCCCAAAATTGACCTATCAATTTCAAATAAACATGCATTTCTGATAAGAACTTGAAAGGAAATAAATTCAATGGATGAAATGCTGGTGAGTCAACATCTTTCCATCAGTCATGGATGTTTATAATTCTGTATGTCTTTTTATAGGTCAGATTGCAGATGTTATATCCACCAAGTTTGGGATTCCACGCGTGGAGGTCGAGGCAAAGAAAATGATGCATCGATGATCAATTTAGTTTAAAAGTGGTTTTTTAAGGATTGTGTGTTTTTTTTGAAGTGCTTGATGTGGATAATGATTTTGTGATCTTACTTAAATGTATCTGTGTGTATATATAAGTTATGTTTTGTTATTACTTTGTTTGATTTTTAATAGCTTCTTACAAGTATGGAGGTATTTACCTGAACATCATTATTTTATTATTATTTTGATATGTTGATTCTTTTTATGCCGCCGTATCGATAGATCGGGAGGCATATAGTGATTCACCTGTCCGTTCGTCCGTCCGTTCGTCCGTCCGGCCTGGTTAACCCAAATTGACCGTTTCTTCTAGCATCAATATGGCTTGCTACAAAGCTTTCAAACTTGCATTGATGTTGTATATGACCACTCTCCACTTGCTGTATCACCTGACTCCATTTTGACCTTCACCTTGACCTAATTTTGGACTTAGACTTATTGAAACTTCAAAGGCCAAATTCTTGGTTAACCTAAATTGACCGTTTCTTCTAGCATTAATATGGCTTGCTACAAAGCTTTTTAACTTGCATGGATGTTGTATATGACCACTATCCAAACGCCTGTATCATCTGACTCCATTTTGACCTTCACCTTGGCCTAATTATGGACTTAGACTTATTGAAATGGCTCCCACAGGAAGCATAAGCGTTTATTGAACACAGTCTTGTTATTCCAACTATAAGTTTTTTGTGGGGGGTTAAAGATTATGTGGTGGCTATCTCATATGTAGCCTCCCTTTCTAAAATTTGGAAATCAGGTTTATATTCCATGCAATTTTTTATATATATATTGTTTACTATTACATTGTCTTTCATTTTGGGCTGATCTTAATAAATTGGAAGTTTCATTACATAGATTGTCATTCAGGTGACTATTTAGTAAAATAAGGTAGTGGGTTAAACAAAATGAAAATACTAAGAATTCTCTCATTTTTAAGGTCAGTCCTGATATGCTTTATCTTAATACAGTACAACCTCTCCAGAGGGCACTGCTTTAGAGAGGTTTTACTGTAGTTAACTTTGAGTCAAATGTTGCTAATAATGATTTAAATTTGCATATTTATGGCAAAAAATGTACTATCTATTTATGTGATTTGTCTTTTTATCTGTATTTACACTTTCTTGTCTACAAATCCTAAGTTTTGGTTGGGTTTGACATGTATTTATTATGTATTTTTGAATATCAATATGAAATCATTATTTTTTTCTAGTAAATAATTTATTTTATTGTTGTAGTTCTCTTATTGATTGATAAGTGAGTATAAATATATTTTTTATCCAGCTGAAACACCATTCAAACATGGATTGAACACATCTTACATTCTGTGAAAAAGCATACATTAAATTTGCTTTCAAAAGGTATACCATTTAATTTAATTCAAATAAAAGTGAGTTTAAGGCGTGTTTTTACTAGGTTTTTTCATGTTTAAATGCGGGTTTAAACTGTGAAAAAGCGCTTTAAATGCGCTTTTAACACACTTTAAATGCGCTTTTAACACGCTTTAAACTCACTTTTAGCTTGCTAAAAACACACTATAAACACACTTATTGAATTGAAAAACACACTTTTTACAGAAGCGAGTTTTTTGTTGGTTAAAAGCGCGTTTTAAAAACCCGCTTAAAACACACTTTCTGGAAAAAAAATTCTTGAAAGAAGCGAGTTTTTAGACTCACAAAAAACACACTTTTAACACACTTCATAAAGAAGATGGCTGAAGCGGGTTTTTTAGACGCACAAAAAACACACTTTTAACTTACTTTCTTGAAAGAAGCGAGTTTTTAGACTCACAAAAAACACACTTTTAACACACTTCATAAAAAAGATGGCTGAAGCGAGTTTTTTAGACGCACAAAAAACACACTTATTGAGAAAAAACACACTTTTAACACGCTTGATAGAGAAGATGACTGAAGCGAGTTTTTTAGACACACAAAAAACACACTTTTAACACGCTTCATAAAGAAGATGGCAGAAGCGAGCTTTTTAGACGCGCAAAAAACACACTTATTGAGAAAAAACACACTTTTAACACACTTCAAGAAGAAGATGGCTGAAGCGTGTTTTTTAGACGCACAAAAAACGCGCTTCTTGAGAAAAAACACACTATAAACCCGCTTCATAAAAAAGCGAGTTTTTTTGACGCACAAAAAACACACTTATTAAGAAAAAACACACTTTGAGCGTACTTAAGTTGGTTAAAACTGCGTTTTTAGTGTGTTTTAAGCGTGTTTTTTCTGGTTTTAATCCAGAAAAAACCCAGTCGGTAAGCTAAAAGACGCACTTTTAGCACGGTGCGAATACCGCAGCGTTTAACACGCTTTAAACGCGGTTTTAAACCGCGTTTAACACGCTTCTTGGAGAAGGGTAGCACAGTTTGATAACGCAATCACGATAAGATCGGTCAGATTAAAACTGACACATGTACATCACCAAATAAAGTAGGATATGATCATGGTTGTCTTGAATACTTTTTAATTAAAGTTCAAATATGGCAGAATTTCTTAATTTAACTATAGTACCATATTTCCATATATGTCTTATAAAAGACATGGCGTACTTGTGTGGAACTGTTCTTCCTCAGTGTAAGTAAATTTGACTGTATCGGATTAAATTCGTGATCAGTGCCAGCAATGACTTTAATGTGGCATGTTCTAAGCATTGCATGTGTTGCCTTCCCTTCAATATGTAAGAAACAAAACGACCACATACTGACTAGTATATGGACATTACTGACTTCAACCACCGGGCGTGTTATTCGTTACAAACGCCGCAGTTTCAGGGAGTATAATATTATAATAGATCATTTCACGCGACTTTTACGCTTGACACGTGTGTGTACACATGTAATTGATTTTGAAAATCTATATAATTATGGAACTATGTTGAATGTTTACAAGAACCTCTATTTTAATTAATTTGTTAAGTTTTCTGCTGAGCGTCTTTCGCTACTGATGTTAATATAGGCATGTCTATTCTTACGAAATTTTACGCGCAACAGTCAGTATTTCGTACATATATAGTTATTATTCTGTTAGTTTTTGTAACAGACCATAAGCAAAGTATTCCGTTTAACGAAAATTAAAAAATTGCGCAAGAAAGGGCTTTAGCTGCATTTTGGCAGTTCTTACGGAACGACTCGTAGTTGGTAGTTTATGCCGTTAATAGTAAAGGATTGATAAAGTAACCATTAGTTACTGAACTCCTAAACTAAGAAAGAAATATTCTAATTCTAGCCAGGAAATTTTATAAGGCAAATCTGAAAAAAAGGTTGTAGATCTGGTAACGATACGTTACAGACATTTTCCATAATTCTTGGATTCCGAGTTAATCCGATTTTATCATTTTCAATTATTGGTCAAAATTCCAATGAGACAGAGTATTAACTAAATCTATTAGTACATTTTTTCAACGTCACATAAGGAACCAGTCAGTTGCACACACAGCCACCACTGGGAATAGACGGGGAGACGGCCATATTAAACCTTCCAGCTTCCCCGCAGGACAGGTGAAATGTTGGGATTTTTTTCTGCGAACTAATACCCCGGGGAATTTACACGAACCCTACTATTCATTTTCAAAAAGGATCACAATATGATAAACGACAACAACAAAGTTCATGGCTTATTACGAATATACCGTTATGCGTATCACGTGACCGTTTGATATTTCATACAAAACTACAAATATGTTACATATAACTTATGAACATAACTTTTTTAGCTCATTTCTGATGTTGCTGAAATTTCAGTGTGTATTAGGTAGACATATTTCATTTAATCGTGTAAAATTTCATACTTGTAGGTGTAGTACTTACAAAGAAATATTTTAAAAAACACGAT
The DNA here is from genome assembly GCA_963678985.1 of Spisula subtruncata. Taxonomy (NCBI): domain Eukaryota; kingdom Metazoa; phylum Mollusca; class Bivalvia; order Venerida; family Mactridae; genus Spisula; species Spisula subtruncata. The sequence continues at coordinate 41,634,625 of OY787662.1, read as the reverse complement.
TTTTTTCTATCGCAAACTAGCTATAATCGTTAATATATTACGAAAGTAGTTTACCAACATTGGAATTCGCTACATACATGTGCAACATATAATCTTGCTTGTATCGTGAGAAAGGCACGATGCTAGCACTGGGTAAGGACACGTTTCGATATATTTGTTAGAATACTGTATGCGACCATATGCGTTGTTCCATACGGTATTTTCAATTGAAGTGGACAGAACAACACTAACAAAGAATTTATCTTAAGCAGTTCGCTACAAAGCTCTAGTTTTTAGATATATCCAGCGTATAGTATTTTTGCAATAATTACTCATAAAGCAAATCGATACCCAATTAAAACACGAAATTATAAAATCTAAATAATTGGCATTGATTTCAACTTTGCGTAATTATTTTTTATTGCCGTTATGATCTTCTTGTTAGGGTACATAGCGGGAGATGGATACGTGTATCTAGGTTCGTACTATGAAGAATTATGCATACATACCGATTTAGAATTATTCTCACATTTTAATACACAATAATACGTACTAAACATCAAAGGGCCAGATAAATTTATACTATATCAGATTGTAACTGATTGTAATCCCGCTTTTGGCATGTTACAACCCCGGGTATGTGCATACTGTACACAAGAATGTATGACACTTCTGAAGATCGACAGGAACAATGTAATTCTAACCGGGGATGATTTCAAAATGAACGATAGAAAATTATCTGATACTAATTTGTACTGTTACATAAAACTAACAAGTGCGTGAAATGCACACTTTTATTCACTATTTAATTATTTTAAGTAAACAATGACATTTTCCACTTTTGTATGAGCTTTTTTTATCTTATTATTTATATTATCAAATTCTGTTATGTTTGTCCACCATAAACAATTAAAATGGGGAATTATTTATACATTGGTGAAAATATAAATTCGCATCAATTCATCCACGGTGACTGTCTAATTGTACATAATTAACAGGAAACTCCCCGCTGAGATGACAATATGCGATTTTTATCTAGATAATGTACCGAGCAGAAGTTCAATATAAATATACAGCCCTCCCGTTGTGTAATCTACATGTGTTATATAGATCAGGAACAATGTAATTCTAACTAGACTGTTCCTGACGCTGTATATAAACCCCGTGGAGATATCTTTTATGATTGTGCTTTATATTTGACCCACTGTTAAAAAATATCGCATGCATTTCATGAAAGTTAAAATTCCAATTTATAGCATAGTTATCATGTATGGATTGTCAACACTGCTTCTTTGATGTACTTATTATACAAAATGACACGTGTTACAATAAGGGGTACAATATGGGGTTACTGTTATATAACGCTTGATATATATCTTAATCAAATGTATGTTCGGTCTGTGTTATTGTGAAACATGTATAAAACCCCGTCTGGTCCCATCATTCGATGCGTATTTTGCGTTTTCAGTGTCAAAAGATATAAAGAATCTCTGCCATAACCCTGAAAACGGATACTGAGGTAGTGACAAAAATATACATACTTTATTCATTACAGATACACCCAATACTAGTATACATTTTCAGTATAATATTAAAAAGGAATAAATTGGTGTCCAATTAAACGGACTTACAAACTATCTAAAACATAAAATCAATTATTACTATTATAAGTACAGAGATTTTGACTTGATCTCGACCTCTATGCATGCATACATATTACAAAAACCAGGCATGGAATATTTGTATAGGTTATAGATGATATATTAGAATTCATAATTGTGCTCCACTGATTCATAATTATAATATGTGATATATAACTGGCTTATGCTGCGGTCGCATTTCCCTACGAGCTCCGTACGAGTTGATTTTGCTGAACTCGCACTTTACTATTGAAATTAGATTTTCGATGTAACTATCAGCGATCAGTTTTAACATTAGTTGCCCTTGACAATTTAAAAAATATTTGAACGCGCGGCTAATGAGAGATCCGCGAGGTGCGATCTCATTGGCTAACAGCCGATGCAAAGCGACATAATTATGCTCCACCCCCAACTTCTTGATTTGAGGGTGTTTTACGGGTGATTGACATATCTGACGATAGTATTTTATTAAGAGTGTACATAGTGCATTGAACATTTCAAATAGATTAACAAGATGATTTGTCATTTAAAGCAGTCATGCATGTGCATCAGCATTTAAGGGAATCAAAATATATGAACCTGACATAAAATAGGAGATGTACATGGAGGCATATATACTTATTATATGTACATTTGTACATGTGCAACGAATTAAATGTCATGTATTAAACAATGTAAATAGGTACACATCCAAAAGCTGTTCATCCAAATGTAGCATTTAAGAAACTTTAAATGACGCTTTTTGTATCAGACGATATGTACATACACTTCGGTTTAGGAAGGTTATAATGTTTAACAGAAAAAGTGTTTATATCCGCAATGAAATAATGCCGCAGAAATAAACATGTATCTTTCAAATGAAATGATTTTGAATTCAATATGTTTACAATCGGCGGAAAGTTATTATTTACAGTAGAGCAAGTTAATTTTCTCTTACTTTTGAGGCATATATAATTGCCTAATTTTGCGTTATTCACGTAAACTGTATTCAAGACAATTATATCTTGTGTGTTGGACAAAATTCTCGATACAAAAAATCTATAAAAGCTTAATGTCATAAGAACGAGTAACTGCATGCTATACATGACTGTTCTACAATTATGTTACTCACCTGTCACCACTTGTACATTATGTACGTGTATACATGTACATAAAAAAGCACGACGACAGTTGCAGCGCTTTTGAAAAATCTGTAAAATGAACTTTATGGAACGGAAATTAAGACATGCATGAGTTACTTGCACATGCAGTATAACACATTCACGATACAGCACACTTTCATTCTGGATAAATTTATTGAGACAAATCCTGCAAACCTGAGTCGATAATAGTGTGCATGAAATACTAAATACATATCTAATCTATTCATCTGATCATGTATTTTAATTTAAATCTGACCATATTTCAAAGTATTAAACATATAGATCGGCAAATATAAAATATATTTCCGAAATCAATCACAATTGCACTGTAATGTCAATTTGTCAACGCGAATCCACCGCGCCCGCTAACTTGGTCACGGTGTATCCACCGCGACAAGAATCATCGCAGACCTGCGAGATAACGGGATATTGACGCGGTGACATTTAGGGTGACAAAAGTCTGTCCACGGTGGGTCCGCCACGGTGACATGTCACCTCAATTTTATTTTTGACGCGGTGGCTGGGTGGGTTTGGGAAAACCCACCTTGCGTGTACTGTAAACAAACCCCTAATGTCACTGTTTTCTTGGTATTTGCCGATGCCGGAAGTCGACGCTCATAACAAAAACTTATATGTGACGTAACGTTTGCTAAGCGACGTCGCGTTTGTTTTCCCGACGTCGCCCAAAATGTCCCACCAAAATGTCATAATTTTGAAAAACATACAAATAAAGTGTTGTTTTTATGCTATAATAGCGTTTACGCATGCTTTTTCGTGCTGTTACATCTGCAGAGTCCCTCGGGAGTGTTGGTGCCCTCGCCCTGACGGGCTTGGGCACCAACCGTCCCTCGGGACTCTGCAGATGTAATAGCATGCAAAAGCATGCGTTAACCCTACATTTACATGTAGTATGCTGTGGTTTTTACCCAAAAATAAAACGCATTCGCATAAAAATCTTACATTAATTTTAAAAAATAATGATTTATGACATTGTAGTTCACCGACTCCGAAAATTCACACATTTATTGTTATTAATGTTGTTGTATTTCAATGTGTCACTATTACCTTGCTATTACTCTTTATTTCGAAAGAATTTGTATGGTTTGGTCAAATTATAGTTGCCAACAAATCCACTGACGATGTTATTGTCGTATGAACTTAACGGCAAAAATGTCAAGTCTAGGATCCGGTTTCGATTAAAATGAATATTACTATTATATACGTACAAAAAGCAATAAATATTTTAAATATACTGAGCGTCAAAAGTTTTGCAAACGAATTAAAAATCTTTTTTTTAAAATTGTTTACTCGAAAGAACTTTTTACTAACACTGTCCATTTGTGTACCCATAGTGTTTATGTTGAACCTATTTCTGTTGGTCTCTGTTACGGTTGAATGATCACACCGTCACAAATGGTAAAACGTATATTCAAGCGCGCAAAATAAGGGTATTTAATTGTCGACTTAATTTCCACTTCCAATTTACTTGATACATGTCGGCGATTCGAAATACACAAATTGTATATAACAAAGTAATTAAAAGGAAATAACATATTCATATATGGCTTGATAGAGTTTGCATGCATTGTTTCGGCGGCGACCTGGACTTTTAATTGTTTTTGGCTGATGTGTTGGCTTAGCTGAGTGTAGCTGTGTTGTGGTGATTTCTGTGCTCGGCTGGTTAGGTTGAGTGCTGCCTTCCCATTCAGATTTCCTCTTACTTTTTTCACCACATATGATAAAATCTTGAAAAGCAAATGTACTTTGAACGATGTTTTACTTGTACTAGGATGTTTATGTTTCCCATTAACTATTAATAGATTATTATCATTACACGTATCATCTAAGCCAATCATTATGTTTTAACTAACATAAAACCATGGTACATCTCGTCTCGTGCTATTACCGGTATATCTGTCTGATCTTGTCAACATCCGGCACAGCTTGGTGAGATAAGAATTGCTCTTTGCAATTTCCATTCCTGATGATAGTACTTGTTTTATTACTGTTCCCTGCAGATTGTTTCCTCAATGTGATCTTGAAGAATATTAACCACGAACTGTTTGCAATTAACGTTTTTAATTTTGCGTTCCTCTTATTTATCAAACCGCGTTGGTAACGAGAAAATATACTGTGTGTTTTCTATGCCCTTGAATAACACATTAAGGTCACACACATTGCTTAGGACGTGCCATTTGAAGTAATGACTTATATTTATTTGTCAAGTAGTGCCATTAACTTAATAGTCTCGCCCGATAGCAATACAGATTCATATTTACTAGTATGTTAACTATTTGTATGCACTGAGCAATTTTGAAAAGTGGTTTGCGGGTTATTTTGGTTTCCTTTTAGTTATTTCGGTCTCAAAATAACCGAGCCCGTCCTGTTGATACGTTATTGCTCCACATATCATGGCATTTGCACATTCCTTGATCAACAAAAATTCCATGTCATGTTAAAAATATTAAATATATTGTTCAAAAGTCGCCCTACACACCGCCAGTAACTTAATGAATGAAAGTATTAATGAAACGTATACTAAATACAGTCATTTGATTATTCTTTACGGGTAGACTGACGGAGGCCATTGTATTTTCATATCCGCTTATAACAGGGACGGGATGATCAATAATTCGAGATGAAGGATCATGGAATATGTAATGAGTACTATTATCTCTCAAATGCGATTTTTCAACGAAAATACACATATTCGCAGAGAAGAGTAAATTGTCTTTCACGATAATAATTCATTTCTAAATGAGTTTGATCACTCCTTATTTTGTCTTCCATTACCTCCATCTCGCAGTAATTCGGGCTAAATCACACGTTTTTATCAATATCGCTTTTATCAAAATGACGTTTTGACGTACGTGTCTGGATTTTACTGCTGGTACTGATGCCGCATGGATGATTTTATATAATTTATTTCTAGAAATCGATATATACATGGAATGAAAATAACCACAATTTTAGAAATATTGACTAAATATATAGCATAATATAATATTTCATTTGGTGGCCAATTAGAAATTCGGTAAAGGGTATGACGGGACACACACGAATTGGCCGATGATTATGAAGAACACTGAATTATCGATATCAAAGCTATATTCACTTCTACTTAGTCTTTCACTTGGTTGTACTTGCACATTTAAAGTGTAATCCTAAGAGTTATATGCATAACCAGTGTCATACTGATATGCCATATCAAACAAAACGTCCAGAAATAATTAACTATATTATATTATGTGAAATATGATAAATTTATTAATTGTATGAAACTAATCTGCAATAGTTAATCCGCTATCAAAGAATAGCACAAACAATCAGACTATAATGATAAAGGTATATTGGTTGTAGGCAGAAGAACACAAATGGTGGGCTCAAGACAAGACACACAGATGAATACACGCAGAAAAGCTGCCAAGATGTTGATGACCATTGTAGCATTATTTGCATGCTGTTACCTTCCACTACACGTCTTCAACATTCTGAAGTAAGTGAAACGTATTTTTGATGAGTTATTAGCATGATTATTCATAAGCTATATCGGCATTTGGTTGTCTGAGAGCGCCGCACCATGTGATGTTGTTACCCTTATGGTAGATGGGAGAATGGTATCATTAGCAAAATACTATAAGTAGGCTGGAATGTTAAGCATATCTCCCACATTTATTGTCATTTTTATATTATGTGCGGCGTTATGACTTATCCACTTGTCACAAGCAGTGTTACCTTGCAGATCTTAGTTAATGTACTCATGTTTAGTAGGCTGATGTTTCCCTCGGTGTCTGAAGACAATGCCTGATGATCACTGTAAAATACAAACACGGGAAAAGACACCTTGCATGTTCCCACAAAAGATTATAAGATTTTTGTCAAACACCATTAACTTTTATTTATACTGTTTGACATCAGTTCCAAGGCAATTATCTGGATCTCCCTGAATATATTGTTGTGAAGTGCACTGAATGCCTACAAAAAGCAGGTGTCACATTTTCTCCGTATATGAATTGAAAGTTCTGGAACCAAGTTAAAAAACGCATGTTCCGGAATATAATGCATTCAGCAAGTTTTTCCTAGAAATACTTGCAGATAAGGTGACGTTTTGAGTCATAACTACAAAAAAATGCCATGTGTTAACAATCAAAGCACACCGTACCCATTACATTTTATGTTCTATGAAGGCTACCATGTAGCCTAATGTAACTTGTGCATTTATTTATGTACCCAAAGTAGTATAAGCTAAGTTTATATAGGACTGGATTATCGGACTGGTGTAAAGATGTGGTTGCAACACCTAGACACGATCGTTCATGATCACTTTTAAATATATATAAATGTACAAATGAACATAAAGTAATTAGTCCTCAACAGCTGCCTGACAGTTACATGTTAAATAATATGGTTGGTAACCAAGCAATACTGTCGGTCCTATCCATAAACAACAGCCCGCTAAAAATGCTTAATTATAAGAATGTATTTGATGAAACTTCTCATTACGCTCGGGTTAGATGTGACATTCGTAGAACTTCGCTAAACAACTGTGTTAGATCAAACACCCTTGAAATTGAATTATCAATAGTTCGCTTAAATGTTCAAATGAATTTTACAAAATCCAATCAATGCTGCAAATTAATCATGCGAGGGCTGGATGTGGCATTGTTGGAAATTCGCTAAAAAGGCGTTGTGTCAAGCACTTTTAAAGTAGAATTATAATTGAATTAACAAGACTGATCACGAAATAAAAGCATTCCACATAAAAGTTTGAACCGAAAGTGGGATTTGAATCCATATTAAACCGTGCCATTTACGAAGCAATTGTGCAGCGCTTGAGAACCGCGACAACAAGAAAAATGACAGTCAAAATGCCATTTCAACTACGTCTTTAAAGTCATACAGTAATATTTTATTATATTATTTCAGATTTAACGGAACACTATACACATGGGATGACTATGTGGTGATCACATACGCTCTGATCTCCCGTGGTATGTGCTACATGAACAGCGCAATGAATCCTATTATCTACAATTTTATGAGTGGTATGTATTTTGCTTTAACATGTTATGTACCAGAACATGCTTATTCTGTTTTAGTTTCGTTACGTCAGAATATAGTGAAGGTGTTTATCTTTCATTATATATATCTTGTTAGAATACTAATGTTGTCAGCTGCTGTCACTTAAGCTATGTCACATCAGCAAGTTATTTATGGTTGCACAATATATTACGTTCGAAAATAAAACTGAATAGTGAATTGGTATAGCATCTACTGCTAATTGAGCCCCGTGTATACTTGTATATTATGTATATCTAAAGGCGTACTGTAAAAGCTTTACATGATAACACGTTTTCTTTATATATATTTAGGAAAGTTTCGACAAGAGTTCCGTGCAACTTTCAGTCGTTGTCACAGTCCATTCCAGGACCAACTTAAAACTCCTGTTCAAATGTATAACTTCCGGGTGACCCGTACGAACGGACAAACAAGATCAGAAAGATATTCAATGAATACATTCTCAACAAGACAAAACTGGAATAATACAAACGGATAAAAAAGATCACCGTGTTAAGTATGGATTAGAAAACAATGATAATTGATAAAAATGAACTAGTGAATGTTGCATCATAATGATATCAATATTTCACGGTAACTGGACTGTACAAACTTATTCCAAATGTTTGCAGTGTTCTGGAACAACCCATATACATGTACATGAATATGTATTACACACACACTATCACTTGATTTAACCTTGCATGGATGGATGTGTTAATATACGTTCTAAATAAAAAATGTGCATTTAGTGGTACATCAAACTATCAATTAGCAATTAACAGCGATTAGCATTATCAAAACCACTACGAATCAATGCACAAAATGTGCAACGCGCGTGTTTTTTATATCATTGTCATCTTTGTGTTTTGTTTTCAATGAAATGTTGGAGATTGAAAATAAATGTTGTGGGAAATAATTGATTTGAGATGCCAGACTCGTATATAATTGACACATGAAGCATATATTTTAAAATGTTGAAGTTTCACAACAGAGATTGTTCACATGTGCTCATCAAACGTCGACAGATTGACAGTAAGCATTTATATCTGTTCGACTTCTCACCGATATGTTGACTTGATTAAAACATGTGGATTAAACAGACGCACCATAAATTCTGTCGATTCTTGTTGATGCATTATGGCTTGTTTTCAGTAGACCAACATTACATTTCTGATAAATACCACCACTTCTAAATCGACATCAGTTTGTATATGGTGGTGATTGTCCAATCACAGTGTGTTTTGTTCTCAGACAGGTATTTTGAGCCAAACATGTTTTGTTCGAAGAGAATGTCGTGTAATCTACATGTAACTATATCATAGACATATATGACGTTGTCCTTTATAATGTCTAACCAGTTCTAACACCGAGAAGTTGTGAGTGTCAAATTATTATTTTATATAATTATACATTGATTTGTTTTAACAAAATGTTGAATACTTGCTTGCTCTTATGTTAGCTAACTTAAATCCCATTTTATGTTCCTTGTCACATTTTAAAAATTATATCGGATCCTACACAGTGTTTTATACATTTTGGTAACCTACCATAGTCATTTTGAATACATATTGTAATTAATACTCTATAAATAATGTCTGTCCTTGCAACATAATATCAGTAACGACGATATCGCGACAGAAGGTATAGATGCAGATATATATGTGCATACAAGCATGTAGGCAGTTATATTTATATATCAGTTACATTTGTACCATTACTGGTCAATCCTTCATACTTGTATGCATGCTTATTTCAAACTATCTGGCATTCCTTAGGCGAATGTGCTAGATCGAAAGAATATATGCCAATCTGCCCGTCTATTGCATACCCTACCTAAATCGACTACATAAGATGGCAAAATATAATTGTTTAATATGATAATTACGATAGTGGTTCCGCTTTCTGTACATTGTATCAGTTTATGATCATTATATTGTTTTGATGTAAGTAAATTTATGTTGGTGCAGACTAAGGCTTTTGTTGTTTATTGTATTCACCTTAGATCATGCGAAACAGGACTACAGTAATAGATGAGGAACAAACACACACATTTAACAATCTAAATGGACCCAAACAAGGTGACAAAGGGAGATGATATCGCTAATTGCATTAACGGGAAATTTACGACACGTTCTGTAAACACAGAACAACAAACCATGAGGGTTTCAAAAAGGCAAGATGAAACTAACTGTCTAATCATTACATTGCATGAGAAAATCGAATTCGTTGAAAGGAATTGCCATAAGCGGCGAATCGTAAGTTTTCAGAATTGTGGTTTGCAATGAAAGTGCTGCCATATGGATATGCATACATGTAATGCCATCATAAAGCGGTAAGGTAAAGTTAATAATTATATGTATTACTAGTACCTAGTAATGGTACATTTGTATACCACAAAATTGGACACATACGAGATAAAATACGACAAAATACCAACTCTACAATCACTATGATTTACCTTTTACCAGTTAATCTGAAATTCGCATTAGACAACTGAGAAATACAAAGATTTTAGACTAACAAATGAATGTTTGTCAAGAGATGCAACCCATCCGTTTAGTAACATTTGTATCCAGTACATAAGCCTGTCCATATTAACATAATAACGTCAAAGTTAAAGTACAATGCATTTGAATACGTAACGTTCATGAAGTTTTATTCTTGCAAAAATGAGGCATGTTCATACTGTTCATTGTTAGATACAAGTAGGCACATACTAGAGATCAATATAGTTAAATACAAATATAAATATGATATAACTTAACATGTTCAGTCCAACACTTTAGGTGGAGTCGAAAAACATGCTACAGTTTAAGCACCGTCTAAATATGAGGTTAGTATACATTTAAATAAATTATCAAGTGAGCTTTCAATAAGTATATTACTAACAATTCTTATAACAAAACGTTTCAATAACAACTGCATTGAATGTTAGGCCAGTTAATGAAAAGTAAAGCGACGCTCACGAAATGTAAACTCCTTTGGTGTAGTGTAGTACCAACCAAGCACAATTGATCTCCTTTAGACGAATATTTGGTTTTAAGTCGATTGTCGTCGTCATCGCTTCAGTTGTGGATTTATACGTCATTGTGACGTCACCGATATTTCAAACTTTCATTCCAAAGTCTTAAAATAGATAGCCGTTTTATTAACTAAAAGTATTCATTTGAATGCAGAAGAACATCTATTTTTGGATTGTTCATAAAACTGACAAAGTCATCTGAGAAGAGGATTTCATAGACAATTTACGATGTGTCATTTAAGTTCTTCCTCTAATTTCCTTTTAATTGAAGAAGCTATACCTCCAGCAGTTACCTCTATATTATCTGGAAACCAATTGTATTATTGGTTGCATTTACTGCTTTCAAAGAAGATATAACGATAAGTTGGTCCTACATTTGTAGCCAATAACCTTGAACAATAATTTGGAATTGTAACAACTAGTCAAAAGCTTCACTGAGTAATTCTTCCGCTAACTTGAACTGTACAGTGTCTAGCAGTAACACAATATAATTATATAGTTTCGCAGGTTGATATTCACATGCAGTACTTGAAATGCTGTGTATGGTGGTGGACATAAGTGAAGTTTTTCTTATTGGCCAATTTGGTTTCTCAGAATCTCGATTGACATATTTTTATAACTAATTTTGATTAGTAAATTTCTTTCTACATGATGGATGGGTTTGAAAAAGAAAACGGGTACTGTATATATACAAGTGCGTTTCGGCGTTGTGGATACTCTGTTTTGCTATTGGTATACGTTTTTTATAGAATAATATACTAAATGAAGTGAAGAATGGTGCTTAGAGTTAACAGATACCACTTGAAGACCACATTAGACTGATATGACAGAATTGTTAACTGCAAACCACTGTTTGTTTTGTTCTATATTATACAAGAGGTGCGAACAAAACATGCGCATGCATCTGTGATAAAGAGCAATACATGTTACGGTATAATAATTTCATTTAATCACATTTTTCTATTTAAACCAGACCATGAAATATCATTCAAGCCAATAAATTGCTGTCCTTAAAAAATATTTAATCGAAACTTAATAAACATGTTCCGTCTTGTTTAACGCAATGCAGTGTAAAAAATCCATTATTCAGTTGCAGAAAGTCATGGACAGTTTACTCTGACTTCGAATGAAAATATAAAAGTTGCCACAACGACAATATATTCATTGATGCTGTTTCCCAAGATTAGTCATGGTATCAACATGTTATAGGTCGTCTTTGTTGCGTTTGACTTCCAGTGAAAGTGTCGGGAATTATATTAACAATGTGATAACAGTTGAACTAATCAGTACGCATTTGGTAGTGCACTGAAATGTTTATCTGTTAATATAACAATAATTCAAACTTTTGTATTAAAAACAACTCTTTTGATATATGACTATTCCTTCTGAACAACTACAAGTAATCACATTTCTTGACTGTTATTGTCTAAGTCAAAATCTTCAATATGCAAACCTTGTTACAATTGATGTACATTTTGACGACTAGCTGTCTGTAAAAGCTCTAACAATTCCGGGTTATATCTTTTTTCTGTGAGAAATGTAATGAAAAATATCGCTCATTTCGTGTGACTTACACATGGTAATGTCTACATTGTATTGTCTGGGAAACGTGATTATTTGGAGTACATCTTCATGATAATAAAGAATGCTCGACTCCAATACCACCGAAATAATTCACTAGTTTGATGCAATCTCAAAACCAAACAATAACGGATGATTTAATAGATAACATGATGTACATGCATCTATACTAGAATTATTGTCATGACGACTGATGCTACATGTATCTATAAAATACACGTATTGTTAGTCTTTCAGAGGTAGGAATCATGCGAAATTTGAGATTGCTTGGCCTTATGCAGTTACCTGACAGGCCAAATACACATGTGCGGGCACTTGATAATTGTCATAATTGTTTTCTGTGAAAATGCGTCATGTCATTCATTATTGAGATTAACTAATTTGGACATTTGTGTGCTTATTCCGGAGAACTTCAAAGAGGACCAAACTTGTAGTGAGACTTCAAAGCCAGTATTTGAGAAACAGTTCGGACACAAATGACTGTATTACACACGTGTTGAATGAAACACGTGGACGAATAGCAAGCAATATCAGAGGCGGAGAAAACAACGAACAAAATACTTAAACTATTCTCGGACAGAATGCAGTATGTAGAAATCAACAATAACCACCGAGGACGTATTTCGCAAAAGAAAGAGATACACTTAAACACAAATCACAGTCCGCTGCAATGTCCGACACAAAGCTTAAAGGACAGCAGAATACCACATACAACAGCTAAGAAATCATATAAAGGTTTCCAAAATGTATGATTCGTCACCATAAACGGCTTGCGCAGCTGCCTGATTTATGATAGCTTCAATCAAAACTCTGGAACGACGAACCGGACCGACAACGAAAGGGTCCAAGAAGAAAATGAACATAAGGTGCTACATGTACAAAGTCCTAATGCCATGTGCCCAAAAAGTATTGTTCATCATATAAAATGTTGTTTGAAATCATGCATAGATTATATATTTAATAATGATGAACTGCACAAAAAGCAGTATACAAAAAGCCATAATTTCAAACAGCTTCATAATTATCCTACTAATGGTTTGTTTATAAGATGTATAGATGCTTTGAAAAGAACGAACTATTGTTGCAAGTAGAATAATACAAAAATAAAGCCATTAAAATACATTTTAACTTATGTTTTTGTAACCTTGGTTTCTAGTATTTACACATCATCGATGTTTGTATCGTTTCAAATTACCATGTATAAATGAGTTGTGTTGTCTATTTAGTACAATTCTAGTCAAATGACTCAATTCACGATATTGGCTGTTAATGTTACTTACGACCTCATTACAACAGATAATTAATTTAGACATTATCGATACTAGATAGAAATAGAAACGTCGTGATAGTTGCCGTTTTTTACTCTAATAAAAACGATTAAATAAATAAATAAGGGTTTTGCTTCTACTCTCTGATATTATTGGTTATCGTAGTATGTTTCTTGTACTGACGGTTTCTTTATCAATCTTTGATGAAGTGTATGACATTCATTAAAGCATGAAATCCGAACTCGGAATATTGACTAAACATAGATGGAAATTAACCACACTATTTTGTCAGACGTAAAGATAGGCGAATTAGAGGATGGTATTACAGAAAATGACGGGTGTGAGATAACAGTGCTCACTCGCTTATTAGTATATTCACTGCAGCAGTGCCTGTATTGGAAACCACTTATGCGTATTATGGTAATAAATATAACTATTTCAGATAAATATTAGAATCCTAATTAATAATTAAATTATTCTAAGAAACTAGATATTGCCTTTGCTCAACATACAATCGATATTTCTTATTACAAATGTATATCATACAAGGAATTGTCCTTATGAAACTCTTTATACGATTGACCTAACTAATCGTCACGTATCCCGATCCCATTAAAACCAGCTGATAAGGATACGAACTCGAAGATAAGAAAACCTTACTCACGTTGTGATTGAATCAAACATATTTGAATGGGAAGATGTTTCATTTGTTTATAATTTAAGATACAATTCCGACGTGATAGATTGGCTATAAGTATGCAAAGAAATCAGGCCTTTCAAATTCGATTAGAATTTCTCTTGGTGCCGGCCATCTTTGATAACCCCTAGTTCAAACGCATATTTATATTTTTAAGCAAAGACAAAACACATCTCGGTAATTACTGGCCTTAGATGTACATGCACGCTAATTGCGATTGTGATCGGGACTCAGAGTGAGTTGCGCTTTAATTCGATTGAGTCACATTGTGTTATTATTAGGCAGTATGGTGGATCGCAATTAAAGGACTGTTCGGAACAACTGAACGTTTATTAATGAACTTTTACCATTACCAATGACATCACGTTTTAAGTTTATCATATAAAGAAGCAAAGTGTGCTTGATAATATGTCATGTCTAGACAATATCGGTATCTATTTATATTTATCACTTCTACATCCAATTTGAAATCATATAATTCACATAATCAGCTTATGTTACTGGCTAAGTGTCTTGTACCTTAAAGGCGTGATTCAGACAATTGCTTCGTTTAGACGGTCATGAGTTCGAAGATACTAGATGTGCCCTCAGTGCACATAGATGATATCCTTTTAGGACATTATCCTCACTCTGATAATCTTTCGTTGGCGAATGTAATATTGATCGCTCATTTATACAACTGTGACAATCAAAATAGGCAGAGCGTATAAGTTGCATTCAACAGAAAACGGCTAAGTGCAAAGAAGTATGCAAAGGTAACAGAAAACGCACTGAAATCAGAAGGAAAGTCAAAAGATCCACCACATTCGTTCAGTTGTTGATGCTTTTTATGTCATGTTCATGTTTCATAACTGCGTCATAATGCCGAAGCATCGGAGAGGCAATATA
This sequence comes from Spisula subtruncata, assembly GCA_963678985.1. Classification (NCBI taxonomy): domain Eukaryota; kingdom Metazoa; phylum Mollusca; class Bivalvia; order Venerida; family Mactridae; genus Spisula; species Spisula subtruncata. Next base: position 41,619,347 of record OY787662.1, on the reverse strand, counting down.
CAGAAGCCTCGAGTGTCTCTCCGTTTAGAATGTTTTTGGAATAAACACGTGCTTAAAATAGTTGTATCACTAACCGATATATTATGTTGGTACTTGGAGAGTATGTTGTGTTCATATCGTGATAAGGCAACGAATTCACCTGTTGGTTTCCTTGTTTGTCTGACTTACTAGTCGCACATTCATGTTGGGTATTACAACATGTATTGACAATATAATAACACAACTACAATGGTGTAAATGGTATGTGAAATTAGTTATTATAATTCGAATGAACAGGAAATAGCATTCGTATACATGGATAAAGCGGTCTGGACACCATGTCATATATAAATATTACATGCGCCAAACAATTATTGAAAGCCAGACATATGTCAATAAGACAATACTCGGTTTCTTGTCAATGTTTATTTACAATTGCTGCATTGCCCTTGTTTGATTATATACACCATTAGGGTTTTGTCTATATGTCATAAATCGTCTAGCAGGAACGTTCTTATGCAAAGTATACTGCAATTATATAAGTGTGCTAATAACATTTGTCCTTTGGGTCATACAAATATTCTTGTTATTTAGTATACAAATTTTCTGTTTATTTCTGTTTTACTGCACTCCAGAACATTTGCTGATATCATCATATAGTCTGAATTGGTGCTGAAGGCTTTCATTTGTCGAGTAAGATAATTGAATATTCTATTGTATAAAAGCATAAGGTGCATACTACTAGTATTTCTTACTGTTTCATGGTGTAGCAGAAGCGATATGCATTTCCCAATGACATCCCCGGCTGTGTGTGTTTACCGATTTTTATTATGAAATAGCATTTCAGAAAACAATTACCGTTTCATAACAACGGGGTTGCCTGGATAAGACAGATCGAAAAACGCATGTAATATGCTTTGATTACTATGCAAAAAATAACAAAAATACCACAAGCGTAACACAATGTTTTTGACAACCAAACTATTGAAAAAACTCTTAGACAAATAAGCCGCAAAGTACGTGTTCAAAGTTGATAATTCAATTACTACAAGAAAATAATGATAAATAATACCGAGTTTCATGACACAGATAACTGTAATATTAAAATGTGACATCGATTAAATTATAAACTACCTCATAATCATCGACAATCATAACTCTACCCACAAAATGATACTCGATAAGGACACCATGGACAAATGTAAGAAGCCTTGTGCTGGACGAACTTTTGGCCAAATGCCACATAGAAAATGGACACACTGTAATGAAACCACAATTACAAAGTCGTTATGTACATTTATAATCTCCTACATGCTTTAAAATCACTGTGAAGTGTGTTCTTTTAATCTGACTAAACAGCGAAGAGAGTTATATGTTATTGTTACCCTTTCTGACATCTCTCTGGATGAGAAATGCCATGCACTAAAAGAGTGAACATAATTTAATCATTCTCCCCTGGTGTGATTACCAAGAACTCATGACTTCATTACAGCATATGACCTCAACATCATTCACTCAAACTTTCTCGTGTGTCATGTTACAAAATTGGGTTAGTTTTTCCACAATGTTGATACTGTATTTTTGCAACTTTGTTACATCTAATAAATACTGTGAAATATCACATCTGACATGTAAGGTTAGTCGAATTGAAAGGATGGCTAAACCTCATTTTATATTATTTTTGAGTGTTGGAACTGAACATATGTGTTCATTGGATGCCCTCATCTGCAAACTTACCATGCCAAGTATTTAGTTAAATTGTATATACTGAATGATATTTCAATACCATTTGGTGCCAGTACCACAAATACACATACTTATATCAAATAATCGTGGTCAATTTTGTATACAACCAATATTAATCAAACAAAATGCGTTTGAACGCAGAACAGTAAAGTGGGTACCGGCGTTGAAATGAGGTTCCTTTAAAGACATAAACAAGTATTTTGTGAAAATGAAATTATACAAGTTTTCTAAATACAGTTCTTTTGGGAAAGTGCTACTAAAAATCTGCGCATTAATTGGGGAAAGATAATACTTCTTAAATGATCACGAAAGAAGTATGACTAGGGTTATTGGCAAATAACTGCTTTGTTACAACTTATTTAGGCTGATTACTTGAGAGTAAACTGTACTTTTGTTACGAATAATATATAAGGCACTTGCAGTACTGGTAACACAATACATACCCGTGTTAATATACTATAATGTAGTTATCTATTTGTCTGGGGGTGTCAAAAGCAGTATACGTATTGACGCTTAATGCCATTGCTGTTACACGTTACTTCGCCATAGTTCCCCATTACGACGGTGTTTAACTCCATGGACTGTAACACTCTTCACCATCGCCATAAGGATACCGTCTATCAGCATAGCCATACTAGAACTCGTATATCAAAAATTACATCGCCTATATCCCGAGTACGTCAACAACTACTTGAAGTATTGTGGACAGACAAAACCATATGAACAACAACAGTATTATCAGATCTTTCTAATGGTGATGTTGTACGATGTTCCAATGTGTCTTATGTGTTTTGCCTTCACAACCATTGCTTATAGACTGTGGAAAGACACGTTTCCAGAAAATGTGAACAGCCGTCTAAACGCTGGTAGGTGTCTGACCTGATAGTTGATATCTCTTTCAAGCATTTACAACGTTTACATAGCATACCTGGAAATATTTGTGTAGAAATAAAATATCAATTAAGTTATTCGGTGTAACCACATGCACTCGATCTCTGATAGGTGTATAATTACGTTTGATTATACCATTGTTTTGAAAAAACACATTCAAATACTAAGTATGTAACTGTAGCAAATTCAGATTACTAGACTTAATATATTATTTCAAAGGAAAGTTATATAAAATATGCGTTGTTAATAGTAAGACATTGGACGCTTCGGAACATTATTGTCAAACTTCCAGTTAACTGGGTGTTTTCATTGACGTGCAATCAATGTGTTACCAAATGAGCTGAGTTTGTCGTTAAATGACAGGAAAGAGACATGTAAATATAAAAGAAACAGTAGAACACAAAAGGAACAGACGAGAATAAACATAAATGGAATAAAACGTGTACAACAAGTACTACCTAAAATGTATGAACAATACATTTGAATGGCTACAAAAACGGTAATTGGTTGTTTTGAAAATCGTGATTGCAAAGCATACTTACATTAAAAAACAATTAACACCTGGGTCGCAATGTCGCGTCAATCAGTGTTATAATTACAAAATATACATTACAAACATTTTTGTCCTGAATTCTTGATATATATAACCAATCAAATCAAGTTCTGTATTATAACGTGAACATAAATCTAGAAATCCAATTTCAACCGAACATTGATGCAGTATATTACTTATTCTTATTCCCTCATATTGATACTATCCTGGGGGAAATGTGGATCTCTACTGTAATAGTTCGTATAAATCGCTGGCGTAGAATGAGAAGGTATACTTACGACCTTATGAAGACTGGTGATACATATTCACAATCAGCATCACAAGGCGCCTCTTATTTGTCTTTTTCGATGAAAATCGGAAATTGTCTGGTTGACCAATCTGAAGTTAAAACAATATCACATATACCTGTCAAACCTTCCTTGTTTGTTTTTCAAATTCAATGAGTTTACAAAACATGTATTATGCAACCACATCGTGTACAGGTCGTCAATTCCAAATACATTAATTTATAATTTATCAAATACAACTTACATGAACCATGAAACAGAAATTTATTCTCAGCCTAATGTTTAAGTACTACATGTATAATCATATTTATTTCCCAGAGATTGGTGGTGTTGACCGTTATTTTCTTGGTATTAACAATTCGTATGAAAAAAGCACTTGCGTCGTCGAAAATACTTTGTTTTTGCAGTTTTAACCAACATGTAGTTGTCGACAAATCAAATGACGTTGCTAATGTCGTATTGACGTAATGATGTTCTATGGTAGAGCAATCGGTTGAATTTAAAAAGAACTATATTCCGAAATCCACACAACAATCAATCTATCTGGTTTAAAGGTATAACAAAGAAATTATAAAAAAAATTAACATAATCATCTATGCTTAATAGAGTACACATGCCATGACCGAATATGATCTTATTGCAAAGGCAACTCAAATGTTGAAAAGACAACCTTGAACAACAAATGTACTTTGACCATAGCTTTACAAGTACTCTGATAATACTTAGAACCATATTATATATTTTTCGCATCACAGTTACTATCTAGGCAACATACTAATGTTTAACTAACATAAAACTTTGGTACATCCCATGTCGTGCTGTTACCGGTATTTCTCTCTGATCATGTCAACATCCGGCACAGCTTGGTGTGATAAGAATTGCTATTTGCCATTTCCATTCCTGTTGATAGTACTTTTTTATTACTGTTCCCCACAGATTTGGGTACCATGAGAAAATAACGACCTAACATTTCGGAATATTTAAATAAATACTTTACGAATTAATTGCAAAATCTGACGATAATACTGCTACTAGGAAAGTTTATTTCTATCATGAAAGTTAACTGGCATGTTAAGCATACCAGTATCTCCCATATTCATTGTCCTTTTTATATTGATTGCGTGCGATATCGCCTATCCAGAGTCACGATCATATGTCACCTTGCAGATCTTCGTTAATGTAATCACGTTAAGTAGCTTGATGTCTCCATAGGTGTCTGAAGGCAATGTTTGGTGATCACTTTAAAATATAAACACGAAAAGAGGACAAGTTTCATGTTCCCACATGTTTATAAGATTTGTATTTAAAAATAATACGTTCTCATTTCATATTGCTACAAAGAACTTATTTAATTGCATTTGATAGGAAATTTATGCGTCAGCTTCATGGCAATGGTCTTGATATCACTGTTGAATATATTTTTGTGAAGCGCACAGATACTTAAACAAGCGAATGCTCCATTTTCTCCACAGGGTTACATGTTGAATCAGTTATATTGCTGTTTTGTTCAACGTATAACAGTAAGTTTGTGTGTTGTCGCCAGATACTCGTATATGTTCCAAATCGCTTTCTAAAAGCGTTCGAACAATTTCATTCACGGATATCTCTTCTTTAGTTCGTAAACTTGTTTTTTTAAATGTGGCTTTGAGTTGAAAGTTCAATCAGGTTTTTTAACCATACCAAGTTTTTAGAAATAACGCTGCAAGTGATTTAATTCATAGAATATTTGGGACATGTTTTGAGACAGAATATACCAAAATAACTGTCATGTTAACAATCAAAACACACCTTATCCATTACTATGCAATGTTCTGTATAGGGTAACGTGTAAACGTATGAAGAAATTGGATCTTGTGCGTTACTTTATGCACTCAACTGAGTTTGGTTAGGCCTTGATTACCGAATGTATAGACATGGTCGTCCATGACTATTCTTAAACAGACAATGTAATAAATTAACTCGTCCTCAACCCCTCTCAGTGGTATGTTAAAGAATATGCCCGATTAGTATTGTTTGTAGCCAAGCAATACCCTGGCACTCGACGAAATTATGTTTTCTGAAATGGTATTTAGTGCAAATTTGCATAACATGTGACATTCGAAGAATTTTGCAACACAACTGCGTTAAGTCGAAAACTATTGTAAGTTACTTGATTGTAATTGAATTTTTAAGATCGATGGACAAATGCATCTTTCCTAAAAACAGTTTGATTCGGTTGCGTAAAATAATGCGATTGCTAATGTAACGTCCTGCCAAACGTCATGCAGTTATATTATTTTATATAATTGCAGATTTAACGGAACATTATACACATGGGATGACTATGTTGTGATCTCCCGAGGCATGTGCTACATGAACAGCGCAATGAATCCCATTATCTACAATTTTATGAGTGGTATGTATCTTGTATTAATATATTGCTGGCTTAGAATGAGAACGTAAGTATAAATTACATTCCAAGCCAACGATATGTTAAATGTGTTTATTTAGAATTACATATATCTTGGTAGAATACTAGAGTGCCATTTTTCGCAGGAAAAGTACGGAATGTTGTCAAATGCTGTCACTTAAGCATTCGTCAAGTCAGCAAGAATTAAATGGTAGCACGAGACATAACTGTCAACAATAAAATTGAATTGTTATAGTATATGTGTGTAGAATCTACTGCTAAATAAGTTCCGAGAACAACTTTGGCCTACACGTATATCTAAAGGCGTACTATACGACTCTAGATAAGAACACATTTTTCTTTATATGCATTTTCAGAAAAGTTTCGACAAGAGTCCCGTGCAACTTGCAGTTGTTGTCACAGCCCATTCCAGGGCCAACTTAAAACTCCTGTACAGATGTATAACTTCCGGGTGAACCGTACGAACAGACAAACAAGATCAGAAACATATTCAATGAACACATTCTCAACAAGACAAAACTGGAATAAAACAAACGGACCAAAAAGATCACCGTGTTAAGAATGGATTAGTAAACTATAGTTGTTGATAAAAATCAACTTCTTAATGTTGCATAGAAGATGTATCAATATTCGGCTGAAACGGGACTTTACAAACCTTAAATTTTGCATATTTATTTGTGAATTTCATGTTGATGGGTGATGTTATTAAATACATATTTTGACGATGATGCAAATTAAATATTTTGACGGAATTTTACCACCAGCCTTTTAATGATTTGATTATACTTTAGAGTTTCAGAAAATTCCTATGGATAGTTCTATACATATTTTAAAAAAAACGTAAGTGTTCGGTTAGTTCGGTTAGCTGTTTTGCTTAGTATACATGGATATGTATTCCATTCACAATAACACTTGATTTAACATTGAATGGATGAATGTGTTGTTATACGTTTTGAATAAAGAGTGTGCATCGATTGGTAAAACAAACTGTCAATTAACAATTAACAGCGATACGCTATTCTACTATTTAAAATATCATGACAGGTTTTGGCACAAATTCTAGTAACTGCCTGATTCGTAAAAACGAACTTAAGTTTTTCTTGATCAGAAAATAAATTAAACTCTGAGTTAATATACACTGCTTTCTGAATTAGCTGTGTACGTTCCCAAGCATATACATTACAGTCAAACAAAACATGTGTCTCCGATTCAACTTTGTTGCAAAATGTACATTTGCGATCAGATATATTTCAGTTTTCATATCTACCAGTTTCAATTCTGATTGGTGCAACAGCACATCTAAACTTACTGAAGGCCGATCTATGACTTGGAGGAAGAATTATTTTACAATAAGATTCGACTTCATAAACAGATTTATATTAACAATAATTCCTGAGCTTATTTTGGCCTCTTCCAGATTTACTATCATCTCTAAATAACGATGCTTTCCAAACATCAACATACTCAGAAAATAATCTTTCAGCAATGGTATCACAAATAATGTTTGTTGGCACATTATTGGCTAAATATGTAAATAAGAAAGTTGACGCGTATGTAATTGCTTCTAACAACAAACATCCAATTTATTCAGCCGATACCTGCTTTGCCATTACGAATCACAGCGCATAAAACGTGCGACGCGCGTGTTTGTATTTTGTACATTTTGTATTCATCTTATAGATTTGTTTTCAATGACATGTGGGAGATGTTTGCGACGTGCTCTAGGAAAATTATTTGATTGAGATCACTGACTCATATATTATTGGGACATGAAGAATCTATTCATTGAGCTTGTAAAATGTTGAAATATTTCTGTTTCTGATTGTACATTACCACAGAGATTTTTACATGTGTTAATCTGACGTCGAGAGACTGACATTACGTATTTATATCTGTTCGACTTCTCACCGATATGTTGCATTGATTAACATGTACGTTAAACAGACGCACAATAAATTCCGTCGATACTGGTGGATGTATTATGGCTTGTATTCAGTAGACTAGCACAACATTTCTGATAAATTCTACCACTTCTAAAATGGCAACCGTTTTATGTGGCGGTATTTGTCTAACCCAAGTGGTCTTTTTTGTTCGAAGAGAATGTATTGTTATTAACATGTAATAATATCATAGACATATATGACGTTGTCCTTTATACATGTAATGTCAAACCAGTTCTAACTTTGAGAAATTTTATGTGTAAAATTATTATTTTATATTTATATAAGTATTCGATGATTTGTTTTAACACAATGTTGAATACTTGCTTACTTTTATGTTTAGCTAACTTAAATACCATTTTATGTGCCTTGTCACATTCTTAAAGTTATATATGATCCTAAACAGTGTTTCCCACATTTTGGTTACTTACAATAGTCATATGAATAAATATTGTAATTAATTATGTGTTAATAATGTTTGCCTGTGCAACAGAATGTTTGTAACGGCGATATCGCGACCGAAGTTATCGAATTAGGTATATGTTCATACGAGCGTGTAGGCAGTTATATTTACGGTAGTATATCAGTTACTATTAATATCCAATCCTTAATACTTGTATGCATGCATATTTCAAACTCACTGACATTCCTGAGGCGAATGCGTTTGATCGAAAGAGTATATGCCCGTCTGAAGTTTATTGCATACCCTACCTAAACTGACTGCCTGAGAAGGCAACATATAATTGTTTATGATAATTACGACAATAATACCGCTTTCTGTACATGGTACAGTCTATGATCATTATATTGTTTTTCTGTAAGTAAATTTATGTTGGTGCATAAGACTTTTCTTGTTTATAGTATCCACCTCAGACCATGCAAAAGTAATAGTTGAGGAACATCTTTATCATTCTAAATCGACACAACAAGTTATAGAGCATGTTACATATTTTAAATTATCTGGAGAGTATCTGACTCCTAAATTGTTGATTAACATAATTTTATGACTTCCAGGAAAAGATATACTTAACAACTTTTCTAAGTCCTCATATTCATTTATCTATAACTTTTTTATTGTATACAATGAAGTGACACAATTTCTCACGCGAAGTTTGCACAACAAAGTCATAATAATTCGCGTATCGAACTGGTCGTATGTTACGTGGTTTGTTCGTCACAAGATTGACGTACGTTTCTTGCTTTTTTGACGCCACACGTTTATATGTACATTGTGTGTGTTCAAAATGCATTCATTGTATGACCAATGAGTCACCACGTATGGAAAACAGTTTATAAAATAATTTAGATATCACAGTTTTGCGTCAGATGATGTCAGAAAAATATGAGGTGACGTCAGTATAGTACAGGGTAGTAATCAGTGTCGACAATCATGACTAATTACCTTTACAAACACGTCTGATATCTTTTCAACATATTCGTGTATATTTGAGTGTTTAATTCAAGGTCAACTTATTGTTTGCTTGTTGTGTTACATGTATACTGATTGCAAGAGCATTTAGCATTTATTGTGACGTCATGATGTAAATTCGAACTACGCCGACGACATATGATAACTTTGAGTTCAGATTGTCAAATGCAATGCGTCTCTTCATTCATCAATGCTTCCCACTCGTGTCTTTGATTGCCAATAGAAACACAAGGCTAAATGATGGTCATCCAAGATATAAATATATGTATTTGCGACTTTTACTTTTTTGCGGTCTTATGTTATGCATGTGTCCATTCAATGAAGTTAAATCAAACTCGATTTTTTGTTTTACAATTGTGCAAACAAATAACACAAGAAAGTTATAGCCAAATTATTTCAATGGGTTACATACACGTTTGACAAAGTTATCATCAAAACAATAAGTGTGGACTTAGAAAAGTTGCTAAGTATACGAGGACATCAGACAAAAAAACTTTACCTGCCGAGCACAGAAAACTTAGCACAATTTTAATTTGTAATATATTTTCATAAACGCGGTGATTTCAAGTGACCAAACGAGTCGTAACTATTAGTTTACGCAGTAACTGTCCCCAGAATACCCCCAAATACTATGCAACAACAGCGAAATCCGTCGTCAAAAATATCAAAACAAAAACTTCCAGTGGCGAAACCTGACACAGTTACCATGACCAAAACAACGAAATCTAGCCACTCAACAATGACCTCCAACGACAAGATTACAACAACTTACCATACTGCTACCCACAGTGACCAAACAAGGTTCTTACTGCACCTATATCAGTAACTATAGTTGGTCAGTAACATAAACTACTGATAATTCGTACCAGACAAATCACCATAAAAACAACAGTTCAATATTGATGCACGTTATTACCTTCAACGAATTCATCATAATACTCGCATTATTACGAGCAGCGCTTTAATTATTAATGTGTTATGATTATACACTATACCGAAGCATACTTCAAGACACAGAACATAAATTATATTTGATGAAACGGGCCAAACACTTCATCGTTATGAATCATATAAAAAAGCTTTTTATACACTAATTATCAACGATTTATGAAAGCTGATATGCGTTTTGCTATTTGTCCATACAACATAAAAATATAACAGATATGTAGAGATTCCATATATATGAGCCGTTCTCCAGGAAAACCGGGCTTAGTGACAAAATTACGAAAATCATGATAAATATATTGTTAGAAAGAAGAGACTCTTATGAGTAGTTTTTGAAAATTTGAACAAATTATTACGTACATTAACGAAGTTATAGACTTTTAAAACTTGTTACTCCCGCCAAGTTTTTAAGTGACGTCACAAACGTCATTCGAACGTTATTTGACGTAACGTTAACTATCACTCAATAAACCAAGTATTTGATAAATTATTGACGTTCACATTTTAGAATAATATTCTTATTTTAATAAAACACGACACAATTGTGAGTACTTTTGCTTAAAGAGAAAAGTAGTTGCTAGTTTTAACCACTTACCCCTTGTTTTTCTCAATACGGGTAGTTTTGGGAAATTGTTCACCATAGCAACGATGGAAGTTTTTTAATCCTTATTTATGAGAAATTTTAAATCTTAAACATAGTACTACATTACCCAATACTTAAAATAAAATCGGTGAACAACTGAACATGACTTTTTTCTCATTTTATACATATTTCTGAATAGAATTATACAATTAATATTATAATATCATTAAGCCCGGTTTTCCTGGAGAACGGCTCATATATATCATCATTTTGCTTAGCTACAAATAGCAACAAATATGCTTACCTGTTCATAAGCTTGGTATTTGACCTATTAACACGAATACGGTGTTATTAAAATAATTATCGAGCTAGAACTATCACTTTCAATTGTAAAATTATTATTTGAGTATCAATCACCACGAAAAGTCGTCAAAAACAGATTAAAAGTATTTCGATGTCGAAGATAACAGTATCAAATGTTCAAACTGATATATTATTGATGAGGCTCTAGTAACAAATTACTGACAATGTGATAAAAGCATTGTAAATGTTTGATAATGTGCTTTATTTGTCCTTGTGGTATTGGATGCAGCAGAATGCAGTAGTTAGTTCTGACGAAGACAACCCAGTGATACTAGGGGCAAAGTATAGAAATACACTGTAACAATTATGAGAAATATGGTATACACACATACACATACCGCTATTTAATCGTTTCAAACTTGGATCAACAACTGACATAATTCCTTCACATATACTGTCAATGTCAAAATGTAGAAATGTTTATAGCAAAGACACACGTTTGGCTGGTTGCCGATAAAATGTAAACTGCTACATTCTAGTTCGTTTGTATATGTTGGCAACAATATATGTCAGATGAGCTATATAAAATCTTATCAGTCTTCCCGCTGTAACAACAAGCACCCACTTTTTCAAATGTGAAACTAGACCCCGAACGATCTGGACCTACAGCATATTTCGAGGGCTTAGTGCAAAACTATGGTAACAACGTCAATTTATTGAGGCATAGTTGTAAAATAAACCCTGTGTTTGTTGTTGACAATATAAATAAGAGGTCATGCAATGAACGAACATTTACAGTACAAAATATCATTCAATTTCATTGCTACTGTATTTAAACTAATACCACAATAATACAAGTTAAATCTTAAAACCACGATGGGTTTATATATATACATCACTAACAAGCATTTTAGGGTGCTGTTCCGGGATGAGATATGATTTACAGAGTCGAGCCGACATTGTAAAGTTGATGGAGATGTTTGGAATTGCGTGTAATGCCGATAACATAACGCATGGGAATTACTGTACCACCTGTGATCCAATCATATTATACAGCGACCGACACTTGTTAAATGTATTTTCTATTATGTTTATTACTATCGCAACGTTAGTTTAGTGTGTATAATATGTCATTTACCTGACCAGTTTTCCATGAGTAAACTACATATCGATAGGTACTTCATACCGTTTTGTCCACATCTGAAAACTAATCTACTTCTGAAAGGGGAACCGTTAGTCTATGTCAATTGATAGATGCGCAAAAACTTTTTATTCAGTGAATCATCTGTGTTACTGTTATGAGGCATCACTGTTTTCGCGTTACCAAATTGCTTCGTCTGCATACGACGGTCGATTAACCAAACCAGTTTGTATACCAACCTACATAGAATATTTCCATAAGAAATAAGCATATTTTCAACATATCCCATTTACAAACCAGTCAAAACAGTTGCACAGTTATTCTCGGTGTATTTGTTAACTGATAAAGACATGCAATGCTACAAGTTGATCACTTGACCCCATTATTTCTTAGTGTTCTGGATGGCGATGGTGCGTTCTTTTCCGTGATGTTTTATTCAAACGCAAATTCAAAGAAGCATAGTGCATATTTCATAATTATATTCTTATAACTCAAATAAGCTACAAATTAAAGTGACGTTTACTATTTATAGAGTGTTATATAGTATACATAAATGAAACCTACGATATAGTATGATAAAGAAGTAATACCGAATAAGTTTAGAATAAGCAGGCTGTACCTCTGCTCCTGTCAATCTCGTATTAAACAAATTTGGTAAACTGCGTTGATTAAATAGCAAAGCTACGATGTGTTTCAGACCCATGATGTCGATTCTGTTACCGAACACTTACAAGTATGTTTGCAACCAAATAATGTTTACCTTTTGATTAAATTTGATTAATTCGAAATGGTTCAGGAAAAGGCTATTTCTGTCATTGGTGAGAACGTTCTAATGTATCGCTTGAGACGATTGATTTAGCGATGTCATTGTCCGTTCAAACCAAGTTCTAAACTGAGGGTTTTTGATATAACAGAAAGGAAGGAAGGAAAGTAATAACAGTGGGTGTTTTCGATTTGAATAAAATGGCAATACGGTATAACAGAGGTGCCGGTTTTGCGAATTGTTATTCTATACTACATGTAGCACATAATAGCCTTATAACCGGTAGCCATCAGTGTGCTGACATGGACGAACTATCTATCAACATTCCGGTTGATTAAATGTATATTGAATACATTTAGAGACAATCGTGGCATTAATATATTACCGGTTATGTCTATTTCAGCCTTTATAGTCATATATCAGACTATATTTAGCGTATTGCCAACAGTGATTATGTGCTTATCGTAATTGGGTCGGTCATCTAGATTGGACATTTGACGCATGAAATACTAGTCGTCCTGCCATTCACTCAACGTTGCTGAGTAGAGACGATTCGTTTCCTTACCATTCCACAGAAAGGAGGCCAGTGCATGGTTTGCACTTATATGTACTTTACATGTCAACTAGCTATTTTCTCCGTTTTGTTAAATGCGTTTATTCTGTCCGTTTTTGCATCCTTGGCAACGTTATTTTACGTATTGTATGGACAGTAAATAAAGGTGTGTCATTAATATAAGTTACGTACTGAATTTAAATTCTGCACATTAACTTGACTCAATCTCTACTAGTCGTTTGCTAAATAGAATTGGTGGATGTATTATAGTTTTTAAGTTGTCTCAGATGTTAGTAAATTCCTCTTCAAATAAGGTTGCCAGTTCAAGATACCTACTTAAAGTATAAAACCGAACGAGTATACATCATGATTCGTATTTTCGAACAGTTTCATAATTACCCATCGAATGGTGTGTTTATAAGACGTTTTGAAAATACAGAATGATTGTTTCAAGAAAAATAACAAAATGCAAAAGTCATTGACATTCATTTTAAATGTGTTCTTGTTACATTGGTTTCTAGTATTGACACATCATCTATCGTTCCGTTTCAAATTAACAAGTTTTCATGAGTTTTTCTACCATTCTCACTAAACGAGTCACCCAACGGTAATGGCTGTTTATGTGACTTACGGCCTCATTGAAACAGTTAACGAATGTAGACATTCTCGATACAAGATATAATTAGAAACGTCGCGCCATATCTGATACGCGTTAATAATCGTTCTTTTCTCAAGTCGACGAATTTTGAAACATCTTAGAAGACTATTATGATATTCGTAAATGCATGAACGCTTATCGCAGAATATTGAATTGAGATAGATTGAAAATATCTAAAACCATTTATTTCTTTGACTTAAAGAGGCACATTATTTGGCGGCAGTAATAAATTGCATCCCATGTACAATTTGCATCTCCGGTTAATTTAAAACATGCGCTTTCTCTGTGAATTTGATGTTTTGCTAATAAATTTGCTCAAGTGACAATCAAGAATAATCTGTAACCAATTTTTTAAGCTACATAAGTCTAAATTACTTTTTTATGCAAAACTTGTAAAATGTTCGACCGTGCGATTTATCTCCTATTGCTATGGCATTATTTGGACAGAGCCATTGGCAATCCTTACACAAATGAAAGGTTGTTTGGTCTTTCAAAAAATGTTATACCCTTTTGAAAACCCCTTATTGATACTTTCTTTGTACAGTATGACAAAATATGGTTTCCAAATTATTTGCATTTAATTACATAACTAACTACTTCATGTACGCATACCCTCAATCGAACTCTTGACGTTTTAATGAAATCCTGCATAAAATCACAGTTTTTGTCGGAACTACTGTCAGTGTTACATTGAAAGCGTACGTTGTTTACGTTACTTGTTTACCTAGAATAATATTAATAATAACGACTTTATTTATTGTTGATTACATATTTGACAGTTAAATTTTCAATAATATCCACTGAAAAGAAGAAACAAAATAACATGATAAACAAATAAAAATAAATACCCCCCCCCCCCCTCCCCAACATAGGCAATATATACAAAACATATTATATATTGTTAATTGCAAATAATAATATACAAGTTAAATAGTTCCTGCGGCCAATTGTTTTACAGACCAGTCTTGTGAGAGACATTTTTTTTAAATTTTAGAATCTAGAACTTTTTAAAGTGTTAATAAGGCTTGATAAAAAGGTATGAGGGAATCGGACAGGGGAGGCAGCACACTTTACCAGCTGAGCAAAGACTCGCATCAGTAACATCACAACACATGTACAGTGAGCAATGCCTTCACGTAAGTCAAAGAAACAAAAAGTCCAAGTCCCCGCCGAAAAATGCGGAAATTTACAAACCTCTCTGATTTAGTGGGCTTACGTGTGTTTGGGTATATTTATTTAGTATAATCAAAGACCTAAATTACATATGTAATTTAGGTCTTTGGTATAATTTACCTAAAATTGGTGTAATTTTCATTATTAGTAATTCAAATGCGTAATATAGTATATTTACGACAAATAGTTTATTAAATACAAGTATTTGCGTAAAAAACGTTCATACTTGTACATTTGGGTTAATGGGCGCACGCAGAGCGTAAGAATGTAAAGAAAGCGATTCTCACGACGTAAAAATAGTATGGCAACGCCGGTTCGAAATGATACTGGGCCGAGTCTTGCCGAAAAGCTGCTAGTTTACGTTCATTTAGTCATCACTGGTCATTAAAATGCACAATATAGTTAATCAACCCCATATTGTTAATTAAATATAAGTATTTGGGTAAAAACGTTACTATTTGGGTAAGATTTGGTTAACGAGATACTTTGTAAAATTAATCACATGTCCATTACAGTGGTATCGCGCATAGGTTTGTTAAGTGAAGATACTATCGGGCCAGTGTGAAAAGTTTGAATTTGATGTTTTTTGACTTAAAAGTGTTTAATGTATTGGCTGTTCTGATATCTCCAGGAAAATATGCCATAGCTTTGGTCCAGCATAAGAGATTGAATTGCATACGAAGTATGTCACTTTCATTGTATATACAATGGTATGATTTGCTCTTTGGCGATGGAGTGACCGAAACAATACTGGGTTATTATTAGACAATTTGGTTGAACTCAAAACATGATGATTCAAAACAAGTGAAGTAATGTAAGTGGACTTTAGCCATTTCCAATGACATCACGATTTAAGTTCAACATATACTTAGGCAAAGTGTGCTTTACAATATGGTGTGTCTAGACAATTTCGATATTCATTTATATTTATCACTTTAAGATGAGAAATACGTGCTTACATCAAATTATCAACAGTCTACCCGGAACATTTGTTCATTATAGTATGCTTCGTGCACTCTTTTAACACGAGAGTGATACATTTGTACTTAAAATGCTCACATTAAGAATCCTATTAAACAACGCTAAACATAACACCATTGGTAAAAGTATCTGGTTTCTGTCAAATACTTTTAAAATTAATTTCCGGTGCGGTGTCTGTCATGTATCACGTCTGTTGAATGCGTACTTCTACATCCAATTTGAAACCTTATCACATAATCAGCTCACGTTACTAGATAGATGTCTTGTACTCCCTTAAAGACATGATTCAGACAATTTCTACCTTTAGACGGTCATGTTATCTAAGACATTTGATATGTCCTAAGTGCAAAAAGGTGAAATTGTTTAGGACATTATCCCCACACTGTTACATTTTTCGTAAGCGAATGTATTATAGAACGCTCACTGATACAAATGCGACAATCAAATTGAGCAGAGAGTATAAGTAGTATTTTAACAGAAAAAGGATAGGCGTAAATAAGCTTGGTTACAGAAAAAGCACGTAATTAAGAACGAAAGTCAATGGATCAACCACCAAAATGAAATGATAATAAAATGAAAAAACAATACAAAAGAAAACACCGTTTAGTGCATTTCATACTACATTGTATATGAGAGGACAACATTGTGAGTGATATGGTTAAATTAGCAACAATCTGATGTTTGTTGGATTCTTAATACAAGATTTGAAAAAGGCATGACACGTATCATTGGTATATCGACGGTGCCGAATCAAAACCCCGTAGCTCAATTTTGGCGCGAAAACCTTTTTTGCAGCATCTGCATCTACTAGACGTCCCGCGTATTTCTATCTTGTCGCCATCTAAGTAACACGATTAGCTATTTAAATGACGACAAGACAGATTGTGACAACACTAAAATGAATTTTAAGACAAAAGCTATGTGAAAGGTTGGTTTTAATCCCATTAAATGTTTAAGATGTACAAAACGATTTCCACAACATAATTGTTGACAATACCATTTTGGTACCACGGGTACGAATCAGACTTGGTGCGAATGAGATTTCGTTTCTGACATTCTGTTGAAAATGAGTGAAAGTCGACTTTATTGTACATGAACGTTTATCATGTGTATAAAATATGTTTTCCGTGCTCTTTAATCACATGATCTGTTATATATAACTAGCAATTGCCAATGAACGTTCCACCATGTATCTTTATCTATATGCGCGGTTTCTCGTCAGCCATTTTGGTGGTCAGACAGCACTAAATTCTAAGTTACCTCTAGTAACAAAAATTCTTATCTCCCTTGCTATATTATTTTTTTCTGCCGACATCAGGGTTTTGTAAATAAAGGGAACATTTTTAAACATCATTAAAATATATCAGATTATTTATGAGCAACAAATATTGTAGAATTTTGTTAGTTTTATTTCCATTCACTGTATTACGATACGGGACTACTACACACTTTTGTCAGTCGATTAGGGCTGACAACAATTTGGAATGGCTAAAACCAATGCAAGTACGCAATACCGTTTTGCTGAATACATCTGGCCGCGGCCAGATGATCGCTTATTAATAACTATAACTATAATTTTTTGATAATATACAATCCATTTCCTCCTTCAAAAATATTTAAAATAGGTGTACGTACAAACTTATTTCAATGCCGGATACACTGGCGCCGGTACAATATGATTTTATTATAGACATGCCAGTGCCTACGATACAATCTGCAATATGCAAACCTTGTTATAACTGATGTATAGTTCGACGTCTATCAGTAGGTAAACTTCTTAGCAAATTTAGATTATATCTTTTATTTCTATGAACATTGGTATCGAAAGTGTGACTCCTTGCGTTTGAGGTATACATATTTTTATAATTATCTACATTGTTTTCTGTCTGGTGAATTGTTTTCATTCTTGGAGCACACAATCAAGAGAAAAAAGTGAAGGCTTGAATTCAATATCGCCAAACTTATAACAATATTTATGAATATGCAAAGTCGGGCCGGTAGAAATCTAAACCAAAACTTATTCATTAACATAAAACATTGATGTACAAGCATCCACATTCCGTTATGTTGAATGATGTTATCCTTCAACTCATTTCCGTCGTTTGAAAAGGAATTAGAAGAAATTTCACTTTTGTGTACTGAAGATACCCGATAGACATTATAGTCTTAAGGCGTATGGTGACTTGCATGCATTAATTGATATCTGTATTTAATACATTTAGCTTTCATAAACGACGCATACTACTTTTGTTCATGGCATGTTGGTCATGTCTTTTAGCATAATCATTGACGGGTTGATATACGTTCGCTTGTTTGTGACAAAACTTCACACATTTATCTGGGACTACAATTTGAAGCCTCGGGGAGAATCGAAAACCATTGGGAGAAAATAGCTGTACTTGCCGATGAGGAATTCGTCTGTCGTACTTAGATGTAAAAATACATTTGTAGTTGGTTGAATTTACTAATTTAATCATGTTTTTATGTAAACGCAGTGTCAATGTTGCGGTACGATAGTTCGTTAGTATTCATAAGAGATATCAATGGAATGACAAAATCTATCTAATGTTGCAAGTAATTGCGTTGCCTTCTGCGATTACGTTAATTACCTTCTCGATAATTACTTTATTACGTTCGCCAAAACACTAACGAGATTGAGACTTTTAACAGTGGTGAAATGTTTCCAGTAATTGAGAGTAATCGAAATGGTTTGTGTTTTAGTTTCATTAATGTCTGCTTACTTATGCAATGGGTTAAATTGTAAAGATGAAAAACATATCGTCTTAATGATAGCTGACGTGTGAAGAGATATTTGTGCATTCCCTTAAAATATAATGATGTATTAATAAGATGTATAACTTACGGAAATAATGAGATGTCGAAATAAAATACCAACATGAAAACATGAACGTATTAAAATGAATATTAACGATATCCTGTAACATTGGCCTCCAGTATTCAAACCTCATCTACATTGTCTATGTTAACTTCGTTTCAAACTACAATGTACCATACATAAATGAGTATTATGGTCTTTTACAACAAATTTCAGCTGAAAAATTCAACCCGACATACTGGATGAAAATGTTAGTTACGGCCTCATTAAAGAGGCGCTCCCTATAACTTTGGTCGTTTAAATCTTTTCAGGAATATCATACATTAAATGAGAATCATAATTACTTAAACTCCTCAAATCTTCAGCAAAAAGCTCCCAACAATAACCGAGAAAACATGAAAATATATTTCCATAACGAGCCAAAATAGTCACGAGTTGTTTCACTTTGACCACATAATAATAAATCGCTGGAAGCGATAAATTATTATTGGTCATTTTACCTTATTTTTGACATTATAGAGACATATTTGGGCACACTTTCTTCTGACAAATTATGATAATTGATAGTGCTCGGTACATTTAGCTCATTTAATGTGATAGTAGAGAAAAATATGGTTCTTATAGGGAATGCCTCTTTAAGACAGATAATGGATTTTAATAAAATCGATACAACATTGAATTAGAAACGCCGTGACGCTCGTCTTTTTTTGGAACGCAATTTGAATTTTTCTTTACCATATGAGATGCGTTGAATATCATTTAGTTTCTACTTTCCATGATTGTTTTTTAAATCGTTTGTGACGTTTATAGCTTTCTTAAAAGAATGAAAGCCGAACAAGAAATATTATACGATAGATGTAAATTATCCACACTATTGTCTCGCAGACGTAAAGATTTAGTGGATGGAATAACAGTTGATAACTAATCTGAAATTATATGGCTTACTCGCTATCAAAGTACGAAATGTATTTTCACATAACTATTGGAATAACTCATTTGCATTGTGAATTGTTGATTTATCATACTATTTTAAATAGATAGTATAATGATAATTAATGATCAAATTCGTTCTATGGACAGAAACTATGTATATATCACAGAATTGAACTACAATGGATCTTTCTTTCTAAACCATTGTGTGTTGTTAGCTGAATCCATCAAAGAAGTGCCCTTGT
This sequence comes from Spisula subtruncata, assembly GCA_963678985.1. Taxonomy (NCBI): domain Eukaryota; kingdom Metazoa; phylum Mollusca; class Bivalvia; order Venerida; family Mactridae; genus Spisula; species Spisula subtruncata. The sequence continues at coordinate 41,599,001 of OY787662.1, read as the reverse complement.
TAAATTAGACAAATAATAACCCCAACCTAACTAAGCATGACATAGTATTAACCCTATGTCAATAAAATTAAAAGCCACTCCTCATGATACGCGACGCTACGCTGCGAAATAGCACATTTGAACACCTTGTACTTTAATCAAATTGAGGTCTGTCCTTAATGACACCTTTCTCTATTGTTTTCTATTGTGTCGTTGTTTCAGGATCAATATATTTACACATTATGTAATTGTATCGTTCTATGTACATATTGTTGTTTTCTACCGTATTATGCGTAAATAGATTGAGTGCATAATACGTACACCAAGAAGTATCTAACATATCGCTGCCACTTACGACCTTTTGAGAATATTGCATATTTGAAATCTACATTAAAAGGCGCTTCTTATGAGCCTATTTTCATGTAGATAGAAAGTTGTCATATTGACTAAACTGAAGTTGAAAATATTTATTTTACCATAAATAAAAAGTGTTAATCAGACCGTTTTTCTTGTTTTCTCAAAATATTGATTTTGTAGTTACGGTCACTTTCTTATTCTAAGCCAGCGATACACTGTGATGCTATTCGGCAGTAGCCATTTATTCAGGGGAAAATTGAAGTCCATGCAGGGACGACTAACAAACGTATTAAATAACAAATACAGGTTCTTGTATCAGTTCAAAGTTTCTTGAACAGTCTTGCAACAACAAGATAAGTGTAGAAAAGATGTTAAGATGTGTAAGAAATCTTACAATTAACGATCGTTTGGGTGTAATGTAACCCAATACAGCTATATATGCTCAAACAGTTTATTTGACAAAAAACACGACCAGTGACGCATTATATATCATTAAAATACCAATTAAGAAGATTTTCCAATTCTTAATATATTACGTTACTTCAAGGATAATTATTTTGATAAAGGCTAATCGTGCGTCATTATATTGGCTGTGAAGTACAAGAACACAGCTATCAGCAGGCAAATACAGGTCGATTTGAGGTTAAATTTCGCTGCTTCTACTGTGAACATTATTGTGTTTAAGTTTCTCTATCACATAAATATATATCGTTCTTGTCTACTGTAATTCAATCTAAGATTCCTAGCACAGAGATTAAAAGTTATTGAGCTGCTACGCAATAGTAAGTAACGATCAAAGTCCACAAATATAGAAAATCTCGTACGCAACTACATGTAATAGAAAGTTATTGAAGTTGAATGTTAAGAGATTATTTCCATGGAACGATGGTTACAAATTTGCATGATGTAGCATTTATATAAATTGCGCTGAAATATGAATGGCTTTATAGTTAATGGGTAAATACGTCTTATAAGGCACGTGTTGGACATCCTATTACGGCAGCATAAACGTCCTAGATGATCTATCAAACCCACACCATTATCATGTCTGCACTCGTCTGTAGTTTGATTGGCAAGTCTATCATTCAAAGTTAATATATTGACAGTGTAGCAGACACATTTCGATATTTTAAACTTACGTTCCTTTATCGTTAAATGGTGTAATATGCTGAACATTTGTTGCATATCATACACAGTGACTGAAGATTGTTATACGACTATGGCAATTTCCTCAATGTACTGTACATACTCGTTGGTTCTGATGGAATTGTTTTTTTACCAAAACCACGAAATTTCGTCCCATCGAAATAAATGATTTTACAGTATTTGAATAATTTTCATATTCATCAAAATATCTGATCTGGAATCCATAGGCATATTAGTACGAAATCCATGGACATATTGCTAGTCGTACATTCAACTCAGCGACACGAGCCTTAACCGTTTCATTCATATTTGGATTCAATGCATTGTTTCCTCGTGTTTGCAACTACAGTATAATTAATGTACTGATTACACATTTTCCACAAAATTCCATTTAACTCGTTTGCACAGTTACTAAATTTCTCACGTGCTAACTTTCCTTATTTCATCTCCAACATATCATATTTGCTCGTACAGTGCAGTTATCTGTTCAAATGCATATGTTTTTCATGATGATATTTTGTTTAAGACGTATTACAATTTTCTCCAAATATGTAAACGACACAAAACGCCGTTTAATGTTAATATTTCTACGATCTCGTATACTACACGACAAAAGATATACATTAGTCACGGAGTATCACTTGCAAGAGAACTCCTTTAAACTGTTAGACGATTTGAAAGAGAGGGTGTTCCTATTCAGTTCTTCCATTTTATCAAATAAGTCGATAAGTCGTTCAGTTGTTAATGCCTTCTATATTATGTTCATGTTTAATAACTGCGTCATAATGCAGAAGCCTTGCATGTGCATTCTTCGAAGCCTCATGAGACTCTGTATTAAGAATGTTTTTAAAAAAATACAGGCTTATAATAGTTGTACCACTAACCGAGATATTAAGTGTGTACTTTGGGAGAATGTCATGATCATACCTCGATAAAGCAACCCTTGATAATTCGCCCGTTGGATTCATTGTTGGTCTGAACTATTAGCCGAACGTTCGTATTACACAATGTATTGACAATATTGTACAATGATAAGGTCAGATTGCTATCATAATACACACGAAAATGATTTAGCATGCGCATAAATTGGTCAAAAATAAATATTACATGTGCCTCACAATTATTAAAAGCCAGACGCATATCAATATGTCAATACTCCGTTTCTTGTTTATGTTTATCTGCAATTGCTGCACTGTACAATGTATGCACCTTATTGTCTATATTTCCGAATTCGTCTATCAGAAACTTTCATATGAATATACTATTGCACTAATACGTGTATAACTGTTCCAATACAATTTGTCCTCTAAGTCATATATATATGAGCCGTTCTCCAGGAAAACCGGGATTTTTGACAAAATTGTGAAAATATTGATGAATATATGGTTAGAAAGAAGAGACTCTTGTGAACATATTCTGAAAATTTGAACAAATTATTTTACATGTATACACCTACAAAGTTTTAGACTTTTTAAACCAACCACTACCGCGTACTTTTTGAGTGACGTCGTGAACGTCATTTTGTACGTTTTTGACGCAACGTTAACTGGTATTTCAAAGATCCAGTATCTGATAAATTTTTGACGTAAACTTTTAAAATTGTGGCACATTATAGAATCATATTCTTATTTTAATAAAACGTCTCCAATCTGTGAGTGTTTGCTTACAGAGAACAATTGCAAGTGTTTTAGCCACTTAACCCTTGATTTCCTTGATATGTGTACTTTTTAGAAAACGATCACCATAGCAACGACAGAAGTTATTTTTACACAATTTTAAAGAAAACTTGAAGCTAATGGATGGTACTATACTATCCAATTACTTAAATATGAAATTAAAGGACACGAGTTTTTTCTCATTTTAGACATTTTTCTAAATCTTATTGCATAATTACAATACAATGCCATTAAGCCCGGTTTTCCTGGAGAACGGCTCATATAATTGTCGTATTGTTCTGTTTATTATATTTTACAACTCACAAGAACAGTTGCAAATATCACCATAAAATTATATTCTTGGTTGGTGATTTGTCGAGTAAAATCATTTCTTATTCTGGTCTATTTAACCATTTTATGCAATCTTAAGATGCATACTATTGTTCGCTTTTTCTTGTCGTGTAGCAGATGCGACATGTAGTTTCCCTAAAATAAAGCCGATTTTATGTTAACTTTTTACCGTTCGGTATTATCAAATAGCAATTTAGAAAACAATTACCATTTCATAACAACGACAGCGTCTGGATAAGACAGATTGTTTAACGCCTGCAATGTGCTTTGATAACTAGAAAATAGTGAACGAATATAACACAAGCGTAGCGTAATCTATTTGACAACCAAGCCAGTGAAAATGCCATAAAAAATATAGGCAAATTATCCGTAAATTGCGTGACTCTTCAAAATTGATAATTTAACTAATAATCCGGAGAATGTTGATTATAGACAATTTTGACATAGTAATCTAACAATGTTGATACATGTATCTGTTAAATATTTACAACCAAAAATCATTCTCAAATATGACACTACGAATTAAGACAGCCAGACACCTCACACAAAGTAACACTCAACAAGAGCAGCATATCTGAACAAATATCGAAGAAGCCTTGTGCTGAGCGACGATTTTTGCAAAAGTCATATACAAAATGGATACAATTAAACAAAAAGGTACAGTGACAAAAGTCGTTCTGTAATCGTCTTATGATTTAAAAATAACATAAAATAAGTTTTTCAAACTTATCTGAACACCGCTGTAAAAACAATCTCTTATTATTACCCTTTCTGACATCTCCCCGAATGAGAAATTCCATGTACTGTAAGAGCAAACATAATTTAATCATGCTTCCCTTGTCTGATAACCAAGAACTCATGACTTCATTAAAGCATACGACCTCAACATCACTTAAAATTCCTCGTATGTCATGTAACACAATTAGGTTAGTGTTGGCGAAATTGGTATTGCTGAAATCTTTACAACTTGGTTACAGCTATTATCAAATACTGAGAAATATCATGTCTGATATGTTAGGTTATGAGTCGTATTGAAAGGAAAATGGTATGAGGAAATCGGACAGGGAAGGCCACAACACAACTACACTGAGCAATGACACACAAAAGCCAAAAAAAAATTAAAAGCCAAAGTCCCAGTTGAACAAATGTAGGATGACGGAATTTTACAAAAAAACAATTATGGAGTAGCGGTGAGTCCATGAGACCGAATGAAACGCAGCATTTACTTTGCGAAAATGAAATAATACAAGTAATCCTAATCCAGTTACTTTGGGAAAGTATTACTTCCAATCTGCTAGTTAATTGGTTTTTTCTTTACTTTTCAAATGATCAGCAAAGGCGCGATGACTTTGGTTATTTTCAAATAACTACTCGGTTACAGTGTTTCTTGCTTAAATACTTGAGTGTACTTATGTTATGAATAATATATAAGGTGAATAATATATAAGGTACTTGCAGCACTGGTTACACAATCCATACTCGTGTGTATATAATGATGTTTCTATTTACCAGACTGGGTCAATAGCAGTATCGGTGTTGACGCTTGGTGCCATTGATGTTGAACGTTACTTCGCCATAATTAATCCATTAAGACGGTGTTTAACTCCATGGCCAGTTACACGTCATATGGGTAACGTTTATCAAAAATCATGTCGCCTATATCCCGAGTACGTCACCAACTACTTGCAGTATTGTGGACAGACATTACCATATGAACAACAACAATATTATCAGATATTTCTTATGGTGATGTTGCACGATGTTCCAATATGTCTTATGTTTTGTGCCTACACAACAATTGCTTACCGTCTGTTGAAAGACGCGTTTCCAGAAAAGACGTGAACAGTCGTCTTAACGCTGGTGAGTATATTTCCGTTACACATAACACATATCATAAATGTGCACCGGTATATAAATATGTCGATTAAACGTGCTTTATCTTTATAACATTTGGTCTTACCTAAGACATATTTGGCCAATGCATGTAATATTATATGATAGTTATTAATGACAAATGCATTCAATTGATGTTTTACGATATCTGATCTTTTTATTTTGGGTTATATGTGTCCGTCGGCGTTTCATAAATATGCATTCCTGATAAAATCCGGAAGTGCATGTACAAGTGTCCTCGATCATAAGGGAGAATAAAAATGTAAACAATAACAATCATAACAATGAAGCTAAATATAGGTAAACAAACCCCAACTTTTGTTTCTCGACCACTGTGTTATCGAGATGACAATTGACTGACGATGAGTTTTAAATGAATGTATGTTGATGCATCCACCATTTCACGTGACCAAACATTAAATACCTCGTGCACCAATCCGTCGATACATCGTATAGTGCGGCCGAGATATGATGACGCAATAGCATTGAAAAAACGCCACCGGTTGGATCTGTTCATATTCAAAAGCGGATATGCTAATGAATCTTGCTCATCTAAACGTTTTTTTCTGTTATTTCGAATAGTTTGCACAGTCTTTGTTTGTAAAATTAATCCTGTTTTTTGAAATCTCTAACAAATCAAGCGTCGATTGACCCTGACCGCCAATGTTCAACTCCTTTATGTACTCAATGAAATCGTCGCCTAATTAACATTTGTCAATTTTACTGTGTCATATCTAGGGCCCATTATATATTTTAAGATTTGTTTTTCGTGCTATGGTTTAATGCATCTTGTTATTTAAATGTGAGTAAACCATTTATAGCTGCTATCGCTGGGTTAACATAGCAAACATTATCACTTTCGTGTAGAAAACTATTACTGTATTAATAGAGTTATTCGGTACAATCACGTGCACTCGATCTGATAAGTGGTTTTATTATAAAATGATAAATTATTTCGAAATATTTTTACTAAAATCCAGAAATGATATCTTTTTTTCTTTATATAAAACGAAGGAATATACACAAAAGACACCATTTAAACACACGATGTACTTGAAATAATAAGTTGAGTCTTGTTAATTGAAAAAATGAGGCGATTTGGAACATCATTTTGAAAATAGAGATTAGTTTTCAAGGTTTCAGAGGTTTGACTGGGTGATTCCATTTGCATAATTTCAAGTGTTTACCAAATGTACGTTTACTCGGACAATAAATGACAGAGCAGAAAATTAGAAAGATATTAAGAACCATCAATAACAAAAGGAACACACAATATACATACTTAAAAAACTAATATTTTCAGTTGTGTGAACAAGACATTTGATTTGCAACAAAAACGTTAATTGGTTATTTTACAAATAGTGATTACATAGCATACATCAATTAACCATGTTAAAACACTCGAGTCAAGCTATTCAGAGTTAAAAGTACACGATCAACGTACCTCTTTACCTAGAATTCCTGATTTATCTTACCAATAAAATTAAGTTATATAGGTAAATGTAAACATAGATCTAAAACCCAATTTCTACCGATAATTAATGCAGTATACGAGTATTCATTTATTCCAAGTGTACTGTTATTATACTATCATGGTAGCAAAGTGGATCCTTACCCTAATTTCGTCCAACCAAGACGTAATTCGTTAGATAAAAGTGGGCTCATTAACTTTATTTTACAACATTATTACACCTACCTACCAAGCCTTCGTCATTTGTTCTTCAAATTGGTTTGTGATACATGTTTTATGAACGCAAATCAGTGAACAGGTCGTCAATCCCTGAACCATGAACATGAACCATGAAACAGGAAATTATTGTCATCAGGTTCATGTTTAAGTGCGGCTTGCACTTATTATAATTATATTTATTTCCGTTTGGCTACTTCCGCTTTGGTCGTTTTGACCGCTCAGTTCTAATTATGAACATTATGTATCAAATAGTACTCTCAATATTGAGGAAGATTTTGGATCGTGGTATTTGCCGACCAAAATCAACTGACGTTGTTAAAGTTGCATAGACGTAACGAAACAAATATCAAATCTAAGGTCGACCAACAAAGTTACGTGTTAAATGAACGATGTTCTAAACTCCATAAAACATTCAAAATTCGTATGGCTTAATAGAGTTCACATGCCTTGATTAAGTATTATATTATTACAAAAGCAACCAAAATGTAGAAGAAAGTTCAAAGAAAATCATGAGAGGCAACTGACCTAAACTTGGATGTCAATGTTTCCCAGAATCTTATAATAAAGTGTTCTTATTGTACCATCTAGTCAACATAATTATGTCTTAACTAACATAAAAGCGTGGTAATCCCGTGTCGTGCTGTTACCGGTATTTCTCTCTGATGGTGTCAACATCCGGCACAGCTTGATGAGGTAAGAATTGCTCTTTTCCATTTCCATTCCCGACTATAGTACTTATTTTATTACTACTTACCGCAGACGATTTCCTTAATGTGGTATTTGGGAATATTAACTATCCCATTAATGTGTTAAAGTTTCGTTACTATTCGAGCTCGTAAATAATCAAACTTGGCTGGTTTACGACAACATATAATGTTGTATGTCATCTGAAGAAGTGGCTTATTAAATTTATTTGTGAACCGATGGTTGTCAACTTATTATTCCAGGTCAATATAAAAACAGATATATTTATTGCTACCCTGTGAATGGTTTGTTCGAAGGAACATAGTGTAAAACTCTTCGGAAAGAATAATTCAGTATATATTTCTAAATGAGTCTGAACAATCCCTATTCAATCTTCATCGTCAGCTGTTTCCAGGAAATATTATTGTACAACTATTTCAAACACCCATTACAGTTATTATCTTTAAGCATTATTTGATTATCGATTATGAATATACATTGATGTAAATTTTAAATCTGATTAAGATTTACTATTGATAACACTTAATTTCAATGCATTTAATTATTCATCATTAAGTACTTTAGTACTTCGCGTTTTTAGCTTCATATGATATAAATAATATATCATTCGTTGTCAATTGATATATTTATGTTAAACTCGTTCTGGAAAATTATTATACTCGCCAAAGGCTCACTGAATAAAATTTACAAATCCCGTTTATATAAATTTATATTAATTGACAACTCTTGATTGATCCTCTATATGGTATATGAATTTGAGTATACAAAATTGACAAATGTAATAGAAATATAAAAAGGTTAAACACATTTTTGAATGACACGTTTACTAAGTGTGTTCACAATAAATTCTAGGAAAACAGCATTTCTTAGTATGCCGCTGTACTTGAAAAAAGTAAAGATGTTTATACACTAATTATCAACGATTTATGAAACCTGATATGCGTTTTGCTATTTCTCCATACAAGCTTTTTATATGATTGATGAAATGTTTGGTCCGTTTCATCAAAGATAATTTATGTTCTGTGTCTTGAAGTCGGTTTCGGTATAGTGTATAATCATAACACATTAATAATTAAAGTGCTGATCGTAATAATGTAAGTATTATTATGACTTGTTTTAAGAAAATAACGTGCATCGATAGTGAACTGTAGTTTTTATGCTGATTTGTCCGGTACGAATTATCAGAAGTTTATGTTACTGACCTACTATCGTTACTGATAAATGTGCTGTTCGGTCACTGTGGGTAGCAGTTTGGTAATTTGTTGTAATCTTGTCGTTGGAGGTCATGTTGAGTGGCTTGATTTCGAAGTTTTGGTCATGGTATTTAGGGAATCCATGGAGTCGTAACTGTGTCAAGTTTCGTCACTTTAGATTTTTGTTTTGATATTTTATGTCGACGGATTTTGCTATGGTTGTATGGTATTTGGAGTATGCCGGGGACAGAAACTAGGTAAAGTAACATTTACGAATAGTTTGGTCACATATGAAATTATATTACCAATTACATTTGTGTTATGTGGATCATTTAGTTTTTTTGTGGTCGGCAGGTTAAGTTTTTCTGTCCGATGTCTTCGTATCTATTTCCTGGAAGTCAAAAAAGTATGTTAATCAACAATTTATGAGTCAGATACTCTCCAAATTATTTTATATAAGCAATATGCTCTGTTACTTGTTGGGTCCATTTTGAATGATAAAGATGTTCCTCAACTATTACTTTCGCATGGTCTGAGGTAGATACTATAAACAAGAAAAGTATAAGTCTGCACCAACATTAATTTAATTACACAAAACAATATAATAATCATAGACTGATACAATGTGCAAAAAGCGGTATCATTGTCGTAATTATCCTAAACAATAAAAATATATTATATGTTGCCTTCTTATGCAGTCAGTTAAGGAAGGGTATGCACTAAACCTGAGACGGGCATATACTCTTTTGAGCAAGCGCATTCGCCTTAGGAAAGGCAATGAGTTTGAAGTAAGCATGTATATACGTATGATTGTATGCGCATATACCTGCATCGATAACTTCTGTCGCGATATCGTTGTTACAGACATTCTGTTGCATGGACAAACATTATTTATATATAATCAATATAATATTTATATATATGACTATTATAAGTGACCAAATGTGGGAAACACAGTTTAGGATCAAAAATAACTTTTAGAATCTGACATGGAACATAAAATGAGATTTAAGTTACCTTAAAATAAGAGTAAGCAAGTATTCAACATTTTGTTAACATAAATCATTGCATACTTACCAGAATACCTGTTTGAAAACAAACACACTGAAATTAGACAAATAACACAACATAACAACTGTTGTCGTTTAAGAATTGGTGAAATTCATCAGAATTGTAATGCCGGTCTACTGAATACAAGCCATAAAAATCCTCTTGAACAGATGGAATTTATGGTGCGTCTATTTAACGTATATATTAATCAAGTCAACATATCGGTGAAAAGTCGAACAGATATAAATACGTATTGTCAGTATCTCGACGTATGATGAAAACATGTGAACAATCTCCGTGGTGATGTACAATCAGACACGAAAATATTTCAACATTTTACAAGCTCAATGAATAGATTCTCCATGTCTTAATAATATATGAGTCTTGGATCTCAATTCAATTATTTTCCTAGAGCACGTCGCAAATATCTCCAACATTTCATTGAAAACAAATCACTAAGATGAATACAAAATGTACGAAATACAAACACGCGCATTGCACGTTTTGTGCGCTGTGATTCGTAGTGGTTTTGATAATGCGTATCGCTGTTAATTATTAATTGACAGTTTGATGTACCACTCGATGCACAATCTTTATTCAAAACGTATATCAACACAGTCATCCATTCAATGTTAAAGCAAGTGTTAGTGTGAATGGAATACTTATCCATGTAAATGGGTTGTCACAGAACACCCCGAACATTTTGAATAAGTTTGTACAGTTCAGCTTCAGTCGAATATTGATATATCTTTGATGCAACATTTACTAGTTTATTTATATCAATTACGCTAGTTTACTAATCCATACTTAACACGGTGATCTTTTCGATCCGTTTGTATTATTCCAGTTTTGTCTTGTTGAGAATGTATTCATTGAATATATTTCTGATCTTGTTTGTCCGTTCGTACGAGTCACTCGGAAGTTATACATCTGTGCGGGAGTCTTAAGTTGGTCCTGGAATGGACTGTGACAACGACTGAATGTTGCACGGAACTCTTGTCGAAAATAAATAAAGAAAATATGTTCTTATCTATAGCTCTTACAGTATGCCTTTAGATATACATGAAGGACAAAGTTGTTCTCGGAACTGATTTAGCAGTAGCTGCTATACCAATTCTCTATTCAGTTTTATTTTCGAGAGTTATATTTCGTCCTACCATAAAATGCTTGCTGACGTGACATAGGCTTAAGTGGCTGCAAATGACAGCATATAGGACTTTTCCAGCGACAAATGGCAAGTATTCTACCAAGATATACATCAATTGATTAAACACATTCACCATATTCTGACATAACTAAACTAAAACAGAATGCGCATGTTCTGGAACATAGCATGTTAAAACAAGATACATACCACTCATAAAATTGTAGATAATGGGATTCATTGCGCTGTTCATGTAGCACATACCTCGGGAGATCAGAGCGTATGTGATCACCACATAGTCATCCAATGTGTATAACGTTCCGCTAAATCTGAAAAAATATAATATAATATTACTGTATGACTTTAAAGTCGTAGTTTAAATGACATTTTGACAGACATTTTTTTGTTGTCGCGGTACTTAAGCTGTACAATTGCTTCGTAAATGGCACGGTTGAATATGGATTGAAATCCCACTTTCGGTTCAAACTTTTATGTGGGCTGCTTTTATTTCTTGATCAGTCTTGAGAATTCAATTATAATTCTACTCTAAACGTGTTTTTACCCAACGCATTATTTAAGGAATTTCTAAAAATGCCACATTCATCCCATGCATAATTAAAATTTGCAGCATTGGTTGGTTTTTGTAAAAATTATTTGAACATTTTAGCGAACTATTGAGAATTCAATTTCGAGAGTTTTTGACCTAACGCAAAGTTCTACAAATGTCACATATAATCCGAGCGTATTTAGAAGTTTCATCAAATACCTTTTTATAATTTAACATTTTTAGCAGGCTGTCGTTTATGGATAGGGCCGATAATATTGCTTGGTTACCAACCATATTACGCCTAACCGAATTTCGAACTGGCCACTCAATGAAATATTATATTATGCGATCTATGTAATCAATATTTCTAAAGTTGTGATTATTTTCATTCCATGCATTTATCTATCGATTTCAAGAAATAAACAAATACGCATGCATACATAAAATCATTCATGTGGAACAGTTAGTGTAAAATGGCTTACGTGCACGTAGTTCACTTGCACGACATGTTTGATTTTTGAAATTAGGCAAAATGTCTTCTCTGTCGATTGTTTTAATGAAAAGCATTGATACTGGCGAGAATAAGTAATATGGGGCGCGCTTATGCCGTTAGAATTGCGAGTACCAGCACCAAAATCCAGACATGTACGACAAAATGTCATTTTGAAAAAAATCGATATTTATAATAACGTTGGGTTTAGCTCGAATTACAGCGAGAAAATATTTTCTATCAATAAAATTGGAAATTATCGAGGTTTCGATTATTTGTATTTTTCTAAAACTAATTTATAAAAGCATGTGGCCAATCAGAAATTCGTTCAATATATGCATACATCTGACGTCATGAGCGCGTTCCACATGACCCACTCTCACTAATTATAGTTTTGAAAGAAAAAGTCGATCAACAGGGAACAAATTCATAACAATTACGATACTATTCCAAGCTGTGCACGAGGTCAACGTGCAAAACAGTAATTTTTCACCAACTGTTACGCATGGATGATTTTGTACATGAATACGATACACTAGTGCATGGAATGAACAAATAACTCAACCTAATATTTATTGATATATGATATCACATTTTTTAGGCTGGCCAATTAGAACAATGTATTCAACATGTAACTATCAGACAGCTGTTGAGGACAAATTGCTTTATGTAAATTTGTACATTTATATATGTTTAAGAATGATCATGGACGACATGTCTAGGTGTTCCAACACATCTTTACCCCAGTCCGGTAATCCAGTCCTATATAAACTTAGCTTATACTACTTTGGGTACATTAATGAATGCACAAGTTACATTAGGCTACAAGATAGCCTTTATAGAACATAAAAAATAATGGGTACGGAGTGCTTTGATTGTTAACACATGGCAGTTTTTTGTAGTTATGTCTCAAAACGTCACCTTATCTGCAAGTATTTCTAGGAAGAACTTGCTGGATGCATTATATTCCGGAACATGCGTATTTTAACAACTTTGATTCAAGAACTTTCATTTCATATACGGAGAAAATGTGACACTTGCTTTTTGTAGGTATTCAGTGCACTTCACAACAATATATTCAAGGAGATCCATGGAACTGATGTCAAACAGTATAAATATAAAGTTAATGGTGTTTGACAAAACTCTTATGTGGGAACACTCAAGATGTCTTTTCCCGTGTTTGTATTTACAGTGATCATCAGGCAATGTCTTCAGACACCGAGGGACACATCAACCTACTAAACATGAGTACATTAACAAAGATCTGCAAGGTAACAAGTGGATAAGGCATAACGCCGCAAATAATATAAAAATGACAATAAATGTGGGAGATATGCTTAACATTCCAGTCTACCTTATAGTATTTTACTAATGATACCATTCTCTCATCTACCATAAGGGAAACACACAGCATATAGAACATCACATGGTGTGCTCTCAGACAACCAAATGCATATATAGCTTATGAATAAACATGCTAAGAACTCAACAAAAATACGTTTTACTTACTTCAGAATGTTAAAAACGTGTAGTGGAATGTAACAGCATGCAAATAATGCTACAATGGTCATCAACATTTTTGCAGCTTTTCTGTGTGTATTCATATGCGTGTCTTGTCTTGAGCCCACCATTTGTGTTCTTCTGCCTATAACCAAATATACATTTATCATTATAGTCTGTATTTGTTCGTCCTATTCCTTGATAGCGGATAAACTAATGCAGATTAGTTTCGTACAATTAATAAATTGATCATATTTCACATAATATAATTTAGTTAATTATCTATGGACGTGTAATATGATATGGCATATCAGTATGTCACTGGTTATGCATAGAACTCTACAGATTACATTTCAGATTTGCAAGTACAGCCAGTGAAATGACTAACAGAAGTTTATATAGCTTTCTTCATAATCATCGTCCATTTCGTGTGTCTCGTCATATTGACAAACCAGATGGAAATGCGATGGAACATGATTATATCTTTTAATTAAGAATCAATCATATGCTTAGCAAATAACGCTATCAAGTTAGTACGGGTGATTGTTTCATTTGAGAGTTTTCTCGAGGGTACAATCTCATTATCACGTTCTAATAAATTAATCAAATCATTAGTAGATGTTGTGTTAATGTCATTGGTAAATAAACAACTTAGTTAGGATGACAAAATAGTCGGTGAATGGGCAAATTCTCCTTTAAACATTGATATAATCATACATACTATTTTATTATATTAACCGACCACGAAATTCACACTTTAATTTAATATAATCTTTCTGCTTTGATTTGCGTATTGCAATTGTATTAATTAGCAATCCGTCTCATCAAAAGTTAAACTTAATCATTTTAACTTATACATGTATATCCATAATCGATTGTCAAATAATGGTAAAAGAAAATTGTAATAGCTAAACATGAACACTTCCTGGTAAAGGAAGACAAAACAAGGAGTGATCCAACTAATTTATAAATGCTTTCTGCTCGTGATAGACCATGTACTCCACTCTGCGAATATGTGCAATTTCGTTGAAAAAGCTTTGCGCATTTTAGAGATAATATATAGTTCGCATTATATATTGCATGACCCTTCATTTCGAATTATTGATCCTCCCATCCCTGTCGAAAGCGGACATAAATTACAATGGCCTTCATCACTCTACTCGTACAGAATAATCAAATGGCAGTATTTAGTATGCGTTTCAGTTATAGTTTCATTCATGTAGTTACTGGCGGGGTGCAGGGCGACTTTCGAACAATATATTGAAAATTCTGAACATGACTTGGAACTTTTGTTGATCAGGAAGGTACAAATGCCATGCTATGTGGAGCGATAACATACTGACAGGATTGGCTCGTTTATTTTGACACCGAAATAACTAAATGGGAATCAAAATAACGTGCAAACCACTTTTCAAAATTGCTCAGTGCATATAAACAGTTTACATACTAGTAAATATGAATCTGTATTGCTATCGGGCGGGACTATTTAGTTAATGGCACTACTTGGCAAATAATTATAAGTCATTACTTCAAATGGCACGTCCTAATCAATGTGTGTGACCTTAATTTGTTATTCAAGGGCATAGAAAACACTCGGTATATTTTCACGTTAATTACGCGGTTTGATAAACGAGAGGAACGCATAATTCAAAACATTTATTGCAAACAGTTCGTGGTTAATGTTTCTCGAGATCACATTAAGGAAACAATCTGCGGAGAAGAGTAATAAAACAAGTATTATCATCAGGAATGGAAAATGGCAAAGAGCAACTCTAATCTCACCTAGCTGTGCCGGATGTTGACAACATCAGACAGAAATACCCGTTATAGCACGAGACGGGATGTACTATGATTTTATGTTAGTTTAGACATAATTATGATGCCTAGATGGTAAGTGTGATGCGAACAATATATAATATGGTTCTAAGTATTATCCTAGTACTTGTTAAGCTACGTTATGAGTACATTTGTTGTTCAATGTTGTCTTTTCATCATTTTAGTTTCTTTTGCAATACTATTATATTTGGTCAAGGCATGTACAATCTTTTAAGCTTAGATGGTTTTGTTTATTTATAATTTCTTTGTAATACCTTTAAACCAGATAGATTGTTTTTGTGTATGGATTTTGGTTCTTAGTTCTTTTTAAATGATACCAATGGCTCTACCCTAGAACGACATTACGTAAATACGACATTAGTAACGTCAGTTGATTTGTCGACAACTACATGTTGGCTAAAACTGCAAAATCAAAGTATTCTCGACGACGTAAGTACTATTTCATACGAATTGTTCATAATAAGAAAATAACGGTCAACACCACCAGTCACTGGGAAATAAGTATGATTATAGCAAGTGGACACACAGCACTTAAACATTAGGCTGATAATAAATTCCTGTTTCATGGTTCGTGTAATTTTTATTTGATAAATTATAAATCATGTATTTGTAATTGACGAACTGTTCACAATTTGGTTGCATAATACATGTTTTGTAAACTCATTGAATTTAAAAGACAAATTTATAAGGAAGGTTTGACAGGTGTCTATGATTTTGGTTTCAACTTCAGATTGGTCAACAAGAAAATGTCCGATTTTCATCGAAAAAGACTCATAAGAGGCGCCTTGTGATGCTGATTGTGAATATGTATCATCAGTCTCCATAAAGTCGAAAGTTTACCTTTTCATTCTACGCAAGCGATTTATAGGAACTAGTTAGAGTAGAGATCCACATTTCCCCTAGGATAGTATTAATATGGTGGAATAAGAATAAGTAATATACTGCATCAATGTTCGGTTGAAATTGGATTTCTAGATCTATGTTCACGTTATAATACAGAACTTGATTTGATTGGTTATTTATATCAAATTTTTCGGACAAAAACATTTGTAATGTATATTGTGTAATGATAACACTGATTGACACGACATTGCGACCCAGGTGTTAATTGTTTTTAATGTAAGTATGCTTTGCAATCACGATTTTCAAAACAACCAATTATCGTTTTTGTAGCAATTCAAATGTTTATGTAGTATTTGTTGTATTATGTTTATTCTCGTCTGTTCCTTTTGTGCTCTACTGTTCCTATTATCTTTCTAATTTTATTTCCTGTCATTTAACAGTAACAAATGTAACACATTGGGCGCATGTCAATGAGAACACCCAGTTAACCTGCAATTTGAAAATGATGTTCCGAAGCGCCCACTTTCTTACAATTAACAAAGATCAACTTTGTATTTAAATAAGCCTTGGTGTTTAAATGGTGCTTTTTGTATTATTTCTTCTTTCAATGTAGATATCAGGATATATATTTTATTATACTTTCCTTTGAAAGAATATATTAAGTCCAGTTAATCTGAATTTGCTACAGTTACATACGTATTTGAATGTGTTCTTTTCAAAGCAATGGTATAATCCAACTTAAATATACACCTATCAGAGATTGAGGCCATGTGGTAACATCGAATAACTTAATTGATATTTTATTTCTACACCAAAGTTTGCAAGTATGCTATGTAAACGCTGTAAATGCTTGAAAGATATTTCAAACATCATGTATGATACTTACCAGCGTTTAGACGACTGTTCACATTTTCTGGAAACGTGTCTTTCCACAGCCTATAAGCAATGGTTGTGTAGGCAAAAAACATAAGACACATTGGAACATCGTACAACATCACCATTAGAAAGATCTGATAATACTGTTGTTGTTCATATGGTTTTGTCTGTTCACAATACTTCAAGTAGTTGGTGACGTACTGGGGATATAGGCGATGTAATTTTTGATATACGAGTTCTGGTATGGCTATGCTGATGGACGTTATTCTTATGGCGATGATGAAGAGTGTCACAGTACATGGAGTTAAACGCCGTCGTAATGGGTGAACTATGGCGAAGTTACGCTTAACAGCAATGGCACCAAGCGTCAATACGTATACTGCTTTTGACATCCACAGCAAAAAAATAGACAACTACATTATAGTATTTAAACACGGGTATGTATTGTGTTACCAGTACTGCAAGTGCCTTATATATTATTCATAACTGAAGTACAGTTTACTCTCAAGTATTTAGACGAGATAATTTGTAACAAAGCAATTATTTGCCAATAGCCCTAGTCATAGTCATTTCCCCGCAGATTTTAGTAGCACTTTCCCAAAAGAACTGTATTTAGAAAACTTGTATAATTTCATTTTAACAAAGTACTTGATTATGTCTTTAAAGAAACCTCATTTCAACGCCGGTAACCACTTTACTGTTCTGCGTTCAAACGCATTTTGTTTGATTAATATTGGTGGTATACAAAATTGACGACAATTATTTGATATTGCCATAAATGTTTGCCATACATTTATAAGTATGTGTATTTATTGTACTGGCACCAAATGGTATTGAAATATCATTCAGTATATACAATTTAACTAAATACTTGGCATGGTAAGTTTGCAGATGAGGGCATCCAATGAACACAAGTTCAGTTCCAACACTCAAACATAATATAAAATGAGGTTTAGCCATCCTTTCAACTCGACTAACCTTACATGTCAGATGTGATATTTCACAGTATTTATTAGATGTAACAAAGTTGCAAAAATACAGTATCAACATTGTGGAAACACTAACCCAATTTTGTAACATGACACACGAGAAAGTTTGAGTGAATGATGTTGAGGTCATATGCTGTAATGAAGTCATGAGTTCTTGGTAATCACACCAGGGGAGAATGATTAAATTATGTTTGTTCTTACAGTGCATGGACTTTCTTATCCAGGGAGATGTCAGAAAGGGTTACAATACCATATAATTTTCTTCGCTGTTCAGTCAGATTAAGGGAACATGTAGAAGATTACTTAACAACTTTTGTCAGTGTGGTTTCATTACAGTGTGTCCATTTTGTATGTGGCAGTTGGCCAAAAGTTCGTCCAGTACAAGGCTTCTTACATTTGTTCATGGTGTCCTTGTTGAGTATCACTCTGTGGGCAGAGTTATGACTGTCGATGATTATGAGTTAGTTCATAATTTAAACGATGTCAGATTATAATATACAATTATCAACCCACAAGTGTCAACCCACTCGGTATTATTTATCATAATTTTCATGTAGTAATTTAATTATCAACTTTGAACACGTAATTTGCGGCTTATTTGTCTACGATATTTATCCATGGTGTGGTTGTAAAGGGGTTCTGTTACGCTTGTGTTATTTTTGTTAATTTGTGTGTAGTTATCACAGCATATTACAGGCGTTTTTCAATCTGTCTTATCCACACAACCCCTTTCTTATGTAACGGTAATTATTTGAAATTGTGAAATGCATATCTATTCTGCTACACAATGAAACAGTAAGCAATACTAGTAGTATGCACCTTATGATTTTAAACAATAGAATATGCATTTATGTTATTCGACAAACGAAACCCTTCAGAACCAATCCAGACTATATGATGATATCAGTAAATGTTCTGGAGAGCAGTAAAACTGAAATAAACACGTGTATACTAAAAAACACGAATATTTGTATGACCCAGAAGACAAATGTTATTGGCACACTTATATTTATTTAGTGCAACATTATATGCATAAGTACATTCTTGCTAGACGATTTACGACATAAAGACGATACCCAAATGGTGTAAATTATCGAACAATGTCAATGCAGCAATTGCAAATAAACATTGACAAGAAACCGAGAATTGTCTTATTGACATATGTCTGGCTTTCAATAATTGTTTGGCGCATGTAATATTTATATATGACATGGCGTCCAGACCATTTTATCAATGTATGCAAATTCTATTTCCTGTTCATTCGAATTATAATAACTAATTTAACATATCATTAACAGCATTGTAGTTGTTTTATTATATTGTCAATACATTTTGTAGTACCCAACACGAATGTGCGACTAATAAGTCAGACTAACAAGGAAACCAACAGGTGAATTCGTTGCCTTAACACGATTTGAACACAACACACTCTCCAAGTACCAACATAATATATCGGTTAGTGATACAACTATTTTAAGTACGTGAATGTCATAAACTTCATCAAAGATTTATAAAAAAATCGGTACCAGAAGTACGATAACCAACGAATATCAAATAGTAGAAGCAAATACCTTATTTATGTGTTTATTCGTTTTTATTGGAGTAAAAACGGCAACTATCATGACGTTTCTAATTCCATCTAGTATCGATAATGTCTAAATTAATTATCTGTTGTAATGAGGTCGTAAGTCACTTTAACAGCTTGTATCGTGGGTTGACTCATTTGACTAGAATGGAAGAAAATAGACAACACAGCACATTTAAACACGAACTAATAACATATAAGGTGTAAATCTGAAAACCAAGGTTACAAGAACACTTCCAAAATGTATTTTAATGGCTTTGTCATTGTATTTTTTACTTGTAACATTAATTCGTCCTTTTCGAAACATCTATGCGTCTTATAAACACATCATTAGTAGGATAACTTTGAAGCTGTTAGAAATTACTGTATAACTGTAGTGTCTGTTATACGTTATTTGTATGTTATGGTTACATTAGTGCTTTGTCTGCTCGATCTTACTTCGTTTAGGTTTTACAGATCAACTGAATAAACTTTACATTTAATTAGGTTTAAAGCAGTTCAGGTTTCATTTGTCTTGTTTAACATGTAGTTGTACACGTGTTTTTTGACGACAAGAACAACAACATATTTTTGTTATTCCATGCGAGCGTAAACGGATCCACCTAAAATGTGTGAGTGAACAATCAAATTCCATACTAGATGTTATACCTTCTTTCGGGTCGGTTTATTCCCATTTTGGCTGTCAAAAGTATTATAAAAGTATTATGTGAAAGAAGGCCAACATTTTTGACACTGGATTAATGGTATACGGAATACAACAGTACATATGGTAATGCACCTATTACCCACCAGACAATATAGATATATCTATAAATGTTGGTGATCACGCACCATGTTAAGTATTGGATTACAGATACCATTTTATAGCATCTCATTGACAGACAGTATGGATTATCACGAAGTGTGTAATTGTTGCCTGACAAATGTCATACGATTAAACTGTTAAACGACGTGACTGTCTGTGAAAGAAAAAAGTTTTATTGGAATACAGGAAGAAATTTATTCAAAATAACAGATTCAGTACAGTCGTATATGAATTAGCAGATATTTTACGTGTTTTTTATGATTCTAACAATGTATGGTATATAAAACAGTACCACATTGTGCCAGGTAATGCACAAGCATTATCCCCTCGTAGTGAACGTACCGTATAGCTGGTTATCTGCGGGTGTAATACTTTGCGTTTTTGCCCCTCTGTTTTTGTGTTTATTTCTGCTGGTTTTAATTTCTGCTGATTCATAAAATGGCAAGAGTAAATTTCTGCGGTTTGCTAAATGGTAAGAATTGACTTACACCAGTTGCATTGGCAATCTGATCTATGTACATTGTAATTAATTATTACAGTCCAAACTGTGGATCGCACTATGACATAATTGTCAATGCTCGCTTAAATTATAAACATCTTTGCCACACTAGTCAAACTGCAATAAACTATACAGTGTAACAATAATCAAGTTAACTTGTGAAAACCCTTCGATTATTATTTTTATCTAGTGGAGATAATATTCTGCGAGAAATTTTCTACGGATGATAAAATTTTGCGTAGATTTAATTCTGCGAATAGATCTTGGACCGCAGAAATGCAGAAATTTCGAACCCGCAGAAATAACCAGCAATACGGTATCTAGTGACACTAGTCTTGATATCACCAGTATCAATTGATATAACATATACAATTAAGAGCAGTTGGGCTCTAATCTATAAATATAACGCACTATATTTCACAAATAACTGTGATACAGAACGTTGTCTAATATAGCCTCATAGATAAGATCTATGAATAATGTATAAAACACAAAATATCATTGCCCATGTTGATTTAATTGACAACAGCTAACGTAGTCTTTATCTAATGTGTGTTGTTAAAAGCATTTGTCGACAGTTGAAGAAATTGTTTTTGTAATAACCTATAGTTTAGTTTGAGGTGGTTTTGACAATTCAAAGCATTCAGGTCAAACAAAATATATCCAGGTGGAGGCAAACATATATATACACATCGCAAGATATTTACTAAACTCAACGGATTGTGCCCTTGTTTGTTAATCTCACAGACCAAATGCATTTAGTTGTATGATTCAGTATCAAAATGAGTTTTATCTGGTTATTGTCTTACCTTTATTTGGTCTATTTTGGCTCAAAAACAGTCTCAGTACTATTTTTTGTGATTTTTTACTCCGTCCCCTATTTTGTTTTGCTTGCCTTTTTGTATACTGCATTTTGTGCTGATCACCATTATTCTCCCCTATAGTCTTTTAGTCTTTATTTATAGTATTTTGTTGACAACCAATTATAACTATAACCTATGCATGACTTCAAATAACATTTACTATGATGATCAATACTTCTTGGGCACATGGAATTAGGACTTTGTACATGTACATGTAGCAGCTTATGTTCATTTTCTTCTTGGACCCTTTCGTTGTCGGTCCGGTTCGTCGTTCCAGATTTTTTATTGAAGCTATCATTAATCATGCAGCTGCGCAAGCCGTTTATGGTGACGATTCATACAGTTTGGAAGCCTTTGTTTTATGACTTTTTAGCTGTTCTGTGGTATTCTGCTGTCCTTTAAGCTTTGTGTCGGACATTGCAGCGGGCTGTGATTTGTGATTTAGAGTATCTTTTTCTTTTCCGCATTAAGTCCTCGGTTGTTATTGTTGATTTCTACATACTGCACTCTGTCCAGTTTATGTAGCTTGTTCGTTTTATTCTTCACCTCTGTTATTGCTTGCCATTCGTCCGCAGGTTTCATTCAACACGTGTGTAATACAGCCATTTGTGTCTGAACTCTCTCACAAATACTTGTTTTCAAGTCTCACTACAAGTTTGGTCCTGTATTGAGTTTTCCGGGTTAAGCACACAACGTGTCTCAATTAGTAAATCTCAATAATGAATGGCATGACACATTTTCACAGAAAGCAATTATGACAGCTTAAGGTATTAATGTAGAACTAAGATCTCAATAAATGTAGACGAATCACGAGTTATCATGTGCCCACACATGTGTTTTTCGCCTGTCAGGTTACTACATTAGGCCCAACAATCTCAAATTTCGCAGGATTCCTAACTCTCAATAGACTAACAATTTGATAGAAAGCATCAGACATCATGACAAAGTTCTAGTATAGATGCATGTACACTATCTATTAAAACACACTTTATTGTTAGCGTTTGCTTTTGAGATTGCATCAAACTAGTAAATTATTTCGGTGGTATCGAAGTCGAGCATTCTTTTTTATCATGAAGATGTACTCCAACTAATCGCGTTTCCCAGACAATACAATGTAGACTTTAGCATGTGTAAGTCAAACGCAAAGAGCGATATTTTTAATTAAATTTCTCTCAGAAAAAAGATATAATCCGGAATTATTAGACCTTTTACAGACTGTTAGACGTCAAAATGTACATTAATTGTTACAGGGTTTGCATATTGAAGATTTTAGCGGAGACAATAACAGTCAAGAAATGAGATTAATTGTAGTTATTCAAATGGAATAGTCATAAAACAAACGAGATTACTTGTTCTAAATACAAAGGTTTCTATATTTGGATTTTAATGTTATATTCACCGATCCAGTGCTCTACCAAATGCTTACTGATCAGTTCAACTGTTTATGACATTGTTAATAAATTCCTTACACTTTTCACAGCAGGTCAAACGCAATAAAGACGACCTATAATATATTGATACCATGACTTATCTTGGGAAAAAGCATCAATGAATATATTGTTATTGCGACCATTTTTATATTATTATTCGAGTTCAAAGTAAACTGTCCATGATTTTCTTCAACTGAATAATGGATTTTTTACACATCATTGCGTTAAACATGACGGAACATCTTTATCTTTATTCAGTGTCGATTTAATTTTTCTCCAGGACAGCAATTTATAGGCGTGGATGATATTTCATAAAATAATTATACAGTTAAATGTATTGCTCTTTATCACAGATGCATGTGCATGTCTTGTTTGCGCCTCTTGTATAATATAAAACAAAACAAACAGTGGTTTTCATTTAACAGTTCTACCATATCAGTCTAATGTGGTCTTCACATGATATCTGCTAACCCTAAGCATCATTATTCACTTCATTAAGTATATTATACTATAATAACGTATACCAAATGCAAAACGGAGAATCCACAACGCCAAATCGCACTTGTATATATACAGTACACGTTTTCTTTTTCAAACCCATCCATCGTGTAGGAAGCTATTTACTAAATTAGTTATAAAAATTTGTTCATCGAAAGTCTGACAAACCAAATTTGACAATAAGAAAAACTTCACTTATGTCCACCACCATACACAACATTTCAAGTACTGCATGTGAATTGCAACCTGCGAAACTTTATAATTATATTGTGTTACATGTACTGCTTGACACTGCACAGTTCAAGTTAGCGGAAGAATTACTCAGTCAAGCTTTTGACTAGATGTTGCAATTCCAAATTATTGTTCAATGTTATAAGCTACAAATGTAGGACCAACTTATCGTTATATCTTCTTTGAAAGCAGTAAATGCAACCAATAGTACAATTAGTTTCCAGATTCTATAGATGCAATTGCTGGAGGTAAAGCTTCTTCCTTTTAGGGAAAATTAGAGGAAGAACTGAAATGACACATCGTAAATTGTCTATGAAATCCTCTTCTCTGATGACTTTGTCAGTTTTATGAACAACCCAAAAATAGATGTTCTTCTGCATTCAAATGAATACTTTTAGTTAATAATACAGCAATCTATGTTTAGACTTTGAATTAAAGTTTGAAATATCGGTGACGTCACAATGACGTATACATCCACACTGAAGCGATTACGACAACAATAGACTGAAAACCAAATATTCGTCTGAAGGTGATGAATTGTGCTTGGTTGGTACTACACTATTCCAAAAGGAGTTTAAATAGTTGATATCCGGAACTCTGTGCAAGGTGGTTTTCCCCTTAATTTACATGTAGGTACAAACAAATCTGGCCTAGTTAGACTGGTTTTGTATTCATATGCAAACACAACTGACCCCCACTCTATTGTCCAGATATGAATATTCATGACTCAAAAGGATTATAACGGTAAAACTTTATTTGTACCTACAGATTAGTGGAGATCCGGAGTAGGTCTATTTCTCGAGTGTCGCTTTACGTTATCATTTACCCGGTCTAACATTGAATGCAGTTGTTATAGAAACGTTTTGTTATAAGAATTGTTGGTATTATAATTATTGAAAACTCACTTGATGATTTATTTAGATGTATACAAACCTCATATTCGCACGGTGCTTACATGTAAACAGTAGCATGTATTTCGACTCCCCCTAAATTGTTGGACTGAGCATGTTATGTTATATCATATTTATAATCGTATTTAACTATATTGATCTCTAGTATGTGCATACTTGTATATAACTATGAACGGTATTAACATGCCTCATTATTGCAAAAATAAAACTTCATGAACGTTACGTATTCAAATGCATTGTACTTTAACTTTGACGTTATTATGTTAATATGGACAGGTTTATAAACAAGATACAAACGTTACTAAACGGGTGGATTAAATCTCTTGACTAACATTCATTTGTTAGCCTATAATCTCTATCTTTCTCAGTTGTCTAATGCTAATTTAAAATTAACTGGTAAAAGGTTAAATTAAATATGCATGTACGACCATAGTGATTGTAGAGTTGGTATTGTGTCGTATATTATCTCGTATGTGTCCAATTTTGTGGTATACCATTACTAGGTAATACATATATTAACTTTACCTTTACGCTTTTCGATGGCATTACATGTATGCATATCCATATGGCAACACTTTCATTGCAAACCACAATTCTGAAAACCTATGATTTGCCACTTATGGCAATTCCTTTCAACCAATTCAACTTTTCTCATGTAATGTAATGATCAGATCTTGCCTTTTGAACACCCTCATAGTTTGTAGTTCTGTGTTTACAGAACGTGTCGTAAATTTCCCAATAATGCTATTGTTGAATACATGTTGCATTGCAATTAGCTGATATCATCACCATTTGGCACCTTTTTGGGTCAATTTTGAATGTTAAAGGCGTTTGTATACATGTACATGTTCCTCATCTATTACTTTAGCCCTGTTTCGAATGATCTAAGGTATATACAATAAACAACAAAAGCCTTAGTCTGCACCAACATGAATTTACTTACATCAAAACAATATAATGATCATAAACTGATACAATGTACAGAATGATATTTTGCAATCTAAGGTAGTCAATTAAGGTAGGGTATGCAGTAGACTTCAGATGGGCATATATTCTTTCGATCACTGTTTAGGGTCAGATTTGTTTTTAGAATGCGACAAGGAACATAAAATGGGATTTAAGTAAGTTTAACATAAGAGTATACGTATAGGTAAGTTCTCAACAGTTTGTAAAAACAAATCAATGTATAATTATATAAATAATAACCTTACACTCACGATTTCTCGGTGTTAGAACTGGTAAGACATAATAAAGGACAACGTCTTTGATATAGTTACATGTAAATTACAAGCCATAATACATCAATCAGGATCGACGGAATTTATGGTGCGTCTGTTTAATATACATGTTAATCAAGTCAACATATCGGTAAAAAGTCGAACAGATATAAATACGTAATGTCAGTATCTCGACGTTTGATTAAAACATGTGAACAATCTCCGTGGTGATGTACAATCAGACACGAAAATATTTCAACATTTTACAAGCTCAATGAATAAATTATCCATGTCTCAATAATATATGAGTCTGGGATCTCAATTCAATTATTTTCCTAGTGCACGTCGCAAAAATATCACACATTTCATTGAAAACAAATCACGAAGATGAATACAAAATGTACGAAATACAAACACACGCGTTGCACGTTTTGTGCGATGTGATGATAATGCGTATAGCTGTTAATTGTTAATTGACAGTTTGATCTACCACTCGATGCACAATCTTTATTCAAAACGTATATCAACACATTCATTCATTCATTGTTACATGTAATTTGTCCGTTTGTACGGGTCACTCGGAAGTTATACATCTGTACAGGAGTTTTAAGTTGGTCCTGGAATGGGCTGTGACAACGACTGAAAGTTGCACGGAACTCTTGTCGAAACTTGCCTAAAATATATATAAAGAAAACGTGTTATCATGTAAGGCTCTTACAGTACACCTTTAGATATACATAATATACAAGTATACACGGAACTCAATTAGCAGTAGATGCTACATGTATACCAATTCACTATTCTGTTTTATTTTTAAAAGTAATATAGTGTGCAACTATAAATTACTTGCTGACGTGACATAGCCTAAGTGAAGCAGCTGACAACATTCAGGATATTTCCTGCATAGCATTAGTATTCTAACAAGATATATATAATGAAATATTATCACATTCACCTTATTCTGACATAACGAAACTAGAACAGAATAAGCATGTTCTGGTACATAGCATGTTAAAACAAGATACATACCACTCATAAAATTGTAGATAATGGGATTCATTGCGCTGTTCATGTAGCACATACCACGGGAGATCAGAGCGTATGTGATCACCACATAGTCATCCCATGTGTATAACGTTCCGTTAAATCTGAAATAATATAATAAATTTTATTACTGTATGACTTTAAAGACGTAGTTGAAATGGCATTTTGACAGACATTTTTCTTGTTGTCGCGGTACTCAAGCTGTACAATTGCTTCGTAAATGACACTATTTAATAAGGATTCAAATCCCACTTTCGGTTCAAACTTTTATGTGGGATGCATTTATTTCTTGCTCAGTCTTGATAATTCAATTATAATTGACATTGTTTGATTTTTGTAACAATCATTCGAACATTTTATAATCGTATGTGGCAACATGCAAGGTGTCTTTTCCCGTGTTTGTATTTTACAGTGATCACCACGCATAGTATTCAGATACCGAGGGAAACATCAACCTACTTACATGAGTACATTAACTAAGATCTGCAAGGTAACATTGCTTGTGACAATTGGATATGTCATAACGCCGCAGATAATATAAAAATGACAAAAAATGTGGGAGATATGTTTAACATTCCAGTCTATTTTATAGTACTTTGCTAATGTTACCATTATCCCATCTACCATAAGGGTAACAAACAGCATATAGAACATCACATGGTGTGCTCTCAGACAATCGAATGCCTATGTAGCTTATGAATAATCATGCTAATAACTCAACAAAAATACTTTTTACTTACTTCAGAATGTTGAAGACGTGTAGTGGAAGGTAACAACAAGCAAACAATGCTACAATGGTCATCAACATCTTGGCAGCTTTTCTGCGTGTGTTCATTTGTGTGTCTTGTCTTGAGCCCACCATTTGTGTTCTTCTTCCTGCAATCATACATAGCTCTAGCATGATAATTTGTGCGAATTCGTGCTATTCTTTGATAGCGGATAAACTTATGCAGATTAGTTTCGTACAATTAATAAATTGATCATATTTCACATTATATAATTTAGTTAATTACCTATGGACGTGTTATATGATATGGCATATCAGTATGGCACTGGTTATGCATATAACTCTACAGATTACATTTTAGATGTGCAAGTACAGCCAGTGAAATGACTAACAGAAGCTTATATAGGTTACAAACCACTAAATGCCTCCGCGAACCAAAATAGGATACACTCAAATAGTCCCTAAATAAACTTGTGATTGTGTTTAAATGGTAGTATGCTTTGACAAGGTGGAACTGGAATCATCTTATTGGGTTTACATGCATTGTATACAAGTATGTGTGTATTGAAACTGTTTTATTTTACATATTTTGAGATTTTGGCCAAAATACCAAAGCGAAAGTAGGGTAGGGTAAAACCCATATTTGGTCGGTCCGCGCGCCTGTAAAAATATGTTCACCGCGTTGGACGGACAAAATTTTTCTTATATGATACGTGACCCCCTGTTTTTTTTTGTATTTTCTTAAAGCTGGTAGCCCCTTCTTTTCATTGATATATGTCTGCCACCTGGCCATAGACTTTAACATGTATCAACCTGGGGCTGACTATTGTAACTTTACATTGAGCTAAAGAACAAATTTATTAAGTGGTTTGTGACCTTAAGAAATGACCCAAAAAATCAAAATGTATATTTTCAATATTTTGACTTTAAATGTTTTGAAATACATTTTTCTGTGGGTTTTATTCCATTTTTCAGTGAAATTTGTCTGAAAATGTGAAAAAATTGTGTTTTGGGGTGAAAATTTAAGAAAAAAATGAAGATTTTTCCTCCACAAAATGACATTTTCATACCAATTTTGACCTTATTTAGGTATCAGACCTGGGTTATTGTGTGCATATATGAGGAATAGTCACATAATTAAGCACCCAACATAAAATAATTGCCCAATGTAAGGTTTATACAAAACTGCAACTGTTTAATTTGCCAGTATTCATACAATATGGCCAGCAGAATCCAAGAAATTGCGTTAAAGGCGCTTACTCTCTTTTGTCAAAATTTTGAGAAATCATGTCATTTCAGTCTGGAAAGTCATCATTTGGAGTTGTATATACATAGTAGTTGTCAAATAAGTGTTTAAATCAATCAAAATGGGGGAAAAGGGTTGTCTTAAGGTTACAAACCACTAAATGCCTCCGCGAACCAAAATAGGATACACTCAAATAGTCCCTAAATAAACTTGTGATTGTGTTTAAATGGTAGTATGCTTTGACAAGGTGGAACTGGAATCATCTTATTGGGTTTACATGCATTGTATACATGTATGTGTGTATTGAAACTGTTTTATTTTACATATTTTGAGATTTTGGCCAAAATACCAAAGCGAAAGTAGGGTAGGGTAAAACCCATATTTGGTCGGTCCGCGCGCCTGTAAAAATATGTTCACCGCGTTGGACGGACAAAATTTTTCTTATATGATACGTGACCCCCTGTTTTTTTTGTATTTTCTTAAAGCTGGTAGCCCCTTCTTTTCATTGATATATGTCTGCCACCTGGCCATAGACTTTAACATGTATCAACCTGGGGCTGACTATTGTAACTTTACATTGAGCTAAAGAACAAATTTATTAAGTGGTTTGTGACCTATAGCTTTCTTCATAATCATCGTCCATTCCGTATGTGCCTCGTCATATTGACAATCCAGATGGAAATGCAATGGAACATGATTATATCTTTTAATAAGGAATCAATCATATGCTTAGCAAATAACGCTATCAAGTTAGTACGGATGATTGTTTCATTAGCGAGTTTTCTCGAGGGTACAATCTCATTATCACGTTCTAATAAATTAAACAAATCATTTGTAGATGTTGTGTTAATGTCATTGTTAAATAAAAAACTTAGTTAGGATGAGAAAATTAGTCGGTGGATGGGCCAATCCTCCATTATCCATTGATATAACCATACGTACTATTTTCTTAAATAAGCCGACTACGAGATTCACACTTTAATTTAATATAATCTTTCTGCTTGGGTTTGCGTTCTGCAATAGTGTTAATTAGCAATCTGTCTCATCAAGTTAACCTTAAACATTCAACATATACGTGTATATCCATAAACGATGCATTAATAATGGTTAAAGAAAATTGTAGTACAGCTAACCATGAACAGGTCCTTGTAAAAGAAGACAAGATAAGGAGTGATCAAACTCATTTAGAAATGCTTTCTTATCGTAATAGACCATGTACTCGTCTCTGCGAATATGTGCAATTTCGTTGAAAAATCTTGACGCATTTAAGATATATACATAGTTCGCATTATACAGTGTATATTCCATGACCCTTCATCTCGAATTATTGATCATCCCATCCCTGTCGAAAGCGGACAGTCTACCGGTACAGAATAATCAAATGACAATATTTAGTATGCGTTTCGTTAATTCTTTCATTCATTCAGTTACAGGCGGGATGCAGGGCGACTTTCGAACGATATATTGAAAATTCGGAACATGACTTGGAACTGTTGTTGATCAAAGAAGGTACAAATGCCATAATATGTGGAGCGATAACGTATTGACAGGACTGGCTCGTTTATTTTGACACCAAAATAACTAAAAGGAAACAAAAAAACCTGCAAACCACTTTTCAAAATTGCTCAGTGCATACAAACAGTTTACATACTAGTAAATATGAATCTGTATTGCTATCGGGCGGGACTATTAAGTTAATTGCACTATTTGACAAATAATTATAAGTCATTACTTCAAAAGACACGTGTCCTTATCAATGTGTTTGACCTTTATTTGTTATTCAAGGGCATATAAAACACTCAGTATATTTTCTCGTTACCAACGAGGTTTGATAAATTAGAGGAACGCAAAATTCAAAACATTAATTGCAAAAGCTCGTGGTTAATGTTCCTCAAGATCACATTAAGGAAATAATCTGCGGGGAAGTGTAATAAAACAAGTACTATCATCAGGAATGGAAATTGCGAAGAGCAATTCTTATCTCACCAAGCTTTGCCGGATGTTGACAAGATCAGACAGATATGCCAGTAATAGCACGAGACGGGTCGTACCATGGTTTAACGTAACTCGCTACCATTGCGCGACGTCATGATTTTTTTTCGACATCGCTTAGATTTATCTGAAATTTTCAAGGCTAAATCTATAAAATGTCTAGTTTCGGAAGATATTTTTTTTTAAAAAGTAATACACGCAATATTATAATTATTTAACGTCTCACAAGTGCACTGTGACGTAAGCGTGTTTAAACGTTTTGTGAAGTGTCCGATGTATACAGTGTTCGATTATTCTATAAAATAGTCACTTAGAAGCCCGCTCACGGCCTTTCACATGCATATAAATTAAATAAAATGTATAATTCGAAGCGAGAACGCTGTCCATTTTTGTTGCGGCGGAGCGCCGTATCACGCTACTTTTATAACGACACTGGCATGACGTTAAAACAATGTTATGCAACATTTTCGAGGTAAACCTATAATTGCATTATATTAAAACACTGCTGGAAAATTTCTCTATCGACCGACGTAAAAATATCAAGGGGTTTGACCGCAAAATGTTGACCAAAAATCGATGTGAAATTAGAATTTACGCTATATTTTAGTCCTATTTTGTGCGACGTTAATATGACGTCGTGGTCGTGAAATACGAATGTTTCTCAAAATATTCGGGACCATCGTTTTCATTTTGTTATAATAAATTATTTTATAATACTTATACCATTAAAAACATTGAGATATTACCTACAGTCAATACAAATTTATCTTCATCAATGCAAACCAGTAATACGTTATAAACCATTAAATAGCCATAGTACCGCGATACCACCCTCGACTGACGTAACGTAACCATTTAATTAGTTCCACTAATGATAAATATCGATTGAGTTGATCGATACTACTATATTTCTACCAGATTATTGTAAGATATTATCATAACAGTTCATGAAAGGTTGAAGTAGTTTGAATGCTGGAGTACGAATTGAGAACTGAGAACTGTTTGGTCAAGGCGAGTTGGGTCTTCATCGTCAAAATATCTATGACTTTACACAAAGAAATTCATGCTACTTTTGATTTTTTGCGGGCGTTAGAAAACACCCAAAACACCTAAATGTGCTTATGAGAGTGAAGTCTGAACATGCAGTTACCTTGTTTTTAAATGACTAATAAACTTATGTCTAAAGAGCAGCATGGTATTGAAATTTGAAAACAATACATGCTTTAGCAGATAGGCAAATTTAGTGGCGTTTTACGCAAAACCAGACGAACGCTGCGATATGTTTTCATTTCGACATACTGCAATATTAAAGTGTAATATTTATGTTTTAATTCCGCATCGCTGTCATAATTTCATTCCGGGCTATAGTCTGGCTATTCTGACCTGAGCCTGACCTTTATGCAAGCATAATTATATTACAAGGTTCTTGCTTTGAATATATCAATTTCCGCAAGCAAATCGTGCAATATCGGTATTAAGATTTGTGTTTGTATTATATCTCGAGCGTCATCGTGATAATCCCCGATTATCAAAACATACACTCGGTGTTGTAAAATATATCGACTGTTAAATTATGCTAATCAATAGGTCATGCTCATGTCAATGTGGCCAAGCTATAACCATTAGACAAACGGCAAAACGCCAATAACGTCAGTATATACAATTTTATAAATAGCGCAGTGTGATGGTCGCGGTATTTTTGTTTTATTCTAGCCATATTTTGTTGTAAACTGCGTTGCTTAATGAAATATTTTCTGCTCTTGTGTACGAAGGGATATAGGTCAAATTGATGTAGTCTGTATATATCATGGCATTAGGTACTAAAATGATGATCCCAGTCTGCGAATTTATTGAATGGTCACCCTCGTATAATAAATGCTGTTTTGAATGAGATGTGTAATCTGCTCTACACGCCAAAATGACTCTAAGTACGCTCAAATTGCCGGTGTGAGCATTCATTCCGATTAATATATTTTGTACAAGCAAGAACAGTAGTTGCACCTCGTATTTTAACGGCCATAAAAATATCCCCGGTCGTATTTGTAGTCAGTGTTGCTATCCACAGTCGATTACGGTTGTTGTGATGTAGTCACACTGGCGGTTTCACGGTAGTTATTTGCGCTACAGTTTTCAGGAGTGTTGCGATCGTCCAGTGTTCGTTCATACACTTTTGTTCGTCACATTTGTAGGCAAAGACGCCGTACATAGTGTGTTTGAATTTCACACACATCCGCCGTGATAACGGTGAGTCCAGTTGGTATTGTTTGAATTAACCGGTGATCCTGAGTTCATAACCTGGCGCTCTGGATTCGATTCCTGGTCGTGACAGGTCATATCCGCAATAAAAGTATACGAGAACATTACTGTGGAGTTATGTGAATTGATATTCGCATGCAACTACAAACAAAAAGTACAACACAATTTTATAATGATTACGTAATATATTGAGCTTATCAATATGGCGGTTTAACAGTCTTTTCGATAGCCTATTGGTTGAGCGTTCGCTTCGAGTGCGGGAAGCCCCGGGTTAGATCCCAGGCCCTTGCTAGCTAGATGTTCGGCATATGAGGAAAACAAGCATTTCTTCTGCCATACACTTTTGGCTATGGATAACATAAGGTATGATGTGTCGAGAGTGAAATAAATTTGTATAAACTAATATGGTGGTTGTAAAAAAATCAAAATACGTACGCCAGTGAACTTCACTCATGTTCCCTATACACTGAACAAGTCTGTCATTGGTAGTTTAGTTATTTTTAAAATACTATTATAGCAACGTGATATCCACCGTCTGTATTGGATCAATGTTGTGATACATATTCCGTTATATACGTGTATTTCTAGCAAAGGCCTGCCCAATTCAGGTATACATATACATGTAACCAGTCTTACTTAGACCCCATCTCCAGCCTGCTAAAATACAAGTATATTAAAGTATGTCTCTACTTACAACTGACTTCATAAACAGTCTCAGTAAAACAAATTACCCGCGTTTCTGGCTAAATGCAATAAAAGAACCAGCGGCGCATCTTGAAATCAGTCATTTTCAGTTTCATGTACTATCCCCCAGATCAAACTGTCTAACCCCTTATATATTATGGCCCGTACGGGTGGCTAGTACTAGTCTTTTCATGTCGGTATCTGGCTAACACCCAAAATGAAAACCCCTTTGGAAGCTTCAAAATGCTATCGTTATTTTGAGCTTGTTGCTCAACATAGGTCCGTAGTGTAACGGAATCTTTGAAGATAATATCAAAGAGATGTTGTTGAACTATATAGTTCCGACTTTGAAAAAAATGGTTATTCCTGTCAAGTTGTCTTTTTTTCAAATCTCTCTAGTCTCTATGTTACACCATGCTTTAAAACAAAACGTCGCGAAAAACGGTTACTAAGGATGCAGATAAATAAATATCATTATAATTATATCAATTGAATCGTCGGGAAAAACTGTCCTAAATTGATGTCTTCAATGTTAATGTAAGTAACGTTCATTGTCCCATTTATTTATTTTTGGAGGCATATAGCATCGGTGGTGTCCGTCCGTCTGTCTGTCCGTTCGTACGTAACGCATAACTTGTGTCATAAACTTCTAGGTGAAATTTCTTCATACGTTAACATACGAACGACCCCATGGCAGTGCATATATGAGCGCAATGAATGTTCATTTTGCTGTGTCTTTTACTCCAGATTTATGCAACTTCGATATAATCAAGATTTAGCTAACACGGCTAAAGAATTTTATTGTAACATCAACCCGCGATTCACCCCATCCGTTCCCACTCAAAATTATATACATGTGGTATAACGGGGGTCCCGTGTCCCATTACAATAATATTGATAACTTGAACTTTAATTCATAAACATACGTATATGTTGTTGTTATTCTCGATGAATGTTGCTTTCTGTAAAATCATTTGACGGCACGAATATGCGGAACTGTGTGCATTTTAAATCTCTATGAGATATAATGTAAAAAGCCAGACTTGTCTGAAACATGAAATTTATTGAATGTAATTGGTGGGTAGCACCACAGGTAACTGAATCATTGATAAAATGGTAAACTACTTTTTTTGTAAAACAATATATTTATCTTTCAAAGTCTATTTGATTTACTCATTATCAATCATACAGTAAGAATTACATTTGCTTGACAAGTTAATTCTCGAATTAAGTAAAAAGGAAAACCAGTTAGAAATGCCCCGACGGGATATTAATAAGAACGTTATTAACGACGTCGCACAAAATAGGACTAAAATATAGGGTAAATTTTAATTTCACACCGATTTTTGGTCAACATTTTGCGGTCAAACCCCTTGAGTTTTTTACGTCGAACGATAGAGAAATTTTTCAGCAGTGTTTTAATATAATGCAATTATAGGTTCACCTCGAAAATGTTGCATAACATTGTTTTAACGTCATGCCAGTGGCGTTATAAAAGTAGCATGATACGGCGCTCCGCTGCAACAAAAATGGAGAGTGTTCTCGCTCCGTGTTATATATTTTATTCAATTTACATTCATTTGAAAGGCCGTGAGCTCGGCTTTCCCGTGATTATTTTTATCCAATAATCAAATAACATTTTCACCCGACGCTCCAAAAAACGTTTGAAATGCACTTACGTCACCGTGCACTAGTGGGACGTTAAATAAGTATGATATTGAGTGTATTGATTTTAAAAAAAAAGTTATCTTCAAAAACTTGAGATTTTATAGATTTAGCCATGAAAATTTCATATAAATCGATGCGATGTCGAAAAAATAGTCATGACGTCGCGCAATGGTAGCGAATTACCTTAATGTTAGTTAAAACATAATGATTTTCCTATATGATAAGTGTAATGAGAATAAACTATTAAAGTACATTTGCTTTCCAAGATTTTCTTTGAACTTTCTTCAACATTATAAAAAGGTATGCCTTCCTATGATTATTTTTTTGTTCAAATTAGAAGAAAAACACAGATTATTGCATATTTGAAAAATAAGAAAAAACAGTTGCTATGGCAACATACACTAAACAGAAAATATTAAAAATACCAATATCGTTTACAGGAGGGTATATAACTTTCGTCTAGAGAAACTTCATTAAAATCGGGTATTGGGCCAAAAACACACCTTATAGTACCTGCTTCTTTCATTGGTTAGATATATTCCGTTTAAAACGTTCGTAACTCTACGTATATCTTGTAGTTGTAACATTAACATGCCATCTTGGGTGTTAATTGTTTTATATTTTAGTATGCTATGCAATCACTGATTTCAATTACCGTTCTTGTAGCAATAATTAACGTATACGTTTTTTTTCAATTATACCTATACATTCTTTTAGTTCGTTTAGTGATCTGCTGTTTCTATTAACTTTGTAAATTTCTTCCCTGTCATTTATTGACAACGTTAACATAAATTTGTTAAACAATTGCAAGTGTGCCAATGAGAACACCCAATCAAACCGCTGTGGAAAACTAGTTAAAATTTGAAAATTATGTTCCAAAGCGCCCAATTTCTTAAAATTAACACGGCACACCTTTGTGTTCGAATTAAAGTTTAAGTAAATGTTCTTCCAAAAAGATATATCAAGTATTTCAATATGTACTACTGTTTGAATTAAATGGACTCCTATCAAATCAAGTTTACTTTTTGTTCATGACATACTGTCTTTATTTGGTGCGTTTTGTCTAAGACCAGAGATCGTTAAACAGCAATGAACTATCAATAATTACTATTATACATTAAATGTACGTACATGATAAGTATGTCTTAACTGAATGCAAATGTTATAAAGATAAAGCACGTTTTATCGACAATTTTATATACGTGTGTACAATTTCTTAAGTGTAATGGAAAGATACTCACCAGCGTTTAGACGACTGTTCATATTTTCTGGAAACGTGTCTTTCCACAGCCGGTAAGCAATTGTTGTGTAGGCAAAAAACATAAGACACATTGGAACATCGTACAACATCACCATTAGAAAGATCTGATAATACTGTTGTTGTTCATATGGTAATGTCTGTCCACAATACTGCAAGTAGTTGGTGACATACTCGGGATATAGGCGATGTAATTTTTGATATATTAGTTCTGGTATGGCTATGCTGATAGACGTTATCCATATGGCGATGATGAAGAGTGTGACTGTCCATGGAGTTAAACGGCGTCGTAATGGGTGAACTATGGCGAAGTAACGTTCAACAGCAATGGCACCAAGCGTCAACACGGATACTGCTATTGACACAGTCTGGAAAATAGAAAACACCATTATGTTAACACGAGTGTGCATAGTGTTACCAATACTGCAAGTGTCTTATATATTATTCATAACTGAAGTACAGTTTACTCTCAAGTATTCCGACGAGATAAGTTGTAACACGTTAGTTATTTGACAATAACCCTAGTCATGTTTCGTTCATGATCATTTCAGATGTATAATCTTTCTCCCATTTCTTACAACAAAATAAAACATGACATATTAAGACATGTATATTCACATACTTATTGGTAATATCAAATGTAGGCCTATTATACATGTTTGCATATAATATTATATAACCACATTCCATAAAGTTTGCCTTGTATTTCGTTTTGACAAGGTAAACTTCGCAATGGAAACGTTCTTCATTTGACAAATTTGAATTAATTAGCAGTAATTTGAATTTACATTATGAGTGTATTGATTTTATAAATAGCTTGGCTATTTTGACCTGAGCCTGACCTTTATGCAATAATATATTACAAGGTTCTTGCTTAGAATATATCAATTTCCGCAAGCAAATCGTGCACTATCGGTATTTCAGATTTGTGTTTGTAATACATCTCGATCGTCATCGTGATACTCCTCGATTATGAAAACGTACCATCGGTGTTATAAACGTAGATAGTATATCGACTGTTAAAGTATGCTAATTAAAAGGTCAGGTTCGAGTTAATGTGGCCTAGCTATATCAAACCACCAAAACTATAATTTGTAGAAGCAAATGTAAATACATATATGTTTTTATCGCTTGTTTAATGTTGAACTTCATATTTTTGTTCTGACTTAGAAATGTTGATTCATCACTTGTTTTCAAACTATGTGTCTTTATTTCAGGTACTAACCTATGTATGTTCTGTAAAGATGTTTATATTATTGTTATGAAATGGTGGCAAATATGAATTAAGAATTGTCATTGTCATTGCCACTCAATGCGCAGAGTATAAGTAGCACTTTGTGAATAAGAATACTTGTATGATTTCATTTTAACAAAATACTTGTTTACGAGTTTAAAGGAACTTATCATCTTTTTAACATCGGTCACCACTTTGTTGTTCTGCGTTAAAACATTTGGTTTGATTGATATTGGTGGTGTACAAATTTTACGAAGATTAGTTGATATTTTACATAAATGTTTGCCAGTATGTGTATTTGTGCTGCTGGCATCAAATGGTATTGGAATATCAGTCAGTATATACAATTTAACTAAATACCTGGCATGGTAAGTTTGCAGATGAGGGCATCCTATGAACATATTTTCAGTTTCAAAATTTTAAAATAATATTACATGTGCTTTAGCCATTCTTTCAATTCGACTAACCTTACATGTCAGATTTGATAATTTACGGTATTTATTAGTTCTAACCAAGTTGCAAAAATACAGCATTAACATTGGGGAAACACTAACGCAATTTTGTAACTTGACATATAATTAAATTACGTTCGTTCTAACAGTGCATGAACTTTCTCATCCAGGGAGATGTCTATATGCTGATATATTTCCTTCTAATGGCGTTAAAACGTGCGCATATACAAAAATGAAACCCATCTTCTAAATCCAATTATTTACAACATAAACAATTCCTTTCTTCCCTGTTTACACGAGTACGTGCTTATCTACCCGTTTGCATTCTTAATGGAAGTACTGACAATCTAAGTCAACAAATGTAAAATCTAAGGCTTTTAGGAATTACGTTTAAATACATTCATATTCATGTACTGGTTTAAATTATTTATACAATATTAAAACCGGACTGTGCAATTGTCTACACCATTCCTGATTCAATCAAGCAGTCTACTTTTAATGTTGCGAAGTAAAACATGAAAAACTTATGGTGAGGAAGATAAACGTAACTAAGGAATGAAAACGTTTTGCTTGCTACTGTACACAATATAAACATTGACATTGCATTTACATCACTTGATAATGATATTGTCCACTGCTTACGCTGATACGATTTGATAGTTCGTCCTCTGATGAAGAACGTCGCACGTTAATACGTGTGCTGTTGTTGATGGTAGGAATTGTCAACCTGAATGATATTGCAACCGTATACTAGTAGGTTTAACCCAAACTTGTTAGGACTTTTACAGAATGCTAGACGTCAAAGATAATTGTTACAATGTTTGCATATAGAAGATTTTAATGTAGGCACTGACTGTCAAGAAATGAGATTAATTGTAGTTGTTCAAATGGAATAGTCATAAAAACGAAATCGCTTGCTTTTAATACAATGCTTTCTGTTCATGAATTTTAAGGTTATATTTACCGATACACAGTTCAATGCACTACCAAATGCGTACTGAAATATTGTTTAACCTCGGATCAACTGTTTATTACATTGTGGATATTATTTCAAACAATGTTCTCTGCATGTTAAGCGAAACAAGAACAATCTTTAACATGTTGATACCATGACTTCTCTTGGGAAAAATATGAATGTATCTGTCCACATTGCGGCATTTTTTTCATTCGAAGTCAAGGTAAATTGTCCATGCCTTTCTCCAATTGAATAATGGATTTATTATAGCTTGTCTATTGTGACCTGACCCTGACCTTTATGCAATCATATATTACAAGGTTCTTGGTTTGAATATATCAATTTCAGCAAGCTTAATGTGCGATATCAGTATTTCAAATCTGTGTTTGTATTAAATCTCGAGCATCCTCGTGGTACTCTCCGAGTATGAAAACATACAATCGGTGTTGTATCGTAGCTAATATATCTTCTGTTAAAATATGCTAATCAATATGCTAGGCTCGTGTCCAATCAGCCAAGCTACAGCATTGCGTTAAACAAGACGGATCATCTTTATTTAGTTCTGATTTAATGTTTTTTTAAGGACAGCACTTTTTTAATGTGAATGATATTCCATGTGCTGGTTTAAATAGGAAAACGTTATAAAATAAGATCATTGTACAGTAAAATGTATTGATCTTAACCACAGGGACATGTTCATGTTTTATTCGCGCCTCGTATTATATAGAACAAAACAAACAGCAGTTTGCAGTTAACAGCTTTACAATATCAGTCTAATGGTCTTCACATGATATCTGCTACATCAAAGCACCATATTCACCTCAGTATACGCCAAATGTACTATAATAACGTATACCAAACGCAAAACATAGCATCCAGAATGCCGAATTGCATTTGTAAATACAGTACACGCAAAGTGTGTTG
This sequence comes from Spisula subtruncata, assembly GCA_963678985.1. Classification (NCBI taxonomy): domain Eukaryota; kingdom Metazoa; phylum Mollusca; class Bivalvia; order Venerida; family Mactridae; genus Spisula; species Spisula subtruncata. The sequence goes on along the minus strand of OY787662.1, from coordinate 41,558,278 downwards.
TTTTCAAACCCATTCATCGTGAAGGAAGCAATTTACTAATCAAAATTAGTTTTTATGTAAATGGAAGGTCAAACAAACAAACTTTGTCAATAAGAATAAAATCACCAATGTCCGCCACCACAGACAACAATAGTCCATGTGAATTGCAACCTGCAAAATCTATAATAATCTAATATCTTACTGCCAGACACTGTACATATCATTAGTTAGCGAAACAATTACTGAGTGAATCCTTTGGCTCGATGTTGTAAGTAACATTACACCAGAGCAGGGATTGGTCCAACTGATTGTTAGTCGAAGGTTGCTTGGCGAAGGTTTTCAGGTTAATTCATTGGACCATGTTTTATTAAATTATGGTCCAAATTTATTTAAAGGGAATTGATCGACAACTGGCGTAATGTCAATTATTTATGTCTTCGTAAAGATTATTAGCTAAGTCCTTCTTTATCGTTATATCTTCTTTGAAAGAGGTAAATTGATCCAATAGTACCATTAGTTTCCAGAATCTATAGAAAGTAACTGCTGGAGGTAAATCTACTTCCTTTTAGGGGGAAATTAGTGAATGAACTGAAATGACACATCGTAAATTGTCTATGAAATCCTCTTCTCTGATGAGAGTTTTATGAACAACCCAAAAATAGTTATTCTTTTGCATTCAAATGAATACTTTTAGTTTCGAATACGGCGATCTATTTTTAGACTTGAAATTAAAGTTGAAATATCCGTGACGGTCACTATGACGTATCAATCCACAGCTGAAGTTTGTACGACAACAATAGACTGAAACCAAGCATTCGTCTGAAGGTGATCAATTGTCCTTGGTTTGTGCTACAATGTACCAAAAGGAGTTTACATTTCTTGGACGTCGCTTTTAAGCGGGTTTATCAAACGCAGTTCTTACGAAAATATTTTGCTATAAGTATTGTTATCATGATGATTATTGAAATTCTACTTCATGATATTACTAAGTTTAACCTCATGTTCGCATAATGATCAAATCGTCACAATGTCTAAACTGTTGGATTAAACATGTTAACTTAATTAATGTTTAGCTGTGCATTTATCTCAATTGACCTTTCTGTGCGTACTTCGTTTTTGCCCTTTCAATTTTATTCATTTATAAATACATTTACATTTATGCCATACATTATAAACATATTAACAAATAGTATAAAATTAATGGAAAGAGAAAAAGAAAGAGAGGGAGAGAGAGAGGGGTGAGAAAGAGAGAGACATAAAGTAGAATGTATAGATACTTTTTGCACCATCTCTTCAATAAAGCATATTTGTGTTTTCTTAATTTATAAAATTTATATTATAAAATCACTCCATTTGTTATGTGCGTACTTCTACCTTACTACAAATATTTAAGCAGGCCAAATATTGCAAGAATATGGCATATCTATACTAAGTTGAGGTAATATATTATTTTAGTTTTAGCTTTATGGTGCCACTACTTACAAGTACGAATATAAACGACTGCAAACCACAATTCTGTTAACATATAATACGTCGCTTATGGCAATTTCAATCAGCCAATACGATTTTTCTCATTCAATGTAATGATTAGACAGAGTGTGTTTCATCTTGCCTTTTGAAAACCGATCTTTGTTTGTTATTCTGTGTTTACCGAATGTGTCGTAAATTTTCCATTAATGCCATTGTTGCATAAACGTCTCAATGTAATTAGCTAATAGCATCTCTCTTTGTTGGTTGAACACTTTAATCTTAGCCGTATAGACACATAAGGTTTAAACTAACAGGAAGTCATTGAATCCAAATGATTTAAATATTTATTATACTATTAACACGTTTGCTGTATGCTATCGTGCCCCTATCTGACCAGAACTAGATTCTTAATTCTTTTGTAAACATTTTAAATCAATGCTGTATTTAAAAAGTAATGTTTTATTTCTTAATTATCTCACATGATACCACTGGCAACAATTGAATGACCATAAATCGGTCATGGAAAAGAAGAATTTAGCAGCTAAGAAACTGCAGCGCACATATAAGCACTTGAAAAGGCAACATGAAAAAGAAAATAAACAAGCAAGAACAAACACAGAACAGTGACAGGTTAACCAAACTTCCAATCGGACATAGACTATCGGTCAAAACTTGATATAAAGTTTATTTCAACGAGCTCCCAAAAATGTGATTAGGGTGGGTCGTACTATTTCCGATGAACGAGTGAATTACATTCGCAATATACTTTAATGACTACGAAATTGTAAATATTTTGTTTTGGAAAAACAATGCAAAGTTAATGTTTGTACGTTTTATTAATGTCCGCAAGCATATAGTACATTTGTGTTATATTTTTCGATAAGGAAACACTTCACAAGAAAAGTTATTTTCGTGATATTTTATTGAAGTTGTACTGGCATTTTATATTGCGTTAGATGATAGAGGTTTGTCGGAGAGTTATCCATTAAGCACTTTTTCAAAAATAGAACTCATGTTTTACAGTTCTTTCATGGATTAATCAAATGAAAATTAGGACTATATGACTCTCGTTAGACTATCCAGTCAGCCTGACTTTAGGCTGGTGCATGACTGGTGCATGATATTGAACCCTCGATAAATCAAACTTGAATAAACTCGTCTTAGGATGCTAGATCTACTTCTCTATTTGTGAATTCGAATTACGTCTTTAATACATGGTGTACTTTCTGTTAAAATGATTAATGCTACTTTATCAAAACATTTTACTTTTACTTCATGCATGGTGTTTTTTCTAATTTCATTTTGTACAAATGTTATTAAAGTTTCTGCGTTGCATTTTAATATCAGGAAAAACGTGCAGTGAAATGAAATGTTATTTCCTCATTCCGGAAGAAAAACGTAATAGAGATGTATTTCTTATTCCGATCTGTCATGACAAGTAATATGTTGAAACATGTTTTTATTACCGTTTTGTTATAAGGTGGGACATTGCACATCATTAATTGGTGCATCAATGAAACGCAATGTAGGATAATATTGAGAGAGAAAACATAATTCACGCATTCAACCATTAAAACTGTGAAAGGTACGCACGCATAAATAAAGACCTCTTTATACTAGATATATCAAGCATTTGTACTTCATTAAAGACAGCTTCTTTGACATGTAACTGTAAATATTTCCCTAATAACTACATAAACGGAGCCTTTACAGAACCGTTATTTTAGATGATGAATAACGAAGAATAAGTCAAATCAGTAGTACATGTATTTCAAGCCGTGCAAATCAATTACAGTAAATAAACCTTTGAACTTTGGAATAGCAAATCTTGTACTACACAACTCAATTGGTGGACAGTCACTAGATAATTGGTCAGTGGAACCTCGGATAAACACGCACAATGAACAAGTTGTACGATGAAAAACAAACCATACATAATAAGAAACTAATAAACGTCGTTCCAATCGGAAATTGTTCATTTCTGATAACACACAAGAACGTGTAATCGCCATTCTGGTTTCAACTTTTATATTTAATGGATTGCTTTGCTGCCGAGTTGAGACAGGTTACATATTATTTGGAAACATGTGGCGCCTAAATTACCAAGAACAATGTTACAAATCCATATTTGTTATAAGGTATTTGATCAACGATTATACCTCTGAAAAGCATGTTATAACTTGTCGGAAGGATCGGTTAGTAGCGGTGTATAAACATTTTCGTATGTCTGCTTAACAATGTATGTATTTTAACAGCTGTTGAATAAAGGAAAGACCATTTAGAAAAAACTGGATGATACGAAATCACCACCAATATACGATATTAAAAATAGAAACCTAACACGATATTTTTATGCTTCAGTTTATGAAATAAAAACTGTAAAATACGTTTTTATGTTCTCTTCTTCGCATTTTATTTACCCCAATAACAGCATTGAACATTTGAAATCTTACTTCCTCTTTCTAAAAACGTTAATGTTCTGAAAAGTAGTATGTTTACATTACCGTTTTTAGCGAGAGTGAAAGAGAGAAACAAAATTACCTACTATTCAGCCTTATGCAAGACCAACAATCTGAAACTTTTACACACTGCTTTCGACGTGTTTTTACCTGACGACATCGAGCATTGATTATATATCATTACACCTATGGAATAATGGACTCTGATATCTGCAAATATCAGGTACCTAAAGCAATGACGTAATTGCGACGTCTTGCCCATTTTGCGTGGTTATTTGTGCCTATTAAGCCCTTCCTAATATAATCTATTCCATGTCAGATATATACACCTAATAACAAATAAATAAACAACGGGGGTATTTTCAGAACATGCCAATTAAACAAAACATGCTAGATCAGATTAAATGTCTACGAACCTTTTTAATACAAATGTACCTTGTGTAGAAAAGTATTGGTATCTAAATTACAGCTTCGGTTTTATAAAACATGGTTACCAAGTTCTATGAGTGGTCAATTCTAAAATTAGCTAAATATTTTAAATGCATGCAGAGCTATTGTTAGAATGGCTATCGGAATCAATCTCTCGTTTGAATATGATTGTTAGACACAGATTAACGATACTCGGCCAAGTTTGCCCTCTTTTAACGATTGTTTGCATTCATAGACATTCATTACAAATCCTGTAGTCCATTCTGCCGTTGAAGTACCCTCTCTCAAAGAGGTAACACAAATGACCAGTATCACGACAACGCCAATAATCAGATATGTACGATGCGACATTTTGCTACCACCACACGACACATATTAATGATATTATTATCTCAACGATTGAGTTCTGATTATAAGATCAGCTGCGATGTGCTGAGATTTTTCTGATGTAGAAAAGATGCAAAAGTGTATCAATTTGGTATAACAAGTAATCCCGTTGCGCTGTTTCGAATTTGAATTATGCCTCTTTTCATCTCCTCCAAGGGATCAGAAAATCGAAGGATACGAGAGCCGTCTGCTATTTAGTCATGACAACCAGATGTAAATTTTTATATTACACCGAGTATAATCATACCTAGTCTGGAACATTTATGTTGGTATTGTTATGCTAATAAGAACATTGGTTCGTCATGTTTATTGTAACCAAATAAAACTGAAGAGTTTTATGACTTGTTGCCAAAGCCTCGCCGTTACAGCTTTTGTTTGTATGACGAGAAAACCAGCTTATTACAGAACATAGTTGTCTGTGCTAGAAATGTCATTGTATTTTCTGAAATTAGTCTGGAGTTCTGATTGAATTGCACTAATGGTAAGTGAAAGATAATTTATTGCAAGGACCACCGTGGTATTTACAGGAAAACTTATTCCTTTCTAACAAATATCATAATACCATTAATGTACCAAAACACAAACAGCAACTCGAGGAAATATGCTGATTCTAATCAGAGGCAATGTTGAGTTGTGCTTGATTTACTCACAGGATATATTGTGCTTTCGTTAGGCAATTTGGTTGAACTTATAATTATTTATTCAAAACAGGTGAACAAATGTTAACGAACTTCAACTGTTTTTTATTGGTATGAAGTTTAAGTTTACCTCATAGCGAGAATAATTGTGCTGAACAATATTATATGTCTAGACAATATTTCTTTCAATATATATTTTTCATTTTTAGATGAGAAAAGACGTGCTTACACAATTTAGTAAACCGAATCCGTCTGAGTGAAATACTTTTATAACACTTGATCTTCTTAATGTTATAAAAAACTACTGAGCGTGTGAAATATTGTTAACTAGGTAATACGTTCTCATTCATGAATCATGAATTGCACAGGATCTGCGTATTTTATTGCATATTTTAGGACAGGACAATCATAGATATTTACTGAGTTCCAAAAGTTCTGCATCTTAATTAAAAATTCGTTTTTTATTCGTTGAATAGTTAACTTAAAATAATATTTAGGAACACTATCCATTTGCGTACCCTTAGTGTTTATGTTGAACCTATTTCCGTTGGATTTCGTAACACTTGAATGATCACACCATCACAAATGGTAAAAACGCCTATTCAAGCACGCATAAATTGGGTTCTTCCTTTTCGACTTTTTTTTCACTTCCAATTTACTTGCACCGTGTCTGTGTTACGGAAAAACACAATAAGTTAGTCAAAAAAGTTAGCAATGTACGCTTAATTGGATTGCAAAAATTGATAATGGTGACGTACTCCGGTATATAAGACGCTCAAGGCTGGTGTTTCATTCAAAATACATTGTGTCGAATTAAATTGACACGTCTCTATCATGATAAGACTGTTGTATCATCTCCATCCGAACAAAATGAATATGACGTGCCACGTGACAGAAGGTCAGGGGTCAATGCCGCTGACCCAGACAGGTAATGCTGCGATATTTTTGCGCATTGTTGCAGCTTAATTGTAGTCAACCCAACGTTAAAATTATGGGAAACTTGCTTTTATGTTGGTTTTTTATGTCAAGTAGGTTGTTTCTTAAAATCTGGCTTATACAGGCATTGAAATAAATTAATTCGTCCTCAAGCCCTGTTAGTGGTATGTTAATAAAGAATATGCTCAGTCTGGTTGGTAGCCAACCAATAATCTGATGTTTTCTTAAATAGTATTTAACGCAAATTCGTATTACATGTGACAATCGTAGAATTTCGCAAAAACAACTGCGTTAAGTTGAACACACATTAAAGTTAATTATAATTAAATTTCTAAGATCGATGATTACATGAATTTTTCTAAATAACAGTTTGATTCGGTTGCGTAAAATAATGCAAATACCAATGTTACTTCCTGCCAAACGTCATACTGTAATATTATTTGATACTATTTCAGAACTAACGGAACACTAAACACGTGGGATGACTATGTGGTGATTACATACGCTCTGATCTCCCGAGGTATGTGCTACATGAACAGCGGATAGAATCTCATTATATACAATTTCATGAGTGGTATGTGTCTTGTTTTAATATATCGCTGGCTTAGAATGAGAAGGTCCTAAGGACTAATTACTCTACGTATGCAAAAAAAAATTTTAAACTTAAGTTTTGTCAACAAGACAAGTTCCGATTGTCTTCAGAAAAGGCTCATAAGCCTTATGACGCAGATGACATTTATGTTTAAGTCCTATAAGGTGTCGTAAGTAGTGTTTTCGACCTTCTGATTCTAAGCAAGCGATATGTGAAATATGTTTATTTAGCATAAAGTATATCTTGGTAGAATACTAGAATGCCATCTGTCGCAGGAACAATCCTGAATATTGTCACCTGCTGTCGCTCAAGCCAATGTCACGTTAGCGAGACATTTATTGTTGCACGATATATTCCTGTCAAAAATAAAACTGAACAGTGATTTGGTATAGCAGCTATATGCACGTTGTATATTTAAAGATGATAACATGTTTTCTTTATATATTTTAGGAAAGTTTCGACAACTCTCAGCCGTTTTCACAGTCCATTTAATGTATAACTTCCCAAGTGACCCGTACAAACGGACAAACAAGATCAAAAATGTATTCAATGAACACATTCTCAAATGAACACATTCTCAACAAGACAAAACTGGAATAATACAAACGGATCAAAATGATCACTGTGTTAAGTATTGATTAGTAAACAAGTGTACATTTTTAAGATAAAACATGAACTAGTGAAAGGTGTATCATAATGATATCAATACATAAATTTATTTGAATAAAACTGGACTGTACGAACCTATTCCAAATGTTCGTCATGTTTTGAGACAACGCATATACATGAATATGTATTACATACACAATATCATTTAATTTACATTGAAAGGATGGGTGTCGCTGGCTTAGAATAAAAAGGGCGTAAGTGCCATTTACGACCTTATACGACTAATGCATATTTGAAATCTACCTAATTAAGCAAAACCTAAATGTATGGAAATTAGAATCTGTCATGGTGACCACACTGGAGTTAAAAAACTTTTATTACCATAAGTAAATAAAGTTTTCGCAAACTATTGATTTTGTTGTGACGACCTTCTCATTCTAAGTCGGCAAAGTGTTGATATGTCTTGAATAAAAATTGTACAGTGAATGGTACATCAAACTGTCAATATAGATGTTTAAAAATAACTGACTCAAAATTCTATTTTCCGAAAAGATTGAAGATGTATGAGAAGTGCTTTGGGAAAATAATTGAATTGAGATTCTAGACTCGTATGTTATTGAGACATGAAGAATTTATTCATTGAGCTTGTAAAATGTTGATGTATTTTCGTGTCTGATTGTACATCACCACGGAGATTGTTCACATGTTTTCATCAAGTGCCGAGATACTGACATTACGTATTTATATCTGATCGCTTTTCACCGATATGTTGACTTGATAAACATGTACGTTAAACAGACGCACCATAAATTCCATCTGTTCAGAAGGATTCATTATGGCTTTTATTCAGTAGACTAGCATTACATTTCTGATAAATTCCACCAATTTTTAAACGACAACAATTTTTATGTGGCGGTATTTGTCTAATCCTAGTGTTTTTGTTCTTAGACAGGTATTCTGAGCCAAAATATCATTTATAATGTCTAACCAGTTCTAACACCGAGAAGTTGTGAGTGTTAGGTTATTATTTTAGTTAAGTATGCGATGATTTGTGATAACAAATGTTAAATACTTGCTTAATCTTAGGTTAAGGTAAATTAAATCCAATTTTTGTTCCTTGTCAGATACTAAAATATATGATCCTAAACAGTGTTTCCCACATTTTGGTTTACTTACAATAGTCATATGAATAAATATTGTATTAGTTATATATAAATAATTTTTGCCCATGAAACAGAATGTCTGTAACGACGATATCGCGACAGAAGTTATTGATGCAGGTATATTGGGCAAATGAGCATGTAGACAGTTATATTTGGTACTTTTGTTACTATTATTGCCAATCCTTCGTACTTATATGCATGCTTCCTTCAAACTCATTGCCTTTCCTGAGGCGAATGCGCTAGATCAAAGAGTATATGCCCGTCTAAAGTTTAGAACATACCCTACCTAAACTAACTGCCTAAGAAGGCAACATATAATTGTTTATGAAAATTACGACAATGATACCGTTTTCTATACAGTGTATCAGTCTATGATCATTATATTGTTTTTATGTTTTACTAAGTAAATTTAAGTTGGTGCAGACTAACACTTTTCTTGTTTTATAGTATCCATCTCAGATTATGCGAAAGTAAAAGTTGAGGAACATCTTTATCATTCAAAATGGACCCAACAAGAAACAGAGCATGTTGCATATATAAAATAATCTGGAGAGTATCTGAATCATAAATTGTTGATTAACATATTTTGTTATGACTTCCAGGAAAAAGATACGAAGACATCGGACAAAAAAACCTAATCTGCCGAGCACAGAAAACTTGAATAATCAACATAACACAAATATATATAACTCGTAATATAATTTCATATGTGACCAAACAAGTCGTAAATGTTAGTTTACCCAGTTACTGTCCCCGGCATACTCCAAATACCATACAACAATAGCGAAATACGTCGACAAAAAATATCAAACAAAAATCTAAAGTGACAAAACTTGACACAGTTACGACTCCATGGATTTCCTAAATACCATGACCAAAACTTCGAAATCTAGCCACTCAACATGACCTCCAACGACAAGATTACAACAAATTACCAAACTGCTACCCACAGTGACCAAACAGCACCTTTATCAGTAACGATAGTAGGTCAGTAACATAAACTACTGAGAATTCGTACCAAAAACTACAGTTCACTATCGATGCACGTTATTATCTTCAAAAAAAATCATCGTAATACTTGCATTATTACGATCAGCACTTTAATTGTTAATGTGTTATGATTATACACTATACCGAAGCCGACTTCATGACACAGACAATAATTTATATTTGATGAAACGGACCAAACATTTCATGAATCATATAAAAAGCTGGTATGCAGAAATAGCAAAACGCATATCTGGTTTCATAAATCGTTGATAATTAGTGTATAAACATCTTTACTTTTTTCAAGTACAGCGGCATGCTGAGGAATGCTGTTTTCCTAGAATTCATTGTGAACACACTTAGTTAACGTGTCATTCAAAAATGTGTTTAACCTTTTTATATTTCTATTACATTTGTCAATTTTGTATACTCAAATTCATATACCATATAGAGGATCAATCAAGAGTTGTCAATTAATATAAATTTATATTAAACGGGATTTGTAAATTTTATTCAGTGAGCCTTTGGCGAGTATAATAATTTTCCGGAACGAGTTTCACATAAATATATCAATTGACAACGAGTGATGTATTATTTATATCATATGAAGCTAAAAACGCGAAGTACTAAAGTACTTAATGATGAATAATTAAATGCATTGAAATTAAGTGTTATCAATAGTAAATCTTAATCAGATTTAACATATACATCAACGTATATTCATAATCGATAATCAAATAATGCTTAAAGATAATACGAGTAACTGCAATGGGTGTTTGAAATAGTTGTACAATAATATTCCTGGTAAAGCTGACGATGAAGATTGAATAGGGATTGTTCAGACTCATTTAGAAATATATACTTAATTATTCTTTCCGAAGAGTTTTACACTATGTTCCTTCGAACAAACCATTCACAGGGTAGCAATAAATATATCTGTTTTTATATTGACCTGGAATAATAAGTTGACAACCATCAGTTCACAAATAAATTTAATAAGACACTTCTTCAGATGACACGTCGTAATCAATGCACGTGGCCTTTATTTGATATTAAGAAACACATACAACATTATATGTTGTCGTAAACCAGCCAAGTTTGATAAATTACGAGCTCGAAGAGTAACGAAACTTTAACACATTAATGGGATGGTTAATATTCCCAAGTACCACATTAAGGAAATCGTCTGCGGTGAGTAGTAATAAAATAAGTACTATAGTCGGGACTGGAAATGGAAAAGAGCAATTATTATCTCATCAAGCTGTACCGGATGTTGATACCATCAGAGAGAAATACCGGTAACAGCACGACACGGGATTACCACGCTTTTATGTTAGTTAAGAAATAATTATGTCGACTAGATGGTACAATAAGAACACTTTACTATAAGATTCTGGGAAACATTGACATCCAAGTTTAGGTCAGTTTCCTCTCATGATTTTCTTTGAACTTTCTTCTACATTTTGGTTGCTTTTGTAATAATATAATACTTAATCAAGGCATGTGAACTCTATTAAGCCATATGTGTTTATGTTATTGTTTTAAACAATTTTGAATGTTTTATGGAGTTAAGAACATCGTTCATTTAACACGTAACTTTGTTAGTCGACCTTAGATTTGTCATTGGCCTTGATTAAGTATTATATTATTACAAAAGCAACCAAAATGTAGAAGAAAGTTCAAAGAAAATCATGAGAGGCAACTGACCTAAACTTGGATGTCAATGTTTCCCAGAATCCTATAGAGCTCATACATTGAACTGAGTCTGTTACTCAATTTACCGACTTATCAGTTTTGAATTCTTATAATCAGGAATTGACAAAAAATGTGTGTTAACTGGATGATTGACTATATTGTTTAAATGGACTACCCAAATTCAAATCCATATACATACATTGTACATGCGTTTTACTGTTATAATGATTGGTTTTTTTACCTCACCTGTCACATAGCGACAAGGTGAGCTTTTGTGGTCAGTCACTTAGTCTGTTGTTGCCCATCAACAATTTGCTGATGTTCACTCTAGAGGTAACACTTTTGATGGAATCTTCATTAAACCTGGTCAGAATCATGTTGATCTCCATGAAATCTAGGCTAAATTAAACATCTGTCATGTGGGGTAAAAGCCTTTATCACTAGATCAAATATAAGAACAAATTGGTGTTAACTCTAGATGTCATTTTTTCCAATCTTCATGAAACTTGGTCAGAATATTGTTGTCCAAAGTTTAAAACTCGGTCAAGTGGTGTCAAAAACACAGTCACTATATATGTCTAATGTCAAAAAGTCTTTTCACTTTAGAGATCACATTTTTTATCCAATCTTCATGAAACTTGGTCAAAATATTGCTCTCTATGAAAAATAAGCCCAGTTCAAAACTGGGTCATGTATGATCAAAATTAGGTCACAAGGTCAAATTTTAGAAAAACCTTGTGTTATTTCTTCAAGTCACAGTTTTTATCAGATCTTCACAAAATTTGGTCAGAATGTCAGTTTATTAAATGTAGACCAAATTTAAATATGAGTCTTATCGGGTCAAGAACATGGTCGCTAGGTCAAATTTTATAAAAGCCTTGTGTTCACGCCACAGGTCACAGTTTTTATAAAAAAATCACAAACCTTGGTCCAAATGTTACCCTCTGTGAAACTTCAAGGCTAAGTTTTAAACTTGGTAACGTATTAAAAAATTGTCAAAAACTTGGTCATTAGGTCAAATCTTAGATAAAGCATGTGCTCACTCTAGTAGTGACCACAGTTTTGATCCAATCTTCACGAAACTGGGTGAGAATGTTAGTCTCACTGATATATTTAGGCCAATGTTTAAACTGGCTCATGTTGGGTAAAAAAACTAGATCACTATGTCAAGTCTTAGAAGAAATGTGTATCATCTCTCTACAGGCCACATTTAAGTTCTTATCTTCATTTTACTTGTCTTCAAGAAGTAAGATTCTTTTTGGGATGCTTTCATTGATAATTGATTATAATAAGTGTTTCCATAGCTGTATCTAAGACTGTTACTTAAGCCAGTAAATCTGTGGTTTGTGGCTTAATTCTGATTTTTATACCCCGTATCGATAGATAGGGAGGCATATAGTGATTCACCTGTCCGTCCGTCCGTTCGGCCGGCCGGCCGTCCAGCATGGTAACCAAATGGACCGTTACTTCTAGCATTAATATGGCTTGCTACAAAGCTTTCAAACTTGCATGGATGTTGTATATGACCACTCTCCACACTGTAGGTCTAGCTTAATATTGGGACATTCGACGACTGAGGCAAAAAGGTCATTAGGTCAAATCTTAGAAACTTTTAAGCTGATTTTTCTATTATCGTTGACCTTATGGTTTGACCTTGATATCGTTGTTTTAAAAATATTACTGCATTCCAATTTGAAGTGTATTAAATATTCAAAATATATTTATAATACACATAGATATATGCTAAATAGGCTAAATTTTATGAGAATTACGGCCTTTTGGATTTTTACACTTATGGTTATGTCTGAACTTTACTTTTGATTGTTGCTACACTAGGCATATGTGCATATCATCATAAATTAGATGTCTGATGCCAATTTACTCTGGCTAGCAGTAACTGGGGCTATTAATCACATTCAGTCATATTTCTTGTTCTCCATCACATTTAAATTACTTTTGAAATAACATGTAAAAAAGTCACTTTAAGCACTAATTTAGGTGGGTGGGGTAATAAATTTTACCTGTAATCTTTTTGAAATCCCTTGAATATAACAATAAGTATTTCTTCCTTGTTAAATGGGTTATGGAGAAGATTGTTGAAGATAAGTATCATAATTCGCTAATACATTTTACCGATAAATTTTTTAAATTCTTGAGTGTTAGTGTGGATAATGGGAGAATTTGACCTCTATCTGACATTGGTGTGACCTTGACCTTAATCATATTAATGTGAAAATTCACATTTCAAATGCTGTTTACATTTTTAACACTTGTTTAACATTTGTTCGACACTGTTTTATCTATTTTGTGAATTATTATGAATTTTTCCAAATTTTGAGCCATTTTCCGGGTTATCAAGGTGACCTTTGACCTTTATGTGTGACCTTGACATTGTTGTTGTACAATTTGCCATTGCAGTTTTTCTATCTACACAGTATAAACCATGTATTTACAAAGTTATGTTAAAACATACTGACTCTCAATCATCTTGTTGCTCATTAACTTATTATTTTAAACAGTTATTTAGGTGGGTGGGGTACGAATTTAACCCCTTGATAAAAATAATTTTTGTTTTGGATGTTAGATTGAGATTTTCTGTTTATGCTACTTATGTATATATTACATGATACCAATAAGTTATGTGTTTGTTTGATATTTCATCAATTCCATTACATATTGACACAGATCCTTGAAAATCAAAATTTGGCATAATGCCATTTTTTGCAATTTTCAAGACCCTAGAAAAAGATCAATTCAATTTCCCATAACTCAATCTTCCAGTATGTCTAACCTGCATACCTATAGTCATTGTAACACCATATGGGGAATGTGGATCTGCATGCATTTTTAAAGAAACGTCTTTTGAAATTACCATATTATTGCAAATTTCACATTTCTGAAAATTTCGATAAAAAGGGGTACCGATGGTTTAAACTGACGGAGTATTGAAAAAAAGCAATATAGATTTGCCTATGCAGAAATGTTACCTTAGGTAGGCATATAACGAAACATCAAAGATATCAGCTCAATCCAGTGTATTCATTAAATGATGAATCTTTGAAAATATGCATTTTTTAGAACTCGAAAAAGCAAAAAATCTTAACTTTCAAGGAAAATCACTTTTCCTTGGTTACCATGGTAACGGAGGTTGATATGCTCGATTTTTTCACAAATATCTATTCCTATGGTCATAACAATAAAAGGGTGCAATTTCGTGAAATTCTGAGACTATGAGTTGTGGGACCCCTTCATAAAATTTTGAAAATTATAAATAATCTCTCTTAATGTGTTAAAGTTTCGTTACTCTTCGAGCTCGTCAGTTATCCAACTTGGCTGGTTTACGACAACATATAATGTTGTATGTCATCACTCGTTGTCAATTGATATTTATGTTAAACTCGTTCCGGAAAATTATAATACTCGCCAAAGGCTCACTGAATAAAATTTACAAATCCCGTTTAATATAAATTTATATTAATTGACAACTCTTGATTGATCCTCTATATGGTATATGAATTTGAGTATACAAAATTGACAACTGAATAGAAATATAAAAAGGTTAAACACATTTTTGAATGACACGTTTACTAAGTGTGTTGACAATGAATTCTAGGAAAACAGCATTCCTCAGCATGCCGCTGTACTTGAAAAAAGTAAAGATGTTTATACACTAATTATCAACAATTTATGAAACCTGATATGCGTTTTGCTATTTCTGCATACAAGCTTTTTATATGATTCATGAAATGTTTGGTCCGTTTCATCAAATATAAATTATTGTCTGTGTCATGAAGTCGGCTTCGGTATAGTGTATAATCATAACACATTAATAATTAAAGTGCTGATCGTAATAATGCAAGTATTATGATGATTTTTTTTAAGATAATAACGTGCATCGATAGTGAACTGTAGTTTTTATGCTGATTTGTCCGGTACGAATTCTCAGTAGTTTATGTTACTGACCTACTATCGTTACTGATAAAGGTGCTGTTTGGTCACTGTGGGTAGCAGTTTGGTAATTTGTTGTAATCTTGTCGTTGGAGGTCATGTTGAGTGGCTAGATTTCGAAGTTTTGGTCATGGTATTTAGGGAATCCACGGAGTCGTAACTGTGTCAAGTTTTGTCACTTTAGATTTTTGTTTGATATTTTTTGTCGACGTATTTCGCTATTGTTGTATGGTATTTGGAGTATGCCGGGGACAGTAACTGGGTAAACTAACATTTACGACTTGTTTGGTCACATATGAAATTATATTACGAGTTATATATATTTGTGTTATGTTGATTATTCAAGTTTTCTGTGCTCGGCAGATTAGGTTTTTTTGTCCGATGTCTTCGTATCTTTTTCCTGGAAGTCATAACAAAATATGTTAATCAACAATTTATGATTCAGATACTCTCCAGATTATTTTATATATGCAACATGCTCTGTTACTTGTTGTGTCCATTTTGAATGATAAAGATGTTCCTCAACTATTACTTTCGCATGATCTGAGGTGGATACTATAAAACAAGAAAAGTGTTAGTCTGCACCAACTTAAATTTACTTACACAAAAACAATATAATGATCATAGACTGATACAATGTACAAAAAGCGGTATTATTGTCGTAATTATCTTAAACAATTATATGTTGCCTTCTTAGGCAGTTAGTTTAGGTAGGGTATGCAATAAACTTCAGACGGGCATATACTGCTATATATCTAGCGCATTCGCCTCAGGAATGTCAGTGAGTTTGAAGGAAGCATGCATATAAGTATGAAGAATTGGCAATAATAGTAACTGAAGTACTAAATATAACTGCCTACATGCTCGTATGCGCATATACACTGTACCTGCATTGATAACGATATCGTTGTTACAGACAGTCTGTTGCAAGGGCAAAACGTTATTTATATATAATAAATTACAATATTTATTCATATGACTATTGTAAGTAAGCAAAATGTGAGAAACACTGTTTATGATTATATATAACTTTTAGAATCTGACATGGAACATAGAATGGGATTTAATTTACCTGAACATAAGAGTAAGCAAGTATTCAACATTTTGTTAACACAAATCATCGCATACTTATATAAAATAATCTTACACTCACAACACCTCGGTGTTAGAACTGGTTAGACATAATAAATGATATTTTTGACTCAGAATACCTGTCTGAGAACAAAAACACTGGGATTAGACAAATACCACCACATAAAAACTGTTGTCGTTGAAGAATTGGTGGAATTTATCGGAAATGTAATGCTTGTCTACCGAATACACGCCATAATAAATCCTCCACAACAGATAAAATTTATGGCGCGTCTGTTTAACGTATATGTTAATTAATTCAACATATCGGTGAGAAGTTGAACATATATAAATACGTAATGTCAGTATCTCGAGGTTTGATGAAAACATGTGAACAATCTCCGTGGTGATGTACAATCAGACACGAAAATACGTCAACATTGTACAATCTCAATGAATAGATTCTTCATGTCTCAATATCATACGATTCTAGAATCTCAATTCAATTATTTTCCCAGAGCCCTCCTGATACATCTTAAACCTTTCATTGAAACAAATCACTAAGATAAATATGAAATACTAACATGCGCGTTGCACGTTTTGTGTTGTGATTTGTAGAAGTTTGTATCATGCCTATCGCTTATAACTCTATATTGACAGTTTGATGTACCACTCACTGTACACTTTTTATCCAAGACATATTAACACATTGCCGACTTAGAATGAGAAGGTCGTAACTACAAAAGCAATAGTTTGAGGAAACTTTATTTACTTATGGTAAAAAATAATTTTTTAACTTCAATTTGGTCAACATGACATATTCTAAATTCCATACAAATAGGTTTCGCCTAATTTGGCAGATCTCAAATATGCATTAGTCGTATAAGGTCGTAAATGACACTTACGACCTTCTCATTCTAAGCCAGCGACATCCATCCGTTCAATGTAAATCAAATGATATTGTGTATGTAATACATATTCATGTATATGCGTTGTCTCAAAACATGGCGAACATTTGGAATAGGTTTGTACAGTCCAGTTTTATTCAAATAGTTGTATCATTATGATACACCTTTCACTAGTTCATGTTTTATCTTTAACATGTTCACTTGTTTACTAATCCATATCTCTTCGATCCGTTTGTATGATTCCAGTTTTGTCTTGTTGAGAATGTGTTCATTGAATATCTTTCTGATCTTGTTTTGTCCGTTCGTACGGGTCACTCGGAAGTTGCACATGAAATGGACTGTGACAACAGGTGAAAGTTGCACGGAACTCTTGTTGAAACTTTCCAAAAATATATACAGAAAACATGTTATCATCTTTAAATATACAATGTGCATGTATGATTGGAACTCATTTAGAAGTAGCTGCTATACCAATTCACTGTTCAGTTTTATTTTGTACAGGAATATATCGTGCAACAATAAATTACTCGCTAACGTGATATAGGCATAAGTGACAGTATGTGACAACATTCAGGATTTTTCCTGCGACAGATGGCATTCTAGTGTTCTACCGAAATATGCCTTATGCTAAATAAACATATTTCAAATATCGCTTGCTTAGAATGAGAAGGTCGAAAGCACTACTTACGACCTTATAGGACTTTAACATGAATGTCATCTGTGTCATAAGGTGCATCTTAAGAGCCTATTTTCAAGACAATCGGAACTTGTCTTCTTGACAATACTAAAGTTTAAAAAACTTTTTTGCATACGTAAAGAGTAATCTGTCCTTACGACCTTCTCATTCTAAGCCAGCGATACATTAAAACAAGATACATACCACTCATAAAATTGTAGATAATGGGATTCATTGTGTTGTTCATGTAGCACATACCACGGGAGATCAGAGCGTATGTGATCACCACATAGTCATCCCACGTGTTTAGTGTTTGGTTAATTCTGAAATGATATTAAATAATATTACAGTATGACGTTTGGCAGGAAGTTACATTGGTATTCGAATTATTTTACGCAACCGAATCAAACTGTTATTTAGAAAAATTCATGTGTTCATCGGTCTTGGAAATTTAATTATAAGTAACTTAAATGTGTGTTCAACTTAACGCAGTAGTTTTAGCGAAGGTCTACGAATGTCACATATAATACGAATTTGCGTTAAATACTAGTATTGATTGGCTACCAACCAGACTGAGCATATTCTTTAACATACCACTATCAGGGTTTGAGGACGAATTAATTTGTTACATTGCCTGTATAAGAATAGGCACTGGCGACCATGTCTACATGTATGTGTTGCAACCCAATCTTTACACCAGTCCGGTAATCAGTAGATAAAGTGTGCTTTGATTGTTAACATGACATTTGTTTTGGTAGTCTGTCTCAAAACAGGTCCCAAAGATTCTATGGATTGCATCACTTGATGCGTAATGTTAACCAACTGTAAACTCAGAGCCACATTTAAAAAAGTTTACGAACTAAAGAAGAGATGTCAACGAATGACAACATTCGAGCCATTAAGCGATTGGAAGCAGATTAAAATGGGGACAAAAACCAATATTACTGTTATATTTAGAACAGAAAGATGACAGACTTAGCAATATAACTGATTTAACATGTATCCCTGTGGGGAAAATGTTACATTTGCTTATTTAGGTATCTGTGCACTGCAACAAAACTCTTATAAACACGTGGGAACATGTAACTTGTCCTCTTCTCGTGTTAATATTTTACAGTGATTATCAGGCGTTGTCTTCAGGCACCCGTGGAGACATCAACCTATTGTTCTAAACATGATTGCATAAACAAAGATCTGCAAGACCACACATTGATCGTGACTCTGGATACGGGATAGCAGTAAATATAAAAAGGAAATAAATATGGGAGATACTCGTATGCTTAACATGCCGTTTACTTTCATGGTTGAAATAAACTTTCCTAGTATCAGTATTATCGTCAGATTTGAAATTAATTCGTTATGTACTTTTTTTAATTATTCCGAAATGTTAGGTCATTACTTTCTCATAGTACCCTACCCTGATTTATTAGAAGGGTAATAAACAACATCACATGGCGTGCTCTCAGCCTATATAGCTCATGGATAATGATGATCATAATTTAAATTATTTTACACTTACTCCAGAGTGTTGAAGACGTGTAGTGGAAGGTAACAGCAAGCACACAATGCTACAATGGTCATCAACATTTGTGCAGCTTTCCTGCGTGTGTTCATCTGATCTCTTGTCTTGAGCCCACCATTTGTGTTCTTCTGTCTGCAATCATACATAACTGTAACATGATATTCTGTTTTTGTTCGTGCTATTCTTTGATAGCAGATAGACTAATGCATATTATAAGTTTCATACAATTATTAAACTGATCATATTTCACCTAATATAATTTAGTAAGTTATTTATGTACGTGTTGTTTTGTAGTACATCTTAGTATGGCACTGGTAATGCATAACACTCTAAAGATTACAGTTTCGATTTGCAAGTCAAGTCAATTGAGATGACTTAGCAGAAGTAAATATAACTTTGATATTGATAATCTGACTTCCTTCATTATCATCGTTTAGGCCGGTTCGTGTGTGTCACATCGAATTAACTATCCAGATGGAATCGTGATGGAACATGATTATATCTTTTAATTAAGAATCAATCATAATTTTAGCAAATAATTCTATCAAGTTAGTATGAACGATTGTTTCATTAGCTAGTTCTATTGAATAAAACGAATAAATTGTTTGTAGAGATGTTATTGTCATTGGTAAATGAAAATAAGACTATTAAAATACTCTACCAATGAGCAAGTTTTTAAAAAGTTTAAAAAATACATACCATCATCCATACCATTTAATGAATCGACCAAGAACTTTAAACATTGGTTTAATTTATCTGTCTGACTCGATTAGTTGGGAGGGAGCCTTGATGGGTTATGACGCTCTTTATTATTGCTTAGGTCAATTACAGCGGCATGCTGAGGAATGCTGTTTTCCTAGAATTCAGTGTGAACCCACTTAGTACACGTGTCATTCAAAAATATGTTTAACCTTTTTTATATTTCTGTTTCTATTATATAGTAAATCTTAAACATATTTAAACTATACATCTACGTAAATCCATTATCGATAATCAAATAATGCTTATAGAAGATAAACGCAATTGGTGTTTGTAATAGTCGTACAATAATATTTCCTGGTAAAGGCTGCCGATGAAGATTGAATAGGGATTGTTCAGACTCATTTAGAAATATATACTAAATTGTTCGTTCCGAAGAGTTTTACACCATGTTCCTTCGAACAAACAATTCCCATGGTAGCAATAAATATATCTGTTTTTATATTGGCTTGGAATAATAAGTTGACAACCATCAGTTCACAAATCAATTTAATAAGCAACTTCTTCAAATGACACGTCGTTATCAATACACGTGGCCTTTTTTTGGTATTTAAGAAACACATACAACATTATGTGTTGTCGTAAACCAGCCAAGTTTGGTAACTTACGAGCTCGTAGAGTAACGAAATTTTTAGCACATTAATGGGATGGTTAATATTCCAAAGTACCACATTAAGGAAATCATCTGCGGTGAACAGTAATGAAATAAGTACTATCTTCGGGAATGGAAATGGAAAAGGGCAATTCTTATCTCATCAAGCTGTGCCGGATGTTGATACGATCAGAGAGAAATTCCGGAAACAGCACGACACGGGATTACCACACTTTTGTGTTAGTTAAGACACAATTATGTTGACTAGTTGGTACAATTAGAAGACAATACTATAAGATGCTGGTATACATTGAAACCCTAGTTTAAGTAAAACAATGTTTAAAGTACAGTTGCCTCTTATGATTTTCTTTGAACTTTCTTCTACATTTGGGTTGCTTTTGAAATAATAGTATACTTGATCAAGGCATTTGAACTCTATTAAGCCATACGTGTTTATGTTATTTTTATGACAGCTTGTTATCATTTTAAACAATTTTGAATGTTTTATGGAGTTTGGATAAGCGTTCATTTAACACGTAACTTTGTTGATCGACCTTAGATTTGACATTTGTGTCGACGTCTATGCAACTTTAACAACATCAGTTGATTTTGTCGACAAATACCACAATCCAAAATCTTTCCAAATGTTGTGAGTACTAAACCTCATATATATTTGTATGTTCGAATCGTTTCAAACTACCATGTACAAATGAGTTTTGTCGTCTTTTGCAACCCATTTAAATTGAAAGATTTAACCCGAAATGCTGAATGTAAATATGCATTACGGCATTATAAAGACAGATGAATTTAGACAAAATCGAAACAAGAATGAATTAGAAACGTGACGCTTGCCGCTTCCATTTGACTGGAATGTGACTGTTTTCCCTTACAATATGAGACACCTTGATTACCGTTTAGTTTCCTCTGTCCATGATATTTCGATAAACATTTAATGAAGTTTATGACATTCTCAAAAGCATGGAAACCGAACTCGAAATATTGACTTAAGATAGATGGAAATTGTCGATAACATTTTTTCTCAGACGTAAATATAGACAAATTAGTGGATGAAATTGCAGTTGATGACTGATATGGGATTACATTGTTTACTTGTTATCAAAATATACAAAATATATATTCCCAGAATATTGAATTGATTCCTTTGTATTGGTTGTTGATAAATCATACTATTTAAGATAAATATTCATGATCTTATTTAATAATCAAATTTGTTCCATAGACAGAAAGTATGTATATGACAAATAATTGACCTATGTCCTTCTAAACCCATGAATGTTTCTCGCTAAAACCTGCATATAAGTGTCCTTGATGGATTAGACAAATAATTATCATAGCCTAACTAAACATAACAAAGGTTTTGTCCAATTTCATTAAAATCAGCTCTCTCTATACGCGACGCTACGCTGCATACCAGGCTATTGGAAGACCTTGTACTTTAATCAAATTGAGATTTATCGTTACTCATTCTCTATTGTTTTCTATGTTGTCGTTTTTTCTGGATCAATGTATTTACACATTGTGTAATTGTAGCGTTCTTTGAACATCTTAAATAGCTTACTACCGAATTGTATAATGGTACTTTAATCATTTCATGAAATTATATGTCAAAGGACCGCAATGAGAAACCTTACATGTCAGGTTTGATATTTCACATTATTTATTAGTTCTAACCAAGTTACAAAAATACAGCATTGTCATTGTGGAAACACTAACCTAATTTTGAGTGAAGGACGTTGATACGGTATGCTTTTATGTTATTGCTTTGCACACCAGGGAAGCATGATTAAATTGTGTTCGCTCTCACAGTATAAGGCCTTTCTCATACAGGGAATTGTCAGAAAGTGTCAAAGTACGAGTTAGTTTTTACATTGCTGTTCAGTCAGATTAAACGAACAAATTGCATAGTGTTTTGAAGCATGTAGAAGATTACAGAAAGACTTTTGTCACTGTGTCACTAAGTTAAATTGTGTCCATTTTGTATGTGACATTTTCAAACAACATATTTGTTCAGATAGGGTGTTCTTGTTGAGTGTTGCTTTGTAGAAAGACGACTGACTGTCTTAAATCGTTGTTTGATATTGCTAAATGATTTTTGGGGTGTAATTTATACAATAATGTCAATATTGTCGTATTATGATATAACAATATAATACTTGTCTATCATCATGTTTCTCTGCATTATTAGTTAAAAAATCAATTTTGAACACACAATTCACGGTAAGTTGCCTACAGGAATGGTTTGGTCGTCAAATATGTTGTGTTACGCTTGTTTTAGCTTTGTTAATTTTTGTCTAGTTATCAAAGCATATTGCAGACGTATGTCACTATGTCTTATCCAGACACCCTCGTTGTTCTGAAACGGTGATTGTTTGAAAATACATGAAGCATCTGCTACACGAGGAAACAGTAAGCAATACAAGTAATATGCATTTTGTGATTGTATTAGTTAGACAGTTAAACAAAAATAACCCGAACATTTGTTTACACAATAAGAAGAAACCTTGAATATCCCAGAGGGCAAATGTTATTGGTACACTTAATATATCAGTGCAATATTCCATGCATAATAGCATTCCTGCTAGACAATTTTCCAAACATAGCAATACCCTAATGGTGCATATTACCAAACAAAGACAAAGCAGCAATTACAGATAAACATAGACAAGAAACTGAGTATTGTCTTATTGACATACTAGTGCGTATGTCTGACTATGAATAAATGCTTGGCACATGTAATACTTATTTATGACCTGGTGTCCAATTTAAGTATGCAATATAGTAAAACAAGTAACATATTAGGTTACACTGTTATATTTGTATTACAATATTATGTTGACATTGTGAAATACTCTTAACAAACGTTCGGTTAATAAGTCAGACAAACAATGAATCCAACGGGCGACTTATCAAGCGTTGTTTTAGCACGGTATGACGATGACACACTTCAAGTACCAACATAATATATCGGTTAGTGATACAACTATTTTAAGCATGTGTTTTATTCCGAAAACATTCTAAATACAGAGACCCACGAGGCTTCGGCATTATGACGCAGTCATGAAACATGATCGTATGGCATGAAAGGCATCAGGACACTGTTTTATCAAAGCATTTACGTTAGCGTAAACCTAAGATTTCCTAAAATATTGCGTACGTCGATCATATTTGCGTAAATGCGTTTTACAAAGATATGTTAGTTCACATTCTGTCGTAAGTTTTAGCTTATTTCTACGCCAAGGCTGGGCAACACTAAATGGCAAAAATGAACGTAAGTGAAGAGTTTTTAACACGCACTGATGATTTATGACCGTCACATGTTATTTTAGACCGTCGTTTGTTGTTTTAGACCGTCACTTGTTGTTTTAGGCGTGATTAATCATCAAATCTTGACGTATATTTATTAGGGCTGTAACGGTATACCGCGGTTCACGAAACACCGCTGACTGCAGTTCAACACGGTTCACGGTACAAGACTTCTAAATTTCGGTACGGTTCGGTATAAGCTTTTTTATGAGCAAAATAATATTCAGACAACAAAACATCAGACAAACGACTTATTATGTATATTTGCTATGTATCACTCGTTGTAATTGTATTATGCTATGCATCTTGTTGTCGAAATTTATTTACAATAGTTGATAGACACATATAAAGTTCTGTTATAGAAGCAACAAATTCATTGTCACTTGAAAATTGGAAGTATTTAAGCTGCTGTTAGAAAATATTGTATCATACCGAAATATACCGAACCGTTTGAAAAATTGACGGTACGTATCATACCGTGAGGTGAGTGTACCGTTACACCCCTAATATTTATTCATTCTGGTACCCGTTATATTTCGTTATATTGGTTATATTGTGTCCCGAATTACGTTCAATCTTCGATATTTTTTGCGTAAATGTATGCGAGTACTTGCGAGCGTTTAGTAAAACACACTTACGAGTTTGCGTTAGGTAGATATCTATGCGTAATTATACGCGACATTTACGCATTGTTAGTAAAACAGTGCCCAGCAACTAGGCTGGTATTCACAAAGCATCTTAAGTGAAAACTTAAATATTTAGACTTACGTTAAAAAAATGTACACTTAAGGAAATAGTAAGATTTTGGGAAAATTCTTAGTTTTCATTTAAGTTTCTTTGTGAATACCACCCCTGATCGACTTATTTTATTAAATACACCAACGGGATCAAGACAGTCACTCTTCCAATCAACTAACAGTTTAAAGTTGTTCTCTGATGCTCCTTGACCGATTTATTCGAAACATAGAATTGTGTTTTGTGCTGTTTACATATTTAGAGAAAATTAGAATACGCCTTGAACAAAATGTTATAATCTACAAATGTAACCTGAAGAAACAATATATTTAAATAGATAACCGTAATATACGTAAATGGATTAACGAATGTGAGTATCTTGGGTGATACTACGAACCAGACAAACTCCATTTAATGGAAATGGATGTGTTTTCAGTAAATTAATCGGATTCAAGACGATATTGAATATTATTTATATC
The DNA here is from genome assembly GCA_963678985.1 of Spisula subtruncata. Lineage (NCBI taxonomy): Eukaryota > Metazoa > Mollusca > Bivalvia > Venerida > Mactridae > Spisula > Spisula subtruncata. Next base: position 41,532,920 of record OY787662.1, on the reverse strand, counting down.
AACATGTGGAAATAGTGCAACCGACATTGCATAAAAAATGAATGTAGCAGTTCTGAATCAGGCTCGTGTCGTTGAATGTATTAATACGTGTATGTTCATGTCTTTCAAAATCGATATTTTGATGAATATCAAATATCAAAATTATTCAAATTAGGCAAAATGCAGAATGTCAAAAGTGAATGTTTCGAATTCAGTTATTAAATGCACAATTAAATACAATGTACTAAAGAGTAAAACCTTCTGCAGGCATCGTATATGAGTACATTCAGTACAATGATGTTTGTAAAGTAAACTGGAAGATAAAGCCATTGTCCTATTACAACACGTAGTCACCGTTCGCCATATTGCTCCATTAAATGAGACGACATACACTGACGTTTAATCTATCACAATGTTTTCTGCTGCACCGCAAATAAAATAGCTTTTCACAATTAACATGCCAAACGCAAATTAAACTACAGACGAGTGCTGCCATGATCACGATGTGGTTTTGATAGATCGTCTGAGACTATTTCGCTGTATTAACAAGATGTCCAACATACGATTAATAAGACTTAGATACCTATTAACTATGAAGCCATTCGTATTTCAGCGTAATTTGAATAAATGCGACATCTTTGCATCTATCGTACTGGAAATAATCTCTAAACGTATGAATCCAATAAGTTTCTATTACTTTCGATATATGAGCTTCTCTCCATGTGTAGACTTTTATCGTTAGTTAGTACTGCATTGCGTAGCAACTCAGATACATTTAATGTCTGTGCATGGGAGTCTTAGATTGGATTACAATAGTTGATAGAGAACATGAATGGCTTTTAGTTTTCCATTTGATACAAGTATTTGCATGAATACAGGCTATAACATTGTGTCGACTATCATATGGCAGAATTTGATAAACTCGATTATAACATGAGCCGTCAGTGACGGTTGATGCTCCCCGTGGGATGTGTGTCACAGAAAAAATACCACAGAATATGTAAAAGAGAGTAATGGTTCTTAGCCATTGCACTTTCCCTCAATGAGATCTATTTACCTATGAAGTTTCAAATTGATATCTCTGATACTGTTGAGTTATGGCATAGACAGGAATTAGGTATGAAAAATTACAAAGGGGAATAACTAGAAATATATGTAATGAAGAGTCGTGGTTCTTGTGCACTGCACTGCCATTCGATGGGATATATTCACCTATGAAGTTTCAAATTGATATCTCAAATACTATTGGAGTTATGGCCCGGACAAGAATTAAGTATGAATAAAGTATGAAAAATAACAAAGGGCAATTACTCTAAGAACGGGTTATGTAGAGTTGCGGTTCTTAAGCACTGCACTGCCATTCGATGGGATATATTCACCTATGAAGTTTCAAATTGATATCTCAAATACTGTTGGAGTTATGGCCCGGACAAGAATTAAGTATGAATAAAATATAAAAAAAGGGCAATAACTCCAAAAACAGGTTATGTAGAGTTGTGGTTCTTGAGCAGAGCACTTCTACTCATTAACGTTCTATCTACCTATGAAGTTCCATGATGATACCTCATATACTTTTTGAGATTGGCTCCGGACAAAAACTAAGTATGAAAAAAAACAAAGGGCAATAACTCCAAAAATAAGTTATGTATAGTTGCGGTTCTTGAGCATTGCACTTCTACTCATTAAGACCTATCCACCTGTGAAGTTTTATAATGATACCTCCCATACTTTTTTAGATAGGCTCCGGACAAAAACTAAGTATGAAAAAAAACAAAGGGCAATTACTCCAAAAATAAGTTATGTAGAGTTGCGGTTCTTGAGCACCGCACTTCTACTCATTGAGACCTATCCACCTATGAAGTTTCATGATGATAACTCACATGCTTTTTGAGATAGGCTCCGGACAAAAACTAAGTATGAAAAAAATGGCAATTACTCCGGCGAAAATATTCGGACGGAACGACGGAACTACGGAACGACAGAACACCGGCGGACGGACGAGCGGACGGACGAGCGGACGGACGGACAAAGCGGCAACTATATGGTCCCCGAATTTTCGGGGAGCATAAAAAAGGTAATTATGCAGTGCTTCTGATTTTCCCTAAAAGAACAATGACATACTTAGGTCATGTTAAATTCATGATTTTTCACTTTCCAGACATTGCGTTCTTATTATCAAGTTAACGATAAATCATGTTATACATGTAGCATTAAGAAGATAAAGCGTTCTAAAAGTTTTCTACTCAGACGGATTCGGTCGACGGAATTGTGTAAGCATGTCTTTTTCATCTTAAAGTGATAAATTAAATATTATAGAAATGTTGTCTAGACATACCATATTGTTAAGCACACTTTGCCTCGTTAAATTGGAAACTTTATACGTTATGCCATTGGAAGTTGTTTAAGTCCATTTACATTGTTGTTGTGAACAGTCATGCATCTAAGAAAAGTAATCTTTGCGGTGATGTTTGGCCTTCGTTTAAAAAATTGTAGTATGTGTTTGAACTAGAGGATTATCAAAAATGACCGCCATCAAGAAAAATTCAAACTGGGTTTGAAAGCCCTGATTGTTTTGCATATTTATTGTTATAACAAATCGCTCTACCTTTTACTTACCGTCGGATTGTTTTGTTGTAAACTATAATCAAACATTTACAATGATGCAAAGTTTGATTCAGTCACGAGGTGAGTAAGGACAAACTTCAATCTGATAAAGTACAAGGTCTTCTAGTTTGTATCTTGAACAGCTGCTTTTAATGAGATTTGGATAATCCATTGTCACGTTTAGTTTGGGTAATGCTATGAAGAGTTAAATAAGACAAACTCTTTGTATGGTCAAATAAGAAATATCGATTGAAAGTTAAGCAAAGGCAATTCTTTATGAAGGTATGTCCATAAAAAAACTTAACTATTAATTTAGATTGTAATAATTATCTGAAAGTGTTATATTTATCACCATAATAAGCACAGGGGGTAACCCAATACACGCGCTGCTGCAGTGAATATACCACTAAACGAGTGAGCACTGTTATCTTACGCCCGTCATTATCTGTAATTCCTTCATCTAATTCGCCTATATTTACGTCTGAGAGAAAAGTGTGGTTTATTTCTATCTTTCCTAAGCCAATATTCCTATGTTCGGCTTCCATGCTTTTAGAAATGTCATAAACTTCATCAGAGATTTATAAAAAGTCGTAGGCAGAAGAAACATACGATAATCAACGCGTATCAGATAGTAGAAGCAAACGTTATTTTTTGGTTTATTCGTCTTTATAAGAGTAAAAACAGCACATACCCCGACGTTTTTAATTCTATCAGGTATCGATACTGCCTAAATTCATGATATGTTGTAATGAGGCCGTAAGTCACATTGACAGCCAGTATCGTGGATTGACTCGTTGGACTAAAATGGTAGAATATATACGACAAAACTCATTTAAATATGGTAATTGGAAACGAAACAAACATAGATGAGATATAAATACTAGAAACCAAAGTTACAAAACACATCTAAGATGTATTGTATTGGTTTTGTCATTATGTTATTCTACTTGTAAATATAATTCTGTATTTTCAAAACGTCTTTATACCTTATAAACTCACCATTAGTAGGATAATTGTTAAACTGTTTGATATTGCGAATCGTGATATATACTAGTTTGGTTATAATAATGTACGTATGTATCTTGAACTGCACGGTAGCCTTATTTTAAGCGGAATATACTAACATCTAAGACAAGTTTAGAAATAATTCAGGACATCCATCTATTTTATTTAGCAAACAACAAGTATTGATTGATTTCCGAGGAAATCGTTTGATTCTGGTAGTATTGTAGCAATTAACATAATATTAATGACATATCTTTACTTGATGCCCGTTTGACATGTAAATTAACATTGCTCAAGGCACACAAGCTGAAGGAATAAAAGCAAATAGCTAAGGAAACAAAATGCCTGTAGTTAGCAACGGTAAGTGAATATCAGAATGTATACTATTATAAAAATCAAATGTCTATTCTAGATGACCGACACATTTACGATAAGGACATTAACACTGTTGGCAATACACTAACTAAAGTCTGATATATGACCAAAACGACTGAAACAGACATTACTGGTAATATCTTAAAGTCACGATTGCGTCTAATGTTTATATACACTTTTAATCAACCGGAATGTTAATGAATAGTGATGCCAGTCCTGTATTAGCTCAATGTTGGCTGTCGACAAACTGTGCTATATGTAATGTACACTAACGATTCACACAACCGATACCTCTGTAATACCGAATTTCCCTATTATCCAAAACATCCATTGTTCTCACTTTCCTTTCTTCTTTTCTGTTACATAAAAACCCTCCGACATCCGAAATGACTTCAAACTAAAACCTAGACCATTCGAACTCCTTATTGTGTTTAGAACTAGGTTTGAACGAATAGTGACATCGCTAAATCAAAGTCACAAGAAATACATTTGTACGTTCAACGAAATATCTGTTTCCTAAAACAATTCGAAAAATGAGCATTTAATCTAAAGGGAAACATATCATGGTCGCAATCTTACTTGTAAGTGTTCGGTAACAGAATAGCGATGCTGGCCGACATCATTTGTCTGAAACACAGAATACAAAAACGGTTTAATAGGAGATTGCCAGGAGCAGAGTGACAGCCTGCTTATTCTAGACTTATTCAGTATTACTTCCATAACATACTCCAAATCATGAAATGACACCAAGCTATGTTTGAAACCTTTTGAACATATTCTGCATACAGTATCATTTTCAAATATATTTAGCGGTTACTAAGGTTATAGGATAGTAAATAGAATCTTACACCCGTGCTCATTGTTTACCATTTTTATATTCAACTCGTTAAAAAAAACAATATGACACTCGGTAGAGCCTCGTGTCATATTGTTTTACAACTCGTTTAATACAAATGGTACGTAACGAGCACTCATTCAATATCGTCTATCTAAGTGACACTCCAATGCATGTACCCGTGGGATAAGTTTTCGTAGCAATGTATAGTGTACCATATTGCTTGATATTGTTTTGAGATTTTGGTAGTGAAATTTAAACACTCAGATTGATCAAATTAGTTTTTACGTACGTAGTATGTGCAATTTGTCGTTTGGCTATATGTATTAGGTACTATATCTCAGAGTTCAGATGCTATTTAATTTTTGTTTATCAACTAATGTCTCCGTTACAGTACGTATTACATGCGTCGATTTGAAAATATTTATTACGTACTTTATGCCTTGATTTGATTCTTATCCTAATCTTTGCAATTCTTATATTTACCACAGTCGTTCAAATCAATGATAAAACGATGCGTAACTGTCTGTCTAGCAACTAACTGCACTTAAACCAGATACGGTAGTACAAATGTAGGTTAGTAACTGAAACTACTGATTCACACCGAAGCAAATCCACACATTTACAAATCCATACCAAAACAACAGTTAACCATACCAAGGTGGCCGCCACGTTAGAAATGTACGTTTTCGTTAAGCAATTTGAATATTAGAAAAGTATCGGTGGACTTTTGATACAAGAAGGTTATGGTCATACACGATCTATCAATTTAAACTTCCGAGCCCCTCTTTTCGAGTATTATTTGAAGTGTCTGACAGTGGCAGACATAAATCAATGACGAAACAGAAGCAAAATACAACGAATCCGAGTGCAAAACCCTTACTCATTTCGAATGGATTCCTTGGTTCGTTAACGTGTACGGTGTAGAGCACCGATACAAGAAAGATTCCCACTGGGTTTCAAACAAGTTCACCTCTGGTTTGGTGGGAACACTTAAATAGCGTTTTTGAAATGGCCAAGTGTCCCGGCAGAAAAGCGAACAAGGGATAACTACTTTTCGATCAGTAGTCAATTGGACCTCCATGTCAACCATATACCGAAAAGAACTAATTGGACTAGAACATCGTTAAATATAAAATAAAAAAACCTAAGAAGCCATTTCCGATCAAATGTGGCTTCGACGAAGTTATAAACTCCTAAACGACTTAGTGAAGTCTAATTTACGTTATGCTATCCGTCCAGACAACATTTGAATAGTAGAATAACACTTTTGTTCTCTAATTATACGTCTCACTAATAGTACAGAAACATTTTGAATAATATATTATGCAAATGTCATCACATTTATCACATGTTATCTAAAAACATCAACATGAAAAGTATGACTGTCTAAAATTTAATGCAAATCATATCAGAAGTGAATTGATTATTTGCTTGTATAATATGCTATTCAATCTTATTTCATGACTAAAGTATATGTTAAAACTAATACATTTCTGGGAATAAAATAGTTCTTGTTTGGTTACTTTGATATACAAATTTGCTGTCTTAACTTTATCTTGCTCTTGAAAATTAATAATTGGTAAAGAAAAGGCAAACATGTGATCGAAAGTTGTGTACACATGAATCTTGTGATTGAGGCCTATAAGATCAAACGTCTTTCTTGGATGGGTTGACCTTTTTACAAAGTGTATCTCCACTTGACTTAAAGTTCCGGATGCGACCGGGATTTCATGAATATATTTATAAATCCTTAGCAATAATTATTGTCTTCGAAGATTACAATAAGCATGCGTCCCCTAGGATGTTGACCGATCGACGCACATAACCTATTAAAATAAATATTTTACCAAAACTAACGCATTAATTTGTAATTTGAGTGTCAATAACAGTGAGAAATCATCAAAAACAGATTATAGGTATTTTGATGTGGACGATAATGAAATTAAATAATCGAAGTAATATATTATTGATGAGGCTTTACAGTTACAAATAACTGACAATGTGATGAAAGCTTTGTCAGTGTTTGAAAATGTGATTAACATGTCCTTGTGGTATAGAATGCTGCAGGTTGCATTAATTCGTTCTTACACAGACGACGAGAATTAAGAGTAACATGGGACGGAATATTCCGTATTCCGTTGCCGAATACTTACAAGTATGGATTTCAATCATATCAGGTTTCTCGTTTGATTATATAACTAGCTAGCATTATTGTAAAACGAAAGAAAATTTCGGTCATATCCACTGTTGCCATCGATCTGACGTTATTAATGGTTAACTAGCAATACCATTATGTTTCGTTCATACCAAGTTCCAATTTCATTGTATATCGCACAATATAATTGTATGACAAGTAACCAGCAGGGTGCTGAAACAGACATGGAATCACTATATACTGTATCAACATTCCGGTTGATTAAACGAATATCTGAAACATTTGACACAATCGTGACATTGGGATATTACCGGTTATGCCTATTTCAGCCTTTATGGTCATATATCAGACTATATTTAGCGTATTGCTAGCTCTGATAATGTCTTATAGTAATTGTGTATTTCATCTAGAATGGACATTTGATGTTTATTATCTGCTACTTTCTGACATTCGCTTAATATGTATTGCAACAATTCACAGTAAGGAGGTTGCTGTATGATTTGTACGCACTTCTACTTCTACGCATTGTACGTACCACAGTTTATACCATTGTATTTTGTGTGTTTGTTTCCATCCGATCGTTCGCCTTGGTAACGTTTTTTTGAAACGTGTCATATGTTCACCAAATGAATGCTTGTCATTTATATTATGTCATATTAACGTACTGGTTTTAATTGCTACAAACTAGTCTTCTCCTGTATAAAATTATTGGATGTACTAAATTCATAATTCGAATAAACGAGGCGTGACAGTACGTCAGTTAGTTTTACACATAACAGAATTTGAACAGTTGCATAATTGAATATTTTACATGCCAGTAGACAGATACACAGTAGTCAATAAGCCATTACAATCTGTCATTTAACTTTGACTCTAATAAATCAGAATGACAGCGTCAGGAAGATGGTTTTGTATATGTACCAGACAATTGCGGCAGGTATTTGAACTAAAATGTCTGTACGTTTACCTAACTAAAAATAGATGATGCCTTAAGTATATAAACGTTAAACGTATCATTTGTACAGGGTTACCTTATTACCAGTTTTTTAGGCTGGCGATTTCGCGCCAGACTATTACAATCCTAAAAAATGAAATCCACTAAGATGAATTTACTTCCGAAACTGACAACACAGAATCTATACACTCAATGCAAATAATTCCTCCTCATTAATCAGTTTTGCAAGATAAGAACATTCAACTTTTCTTGTTTCATTTATTCTGTTCGATTGTAATATATTAGTTTCTTCTTGAAATGGAAGGAAATTGTATGAAATTAAAAGAAAAGGTGTTTAAAGGCGTTGATAATTATTACTACGCGTTACTAAAGCGATACAGCGCGCGCATCAATGATTTTATTATGTTAAATTATTTAGGTCAACATTTTCCAACGAGATTGTGGACGAGTGGTTGAGCAACTCGCTTAGTAATTTTCTGATGCTTAGGTCCAGCGTTCGAATCACGGTGGCTCCAAATATTTTAGATTTAAAAAAAAAAAATTTTGTTAAGTCCAGCACTTACCTCTCTTTCGACTTAGAAAACAACTTGATGTTATATTACTTGAAAAGCTATTGTTCCTTAGCAGTTCGCCAGCCTGTCAGTACTTTCAGTACTTTGATTTCTTAAACGTTTGCGGCAGATGTATACAGTGATGTCCTTGTCCATTTGTTCGTCTAGAAATATTCACAAACACTTTCTTCTTTTTGTGTTTCAAGTCAATCAAGACATCGCTTTTATACTTTGTGTACTTGTTTAATGTCATAAACTGCTAATAAAGCCATTTAACTATCGATATCAATATGGAACATTGATGCGTTGATACTGATGTAAACTGTACCATTTATTTAGGGTATTGTGGTATTGCAGTAGGGTAAACTTCGTCGTGTTAAAATGGTCACTATAATGTATATACATTATACAATGATACTGAAGATACAGAGTTTACTTAAAAGACTAAATTATCCTAATTCCATATTTTAAATGAATGGGAATAATTCTACTGAATTCTTGAATCCATTTTTCGTGATTAGAATCATTGTAACTACCATGAAACTGAAATAGTTCACAATGGCCTCAAACATGAATTATGATTGTAAAATAGTACTGATGATAAATCAAGGAATATTATATTTACGATTTAGTTAATTTTCAAAGCAATACCACACATGTCTTTTTAATAGGTGAATAATGTTTGGTAGTTAAATACGTTTAATGTCATAATCAAGACATTTCTTCAACTCAATGCAACAGAATTGCAGGCTTTGCAATCCTTTAAAACGCAAGGTGTTAAAAGCATTGCAACAGTATCAATGTGTATTTTACCAATGTTTTACACTATATTATGCTTTTCTTAAACATCATTATGCAGATAAAATAACGTTTAGGAAAACAATTACCGTTCTAGAATGACCCGGATTGCTGGATTGTATATTATATTTATTGTGCTTAGATAACTAGTTAAATAAACAAAAATAGCACGAGTATAACGGTACCCTTTGAGCAAGCCGTTTTAACTTGAACCCGTGCACAAAATAGCAAAGTTTGTGATTAAAATGATCAATTATCTACATTCATGGAAATCTTGAAACAAACAGTTGTTAATATGCTTGTAATACAAAAATGATGACCTCGTTTGAATTGATGGGCGACTCCATTGACAACCATTGACTCAATTCAAGCAACGATAAACGACAGGGACAATTTATCAGCACTAAAACGTATATCTAGAAAGCAGTATATATCAATTCAATAAGGAAAATTTACAAATTCATACTGTCCAAAACAAAAGAATCCCTTGGTTAATATTATGTGGGTCTTTTTTGAGTATTATGCAAAGTATCTATTACCCAATACCGTATGCTGAATAGGACCAAAAACAACCCAGACAGGAAAGGGTATAATCAATGAGTATGCACATATTGGTATAATAAGGAACTCCTGTTCTATCATTTTCTACATGCTTTCTAGCAACAACCCTAAGAAGTTTTCTCTTTAAATCTGACTGCGGTGTAAAAATCTCTTTTCATTCATTCTGACATCTTTCTGGATAAGAAAAGCCTTGTACTGTAAGAAGGAACATAATTTAATCATGATTTACTGGTGTGATAACCAAGAACACATGACTTCATTACAACACACCATGTCAACATCACTCGTTCGAATGTTCTGGTATGTCAAGTTACATAATACGGTTAGTGTATCCACATGCATATTGCTGTATTTTTTAACTTTGTTTAGAACTAATAAATACTGTGAAATATCAAACATAACTTGTTACGTTCGTAGTTTTCAAGGAAGTCAATTCTTGTTTAATGCTATATTAGATGGTTGAAAAACCAAAATTCCTTTTATAAATGAGTATTCGTTGTCGCCGGCTAATTGTATTTGATTCAGTTGGTTTCAACAATTTGTTAAAGTAAAGTTAAAACAGAATAAATGTAACGAATTTATGTAAAGTCGAGGGTAGTATCGTTTAAAATGAACGATACTTCAAAATGCGTACACATACAAAAAGCACATGCATTGGTCAACTATGTTATACTTATATGTAATTGAAATAGCAACTAAAATGGTATAAAACGTTTTAAGAAAACATGCAATAGACGGACTTGAACGTTGCTATTTGTCTTGTATTTGAATGTCAAGGTTTCCAAGAAAATCGTGCGTTTTCCAGTATTTCTTTCTGATCTTGTCAGCATTTTTGAGGCGGAAACAATATGTGTAGCCTCGTTAAATAACGTCTTTACGTACTTACTAGCATCCGGCACAGCGTGGTGAAAAAAGTATTATTCGTTTCCATTGTCACTCAATATGATAGTACATGATTTATGGCTGTTCCTCGCAAAAGCCTTCCTAAAAGTGCTCGTTGAAAAACATTGCCACCCCGAAGGATGACATTTGTCTATTTGTGGTAATTTAAGGATATTATTTCAAATAAATTTAACCTGTGCTTATATTTATTCTCAATTATTGTTACTATGTTCTGCAGATAAGTTATTGAACTGGATTCGCATAACTGGCAATATGTTATATTTGGATTCGGCAACTCCAGTAGTACGGGTATACAAAAGGTAACAATAAAATAGAAATGCTAGTATACAAACGTATTTTGGAAATACGTGTTTGACCAACGTGTGAACAGTTCAATGTAGAAAAACTCTGTACGTATGCCCGACGATGTACTTGACTGAAGTATCATTTTAAAACGACATCGCCCCGGTGAACAACCGAACAAAACTGTCACACCATTAATCTAGTCAGAAATATTATAATGTATCGAAGTGTGAACTTTGTGGTTGATTAATTTAATAATCATTGTGTACGACTACAAAGTATCATAATAACATATGTGCTATTCCTAGGAAGATTGACTTGTTTGTCGAGTATTTTTACTTAATGATCTTCATTTACCAAAGACGTGAACACTTCATCTACTAGCTGTTCATTTACTCATAAGCACGTCAATTTGACTCGTACTAGAAACCTATATTCTTGCACACAGAACCTCCTGAATCCCTCCTCGCATTGCTGGTAGCTGGTCAAACTATAAGTAATCAAGTACTGTTGGTTTACATTAAACTACAAGCGTTCGTTCGGTTAGCACAAATAGTGGAAGAGCCAATCCCAGATAATATATTTTATCACGAAATGAAGTAATGTAATACATACTAGTTACGTCATTAGAACTCAAGCTGACAGATTAGCATGAATTGAAAAATCCCCGAACACAGTATTTTAGGAAATTAATGAGTTCAATGCAAATGGGGTAATCCTGGGACGACTCGGGGCCCGAATGAAGTGTACACTTTTCGACAGATATATTTACGTATCCAATGAAAAATATCATTCGCCATGATAATTTAACAAGCAGTAGAAACAGAACCCTTGAAACTAACAGTGAACTAAATACCGGTACCTTGAGACGAACCCTGGATGCAAAGCTGCAATCTGAAAATCGAGAAAACCTTTTTTTAATGATGAGAATGACGTAACGCACGGTATTGCGTACGTTTGTGTAACGTCATGTTACGTCAGCATAACTTACTCTGCGTAATACTAGTCTTATGAACTAAACATTACTGTTTAATTTTGCAAATGTTTACAATGTGGAAAACTACAATACATTTATCTGTAAATAACATCGTTTTTAATTAAAAAATATTGGGTGTCTTTCAGTAGCAATTTCTCCCGCTTGTTCAATTTAATGCTTATGCACTTGTATCACTCGTTGTCTGTCTGAAAGGTACCTTACTCACTCACGTATTCAACCCCTAATACACTTGTCTATGTACTGTTTTATGAAAAACAAAACACCACATTGTTCTAGAATATACGGGTACAAAATTCATTGCATGCCTATGCATAATACCGCTCAAAATAATTATTTTGGTCATGTAGTTCGTCCACTATAAAAACTCGCGTTGCATAAAACGTCCAAAACGTCGCAAAATTGCGCCGTAGGACAATCTTCCTCCACACATTGAATCAAGTGTGTCGGACTTATTTTAAGAGCAATCGTAAAGAATTTTTAAAAGTAAAAATTTCACACTGATAATATTTCAAATTTTATTTTAATTGTACGTTGTATGACTTATTATAAAATTATTAAGTTTCGAAAATGGTCTGTGCCACAATGCATCGCTAAAACGAGCGAGTAGGACAATTTTCCTCCACATATTTCATTCTAATAATCTCGATAAGTATTGGCTAGAAAGCATTGGGATTTTATTATGTATAATAAAGCAAAAATAATATTTTAAAAACAAAATCATAATAATTTTATTTATAAAAATGAAAAAATAATTGCGTACTAATCATGCGTCTTCGGAAAATTTTCAGCAATTTTTTGCAAATTTGCACTTTTTTCGTGTTATCAGTTTATTATTTAACTTTTTTATTTTTTGCACCCGTGATTTTTCACAATAGTATGTTAAAACACGTCACTTCTGGTGTCACTCAGTGAAGTATCCCACAAATGTAATGAGATTTTGAATAAAACGGCTGTTATTTTATGCCGACGACCAATATTTTGTGTTACAAATTGCACACGGATTTTTGTACATGTGTCGGGCATTGTCTCCAATTCTACGGCTACATACAATTCTACATGAACTCAAACTAAAATGACAATGTAGACAATTTTATAATGAATAGTTTGGTATATGATATGTTATGTATCGAGTGAAATAGAAAGACGTATCAACTACTGTTTTACAGCGAGTGTGTGAAATAACGAACGTACTCAGTTGCGTGCGTTACGTCAATGTGTTCATTGAATATCTTTCTGATCTTGTTTGTCCGTTCGTACGGGTCACTCGGAAGCTGTACATGAAATGGACTATGACAACGGCTGAAAGTTGCACGGTACTCTTGTCGAAACTTTCCTAAAATATATAAAGAAAACACGTTATCATCTTTAAATATACAATGTGTATGTATGATTGGAACTCATTTAGAAGTAGCTGCTATACCAATTCACTGTTCAGTTTTATTTTTGACAGGAATATATCGCGCAACCATAACTTGTTCGCTAACGTGAAATAGGACTAAGTGACAGCAGGTGACAACATTCAGGGTTATTCCTGCCACAGATGGCATTCTAGTATTCTACCAAGATATACTTTATGCTAAACAAACATATTTCACATATCGCTTGCTTAAAATGAGAAGGTTGAAAGCACTACTTACGACCTTATAGGACTTAAGGTGTTTCACCGCTTTTGAGTTTGGCGGAAGTAAAAAATCACAGTCACTTAGGAGTATTGTGAGCGTCTGACAACCGAGATCAAATTATACAAAATCCTTAATATTGATTTTTCAGCATCTTTCCATGTCTTATAATCGCGATTGTAATGAATAGTTAATACGATTATATACTTCTAATGAAAATACAGAAACACCCTTAGCTCCAGCCATACGAATGATTTATTACAAATGATACTAAACACCTGATCGAGCGAATTGGTTACAACGTATTTAAAACGTAGTTCTATGCGCCGATGTCAAAAATATTCAATAGTTTTGAACAGTATCTTTAGAGGACGGTTCTTTTGCATTTATTCCTGAAGAATATAAAACGAACCCGAATTAAAACTATACTGAGCGTCAAAAGTTCCGCAAACGAATTAAAAATTCATTTTTTTTTAAATTGTTAACTCGAAAGAAATTTTTACTAACCCTGTCTATTTGTGTACCCATAGTGTTCATGTTGAACCCATTTTCGTTTGCCTCCGTTATGCTTGAATGCTCACACCATCACAAATGGTAAAACGTCTATTCAAGCGCACAAAGTAAGGGCTTTTCATTATCGTCTTAATTTCCACTTCCAATTTACTTCATATATGTTTGGGATACGAAATACACAAATAGTTAGTCAAATCAGTTTGCAATGTACGCTACATTTGATTGCAAAAATTGGCAATTGTGAACATGTCTTGTTGACAAAACTAAGTTTAAAAAGCTTTTTTTGATACGTAAAATGTAATTTGTCCATAGAACCTTCTCATTCTAAGCCAGCGATATATTAAAACAAGATACATACCACTCATAAAATTGTAGATAATGGGATTCATTGCGCTGTTTATGTAGCACATACCACGGGAGATCAGAGCGTATGTGATCACCACATAGTCATCCAGCATGTATAGTGCTTCATTAAATCTGAAATAATATAAAATAGTATTACAGTATGACGTTTGGCAGGAAGTTACATTGGTATTCGCATTATTTTACGCAACCGAATCAAACTGTTATTTGGAAAAAATCATGTGTTCATCGATCTTGGGAATTCAATTATAATTAACTTTTATATATGTTTAACTCAACGCAGCTTTTTTGCGAAATTCTACGAATGTCACATATAATACGAATTTGCGTTAAATGACATAACAGAAAACACCAGAGTATTGATTGGCTACCAACCAGACTGAGCATATTCTTTAACATACCACCGACAGGGATTGAGGCCGAAATAATTTATTACATTGCCTGTTTAAGAATAGGCTTTGGCGATCATGTCTATGTGTGGCAACCCAATCTTTACACCAGTCCGGTAAGCATGTCCTATACAAACCAAGTTGAGTATAGGAATTAACGCACACGATCCATTTTCTTCACGTAACCCTGTGTAGAACACCCCGTGATAATTAATATAATGTGTTTTGATTGTTAACATGACATTTGTTTTAGTAGTCTGTCTCCAAACAGGTCCCAAAGATTCTTTGGATTGCATCACTTGATGCGTAATGTTAACCAACTGTCAACTCAGATCCACGAATGACACGTTTCGAGCCATTACGCGATTGGAAGCAGATTGAAATGGGGACAAAAACAACAGTACTGTTATATGTAGAACAGAAAGATGACAGACGTAGCAATATAACCCTGTGGAGAAAATGTAACATTTGCTTATTTAGGTATCTGTGCATTGTAATGTGTAATGTTTGTGTCAGCTCCATGGCAATTGTCTTAATAACATTGATGAAAATGTGTTTCATGAAATTATATGTCAAAGGACAACAATGGAAAACCTTACATGTCAGGGTTGATATTATACAGTATTTATAAGTTCTAATCAAGTTGCAAAATTACAGCATTAACGTTGAGGAAAAACTAACCTAATTTTATAACATGACACACGATGAATTTTGAGTGAAGGACGTTGATACGGTACGCTTTAATGTTATTGTTTAGCACACCAGGGAAGCTTGATTAAATGTTGTTCGCTCTCACAGTATAAGGAATTTCTCATACAGGTAATTGTCAGAAAGTGTAAAAATACGAGAAAGGTTTTACATCGCTGTTCAGTCAGACTAAAAGAACAAATTGCATATTGTTTTGAAGCATGTAGAAGATTGAAGAACGACTTTTGTAACTGTATCTTATTGATAAATTGTGTCCATTTTGTGTGTGACATTTTTAAACAACGTATTTGTTCAGATATGGTGTTCTTGTTGAGTGTTGCTTTGTGGAGAGACGTCTGACTGTCTTAAATCGTTGTTTGATATTGGTAAATGATTTTTGGGGTGTTAATAATTTAAACAATGTCAATATTGTTGTGTTATGATTAGACATTTTAATAGTTGTCTAGCATCATGTTTCTCTGTAATATAAGTTAAATGATCAAATTTGAACACAAAGTTTACCGCTAATTTGCCTACATGAATGGTTTGGTCGTCAAATATGTTGGGTTACGCCTGTGTTAGCTTTGTTCATTTTTTTCTAGTTATCAAAGCATATTGCAGACGTTTGTCACTAAGTCTTATCCAGACACCCTCGTTGTTCTGAAACGGTAATTGCTTGAAATGCATGTCGCATCTGCTACACTAGGAAACAGTAAGCAATACTAGTAGTATGCATTTTGTGATTTTATAAATCGAAAACCCAGATTATAAATAATGGTGATATCAGTAGCTTTTCTGGAGAGCAGTTAAATAACAATAACCGGAACTTTTGTTTACACAATAAGAAGAGACCTTAAATATCCCAGAGGGCAAATGTTATCGGTACACTAAATATATCAGTGCAATATTATATGCATAATAGCATTCCTGCTAGACAATTTACCAAATATAGCCAATACCCTAATTGTGCATATTACCAAACAAAGACAGTGCAGCAATTACATATAGACATAGACATAGAGTATTGTCTTATTGAAATATGTCTGACTATTTATAAGTGTTTGGCACATGTAATACTTATTTATGACATAGTGTCCAATTTAAGTATGTATTATAGTAAAACAAGTAACATATCAGTTTACACTATTATATGTGTATTGCAATATTATTTTGACATTGTGCACTATTCACCACAAACGTTCGGTTAATTAGTCAGACCAACAATGGATCCAACGAGCGACTTATCAAGCGTTGCTTCATCACGGTATGACGATGACACACTCCAAGTACCAACATAAAATATCGGTAAGTGATACAACTATTTTAAGCACGTGTTATATTCCGAAAGCATTTAAATACAGAGACACACGAGGCTTCTGCATTATGACGCAGTTATGAAACATGAACGTGTGACATGAAAGGCATCAGCAACTGATCGACTTATTCTATCAAATGGACCAACATGATCAATACAGTCACTCTTCCAACCAACTTATAGTTTAAAGTTTTTCTCTGATGCTCCTTGACCAGTTTATTAAGTTTTTGTATCGTTTATTCACGTAGTAGAAACATCGAATACATATTTAGAGAAAATTAGAATACGTCTTGAACAAAATGTTATAATCTAACCTGAAGAAACTCTATATTTAAATAGATAACCGCAATATACGTACATGGATTAACTTAAGGAATGTGAGTACCTTGGGTAATATTACGAACCAGGTAAACGCCATTTAATGCTAATTGTTGTGTGTTCAGTAAATTAATCGGATTGAAGATGATATTGAATATTATTTAAATCAACGTGTGGAAATATTGCAACCAACATTAAATAAAAAAAACAATGAAACAGTTTAGGTTCGTGTCGTTGAATGTATTAATACGTGTATGTTCATGTCTTACAAATTCGATATTTTGATGAATATCAAATATCAAAATTATTCAAATGAGGCAAAATGTAGAATATCAAACGTGAAGGTTTCAAATTTAGTGATTAAATACACAATTAAATACAATGTACTAAAGAGTAAAAACCTTCTTCAGGCATTGTATATGAGTACCATCAGTACAATGATGACTGTACAGTAATCTGGAAGATAGAGCCATTGTCATATTACAACACGTAGCCACCGTTCGGCATATTGCTCCATTAGATAAGACGACAGACACTGACGTTTAATATATCACAATGTGTTCTGCTCCGCTGCCAATAAATTACCTTTTCACGATTTACATGCCAAACGCAAATCAAACTATAGACGAGTGCAGCCATGATCACGATGTGGTTTTGATAGATCGTCTGAGACTATTTTGCTGTATTAACAAGATGTCCAATATACGATTAATAAGACTTAGATACCTATTAACTATGAAGCCATTCGTATTTCAGCGTAATTTAAATAAATGCGACATCTTTGCATCTATCGTACTGGAAATAATCTCTAAACGTTCAAATCCAATAAGTTTCCAATTACTTTCGATATATGAGCTTCTCTCCATGTGTGGACTTTTATCGTTACTTAGTACTGCATTGCGTAGCAACTCAGATACATTTAATGTCTGTGCATGGGAGTCTTAGATTGGATTAGAGAACATAAAACTTAATTATTTTCACAGCAGAAACATTAACATCAAATCGATGTTTATTTTCCTGCTTTAGTATACTTAGCGCTAGCTAATAACTTGGTTTTTTTTGTAAATCACAGCCATATTAAGGATGCACCATTTTATCAAACAAATTGTCTTCAAAGTAACTTATAACAAAAATCGGAAGCCTTTTTAATTGATCTTCTTGTGATGCATGATGTGTCAATGGGCTTGCATACTATTAAAATAAGCGGCTTTTAGCACCTTTAAATGTATTGGGTTTCATCTATATAGTTGTTGCTTTTATTACTCCTCATACGACTCATCACTTCTTCAGCACTTATGTGTTTGTTGCAAGACTGTTCCAGATACTTCACGCCGATATACATTATCTATATTTTATACGTTTGCTAGTCATTCGTGTATGGTCTTCAGTTTTTCCCTGACTTAATGGCCAATGACAAATACATTCTATGATAGATACTTCATAATGTACGCACTATACACTCAATCAATTTACGAAAAAGATATTCACATAAAAAGTACAACTTTTTATCACATGACTTTCCTTGTATCCAGGTTAGTATAGCCAGTACGTATAAAGTTATACATACAACGTGTAGTATAAGATATTGATATTTTCCAATAAACCAATGCGTATTTTGCGTTTTTGGTGTCATATGATAAAAAGAATCTATCACTCGTTGTCAATTGATATATTTATATTAAACTCATTCAGGAAATATTATTAACCTCGCCAGAGGCTCGCTTAATAAATTTTCCAAAACTCGTTTAATATAAATTTATATCAATTGACAACTCGTGATAGATCCTCTATATAATTCGGTTGTAAGCTTTAAGATGTCAAAAGAATGCTACAATTACACGAGTCTTTGATCCAGAAAGAACAACAATGTCTTTCAAAATCTTAGTTCGCAGCGTAGCGTCGCGTATAGTGGAGAGCTGGTTTAAACCTTTGTAATAGTTAGTTAAGTTAGGGTAATTATTTGTATAATTAACAAGGAACCTTCTTTGTAGGGTTTAGCAAGACACATTCAAGGCTTTAGAAAGAAACATCCATTGTATGTCAATTCTTTGTTATATACAAACTTCTGTCCATACAATTAATTTGATTATTTATTTTAATTAATATTATAATATATATCTGAACTATTATGATTATTCAATAGAAAAAGGATGGACGTAAACTCAATAGTTCTTTGAGTATACATTTTATTCTTCGAACACGAGTGAGCAATGTAGTCTCACACCCATTCTCTTCTGTAATTCCATCCATTTATTCGCATATCTTTACGTCTGGCAGAAAATATTAAGTAAATATTTCAAATTCGGCTTCACTGCCTTTAGGAATGCCATGAACTGTATAAGGTTTATAATGAATTCATAGGCAGACGGAACGAAACGATAATCAGAGCATCTCATATGGTACAGGAAAAAGTCATATTTCGTTCGAATATAAACGGCGAGCTTCACGACAATCTTGTATCGATTTTGTCTAAATTCATGGTCTGTTTAAATGAAACCGTAATTCACATTTACATCGAGTATTTCGGGTTAAATCTTTCATTTTAAATTAGTTGTGAAAGACCACAAAACGCATTTATGCATACTAGTTTTACGAACGAAACGAACAGTGTACATGACCACGAGGTTCACATACTAGAGGCCAACATTACAGGATGCGTGTATCATTTAAAATTTATTTTAGTACGCTAATTGTTTAATGTCATTTTATTTCGACACGTTATATATTATTAAGAAGATGTGATTTTCGTCTTGATAATTTAATCATTTACGTAAATTGCAATAACTCTTTATTACAAAATTTTAATCAATTAATTACCACGTAGTAAAAGACTTAATCTCGTTAATATTGAAGCAAACATAATAATGAAGAAATATGGAGAGGATAATTAACGTAACCGTAGAATGCAACGCAATTACGTGCTTCATTACATATACACTGACATTTAATTAACACCACTTACGGTCGCCGTGTTCGCACGGGTGTGTGCGATTGGTTCGCCGTGCAGTGGGGCCTTGGTGAACTTGGTCGAGTATTGGCTACGTTTCATTCGGCAATAACTGCTATTATAGAATTTCGTTGTGAAAGTGGGTCATCCTGCATTTTATCGGTAGGGACTTGGATTTTTAATTGTTTCTTCGATTTATGTGTGGGCATTGCTCAGTGTAGTTGCTAGGAATATGTAATATTATTTCCCACCCCATTCCTACCTAGCCCATTATTTTAACTAGGTCAAGTCGTAGTTATGCCTCTTAAGGTCGCATAACGTAAGGTCACTGTGCTAAGTGTTTTAAACTTTGTGTTGTTGTACCTCATTTAGTCGCCGTTTTGGCATGTGTTTCTGTGGGCATTGCTCGGAGTAGTTGTGTCGTGGTGTTTCTGATTTCTGTGCTCGGCTGGTTACTTTGAGTATTACCTTTCCTGTCGGATTTTCTCATACCTTATCTGAAAATACCAACGTCGTAAACACACTTGGAACACATCGAAACATCTCCCATTGCTGACCTATGCCCCGACCTATCCACCCCCGATAAATATTTGAAATTCTTCACAAACAATCAAAAACGAAGTTACTACATCAACCCGTAAACCACAATGCGTAATGACCGAACCTTCTTGCACTGAACACAATTAGAGTTCTCAGTCGTATAAAATATAGATGATAATGCATCAGAGTAATCATGAACCTAAAGTCTTTGCCTAGCAGGTATATTCTATTGGTACAGGAAAGTCAAACCTCTTCCGATTCATTGTCTAACGACGAAAATGACATTAGCTGAAGGATAGCATCATTCGTCATGACGGAATACGGATGCTAGGACGATACTACATTGTACTTTTATCAATACATGTTTTATGATCTCAACGATTGTATTGAATTAACTTTTTTCTTGAAGATGTACTCCAATAATGACAATGTTCCGTACAGTACAATGTAGATTAGCAATATATGTAAATCAAACGCAGAGTTACATTTTTATAAAAAATGCTCACATAATACAAGATACAACCCGGATTAGCTAAGAATTTTACAGACTGTTAGACATCAAAATATCACTGCGGTATAACGTACACCGGATATTGCTAGTAAAGTGAGTAATATTATCAATTTTAAGGACATGAACTGGAGACCAGGGTGAGTTTAGACGCGATATTTTCCTTATTACTGACTTCTTATGCATATCCAAATTGAGGTTTAACTTCTTCGGACATTTTGGTAACTTAATAGAACACTATCGTATATCAAATGGTCATAGAAAGGTTAAAATGATCAAGTTTTATTCCGTTACTCACTCGCAAATGTTGACAGCAGTTCTGTACAAGCTTCTGGAAAGGCTGTATTACCAAATTGTAGATTTTTTGAACTTGCCATTTTGTTTAAATTGAACTCCAAAATGTTGTGACCAAATTTCATAAATATTGTTCGAAAAACAACTAAGATACACACCAAATAAGATACACGGGTGTGTACAGAGTATTGCTGTTTAGTGTACAGAGTATTGCTTACTAAAATGAGTAAATAAAGTATGTAAATGCACAGTTTTATCGTTATATTACGTCTGCAAACCAATAAGGTCATGTCTTATGGGTTATATGATATAATAAGAATATTCTTTATATTAAAACAGTTCAATCCGTCAGGCAGATATATGCGATTAACAATATAAAATGCTGAATTTTATGCATAAAGTGTTCTTGTGAGTAGTACAAATGTGATATTTAGCTTGGATATATGCAATTCTTTGAGAGTCATGCTTATGGTCAAATGACAAATAAGGGCGTTCACATCCATATGTAAACACCAAGGTTTATTTTTAATCTCTCAACTATTTCTGATGCTGCAATGAGGATCCTTTGCTATGACTTACATTCAACGTTGCTAATTCAAACTATTGGACATTGTAGTAGTTTTGTGTTTGTCTAATGCGATTGCCCAGTTATGACCCTTTACTGTATGTAAAACACAATTACTAATAGAAGTTTCCCATAAAATTAACGGGAGGGGGTTGGAGCTAGGATTAGCTTGTTACATTAAAATCTTCATGAAGTCCATGTAATCCAGTCTAAATAGGTACAGATCTATTCAGTACAAATTATTTTTACAAAATAACACTGATTATACCTTGTATTTATTCAATTTGAGTGACCAATAGTCACTGCACTTATAAGCAATACTCCGTACCCGATACAGCAATACTCCGTACACCAGGGAGCAACCATATAGCAATACTCTGTACACTAACACTTGTATTTATTCTTACAATGCACCCTCATTTTCAATTAGTTTCGGATACAACATTTGCAATATAATCTTTGTAACAGGAATGACAATTCGCTCGATTCAAGTTGAGTATTTTAACGAAAAATATAAACAAAAACATCTAATTTCGACTGATCGAGCTTACTTTCTGCGTGAGTAATGATGCGAGTTTGGTCTTTTAATCACGCTTTTAAGAAATTCCAGGCAAGTTACCGGTTGCACATGCTAGGAAAATTTATGGAGGAGATAGTTTTGTATAAAATGTACATTAAACACACTGAGAAAAACTAAAAATTGTCTTTCAACTTACCCTTGTCACAATAGAATGTCGCGAAAATTGATAATATTACTCATCTTGCTAGCAATATCCGGTGTACGTTATACCGCAGTGAATACACATCAATTGTAACAAGTTTTGCAAATTGCAGATTGTATCGTATGCCATGGCATGTTCATCTAAAATGATACTGTACCGGCGCTAATGCACCGACATTAAAATAAAGTTTTACGTTAAAGTGAATAGAGCTATATCGGAAGATATTTTTTTTAATGTTTCAAAAACCGAAAAACAATTATGCTTTCATATCCATTAGATCATTTTTCACTTCAGTTTTAACAGAAACTCTCTCGTGATTTAATGGACATGCAAACTGTCTGTTTTCATACGAAAGTGTTCTAGAACACTCTATGAAACTATAAGAATCGTCTATTTGTCAACGATTGAATCAAAGTACACGGAACCCATCCAAAGTTTTAATTTGCAATTAAGGCAGTCTAGTATCGTTCTAAAAACGATGCAAGTAATTATTTTGACATTGAATGACTGCTAGAATATAGTTCCATTCACTTTAACCTTATTTTAACATTTTTCTTGGATGCAAGGGAATAATATATTTTCAAGAAATATGATAAATAATATATATCAGTTCAAATGGAACCTTCAACAAGACTAATTTCAGTAAACGCTTTTGTCCCGGTGGTAGCGTGGCCCATAATATATACATGATAAGTCAATATGTTTAACATTTTGGTACAATCGGGCGAACGAACGAAGGGACGGACATGAAAATCGCTACATGCAACATCATCTGTAGACTCCGGAGCATAAAACACTATATAAAGTGCACGTAATGAATAATACTAGTACTATACATGTATTTGAGTTTTAATGTTATTGTAACTCATCAGCATTTTGAAACATCAAGTGCCTTCTGAATCACTGATGCACATCGATGCATGCCACAACTTCAATTGTTGAGAAAGTGGTTAATATAAGAACAATTGACTCTGCGGGTCAAACATAACTTTTATCTCTGAAATGACACTTTTTCTGAACAAATCCACGTACATGTAAGTATCAATACTCTATGACGTCGCGTCACAAGTTGGAGCTATTTTGCGTAACGTCAAAAACGCCGTTATTTTAGCTAAATATGACGGATATAAGGCGTGCAATTGACAGAATAACTAAATCATGGGCGTACAACAACCATAAACACATAAATTGTGTACCTATATGTAAAGGGGGTATATTCAGCAACCTTAGGAACTACAGAACTTAGATTGAGGCAAAATAACTTGTAATTAACCATATTGCTGTAATGTGTACATTTATCCATTTGCTCTTTCTACAGTTTAGACCTGCTTGGTGGAACCCCAATGAACACAAAATGCTAAATAAAAATCCCTTTATGAATAAAGTACTGTATACATTTCCTAGTATATAAAAAAACAATTTCAAACAAATCTATAAAATTTCAATTTAAATTTTGCATTGAATTATCGAAGCTACAACATAAACACTAATATATTTTGACGTTACTTAGTACGTAATTTTGTTGATGGGACATTTTGTGGCGACATTGAAAAATACTAATAACTTCACCGTATATTGAACGATTTTGATAAACAATATACTATTCAACAGCGTAGAAAAAACGTATTTTATCATTGCAGTGACGAATGATTTTTTACAGAAATTTTCACGTTCGATCAAATCGAATTTCATGTTCAATTCAGTTTTTAGTTTTAAGCACAGGTTGGGACATTTTAGGTAGACAAAGAAAATTTGAAATTATTTTTGATCTCTTGAATCAAAATCTAAAATGAATACCGTATTTAATAATATATGAAAAACGTATTTTTTATAGGAAATTTCAAAGAGAAATTATTAAAAATAAATATTGCAGAACAATTTTATCAGTGTAATAACAACTTATTTTCCCGTAATTTTGAAATCTCTACACAACTGTTCCCTCAACACAGAATAAAAATATTTGACTTTATGATGATGTCACTTTCTTTTACGTAAATGGCATCAACTTTTTACGTTTAAGAATCATTTTTGCGAAAAAAAAATATAGAATTTTTGCGTATGGATTTTGCTCTCCACACATTTTTCTCAAGCCCCACGAGATTGGATGTTACATCTCTACAGTGATATTTCACCGTATTCTGGTTATTTCGAACCCTGAAAATGTGGGATTTTGTAATAAAACTCAAAACATATACATTCAGGTCGATTGTGCTGATTTTCTTCGTTCATATGATATATAACATATGACATTTATTGAAACAAACATAATTACATTTGCACCATTTGGCAAATAAATTACGCGAAATTGAAAATAGCTCCAACTTGTGACGCGACGTCTATACAATGTTTACATGTATTACACAACATTTCGTTGAACCAGTGCAGTGCATGATTATCTAGTACTGAATGCATTCCTATCGATTGGACTTAATGTTATTTCGTGTTCTGGTTTAAAAAGGGAAATGAGATCTTATTATTTAATTAAACGTATTGCACTAAATAAATGATACATGTAATATTTTGTTCACGTCACATGTATTTAGAACCACACGAACATCGGTTTGCTGTTAGTTAAACAATATCATTCAAAATGATTTCCTCTCAAGAAATAAATGCACTAAATTACTTTTGTTTCATAATTTAGGTCCATTTGGGGGCTGACCTATTGATTTTTCTTCTGATTCACATATAATCAGTGCTTGATTAGAATTTTCATCCAATACCATTTCATAACTAAACATCTTAGTGGACTGTTATTGTTTTTGGCGAGCAATGACACTATTGCTCGGTTAACAACCAGACAGAGCATATTTTTCAACATGTTGATGACAAATTACTTTATCTACATTTATTTACCTGTTTAAGACTGTGTTGCAACCCAGTCCTTACACCAGCTCGGTAATGAAGTCATGATAGCCTTTATCGAATATCAAAGTATAATTTGTATGGTGTGCTTTGATTGTTACCACATTACATAAATTGACGGATGCATTATACATGTATACAAGAACATGCGTATTTTAACAACTTTGACTCAAGAACTTTCAGCTCAGTGTTTCATTGGGATACAGTTAACGAGCTAAAGAATCGTAATCCCCGATTGACATGTTTCGACTGCTTAGAGCGATTTCATTGTGACAAAAACACGAAATTATTGTTATACGTAGAACTGGAAAATGACAAAACGAGCAATATTACCGATTTAACATGCACTCCTATGGACAAAATGTGACACCTACTTTTTGTAGGTACTCAGTGTAGTTCACAACAATATATTCAGGGAAATCAGGATACTAGCCTTAGAACTGATGCCAAATATTATAAATATAAGTTAATGCGTTCGACAAAAATCTTATAAACGTATGGGAACATGCAAGGTGTCCTTTTCCCGTGTTTTCGTTTACAGTAATCACATGACATTGCCTTCAGACACCCCGGGAAATGTCAACCTACTAAACATGATAACATTAACGAATATATGCAAGGTCGTGACTGTTGATAAGATATAACGCACACAATAAAAGGACAATAAGTTTGGAGACATGAAGTTTACTTTTATGATTGAAATAAACTTTCCTAATACCGGTATTATCTTAAGAATTAATTCGTTCCGTTATTTCAGAATAGGTCGTTATTTTCTCTTGGTATCCTACTTTGATTAATTAGGAAGGTAATTAACAATATACAGCACATCGCATAATTTGATCTCAGCCAATCAGATGCCTAAATAGCGCATGGATAATGATCAAAACTTATTTTACCGTAACTTCATAATGTTGAAGACGTGTAGTGGAAGGTCATAACAGGCAAACAATGCTACAATTGTTGAGTGTATTCAGCTGGGTGCCTTATCTTAAGCCAGTCATTTGTGTTTTTCTGCCTATAATCAAACATAAATCTATCATAATATTCTGTGTTTGTTCGTGCTATTCTTTGATAGAGGTACGATAAATATTTTGATCATATTTCACACAACGTAATTTAGTTATTGATTCATGGATAGCTAGTTTGCGATAGAAAAAAAATCGTGTTTTTTTAAATATTTCTCTGTAATTACTTCACCTACAAGTAAGAATTTTGCACGAATAAATGAAATATATCTACATAATACACTGAAATTTCAGCAACATCAGACATGAGTTAATAGTTTTGTTCATAAGTTCTATGTAACATAATTACTTGTAATTTTGTATGAAAAATCAAGTTAGAAGATTTAATACTCACAACAGCCACCTTTTCGCTCAAGTGATACGCATAACGGTATATTTAAGTATTTGCCACCTACTTAATTTAACTCATGCGAGGTCCCTCGGTAAATATGACGAAGTACATGTTATTGTTGTGCATTGTTAACATGCGACATACGTAAATAAACCGAATCATAAGGGCCTCCAAAGTTTTGTCTTTGTAACAGCAATCTCAATCTCAAATAATTGCTAGTAGATCGTCAATGGAATATCAGATTACCTCCCTACATTAAACTGTTAATACGCATGTAATTTCAATATTTAATAAAGAATAAATGTCTTTCAATTGGTGACTAAAAATTATGAAATTCAGAATTAGAGTAGGTATGACGTTATTGTAGATATGTGTATTTGTTTAACAAAATCTGTTGAATAGGTATGAGTTGTATGCTAGTTCATATAAGTAAGGCACTGGTAATGCATATAACTCTAAAGATTACACTTTAGATGTGTAAGTTCAGCCAAGATGTAAAATAAGTGAATATAAATTTGATATTGATAATCTTACTGTCTTCATAATCATCGTTTAGGTCAATTAGTGTGTGTCTCGTCACATTGATAATCAGATAGAAATACGATGGAACATGACTATATCATATAATAAAGAATCAATCACAACGCTATCAAGTTAGCACGAACGATTGTTTCATTTGCGAGTTTTCTCAAGGGTAAAATGACATTAGCACGTTCTACTGAATTAAACGAAACAATTGTTTGTAGAGTTTGTGTTGATTTCATTGGTAAATGGAAATGATGATGTCAAAATAATTTACCAATGAGCCAATTTTCCTTTTAAAAAAACCTGTTTTGCAAATAGTGCTATCATCTTAGTACGGACGATTGTGTCATTTGCGAGTTGTCTCGAGGGTAAAATGTCATTATAAGGTTCTAATAAATTAATCGAATCGTTTGTAGATAATGTGTTTAAATCATTGGTAAATGGAATTTATAATGTCAAATACTTCATCAATGAGTCAATTTTCCTTTACAAAATATAGCCATCCATACTGTTTAATAAATCGACCAAGAATTTCACACATTAGTTAAATTTACAAATGGACAGATGCAAAAACAAACAAAACATACATATAATCAACCATGCTGTTTATTTAATGTATCGATCAAGACCTTCACACATTGGTTAATTTAGTACTTCTGGTTGGATTAATGAAGACGGGGATTCGTTCGGGTTTTAAACAATAGTCTAATCAGCCATACTGTTTATTAAATGTATCGACCACCAACTTCATACATTGGTTTGCTTCTGAGTGGATTAGTGGCGATGCAGATTTCATGCTTTAGTCAATAACAGCAGTAGGTTGAGGAATGGATTTTTCCTAAATTTATTGTGTAACCACCTTGTACATTTGTCACTTTTGTATACTCATAAATGTTCTATTCGAAATAAATAAGAGCTGCAAAATTTAAATACCATTACATTTACACTAAATTATGAAAAAATAAATGTAAACATTGGTTTAAATGAATCAAAATAATGCCATTGGATTACAAATCCGTGTCATCAAACGTTATTTCAACCTTGAACAGTTTTAAGCTTTACATCTATATCCATAATCGATATTCAAATAATAGTTATTGAACATAACTGCAATGATTGCTTATAATAGTTGAACACGGACACTCCCTGGTAAAGGCTGACACTGAAAAATTGAATAAGGAGTGTTCACACTCATTCAGAAAGATATACTATTCAAAAGTGTTCGTTTAGTGTAGAAAAGTTTAACATTATGGACCTTCGAAATAAACGTTCGGATGGTAGCAATACATGTATCTGTTTTGCTCTCGGTCCGGAATCATAAGTTGACGACCAAGAGTTGACAAATAAAATAAAATAAGCCATTTCTTCTAATGACACGGCGTTATCACAACGCGTGGTCTTTATTTGTTATTATTGAAGTAAACACAGAAAACATTATGCTTTGTCGTTACCATCGAGGACTGATAACTTAGGGTAAAGTAAACTTTTAACCGTTAACGGGTTGTGTAATATTCCTTAAGTTCACATTTAGGAAATAATCTGCGGGGAACAGAAATAAAACAAGCACTATCACACCAGGAATGGAAATGGCTAATAACAATTCTTATGTCACCAAGATGTGCCGGGTGTTGACAAGATAAGATTGCAGTGCCGGTAGCAGCACGGGATGGAATGTATCGTGGTTTTATGTTAGTCAAGACGTGATTATGTTGTAAGTACTATACGTTTTTGTAAAACATTGGCATTCGAGTACAAGTAAAGCAACGTTTAATTTACATGTTCTGTGAAATTTTATCAACATTTTATTTATTTTGCAAAGCTATCACATTCCGATACGTCTGAGAGTTTGGCTGAGCATGCGCGCTGCCTTTCAAGTGAACATAACATGGGCAATACTTACCATTTCAGTTCGATTAAGAAAGCACGAGTACATTTTATCAACTGATCAAATTTCAACTGACATAGCATAATTATATAGGTCTTGAAATTCTATTTAATTAATATTTAAATGATATTGCTGTATCATCGGGTTTGCATGATTTTTCAAAAGTAATTTAAACCAGTCATCAACTGTAATTCCATCCACTTATTCGCCTATATGTACATCTGAGAGAAACTGTTGTGGATATTTTCATCTATCTTAGTCAATATTTAGAGTAAGGCTTCCGTGCTTAAAATTTAAGAATGTAATACATTAAATGCTTATCAAAAAATAATGGACATAGGAATCTAAACGATTAGCAACGTCTCATATGGTAAAGGAAAAGAAATAATCTGTTCAAACAGAGACGGCGGGCCTTACGACGTTCCTAATTCTTGTTTCAATTTTGTCTAAATTCATTATCTGTCTATATGAGGCCATAATTCACATCCAGTATTTCGGGTTGAATATGTTAACTTAAATTGGTTGTAAAAGACGACGAAACTCATTTATGCATGATAGTTTGAAACGAAGCGAACATACACAATGTACCTGTACATGAGATTCCAACATTACAGGATACATGTATTATTTAAATCTTAGGCATAAACATAAGGCACCTTGGTATATCGTACTACATTACCACAAAAAGATATGATAGTACTGTTGTTGTTCATATGGCAAGCGTCAACATGGATATTGCTATTGTCACCGTCTGGAAAAAAAAAAAAATACACCACATAAACACACGAGTATGTATTGTATTACCAGTGCTATAAGTCTAACGCGATATTCTGCAATGTCAATTTAAACAGAAATCACTGACCATACATCGATTTAGGGAGAGCGTAAGTGTATTTTACCTGCTCACTTCTATTTACCAAGTTAATTAAAATAACGGTAAAGCTTGGCCACATTGACATGAGCCTGACCTATTGATTAGCATAATTCAACAGTCGATATATTGTCTACGTTTACAACACCGAGTGTATGTTTTAATAATCGGGGAGTCTCACGAAGACGCTCAAGATGTAATACAAACAAAAATCTAAAATACCGATATTGCACGATTTGCTTACGGAAATTGATGTAATCAAAGCAAAAATCTTGTAATATATTCTTGCTTGAAGGTCAGGCTCAGGTCACAATAGTCTAGCTATACACATTGAAAAAGATACTCTCTTTTCCAATATCCTTATATGTTGTTATACCTGATCTGCCTGTTTATTTTAAGTTGCACAGGTCCCAATACCGCGTTAGAGTTATACAAGTGTTTTATATATTATTCATATCAGCAATGCTTACAATTATTCAGACTAGATATATTGTAGCCGTATAGTTATTTGAAAAGTAACACTCGTCCTACTGCTTTGCTGATCATTTGAAGAGTACAAATTTTCCTTTTGACAATTCCCAAAAGGACTGAATTAGAATAATTGTATAATTCATTTTAAGAAAATATTTGTTTACGATTTTACAGAAACTCATCCTCCTTTTCAAGCGGTCTCTGGTGACAAAATTATTGTGTAATTATTAATTGGTCTGCATTAAAATAGGTTTTGTCTGTTTGTGATTGGTAGTATACAAAATTACACAAGTTAGTCAATCCTTTGTCGAGGACCAAAATAGATTTCTCTAGCAATCACGACAAGCCATACCTATCTAAGTAATTGTGCAGTTGACATCAAATTGTATAGGCACTTGGCAAGTTCAGGCATCATATGGACGCATTTTCAATTTCAACCTTCTTAAATAACATAAATGAACCTTACATGCTTGGTATGATATTACACAGTATTCATTAGTTCTAACCAAGTTGCAAAAATACATCAATTTTGTGGAAACATTAACCTAATTCTGTAACATGACACACGATGAATTGTGAGTGAATGATGTTAATATGGTGTGCTTTATGTAAGTCACGTGTTCTTGGTTATCACAACAGGGAAACATGATTGAATTATGTTAGTTCTTACAGTACATGGCTTTTATCATCAAGGGAAACGTCAGAAAAAGTAACATAGCGTGATGTTTTTACACTGTTGTTTAGCCATATTAGAAAAACAAATTTCATAGTGTTTTTAAAGTTTGTAGAATTTCGCAGAATGACTTTTATCACTGTGACATTAATTTTTATTAATTCCATTTTAAATGTGGCATTTGTAAAGACCGACGCAAAGCACAATACTTCTTGTGTAAGTTCAGACATGTTGCTTAGCGAGTAAACATGTATATGTCTTAATTCGATGTTTGTTAATGGTTATGGGGTTGTTAATACTTTTGACAGATGTCAATATGTTTATAATTTTTCAATTGGCAAATATGTTGCGCTACGCCTGTGTTATCTTTGTCAATGTTTGTCTAGTTATCAAATCATCTTTCATGTGTACGTAATTCTGTCTTATAATTGTTTTCTGAAATGTCATTTCATAATATCTTGTTTGGCAAAAAACATAGCCGGCGTACTCATTGGGAAAATGCATATGGCATCCGTTTCCAAGGGGTATAACCTAAAGCATGGAGATTGGTGGTTTAAGTAAGACTTTCCATGGAGATTGGTGCCAATGGCCGATATTTTGATGTTTTTTGTCACTTGACGGACACATTTCCACCAAAGTAAGTTCATTGTCTTGTTTTATATGCGGCGTGTATGCAATAACCACCTAGCCATAAGTTTAAGCCACCTATCGGCGGTCTGTTTTAGTCCGTCAGTGCAGCGATAAAAGCCTGAAAGAAGTGATGGTGACATCGGGTGTCCGTAGTCCCTATCTATTTTTATTAATTCTGAGGTATCCGGGGCATTCTGGCTGGTTTTATTGTGTTTGCTAGGTACTTCATGCATGATTTTATGGTTAAAATATTGTTTCTGCTTATTTAGGAGGCCCCATGTGCATATTTTTAACGTTTAAGACGATTTCATGGAGATTCGTCAACTTTAAGACCCAAACTGTGGAGAATTAAATCAATGTAAGTATTCTGTTCTAAAATGTTTTGCACCATAGTGTGTTATCTTCATTGATTAAAAATATAGTTTCTATTTATTCTTCAGACTCCTGGTTTGAAGAATGCGTACCAAATAGACGTTACTTCATTCAAGGAGGAAGTGGCAGAAAAGAAAACGAAAGATAAATTTTAATGAAATATCTTTGCCTAATGAAAGTTTAACTAAAAAGCTTTGTGTCGCAAATTAAATACGCCGTCACCATTTAGATATTCGTCATCAAAATGAAAACGATTAACTTCAGCATCACCTTGTTATTTGTATCGGCACGAAGAACCCCAGTGAAAAGCCAGAAAAAAAAATAGAGTAAAGACTCATGAAACACTTTATTTACGTAATTTAATACATGTTCAAGGTTATGATTCTATAAAATTATAAAAGAACATGAAATAATATGTCTATTTTGTTTTGTTGGAAAGATCCAATAGCACAGATTTTGGTTGTATTCTTTGTTTTTGTTTACTTTAAAATTAATGTTATTGTTCAACAATGCTTGCTGAATATGCTAAGATACTGCCTGGAACATTTTGGTTCACAAAGCATCAGATCAAACTGCCTTTATAACATTGATCATCTGCGCTAATGAGCCTTTAAAACTACAATTTGTGAATAAAAATATCAAACAAATTTACGTAATTATTACTATATTGGTTGTACAAAAAGTGACCATCGGTCTATTATGACCTCTCGCCAATGACCCCTTTATAAATACAAATGTAGTATACAAAGTATTTACTAGGGTGGCACTGTGGTCGAGCGGATAGCCCGCTTGACTGCTGATAAATAGGTCCCTGGTTCGAACCTCGGCCGGTGCACTTTGTTATTCATGGAACGCTTTTCCGTGATTCCCACCCAACTAGACATGATCTATTTCGAAGGTAACCCAGAGGTAGTCTCGCATGTATCAGTGCTGTACACCAGGTACGTTAAAGAACCAATGTCTGAAGGGCAGTGCGCCCATATACATGGTAACACCATACTGTGTTCTCTACTTGCTGCCTCTTAAGAAAAAAAAATGACCCATTTGAAATAAGTGTCAAAGGTACAATGCATTCAACAAGATGAATGCATTATAGAGATAAGAGCGAATATTGAATTTCACTCTTATGAATGTAGCAAACAATAAAACTTCACTTAAAGACCACCTTAAAATTAAAACCTCCAGTTCGAAGTCAGTTCCAATGATTACATTTTGTACTCTTGATTTATAATACAACCAACTCTAAAATATGACAGTTTCAAGTATGATAAGCCTTTATTAATATATAAACAGCGATGATAAGTATGCTTTAAAATAAATAAGGGTGGTCGGATAAGTGAGGTTTCATTGTGATGTTTGAACATTGACATACCACTTATAAACTGCTGCAATGGTTAACGCGCAGTGTTTGTAGCCACTAATATTGGTTTGATTCCTAGTTGCTTCAATTTGTCAATGCTGGTTTTACTCCACATGTTGGGAAGTTGTTGGTTCCTTGTGGATTGTACGTAAGTGCTTAAAAGAATACTGATCCGAAAACTGATTCCAAATCCTCATTATCATAAATGCGATGCAGAAAACGGTGGGTGTTTCAAATACATGTATATTTGAAACCACAATCTACCAAATTGATGTTACCTGTAGCACACATTTCCGAAAAAGATAACATCCATCTAGTAGAGAAGACGGCTACTACTAGGCCTTTTGTCAGTTCAACTGAATATCATTACAGATACACAATGCACCAGTCCATTGAAACCCATAGCATGGGGAAAGGAGGGGTTGACTTTTTAAACTATGGTAAAATCCCTGCCCGAGAACCTTAAAAAAGGTAAAAATACCGCCCTTATCAGTAAAAAATATTCCCGGTCTACGTATTTAGGTGCGGAGCAAAAGTCCTGCTCTCATTCACCAGTGAGGGGACACCAAAAGTTAAAAACTCGTGTCTATAACCCGGGGTTGGGGAGTCAGGGTTTGATTTGACTGGTGCATAAAAAACAGAGCACACAAATATATAAAAAATCATCCTTTATTAATATATGCATATCTTTGAAGAACAAATAAGAAATTCACAACAATTATTGCAGCCAGGTGGTGTTGTCACTATATACTATTTGGTTCCAATAATATGTTACTCGCCAAGTCAAGACCCTCTGTAAGACAGTAGCCCTGAAATTGGTACAAAATAGAGATAACTTCCATAAATAGAATAACATCACATATTGTTTACAAAGTAATAACAAGTCTCCATGGAGAGGGTCTTAAAGTTGACGAATCTCTATGAAATCGTCTTAAACGTTAATCATATACACATGGAGCCTCCTAAATAAGCAGAAACAGTATTTAACCATAAAAACACGCATGAAGTACCTAGCAAACACAATAAAACCAGCCAGAATGCCCCGGATACCTCAGAATTAATAAACATAGATGCGGACTACGGATACCCGATGTCACCATCCCATCTTTCAGGCTTTTATCGCTGCACTGACGGACTAAAACAGACCGCCGATAGGTGGCCTAAACTTATGGCTAGGTGGTTATCGCATACACGCCGCATATAAAACAAGACAATGAACTTACTTTGGTGGAAATGTGTCCGTCAAGTGACAAAAAACATCAAAATATCGGCCATTGGCACCAATCTCCATGGAAAGTCTTACTTAAACCATCAATCTCCATGCTTTAGGTTATACCCCTTGGTTTCACGACGAAACAGTTAGCAATAATATTCATCTTGAGATTTTATTAAAGGGCTCAATACAATAGAATAAACACTTACTTCACTCGACAAAGGTTACCCTACAGCACCAACACATATTATACTGTGATATAACAGAGAAGTAAACATGCGATTTTTGTGTAGAGTTCACGCAAGTTTTTTCGTGCTATAACATCTGCATAGCAGAAGGGCGATTGGTACCCAATACTGTCTGGGACTCCGCGGATGTATTAACGCTAAAAGACTTCCTTAAACTCTAGTAAAGCATAAAACAACTCTTTATTAGTATGTTAATTCAAACATGATGACACTATTGCGGGGACTTTTGGGCGACGTCGGGAAAACAAATGCGACGAAACTTAGACCTGCCGTCCACTAGACCCCGATGCTATTCGGAAAGGATGCCGATTACAAACTGCTCGATTCGGGAACCCTTCGGGATCACTAAAAATAAAAAGTGGTGGAGCTTTGTCGTAATGCTTATTCGGGGATCGGTATACGACTGGTTGAGGTAAACACTCGGTATATATGCCGAAGCCTATAGAAAGTAGCCGAATGTATCCCGACTGAATGCCGACAGTTCAGGAGTTAGTCCGGAATGTTTCCCGGTCGTGCGGAAAGGACACGGTAACGTTGCGGAGTTGCCGAAAGGTTAGCAATGTATATAGACGATGCCGAACTACAAACTTGTCTAACTTGTTTAATGACACAGAAGACTAATGTTATTGGTACATTTCTTTAAGTGCGCCATTCTATGCGTAAGAAAATTCCTGCAAGACCATTTCTCAAAAGAAGACAATACCCTTATGATTTCCAAACAAAGACAATGCAGCAATTGTTAATACACATAGACAAGAAACTGGGTAAGTCTTATTGATATATGTCTGGCTTTTTATAATTGTTTGGCAAATGCAATATTTGTTTACGACAAAACGTCCAGACCTCTTTACTAATTTATGCGCATGTTGAATTATGTCCGTTTTTTATTATAGTAAAAAAGCTAGCATATCGTTGTACAATATTGTGGTTGTATGTTGATATTGACAATATATTGTGTCACTGAATCCAACGATTGTTTTATCACGGTATGATCATGATACACTCCACTAGTACACACATACTATCTCGGTTAGTGACAACTATTTTAAGCCAAATAATATTCGTAATACAGAGTCAAATGAGGCTTCTACAGAATGCACCTGCAAGGCTGCAGCATTATAACGCAAGTATAACGCAGGCGAGATATGATTACACCATAACATTGAAACATGTTAATTAGGCGTCAATTTCATTACCATAAGAAAATGGTGAGCATTTTAGGTCTGAGTCGATAGGCGCTTGAACAATTAGCACAATTATACGAATCGTGCCTTACATGTGCCTCTGTGTGGGGAGTTGGAAAAGTCACGGAACTCCAAGTTACATTCAGTTATAGTTGCTGGTTCGAATCTTATTCAGGTACTACTTTATTTTGGTACTGACAATGAATTCTTTAGAATACTGAATGTAATCAAATCAACTTATTTATTGGCTTTCTCGTAACATATAAGTTTATTTTTATATTTCAATTGTTTGTTCCTTCTGACATTATCATCAGTAAAAGCAAACGACAAATATAAATATCCGCGTTACTTATGGACTAATATTATTTCTTTCAAACAATGCGATGATCCCACTTGTGATATATTTAGGAAATAGATCGTAGTTTTCCGTGATATACCGGCCAATATATCACGGTTTGGAGTTCATATGCGTAGGAATTAATCACGAAGGCCGTAGGCCTGAGTGATTAATAACTATGCATGTGAACGACAAACCATGATATGTTGGCCGGTATATCACGGAAAACTAAGATCTATTTGCATTCTAACATGTGTAATAAGCGCAATTTTATATGGACTCATTCGATGCCGCCAGGAGGCGGCATCGAGTATGAAAGGGTGCAAGCAGATGTCCCAGGAGGATACAAGATTTGATTGGTTATAACGCTGTTGGACTCGCCCGTCAGGGGTAAAATAGGATGATAAATGTTCGGTAGGTACTAAAGTCCAAGTCCCAGGAGGATACAAGATTTGATTGGTTATAACGCTGTTGGACTCGCCCGTCAGGGGTAAAATAGGATGATAAATGTTCGGTAGGTACTAAAGTCCAAATCAGTTCGGAACGGGTGTTTATATAACGGCTACATATGTTGCAATTTGCGGGTCTTAGCAGGGGCTATTAAAAAGTAAAAAAAAACTATTTGCGCGGAGCGGCGATTTTCCTTTCGAACTTTTATGGAACATGTTAAATACTTTCATGTCTGTCAGATATTTTTTAGTTATGATTTTCGATTTTTTCCAGTTCTTAGGTTTTGTCTTAATCTAAATTTGATAAATGCAAGTGTTTTTTTAATCTCTATGTTTCTTTATTTATGTATGTCAGAATAGTTTGTTTTGCCAAAATTTAAACGGGTAAATATAGCTTGCCAACATTGAACTGACACTTCTTATTTACAAAATATTCATATGCGCTCCTATACTCCTGCCAAATGGAACTAGTTCTATGCATATTTTAAACTATGTTGAACGTATTAATTCGCAATAAATTTACTTATCAAGCTCACAAACCACGAAATAACAATGTCCTTTAGTGTCAGTTTCACGTTGTCAGGCTATACCACGTTATTGGAATACACTTTGTTATTTTATGAAACATGCTAAATGCCATCTGTGAAGCATTAATCAATATTATAATGGTGCTCATATTTCTAAAACATGTTATGTTCATTTGAATAAATATTTCAATAGAAAATAGAATGTTTTCATGTTTTCTATTCTTTCCTGGTGTTTCACTGCCTTCAAGTTTTTAACCAGGTTTTCCAAAGGAAAACTCTGGTTATTAGATTGCTGAATGTCGGCGGGCCTTAACAATTTCTTCTGTGCACAACTTCTCCTACATTTCTTCATAGATTTCAACCAAACTTTCAGAGAATGATTGTCATCATGTGACCTGGTGCATATTATCAGGGTTTTATGATTCAACCAATTTTGACGGAGTTATGGCCCTTGAAACAGAAAAAATTGGCCGCTTTCCTTATGTCGCACGGTACTCAAAGTACACGACATAGAGTCATGAAACCTTCACAGAAATGGTCAGGATGTTTTCTCTACACCTGGGGTTTCACTCCCCTTTCAGTTTAGTACATCCAGAGTTATTAGCCATTGAAATGGTGTAAAATAGCCATTTTTGACTTGTTTCACATGCTACTCAAAAAGTATTTGACCTAGGATCATGAAACCTTTATAGAAATGTTTGACAGCATGTACTCTAGTGCACCTGGGGTTTCACTCCCCTTTCAATTTAGTACAACCAGAGTTATTGCCCTTGAATTAGTGAAAAATACCCATTTTCAGCAATCTTAAGTTTTTGCAGCGTACACTCAACACATGAGAATAACTTCCCTTGTGCATCACACATCACGCCGGAATTTTAGTTTGTTTACAAGTTTCTACCAATACCTTTTACTAAATAAAAAGATTTACTTAAAAAGAACTAGCGGCATCTTTGATGCCCAGCATCAACATTTCACTTGTTTTTATTGGAGAGTGATGCGTTGTTAGTCGTGTTGCTAAAGACAACTTCCGCTGTTTTAAGTATAAAACCTCCACCCCTGGAATATCGTTTTTTGCTCATTTCATTTAAACAGAGGCATAACAAGAGCTCATTCCAAACTATGAATTTCATAAAAACTCAAATGAATCGATAAATGCAATTGACGTTGCAATACTACGGATATAATTTAATAAATTAAGAAAGAACGCTACGCAAATAAAAGTTCGCACAACGTCACGTTAACGTTGACGCCAAATAAACGTCATACAATCCATGACGTCATGTGATAAACAAGACGTAAATTCCATTCATAAAAAGCGTTATTTATACGTGGGAGGTAATTCAACAGCCAAAAAGAAGTACGGCAAAAACTGTGATATACTGGAAATTTAACCGCGGTACAGTCCTACACGTTTACAGGGAGCTAAAATAGACAAGTGTTAGAATTATTAATTACATAATTACACATGAATTTCTTGTTGATCATGCCAGTTTCATACATTTGTGATAATATAAAAAATTATGAATGATGCAGTTGTTTTGGTAACCAGTTGCTAGGCGACGAACGAATCTGCATTGTAACGCAATACGCTACTTTCGCGCTTTCACATCAAGTAACCAACTGGTTGGTCTTTGGTTGTTTACTTACAAAATAATTATTTTTCAGTCATCAATTACTTATGATGGTAGTATTAGACTTAATACGACGCTTTGTGAGTTAAAAACACTAATTTGGAAAACATAATACATGTAGTAAACCATTCACCTAGTTACTTGACTACATATGAATATAGCAACTAAAAACCAAAGTAACTGTAATTCTAATCTATCTGAACTTATTGTATATAATCTAAACTTAAAAATCAACATATTACTTGGTAAATAAACACTATTAAACGTGTTATATCATTCATTACTTTACAAGCTATGCTATCAATTTGGAATAAACATCATTTTGAATGTCAATTTAACAATTATCGGAAAAGTGACATTTTTAAAGAATCTTGTTTTCTGGGTTGCAGGGATAAATAAAGTTTACGTTAATTATTAAATAAATTTTGAAATGTTGGCTTTCCATTGGTACATTGTATATGAAAATATCAGATGAAATCATGCACATTGACATGACACTAGTCTGTAATTGGGACATATATTATGAAACAACATGTACTTGCCAAAACAGACGAGTGCAGAGATGATAACGATGTGTTTTTGGTAGATCGTCTAGAACTATTTCGCTGCCTTAACAATATGCCCAACATGCAATTGATAAGACTTATTTACTCATTAACTATGAAGCCTTTCGTATTTCATCGTAATTTATATAAATGCGACATCTAGGTTACTATCGTACTGGAAATAATCTCTTAACGTTCGAATCCAATAAGTCTCTATTACGTTCGAGATATGAGCTTCTCTCCATTTGTGGACTTTCATCGTTATTTAGTATTGCGTAGTAGCTCACTTACATTTAATGCATCTGCATATGAATGTAAGTTTGGATTACAATAGACAAGAAAGATATATATTTTGGTGATAAAGAACACAAAACACAATTATTTCCGCAACAGAAGCAGCGAAAATTAACATTAAATCGATGTTCATTTACCTAATTTGCTTTAGTATACTTTGTGTAATACTTTTGCTCTGTTTAAGAAATTCACTCTGAGCAATTAAGAAAGCACGAGTACATTTTATCAACTGATCAAATTTCACTATTCTGAAATAGCATAATTATATAGGTCTTAAAATTCTATTTAATTAATATTTAAATGATATTGCTGTATCATCGGGTTTGCATGATTTTTCAAAAGTAATTAAAACCAGTCATCAACTGTAATTCCATCCACTTATTCGCCTATATGTACATCTGAGAGAAACTGTTGTGGATATTTTCATTTATCTTAGTCAATATTTAGAGTTAGGCTTCCATATAATGGACATAGGAATCTAAACGATTAGCAACGTCTCATATGGTAAAGGAAAAGAAATAATCTGTTCAAACAGAGACGGCGGGCCTTACGACGTTCGTAATTCTTGTTTCAATTTTGTCTAAATTCATTATCTGTCTATATGAGGCCATAATTCACATCCAGTATTTCGGGTTGAATATGTTAACTTAAATTGGTTGTAAAAGACGACGAAACTCATTTATGCATGATAGTTTGAAACGAAGCGAACATACACAATGTACCTGTACATGAGATCCAACATTACAGGATACATGTATTATTTAAATCTTATTTTAATACGTTTACTTGTTCATGTTGAGATTTTATTTCGACACCTCATTATTTCCGTAATAAAACTTTGTACATCTTTTAAACACAACATTTAATTAATCAGTCAGGAACGTAAACCAGTTTGATTTTATTGGTACTTATATGTCTTTTATCTTGTGTCTTCATTAAGCAGCCTTATTTAAGGGGAATATACATCTCTTAACAGGTCATATATTATTTAGACGATGTAATT
Organism: Spisula subtruncata; assembly: GCA_963678985.1. Taxonomy (NCBI): domain Eukaryota; kingdom Metazoa; phylum Mollusca; class Bivalvia; order Venerida; family Mactridae; genus Spisula; species Spisula subtruncata. The sequence goes on along the minus strand of OY787662.1, from coordinate 41,491,698 downwards.
TTTATCTTATAATTTATAATTTAATACATTGCATAAGTGAGCAGACAATAATGAAATTAAAACAAAAACCATTACAATAACTTTCAATTACTAAAAGCATTTTACCACCATTATTAAAAGTCTCAATCTCATTAGTGTTTTGGCGAACATAATAATGAAATTATCGAGTAGATAATTAACGTTACTGCAGAAGGCAAAGCAATTACTTGCAGCATTTCATAGATATTGTCGTTCCATTAATATCACGTTTAAATACCAACGAACCTTTGTACCGCAACATTGAAACTTCGTTTATATAACTGTATGCTTACATTGTTTTTGTACAACTGACGAATTCCTCATCGGAGATGTGGAAGTACAACTAGTTTCTCCCGATGATTTACTGAGCCTCAAATGGTTGTCGGAAGTACATTGCCGATGTAGGGGGACCGGCATATGACGTCGGAAACAAATGCCAATTTGGACTACCGACCTATCCCCGTTAATATGTGAAGTTCTTCACAAGCAATAACACATGTATCAACCTGTCGATCATTATGCTAAATGAAATGACGAAATTATACGTCAATTGCAATAAGTATGGTCCGTAAATGAAAACTCTACGTATTAAATATAGATGTCAATTGATGCATGTATGCAACCATGCGCCTTAAAACTATTTAGTATATCGGGTATCTTCAGCAAGGAAAGTCAAATTTCTTCTGATTTTCAAACGACGAAAATGAGCTGAAGGATAGCAGCATTTGTCATGTGCTTGTACATCAATATCTCATGTTAATAAATAAGTTTTGGTCTAGATTTCTATCGAGCCGACATTACATTGTATTAGTATTGTGATAATGTCGGTGATATTGTATTAAAGCATTCACGTTTTCTCTTGAATGTGTGCTCCAAGAATTACAATTTCCCAGACAGAACAATGTAGATATCACAATATGTGTAAGTCAAACGCAAAGAGTCGCACTTTCGATAACAAAGTTCAAAGAAATAAAAGATATAACACAGATTTGCTAATAATTTTACCAAATGATACAGTTAATAGATACACAAATTGTATCATGGTTTGTATATTGCAGACTGTAGCACTGGCATGTTTATTCTTAAATTATATTGTACAGGCGTCAATGTAACCGGCATGGAAATACATTTGTACGTAAACCTAATTCAAACATTTTGATAGGATGAAATGGAATACATGAAGTATACTTTCCAAAACTTTGATAAAATACATCTGTTCAAATGGAACATTCCATCGGTATCTGTTCAATTTAAACCCATAAACAGCGCATTGCACCATCAAGTACGTACTGAATCACTGCTTCATGCCACAGGCTCATTTGTTTAGATAATGGAAATTTTATGGGATTTTCATAATTGGTTTTGGGAGATAAAGTAGGTAATATAGTAGGCATTACTTTAGATAATGGTAAATATAAGAACAATGTACACTACGGATGAAACATATGCTATATCTATGCAACGACTTTTCTTCAGAATAAAACAACGTCAGGTCATCTTAATTTAAGCTTATTCAATCATACTAAAGTGGGATGCCATGGTCCATGACTTTCTTGAACTAAATGAAATATTTATTACACAATATTGCGTGAACTCAAAGACAGACAGAGCACATGGATATCTAGTACCGACTTATTGCCTGTCTAAGACAACACTTCATTGGAATGAATGATATTTCGTGTTCTGGGTTAAATAGGAACACGTTAGTATATTGTGGGTTTTTTTACATGTACAGCCATTATTCATTAAAATGTACGAGTCATGCCTAGTTCACGTTTTTCTTTGCATTAAGAATCAAGCGAACATCAGATTGTTGTTAGTTTAACAATATCACGCAAAATGTTGTCTTCTCACGAAGTGTGTCAAATGCACTGAACGATGTTTTCTTTTGTATTTGTTCTTTTTTCATTTTTTTTTCAGGTTCATTTTGGTGGTTGATCTTTTGACTTTCCTACTGATTTATATGCCCTTTCTGTTACATGTGCGATATATTAATTTGCATTTAGCCGTTTTCTGTTATAAATGTTACTTTTAATTTCTGTCCAATTTGATTGTCACATTTGTATCAATGAGCGTTATATATTACATTTGCTTACGAAACATGTATCAGGGTGAGGATAATATCCTCCAACGGTTATAATCTTTCTGCACTTAGGGCACATCTAGTATCTTAGATTACATGGCCGTCTAAATGTGGTAATTGTCTGAATCATAGCTTTAAGGAAGTACAAGACACTTAGCTAGTAACGTGAGCTGATTATATGAATTATAAGGTTTCAAATGGGATGTAGAAGTACACATTCAACATACTTGATGCATCTCAGACACTGCAATGGTAATTGCTTCTTATAAAAAATTTGGCTGAAACTGGGTTATTTTACAAATGACGTTATGATTGGCGTTGAAAGCAAACCATAATCAACTATTGGTTCGAGTATACTTTTAATAAAAGTGCCAAGTATGTATTTTTTAAGTTTTTATTCTGAAACAAATATTTTGATTTTTGCAGGGTATGTACTGAAACGTATTAATCAGGCATCTGGCAAAATTCATAGAACCAACTTTTACGGATCGAAACATTTCTTTTTTCCAGAGAATTCATTGGAAACATAAGCATCTAGTGGGAAAACTTGCTTAGTGCATATGACACTAATAAGCTTCAATTAAATGTTCGATATGAAAATTAAACACATTTCTTCGTAAAATCCTTCATAAACGTTACAAAGAGGTTGGTGATCAACATCACTTATAGATGATCTGTGTTATTTTAAGGCGCGTAAGGCATTGTGACTTAAAATATGAATGGCTTTTAGTTTTCCATTTGGTACAAGTATTTTGCATGAACTAGTCCGTTAACTGGGGTAATTCGTACAGGCTCTAGTATTGTGTAAACAATCATAGAATTTGATAAATTCGATTATAAAAATATAGTTCTGCAGTTTCTCTGATTTTCCCTAAATAAACAATGACATACTTAGATCATGTTAAATTCATGAGTTTTCATTTTCCAGACAATTCGTTCATTTTATCAAGTTAACGATAATTCATACTAAGTGAAAGCATTAAGAAGATAAAGACTTAAGTGTTCTAAAAAAATTCTACTCAGACGGATTCGGTCGACGGAATTGTGTAAGCATGTCTTTATCATCTTAAAGTGATAAATAAAATATTATAGAAATGTTGTATAGACATACCATATTGTTAAGCACACGTTGCCTCGTTAAATTGGAAACTTTATACGTTATGCCATTGGAAATTGTTTAAGTCCACCATTTACATTGTTGTTGTGAACAGTCATGCATCTAAGGAAAGTAATTTTTGCGGTGATGTTTGGTCTTCGTTAAACAATTGTAGTATTTGTTTGAATTAGAGGGTTATCAAAGATGACCGTCACTAAGACAAGTTCAAACTGGGTTTGAAAGGCCTGATTGTTTTGCATATTTCTTGTAATAACTAATCACTCTACCTTTTACTTACCGTCGGGTTTATTTTTTGTAAACTATATTCAAATATTTGCAATGATGCAAAGTTTGACTCAGTCACGAGGTGAGTAAGGACAAATATTCTAGTTTGTATCCTGGGCGGCTGCTTTTAATGAGATCTGGATAAACCCTAGTTACGTTTAGTCAGGGTAATGCTATGAAGAGGTAAATAAGGACAACTCTTTGTATGGTCCAATAAGAAATTTCGATTGAAAGTTTAGCAAAGGCAATTATTTGTGAAGGTATGTCCATCGAATACATTTAATTATTAATTAATATTGTAATTATTATCTTAAAGACTTATATTTATCACCATGATAAGCAAAGGGGTAACCCAATACAAGCGCTGCTGCAGTGAATATATTAATAAAGATGTGAGCACTGTTATCTTACACCCGTCATTATCTGTAAATCCTTCCTCTAATTCGCCTAAATTTACGTCTGAGAGAAAAGTGTGGTTTATTTCTGTCTATCCTAAGCCAATATTCCGAGTTCGGCTTCCATCCTTTAAGAAATGTCATAAACTTCATCAGAGATTTATAAAAAATCGAAGGCAGAAGAAACCTACGATAATCAACGCGTATCGGATAGTAGAAGCAAACGTAATTTATTTGTTTATTCGTCTTTATTTGAGTAAAAACAGCACATATCACGATGTTTTTAATTCTATCTGGTATCGATACTACCTACATTCATTATATGTTGTAATGAGACCGTAAGTCACATTAACAGCCAGTATCGTGGGTTGACTCGTTTGACTAAAATGGTAGAAAATATACAGCAAAACTCATTTAAACAAGGTAATTTGAAACGAAACAATCATATATGAGATGTAAATACTGGAAACCAAGGTTACAACAACACATTTAAGATGTATTGTATTGGCTTTGTCATTTTGTTATTCTACTTGTAACTATAATTCTGTATTTTCAAAACGTCTTTACATCTTATAAACACACCATTAGTAGGACAATTGTAAAACTGTTCGATATTGTGAATCGTGATATATTATACTAGTTTGGTTATAATAATGTACGTATGTTTCTTGAACTGGTAGCCTTATTTTTAGGGGGATATACTAACATCTGAGACAAGTGTAGAAATAATTCAGGACATCCATCCATTTTATTTAGCAAACAACTGGTATAGATTGATTTCCGAGGAAATCTTTTGATTCTGGTAGTATTGTAGCAATTGAATTCAAGACTTAACATAATATTAATGACACATCTTTATTTGATGCCCGTATGACATGTAAATTAACATTGCTCAAGGCACACAAGCTGGAGGAATAAAAGTAAATAGCTAAGGAAACAAAATGCCTGTAGTTAGCAACGGTAAGTGAATATCAGAACGTATACTATTATAAACATCAAGTGTCTATTCTAGATGACCGACACAATTACGATAAGGACATTAACACTGTTGGCAATACACTAACTAAAGTCTGATATATGACCATAACGACTGAAAGAGACATTACTGGTAATATCTTAAAGTCACGATTGCGTCTAATGTTTATATACACTTTTAATCAACCGGAATGTTAATGTATAGTGCTGCCAGTCCTGTGTTAGCTCAATGATGGCTATCGGCTATAATGTGCTATATATAATGTACACTAACTATTCACACAACCGACACCTCTGTAATACCGAATTTCCCTATTATCCAAAACATCCACTGTTCTCACTTTACTTTCTTCTTATCTGTTACATAAAACCCCTGCGCCATCCGAAACGACTTCAAACTAAAACCTAGACCATCCGAACTTCTTATTGTATTTGGAACATGGTTTTAACAAATAGTGACATCGCTAAATCAATCGTCACAAGAAATACATTTGTACGTTCAACGAAATATCTGTTTCCTAAAATAATTCGAAAAATGATCATTTAATCTAAAGGGAAACATTTCATGGTTGCAATCTTACTTGTAAGTGTTCGGTAAAAGAATACCGATGCTGGCCGACATCATTTGTCTGAAACACATCATAGTTCCGCTATTTAATCAACCCAGATTACAAAAATGGTTTAATAGGAGATTGTCAGGAGCAGAGTGACAGCCTGCTTATTCTAGACTTATTCAGTATTACTTCCGTAACAGGACTATTCATCATACTGTATCGTAGCAGCATTCCAGTATGTGTGAAAAGTTATAACACCCAAAGACGGGAGTTGTGCTATAAATACTTAACGTCACTCTAAATTGTAGCTATTTTAAGTTATAAGAAAATAAAATATGTACGCTTCTTTGGAGTGTATATTTGTGTTTGGATACAAAATCATCAGATCAAATAAACGCACCACCTCCATCCAAAATATTAAGAAATACTTGATTTAAGCGATCAACTTGTAGCATGACATGTCATTATCAGTCAACAAATACACCGGAGTGCCGGGAGGTCGTACCGGAAATATCGTAATGTTCTTCCATTTTGTGACAACAATATGCAAATTAGCTTGAAGTGACGTTAGCCAATCTATGAGTTGGTCGACCAACGAAATCCGCGCGTCACGCTCCAAATGACACTAAGTTTTGTTTGAAACCTTTTTTAACCTATGCTGCTTACAGTGTCATTTTCAAATATATTTAGCGATTAATAAGGTTATAGGATATTAAATAGAATCTTACACCCGTGCTCATTCCTTACCATTCTTATATTCAACTCGTTGAAAAAAAACAATATGACACTCGGTAGAGCATCGTGTCATATTGTTTTACAACTCGTTTGATACAAATGGTAAGTAACGAGCACTCATTCAAGATCATCTGTCTAAGTGACACTCCAATGCATGTACATGTACCCGTGGGATAAGTTTTCGTAGCTATGTATAATGTACCATATTGCTACATATCGTTGTGAAATTTTGGTCGTGAAATTTAAACACTCAGATTGATCAAATTAGTTTTTTCGTACATAATATATGCAATATGTCGTTTGACTATGTGTATTAGGTACTATATCTAAGAGTTCAGATGCTATTTAATTTTTGTTTATCAAATAATATCTCCGTTACAGAACGTTTTACATGCGTCGATTTGAAAATTTTTATTACGTACTTTATGCCATTATTTGATTCTTATCCTAATCTTTGCCGTTCTAACATTTACCACAGTCGCTCAACTCAATGATAAAACGATGCGTAACTGTCCGTCTAGCAACTAACTGCACTTAAATCAGTTACGGTAGTACATATGTAGGTTAGTAACTGAAACTACTGATTCACACCGAAGCAAATCAACACCAAAACAACAGTTAACTATACCACGGTGCGAATTGCTCTAGTCTCAATCATAACAACTAAGATGGCAGCCACGTTAGAAATGTACGTTTTTGTTAAGCAATTTGAATATTAGAAGAGTGTCGGTGCACTTTTGATACAAGAAGTTTATGGTCATACACGATCTATCAATTTATACTTCCGAACCCCTCTTTTCGAGTATTATTTGAAGTGTCTGACAGTGGCAGACATAAATCAATGAAGAAACAGAAGCAAAATACAACGAATCCGGGTGCATAACCCTTACTCATTTCGAATGGATTCCTTGGTTCGTTAACGTGCACGGTGTAGAGCACTGATACACGAAAGAGTATCCCTGGGTTTCAAACAAGTTCACCTCTGGTTTGGTGGATATACTTAAATAGCGTTTTTGAAATGACCAAGTGTCCCGGCAGAAAACGAACCAGAGACTTCTCGATCAGTAGTCAATTGGACCGCCATGTCAACCATATACCACAAAGAACTAATTGGACTCGAACATCGTTAAATATAATATAAAAAAAAAACCTAAGAAGCCATTTCCGATCAAATATGGCTTCGACGAAAATTTATAGTCTCCTAAACGACTTAGTGAAGTCTAATTTACGTTATGCTATCTGTCCAGACAACATGTGAAGAGATTAACACTTTCTTATCACTAATTATACGTCTCACTAATGATACAGAAACCTTTAAAATAATATATTATGCAAATGTCATCACATTTATCACATATTATCTAAAAACATCAACATGAAAAGTATTACTGCCTAAAATTTAATGCAAATCATATTAGAAGTGAATTGATTATTTGTCTGTATAATTACATGCTATGCAATCTCATTTCATGACAAAAGCATATGTTCAAACTAATACATTTCTGGGACTAAAATAGTTCTTGTTTGGTTACTTTAATATACAAATTTTCTGTCTAAACTTTATCTTGCTCTTGAAAATTAATAATTGGTAAAGAAAAGGCAAACATGTGATCGAAAGTTTTATACACATGAATCTTGTGATTGAGGCCTATAAAATCAAACGTCTTCTTTCTATGGGTTGACCTTTTTACGAAGTGTATCTCCACTTGACTTAAAGTTCCGGATGCGACGGGGATTTCATGAATATAGTTATAAGTCCTTAGCAATAATTATTGTCTTCGAAGATTACAATAAGCATGCGTCCCCTAGGATGTTGACAAGCTTTGTATTTGACCGATCGATGCACAAAACCTATTAAAATAAATATTTTACCAAAACTAACGCATTAACAGTCACTGCATGGATTTTTTTCACTTTTTCAATAGGGGCGATTTCAGGCTATGTCTCAGAATGACTTGAAATTTTGCATGAAAGTACATCAGGTGGCCAAACAAAGATTTTTATGCATCTTTGACTTTCTGGTACTACCGTTGCTATGGAAACCTGAAAACAATATTTTGGCCTAAAAATGCCAATTTTTCATACCAAAAAATCACATATTTCATCTAAATGACCTGCATTAATGTGAGATATTTGATTAAAATGTGTTATATTATGGGATACAACATACCTAGCTGTAATAATTGAACCAAATTACAAGTTGGCTAGAACTTTGAAACATGCCTTTTTTCCCTGTCAAAAGTGGGTGGGGTAAAGCCTTATCTTGAACATCAAATTTTGATAAAATTTAAGGAACTAAATAAAAGTTATGCGAAGGCTTTCAATGTATTCACTATATTCACTTCCAAGAATGACGTTATGACTGTTGTTCTTGATTGTGAAATTTTTTTTTATTTCCAAATAAGTCCATAACCATGGCAACGGTTTATAGACTTTTCAGTTTTGTGATATATTATATCATACTCGTTTCTAAGGACAAAATTTTAATTCATGCATACATAATGGCGAAACATGACTTATTTTACTATTAACTGATAGTTGTAATGTTTGGTGCGCGGTTCTGATATAAACGATTCATGGTTGCCATGGCAAATAATCAAAATGAGTGACATTTTCAGTATTTCCCTACATTTTTGTCAATTAAACTCACTTAATTCCCAGAAACATATAATTGAATAACTAAATTATGCTTTACTTTGTGAAAGCATATTCCTTTAGTTATTTGGTGTGGTATTTGTGGCAATTTTCGAGGTGGTTACCATGGTAACATAGCAAAATCAACCATAGCTGTAAATGTTTTACACCTTAAAACATCAATCTAACTCGATTTTCTCGTCAATGGACATAGAAAAACTGCATATGGATATCATATGTTGTGTAACTTGTCAGCACGTTTTATTTTGTAAACCTAGTTTGATGTGTTGTTAAGTGGTTGCCATAGCAACTACCGAAATAATCAATATTTTTGTCAATTTTTATACATTTTGGCATAATATTTAGCATACAGTGTGTTTTATTGAGACAGTAATATAAATTAGGAATTGGATAATCAAAATATACCACATGCTTTACTATGGGTATGGTTTTCAGTAATTTCAAGATCTGTTTCCATGGTAACTGAATAAACAATATCAATTTTTAAGCATTTTTGTTTGATTTCTGGCTTTTTTCTTTTGATTTGAAACATGCTTAAAGTCAGTTACCAATACACCATTAGTGTTCAAAATAAATGCATACTCAAAACAGTTGTGATAATTTATTTGGATGGTTGCCATGGTAACTAAAATAAACCAATTTTGTTTTGTCATATGATTACTCATTTTGTGGGTGTTGTTTCAGTAAAATGCTTCTTATACATTTTGCATCAAGAAATGAGCTGTTTGCTTTTTCAAGACAAGCCTGTTCCATGTTGATACAAAGGTCTCATCAATTCTCAATAAGTTGATCTAATGTGTTTCTGGAAGGTTGGCTTGAAGAGAGATATTTCCAATTAGTTGTTTTTTTGTTGGGTCAAAGTGGATGTAAAGTGACTTTTCAAAGAAAACCCTGGATTTCACCATCTTTTATCTGGGAACAACACATGTTAAACAAGCTTTTATCACACTTTAAACCCATAAAAACCAACATTTGGAAAAATACATTTAAAAACCATAACAATAAACATAAATTGATCAATATATAATTTCAAAAATTGATGACATATAAATTGATTTACAAGGCAAGCTTAATGTAAGAATAACAATAAATTATAACATTCATTGTCATAGTTTCAGAAAAGTTCATACCTGTATGAAACACTTTCATGTTAAAATTGATGTAGAATTCATAAATCTGATTCTGAATTTAGGAAGTAAAGATAACACAAACATAAAGTTATATCAAGCACTGTTTTACAGTAAAATCGATAATAACAACAGTTGTTTGTAAACATGTATGCCCCCATTGGCAGCCAAATATTCAAAATTGAAGCTTTGACCAACTGACCTCAAAATCAAAATGAAAAATATCTTAAACTTTAGACAGGACATTAATTAATCTACAGAATAAATATACCACTAAAATTAAAGAAATAAATATCTCATAAATATAAAGTGATTTAAGTACTTTTAATAGTTTAAAACAATAAATTAATTGTGTGTCTGTAAATCATTTGTGCCAAAGAAGCAGCACAGTCACTTTAAAGCGGAAAGATCTTAGACACAGTCTAGGGCAGAAAATATTTACTCTACTAACTGACCTGTGCAAAGCAATATAACCAACTTTTAATACTTTTTTCAAGTAAACAATGATATACAAGTGGACATAACTTGTGACGTTGACCACAATTGTGACACAAGTTTGCTATGATTTCAGTGACATAGATTTTGACTGCAGATGGGACCAACATGAAATCCCAACCTAGATTTCATCACAACAAACTCTTCCAGTCTGGTCAATGATATGTTTGTATCATAGCCATTGAAGCAGTGATATGCTCAGTCCTATACACAATTTCCATGAATTATTTTGTTAAATTTAAAGCATAATAGCTGTTTTGTGCATATTTAAAAATAAAAAAAAATCAAATGCTAGCCTACACAACACTGTGTTTAAATAATGTTCGTTATTTTATTTGCCGGATAGTCAATTTGAACCCTGATGAATGCACGCATAAACATGCCTCAAATCATCAGGCCTCGCCATAATGAATCGAATTATCCATCTACTGTAACAGTGTTTCTGCACAAAGCACAAGATTTCTGCAGTGACCATTCATGGTCTGAAGGCTCCTTAGGGATCAATTTGTTTTTTTCCACTTCAACAAGTAGGTCTAATATCATCTCATCTGCAATGATATAATATGCAAATATTGAAAAAATCAATTTATATTAACAACCAAACAATAAGTTGAAATCAATTCAGATTAATACGATTAGCTCGATTTTTAACCATTATCAGTTTTAGACACAAACATTGAACTGGCTAAACTATGCTGTCTTTGAGTTTAAACATAATATTTTTTTAAAAATAATGTGCACCAACAATATGCACAAAAGCAATTAATCACGCAGAATATTTGTCACTTGTCTTTTGTAATCAGCATTTCTTGATTAAACAAGTCTATAACAGACAGGCTATGAAACAAGCCTCCGTAGCTCAGTGCACTTGCTGTCTAATCTGGAGACCTGGGTTCAAATCCGGGTGGAGGCCATATATATGCCTGACATATTTCAGCAGAAAGCTGACTGGCAAATAAAGGCTAAGCTCGACAAGCTTCTTTATTTAATTTTGTGACGAGTTAAAAAAGGATATTGTAGAAAATAAGATCTTGTATGAGTGCTGATTAGGTAAGTTTAAAAAGCATTGCAAAAGCACTTTCAGCAATAGTCAAAATACAATTGTCAAAACTTCAGAGATCTGGCTCTAAATCTTGCCATAAAAGAGCCTGGATAATTACATTAATGCAAATAGTCATGAAGTATGGTGAGAATTAAGTCAAAACCTACTTATTTACTGATCCACAAGCATTTAATCTTGTCTGCGTCAGTTAACCAACATTCTCTACATATCTTCAGTATGTATTTCAGTGATTCACATCATTAGAAATCTAGAAAGTAGTCACGACTGTTCTCATCTGTGGACATGTAAGTCTGTAACCATACCTGAAAGAGAACATACACATATATTAATACTAGTATTCACAGTATCGACATTATTCACCAGTCAGTTGCATCCACACCGCCCTCCCAACCCGGGCCAGGATTTTTACTTTTGGGTAGTCAAACCCCCACCCTTCCATGGCCCTGCAGGGGACAGCTGATGGTAAAATCTCTGGTATTTCCCGGCCCCTGACAACAATAAATATTGTCCCAGGGTATTTGGTTAGGGGAAATAAATCCCAACATTTCCCTGGCAGTGCAGGGAAAGAAGGTAAAAATGTGGCTGTTTCCCCGGCTTTCCCTGAGGGTGGGGGCGTGGATGAAATTTCAGAATTCCCATTTTTTATCAAGGATAAATAAATGTATAGACATAGATCTAAGTAAGAAAATAATCATAAGGGTAGTCATGCATGAAGATCATAGCCATGCTAGCGTTTCAGACATGACATAGTTCCACAGCCAAGGATTGGACCAGGGACAACTCGATCAGTTATATCGGCTTGACCACCATGACATCCATGATTAAACACCAAATCACAATGGTAGAGGGTGAACTCGGACACAATAAAATTATCTCGTCCAAAAAGTTACCGCGTGTAAACAGCAAAAATACCCCACCCACTCGGTAACAAGTCACGTGTTGACCAGACAGTGCGATACCAATGCACTCAAACGGCTGTAAAATACGATTTCAACTTAAAGATTTTATTTTAACACTCACCTGCGTCATTACCCTGACGAATGCAGCCTTTGATTGACATTTTTGTAATAGTTTTCATTTCACGACATTTCTGAAATCGCTTTTACTTCCTGCTTCCGGTTGACAACGGAAGTTAACTTTGCGCGTATTGGAACGAAAAGTGCGTTCAAATACGAAAAGGACCGAAAAGAGCAATTTTCAAAATCGAATTACAGGCGCGAATCTAAAAAAAAGTAATTGTGACTTCTAGAAAGTGAACTTCAAACCTTTGAAATTATACTAAAACCGTTGTTATAAACCAAAGCCTTCGCATAAGTGAAAAAACACGCATTCAAAACACCGAGAATTTTAGGTGTGAAAACGCATGGGGCACATTTAACGAAAGAATTATCATATTAAATGAACGTTAAAGAAGGTTTAAATATAATAGAATTGATAACACATGTATGTTTTATAACACTGACGAAAAAAATGAACTCAACAATTTTGTTTATTTAAGCTGTAGCCTCGTAAGTGTCTCCATGGAAGTTTTCTCGATTTACCGGAATACGTTTTTTTGACGACGGTTGCTAGGGAAACCAGATGATATAGAAAAAAAATATTTGTACCAAACCCCAAAATGTGGTACCCCTCTATACATATATGGTATTTTTATTCAATTCTGTGACATAGCCTGAAATCAAAAGTGAAAAAATTCCATGCAGTGACAATTAACTTGTAATTTGAGTGTCAATAACAATGAGAAATCATCAAAAACAGATTATAGGTATTTTGATGTGGACGATAATGAAATTAAATAATCGAAGTAATATATTATTGATGAGGCTTTACAGTTACAAATAACTGACAATGTGATAAAAGCTTTGTCAGTGTTTGATAATGTGATTAACATGTCCTTGTGGTGTAGAATGCTACAGGCTGCATTAATTTGTTCTTACACAGACGACAAGAATAAAGAGCAACATGGGACGGAATATAGAAACACTATAAATACACTCATGAGAAATCTGATATACAATTTATTAAACACCGTCATATACTGAAACAAAACAAGACAGTATTTGATAAATTGCAGAAACCAAAATCGTCGATCAGATAAGAACAAAGCTGTGCGCAGTTTTCCTGGAATAAGTGTTTAATAGGGATGTAACGGTATACCGCGGTATCAGTCCCGCACGGTTCACGGTACAAGAGTTGCAAAATTCGGTACGGTTCGGTATAAGCTTTTTATGGACAAAATAATATTTAGGGAACGAAAATGTCTGAAAGCCCTCTGGTTTTGTATAATTACTATGCGTCACTCGTTTTAATTGTATTAAAATTTGCCTTATATTGTCGAAATTTATTTTAAATAGTTGATAGACACATAATAATTGTTGTTATAGAATCAACAAATTCATTGTCACTTAAAAAGTGTAGTATTTAAGCTGCTGTTAGAGAATATTGTATCATACCGAAATATACCGAACCGTTAGAAATGTTGACGGTACATATCAAATCGTGAGGTGAGCATACCGTTACAGCCCAGATCAGTACAACATTGTTCTTCTATTACAACTAGCTAAACCGAGCCCGTTCGTTTTTGCAAGGAAAAAGTCATTATCGACCACATCTGGAGAACCCAGTTTTTGATATTTACACACGCGGTTGAGTACCAGTATTACTGAGATGATGATGTGCTACTTTCTTGTTAATCGTAATCTAACTCCGCATTAACATAATCTACATGTAACAATAACTTATATTTTTTATTGATCAACATTGTCATTTGTTATATCTTGTAGGGTCAGGAAATCACTGCAGTGAAAGTTTGTGTTACCATGCAATGGTTCAGTAGACCATCACCACCGAAAACAGACCATAAACCTAAACTTTCTAATCCCCCAATCAAGAACTGCTTACCACATGAAAAATCCCCCAAGTAATTCGCCATTGGAATAACCTACCAATTAATGTACAATCCAGTCTTACGTACAGCCATATGTCAGTGGACGAGACAAGTGAAGTATGTTATTCCCCATCCCCCATATCTGTTTCACTGTATATACTGTTTTATTTATATCTGTTATCTATATACCCCTATAGCTTGCCCTTTACACAACTTAATTTACATCGTTTCCGACAGCTAATAGTTTCTAAGTATCACATATGTTCCATTTAATAAACCGTCACAGTACATACGTGCATTGACTGTTTCCATACCGCTATGATTCAAATAATTTAAAACAAAATAAACACTAACTGTTTAAATACATTCTAAGCATATCAATAACACGTATTATGGTATATTTACCCGTCATATGCGATTTGAAAAGTATTTACGTAGGCGAACTGAAATGACAATGGTCTAGGCGGTGTTTATAATTACATTCATCACCAGTTACATAACCCCCGGGCTTTACTATCGCACATGCTGTCCTGGTTATCAACAAGAACCAACTTGATGAGCTGTTAAAAGTTAAGTGATGCTTTCCCTGACCGATTTTCTAGTATCAAGAATTAAGAGGCCAGATTGATTCAAGGACTTTCCATATGAGATGCGAGATATTTCCTATATTGACGAATAAACTCATTTAAGTGTCTTAAATATGACTGCGTGTTAATTCGAACAAGTACCCATGTCAACATTTCATCTTAGTCTGAACTTGTGACAACTGATAAAACAAATGGAACAACATGAATGCAGTGGATAATAATTGGGTTGTTCCGTGGGCTATGCACAAATTTGCATTTAGGACAAAATAACTAATTTTCTTCCCTTTCCTCTCTCAAAATTCACGGATTCACAGACAGTGTGCCGTTGCGAGCTCAGAGAGGGTGCTGATACAGCGTTTTGAACAGAGAGGGTGTCGAGTTAGTCGGAAAGGTATTAAAGTATATAGAGCTATAATTTAACGGTCATCTAATGTCAAATAAATTACTAGCATCCTTTTATGTGTGGTACTAGACTACCTTAATTGCAAATTAAAACTTTGGATGGGTTCCGTATACTTTGATACAATCGTCGGAAATTAGACGATTCTTATAATTTCATAGGGTGTTCTAGAACACTTTCGTATGAAAAAGGACAATTCACATGTCCAACAAATCACAGAAAGAGTTTATGTTAAAGCTGAAACGAAAAATGATCTAATGGATATGAAAGCATACTTGCTTTTTTTCAGTTTTTTTTAAAACTTTTTTTTTCAATGCCGTCAGATATAGCTCTTTATACTTAAATAGTGATCGTGCTGCATTTGGTGTATACATATTATGTGACTGTCATACACCTCATATCAATCTCCTATTGACCGATTTTGTAAAGTAGGTTGATTAAAAAGCGGTAAATGTTCTTTTGAGGTTTTTCAGACAAGATTTGTAAGTCAGAATCCGTTTTCCGTTTGCCGAATACTTACAAGTATGGATTTCAATCATATCAGGTTTCTCGTTTGATTAAATAACTAGCTAGCATTATTGTAAAACAAAAGAAAATTTCGGTCAGATCCACTGTTTTCATCGATCTGACGTTATTAATGGTTAACTAGCAATACCATTATGTTTCGTTCAAACAAAGTTCCAACTTCATTGTATATCGCACAATATAATTGTATGACTAGTAACCAGCAGGGTGATGAAACAGACATCATATCACTATATATCAACATTCCGGTTGATTAAACGAATATCTGAAACATTTGACACAATCGTGACATTGGGCTATTACCGGTTATGCCTATTTCAGCCTTTATGGTCATATATCAGACTATATTTAGCGTATTGCTAGCACTGATAATGTCTTATAGTAATTGGGTATTTCATCTAGAATGGACATTTGATGTTTATCATCTGCTACTTTCTGACATTCGCTTAATATGTATTGTAACAATTCACAGTGAGGAAGTTGCTGTATGCTTTGTACGCACATCTATGCATTGTACGTGCCACCGTTCATACCGTTGTATTTGGTATTTTTTTCCATCCGCTCGTTCGCCTTTGGTAACGTTTTTTTAAAACATGTCATATGTGAACCAAATGAATTTTTGTCATTTATATTATGTAACACTCACGTTCTGGTTTAATTGCTGCCAACTAGTCTTCTGCTATATAAAATTGATGGATGTACTTAATTCATAATTCGAATAAACGAGACGTGACAGTACGTCAGTTAATTAAATCAGAATGACAGCACCAGGAAGATTGTTTTTTATATATCGGAAAGACAATTACGACATGAAATTGAATTAAAATATCTGGACGTTTACCTTAGGTAGATGATGTCTAAAGTACATACATGTTAAACGTATCATTTGCACAGGTATACGTTATTACGAGTGATTTTTTAAACGTTTGCAGGAGTCGTATACAGTATTTTCCCTGTCCATCTGTTAATGTTCACCAAAACTTCTTCTTGTGTTTGAAGTCCATCAATGCATTGCCTTTACACTTTGCATACTTGCTTACAGTCACAAACTGCTTATAAAGCCATTTAACTATCGATATCAATATGGAACATTGATGCGTTGATACTATTTCCATATATTTTGAGTGTTGTGGTATTTCAGTAGGGTAAACTTCGCCGTATTAAAATAGTCACTATAATGTATGTGGGGTTATCCAAAAGTTCGTGGACTTTTGCTCTAAACCTTTTACTTTAAGTCAGATCAGTATGAAAATTACCATACAGTGATATTAATCTATTACAAACAATAACCTTAATATATTTTTATAAACTAACCTTTGTATCAAGAGTAACACGTTGCCATAGAAACACAAAAATGCTTTTTCCCAGTTAAATGTGTTACGTTATTGCCGATTGTTACAGTGTTTCTTTATTTAAATGTACAAAACTGCGTCCTCATGCTGAGTAATGTCATACCGATATTTTGATATAATTTAAAGGTTATATCTTATATATTCGTCATTTTATGAATATGAGGCTAATGTTGTCATATAAAATTCAACGTAAAATATGACGTCAAAAGATAGCATTTGCAGTCGCAAAATAATTCAATTATACATACAGCTAGAAGAACCCGCGAGGAAGACAAGAATTGTTAGGCAAATTAAGTATGAACCCTTCTGTATTGTATACAATTGTATTTAGATGGCATAACTAGTTAAAAGAAAGTCAGTGTGATGTGACAGACGATGCATGTTAATAGGTACAAAACCGACGTTCAATGAATGAGCGTTACGGTGGTTAGAAACGACCATCCTATGTTTTAAAGAGAAAAATCCACTTATAGAGATAGAAACGACACAATTCAGTACACATCGACAGAACGAGTGTGATTGTATATTATAAGTATACAGCTGATGATGGGAAACGATGAACAACTGGTTTACAGTGTTTAAGAGCTTCATGAAATGATTTAGTCGAGAGGGCGACGTCGTACGTCATTTCTGAGCGTGCGCCGGAAATGCCTACTACGCATGCTTACACAGGCTATAGTTATATTATTTTTAATCATATCCGTATGATATTTGATAAACTTGTACAATTTAAATCAATTTTACAGGGATCATAGATTCGTAGCTCTAAGTTAAATGTTTTTTTAATAAGAGCAAAAGTCCACGAACTTTTGGATAACCCCACGTATATACATTATACAATGATATTTAAGGTACAGAGTTTACTTAAAAGACTAAATTATGCTTATCACTCATTCTAAATGAATTCTACTAAAAACTTGAATCCATTTTTTCATGATTAGAATCATTGCAATTACAATGCAACTGAAATAGTTCACGATGACTTAAAACATGAATTATGTAAAACAGTACTGATGATAAATCAAGGAATATTATGTTTACGATTAAGTTACTTTTCAAAGCAATACCACACATGTCTTATTTAATAGGTGAATACATTTTGGTATTTAAATACGTTTAATATCATTAGCATGACATTTCTTAAACTCAATGCAACAGAATAACAGACTTTGCAACCCTTTAAAAACGCAAGGTGTTCAAAGATGTAATGTGTATTTTATCAATGGTTTACTCTATATTATCAGTGTGTAGAATCACGTGATCAAATGAATGCGGTTTAACGCTCAAAACTATTGCGATTTAGTCTGCTAACGGTGTGTTTTTTCTTGGTTATAACGATCGTACATTTAATATAGTTATATTATATAGCCAAAAGTACATTCCGTATATGTAAGAATACCGACAAGTCCCGAGTTCACTCTATCATTAGCTGTTTTTAATTGATGCTCGACCAAATTATTACACTCGGTTGGAAACTACATTTGTTCGAGCATCAATTAAAAACAGCTAAAGATAGATCGTACTCGGTACGTCCATGGTATTCTTACATATACTGAATGTACTTTAGGCTATATAATATAACGATATTAAATGCACGATCGTTATAATGAAGAAAAAACTCACTGTTAGCAGACGAAATCGCAATAGTTTTGAGCGTAAAACCGCATTCATTTTAATCGATTTGATCACGTGATTCTACACACTGATTATGCTTTTCCTAAACAGCACTATACAGATGAAATAACGTTAAGTTAAACAATTACCGTTCTAGAATGGCCAGCATTTCTGGATTGTACAGATTGACTTACGCCTTTATTGTGCTTAGATAACTAGATAAACAAACCAATATAGCACCAGTATATTTGTGATTAAAATGATCAATTATCTACATTCATGGAAAATCTTGAAACACACAGTTGTTAATATGATTGTAATACAAAAATGATGACCTCGTTTGAATTGATGGGCGACTTCATTGACAACCATTGACTCAATTCAAGCAACGATAAACGACAGGGCCAATTTATCAGCACTAAAACGTATATCAAGAAAGCAGTATATATCAATTCATTAAGGAAAATTTACAAATTCATACTGTCCAAAACAAAGGAATCCCTTGGTTAATATTATGTGGGTCTTTTTTGAGTATGTACAAAGTATCTATTACCCAATACCGTATGATGAATAGGACCAAAAACAACCCAGACAGGAAAGGGTATAATCAATGAGTATGCACATATTGGTATAATAAGGCACTCTTGTTCTATCATGGTCTACATGCTTTCTAGCAACAAGAAGTTTTTTCTTTTAATCTGACTGAATAGCGGTGTAACAATCTCCTCTTTTCATCCATTCTAACATCTTTCTGGACAAGAAGAGCCTTGTACTGTAAGAGCGAACATAATTTAATCATGATTCACTGGCTTGATAACCAAGAACACATGACTTCATTACAGCACACCATGTCAACATCACTCGTTCGAATGTTCTGGTATGTCAAGTTACATAATACGGTTAGTGTATCCACATGAATGTTGCTGTATTTTTAACTTTGTTTAGAACTTATAAATACTGTGAAATATCAAACATATTTTGTAACGTTCGTAGTATTTCAAGAAAGCCAATTAATGCTTAATGCGATATTAGATGGTTGAAAAACAAAATTACTTTAAAAATGAGTACTTGTTCTCGCCGGGTAATTGAAGTTGATTCAGTTGGTTTGAAATATTTTGTAAAGGTTAAGTTAAAACAGAATAAATGTAACGACTGAATGTCAAGTCGAGGGTAGTTTCGTTTAAAATGAACGATACTTCAAAATACGTACATACAAAAGGCACATTGCATTGGTCAACTATGAAATACTCTTAATTGAAATAGCAACTACAATGGTATAAAACGTTTTAAGAAAACATGCAATATAAACGACTTGAACTTTGCTATTTTTCTTAATATATTTGAATGTGAATGTTTCCCAGAAACTCGAGCGGTTAACAGTATTTCTTTTTTATCTTGTCATCATTTTTGAGGCGGAAACAAAATGTGTAGCCTCGTTAAAAAAAGGTCTTTACGTACTTACATCCGGCACAGCGTAGTAAAATAAGAATTATTCGTTTCCATTGCCAATCCATATGATAGCACATGGTTTATGGCTGTTTCTCGCCAATGCCGTTCCAAAAGTCCTCTTGGACAACATTGCCGTCCCGAACTGTTTAAAACTAGATTTTTATGGTTGCATTAGTATAAGTAACACAGCATTGATGGCATCGAGAACACATATTGATAACAAAGCTCGTAAATATCAAGATAAACACAAGCATGGTCGTGTCATTTGAAGTAATGGCTAATATAAATGTGTCAGCTTACTGTTCTCAGTACATTATTCCTGACAAGGACGAACTATATATGAGCCGTTCTCCAGGAAAACCATGCTTATTGACATAACAATAGTAATTATGTCATACTATTTTGAAAAAGGTCTAAAATGAGGAAACGTTATATTCGCCGATTCAATTGTAAATAGTTGGATAACATAGTACTATCTTAAATATTTAAATTTTGTGATAAATTAATAACAAAATAACTTCCGTGCTTACTATGACGATCAATTTCCAATAACTACCCGAATTGAGAAGAATAAGGGATTGATGGTTAAAAATAGCAGCTACTTTTCCCTTAAAGCAAACACTCACAATGTTTTATGAAAATCAGAATATTATTCTAGAATGTGACCAAAAAATGAAAAGTTTACGCCAAGACTCCATCAATACATGGTTTATGAAATGATTGTCGAATGACGTTTGCGACATGACCCAAAAACTTGGCGAGAGTGGTTAGTTTCAAAAGTCTATAACGTCGTTAATTTATGTATTTCTTTTTTCAATTTTTCAGAAAGTGTTAATAAGAGTCTCGTCCTTCTAACGATTTATTGTCATGATTTTCGTAATTTTGTCATTCAGTGATATTGGTAGGTATGAAGATAGCTAAATATTAAATTAATTTACATGAGGCCCTGTCATAATTTAGCGAATGTGACCCCATAGAGGTATAGTAGGTCTTTTTTTCAATATAGTTAGCTTAAACACACAATTTTATAATTTATAATGTTCAACAAAATGTAACGCAAAACACATGTAATGTAGTTCATAATGTTGCGTTGCAAAACATCCAAAATGATGTTTATATTTTATTTATTCAATTTATAAATATGTGTAATAGTTAATTGAGAAAATGAGGCCCCACTCGTGGTTTACACCTAAAACTCGACATGAGTTAAATTAGTAAATGATGCATGCTCACACATTTTTATATTTGAGTATATTTTATATTGAATTGAGTGGCATTGGCAAGTGCAAAATCAACAATTAAATAAATTGAATTGAGGCCCTGCTAGGGGTAAATCTAAATGTATGAATTTTATGAAATTCGTCCACACTACTCGTAATTTTGTCAAGTTATTTCACCTAAACCTTACGGAATGCAACTTTAACCGTAACTATTATCGTTAGAAAAGTTCTATTTAAATATGTATGTACTACATTTTGAAAAAGATAAATGAGGCAATGAGGGTGCGCGTCTGTGTTAAACAAAGAAAAAGATAAAATGACACATAGACCATGTTCAATTCAACATTTATTATAAGAAATATGAGACTTACTTAATAATCAAATTTTAGTAAATTATCTATATTCACATAAACAACTACGATATAGGTTGGAAATGAAATAATGAATTGAGGCCCGTTATGTGTCGTTAAATTCTTTTACATAATATGTTATACCTTGATATAACCGCTTATAACTAGGCACTTTGCGATACTCGCAATGCGATACTCGCAATGCACCTATCAATATGTTTAAGAGGGTTTCCGAACGGGGAATGATGAAGAATGATCCTGGGTCCCCGAAAAAAGACTTCAGCCTGATTTTCGAAGTAAACCATTAACGATGACCGATATGCACCCCAGACCATTTGATGAAACGAGCATCTTCCATGTGGGGATTTAGGCCAAATGTTTGGCTTCAGGGTGTGGAATTAAACCTAAAAACGAAAATATATAATACCCCTTTGCCTTAAAGGTGCATCAGCGTCAATGACTCTATGTCGCACCCAGTATTATCCTTATAACAATATAGCACAGTCATTTTGCACAAGGGTACTCATCGCTATCAAGAACGGATATTTCAAACCGATTGAGTTCTCACCAAAATGTAGAACATCCAGATGAAGTATTCGCCGCCATCAGGTGCAGCCATTTCAACCGAATATAAATTGTAATATAGTCAAACTCTGTCGATTACATATCAGGAGCGACTGTGATCATTCCGGTCTCTTATGGGTACATGCGACTACGAAGTTGAGCCATTCAAAGGCGTGGGAATCTCTTAAAAACTATCCAATGCCCAAACGTGTACTCACTAACACCATTTACTGTAATTCGAAGCTGAACAGGGTGCTTGCTCATTTAGACCCTCTATCAGCGAGTTATGTCATGTCAACTATGGTTATGGCGTACTAACTTTTCTAGAAACCAAATAAATCTACACCATCCCCATATGGTACTCACCACCACATAGTATTGCAATTCTTGAATACCCAAATGGCATGCAATTGCAATACATACTTGGTGGTGGTAAACAGTCCATGGAGGTGATGTGTACTCAATAGAGCCAGGAATAAAATAGCATGGTCCTCACTGTTTATCAATTCTTAAAAGGTTTTGATTTCTGATATAATAGTACGCTATAGTTTTATGACATTGGATGGTTTGTTGTATTGTGTGCCTCTTAGAGTCTGGAACGGCAGTACATAGGGTGGGGAGTAACCTGTGTGGCTTTAAATATATTCATTTTTGGCTGTTTGTATGCCATTCGGCTTGGTATTGTGTGAATTGATGTATGTAGTCAGTGATTATATGTGTACCACTTTCAGAATGAAAGGGTTGTATGTGGTGATGAATACTGGTTAGAAGATAGAAACCACTGGCATTAGTGTTAGAGTAATATTTATGAAGCGGTTCAAACCAAATGATGCTTATCCTATGCAGTAAGATAACACATGTCTGAATTAATTACTCCTTTACAAAAAGTTATTTAATGTGATTGCTAATATGCATACAAAATGCTTTTAGTATTAGTATAGAAATGTATACAGAAACTGTGTGTAATATTAGGTCCAACGTTTCATATAATGCAATGGTTTTTTAATAGGTCAAATATCACCAGAACTCAGTACAACGTATTCGTCATTTTGGCTGAGGCAACTTCCAACAAGAAATCTGTAATTGATTTTTTTTGCATATTATGTTCTGCTGTTTCAGTTGAGGGTTGCCTTCTCTGTCTAAAGTATGTATAGTGCGTTAGCTACTAAGCTGGACCCCCATAAACCTTAAATATCTTAAAAAGTACAATGCCGATTAGAACAAAAATGGGTATGTCTTCGTAAAACACCCTTACCAACTCTCACAAAATAAAACGGAATTTTCGGTCCACAGAAAAGTGTACTTTGCATAGACGCCTAATGCAAAATTATGAGTCTAAAACAGGGTAAATACGTATGGGTATTGGAAGTGACCAGAACAGCAAAGGTCAACAATTTGGTCCAGTATAACTGTACATTGAGTTACACACCAGTGACTGTTGAAAAAATATAATGAGGCCCATACACGAACGTTTATCTTAGTTTGTATAACTGAAGCAACTTCGTAGCAATATTTGCAGGAAAAACAATGTATTTCTTGTTTGTATAAATGATCTTTCCAATCAGAAGATGGGCCTCAACTATATAAACATTGATGATCGGACAAATGTAAGTCAAAGTTATAAAATTATACCGTTATAGTTGTTACATGATACAATAGCATAATCTTAACTAGCTGATCGTAATAGCTTTTTTTACTCCCTGTCTATTTGTTGATTGAAATACCAAAACTAATACATTAGACCCAATTGGAAAAACATTAATTTGACAGTAAAAAAATCTGAAATTTAAACACAGAGTTGGTAAAGGTAATTAAATTAACTCTGCCAAATTTCAATAAAATTGCATAATTACTTTTTAAGATATTTAAGGTTTATGGGGGTCCAGCTTAGTCGCTAACGCACTATAACAATTTGATTGAATATTACATATGTAGTAATCACTAGCAGCGATCCATGTCTCCGTTTTCTATTTCCAAATGTGGTGTTATATTTTATCTTGAATTGTTTATTGAATGTACACGTACAAAGGCCTCAAAGTCATGGAATACCATATTTATTAGTGAAATTGAGGTTATTAATATTTATTGACGCTACTGAATATAATGAACTATTCGCCATGTTCCTAGTACATCCTTTATTTATAGTTTTTTACTCTAGCAGGGCCTCATTTCCTCAATTTATTACCGTATGTATTTCATAATTTAATGCATATATATTTCATTCACCCTTTAATAACTTCAAGCTATCTCATATACTTAAGTGGTTCATGACCAATTTATTTTTAAACGATACTACATGTACGAGGGGGTATCAAAAAGTTCGTGGACTGTGCCTGCCATTTGTTTGGTTTATGACCGAATTCAGTAAAAATCACACATTCTTTAAAACAACGTATTTTGAATTGATTTTCAAAATTCCAGCTCATATAACTTTTTTCCGAGTACATTTTGTATGTGGTGGTTACTATGGTAACTTGAATTATGCTCCGCGGCGCACTTTAAAAATATCATTCACTTGACCTCCCACATAAACCTATACTTCTGTGAATCATCATCCGATTTGAAATATAAAACCATCGACGTGAACATTAAGACCGTAGCATCATCCTGATGTATATATTATAACGCTGTTATTATAGGCTAGTAAGAAAAAATCTGTAGCGGCCTTAATAAAGAAGTTTAATCAACCAGCAAGATTACAGAACGGGACCGGTATATTTTTAATCTACAAGGGTTAGGCTTTCATATTCTGCTGTCCGAGAAACTCTAAACATGTCTCGTTGCCATGGTAACGAAGGTTACATTGGGTCTCTGCAAAAAACAAATCATTCATCGAAGTGAGAAAATTTTGAAAATACTACCCACTAAAAGTAAACGTAAGCAAATTAATATCATTTTCTTGCAACATTTGTCAATGCTATAGATTTATAACATATTTCCAACCTTTTTTCATATTTGTACGTTCACGTCCATTGTCAATTACGTTACACGTGTGTAAATGATGTTTACCCGTATAATACATACATTATATCATGTGGGGTATTCCAAATTGGTCAAATTAATTCACTAAAACTATATGATGTTAGGAAGGAAGGTGGTCATTTATCGGATCGATTTAACTTTGTGTTAATAATATGTAGTTTACGTTACAATTGCTATAAATTGTTAACAGATATAGCAGATGTGGTCAATTTCAAGTCGAATTGATAAATGGCGGTAATCAAATTGCTTTGCTGAAAACAAAAAAATATACTGTAAAATGACATATTTTCGCTATATTAAAGTTTAATTTTATCATATTAATATCAATCAAGTAACTGTATCAGGAACAAGTAACGTAAAATACCTTTTATTTTCGTCAATGTTACATACATGTGCAGACAATCACATACCTAATGGTATGGTGAAAATTGACTAAAATTTCAAGGGGTCTGCTATGAATGGCAACAAGGGATGTTATATACCAAAATGTTCGGAAAGGTCTGCTGATTAAGAATAGTCGGGTGTCTTTCACGAAACAATATAGCGTTTTGCTTAATCCAAGATGGCGTCCAAGATGGCCGCCATATATTATAATTCACGAATACATCGATTTACGAAAGTATATCATCTAATGTGATTTTCATTTATGTATTAACTGACAGGTATTCGCCTGGATATTATTCATTTGATGACGAACATTAACTGGACATGCTGTACTTACCACTTAAAGGTCAAGGTCATTTCAAGGACAAATCTTGAAAAATAGCTGAACATGGATATTTTCTCTCTAACTTTCATGTTTTAGCAAATGTTTTGAATTCAAGTTGGCATTAAATCTGATAAAATAGTTTGTTAGAATATATTCCTAAATGTTTAGTTCAGTTTTCAATTCAAAATAATAAAACTGATATTATTATGCAATATGCATGCATATGTTGACTGAGAAGGTATTCTTAGGTAACTGTATCCATAATTTAAGTTTTCTAATATAAAGTTGTCATTCTAATGGTACATGCATAAATATGTGTTTGTATTATCATAACTCGTATCTACTCTATGATGTACAGTTGATGAACTTGAACCAACCACAAATTTAAGGTCACGTCAAGGTCAAATTATGAAAAATAGTGGGAAAATGGATATTTCACTCTTCTTTGCATGTTTTAGTCGATCATCTTGTATTCAAGTTGGTATTTAAATACTTTGTAGGCAGATATACTGTAATTATTAGTTCAATTTGTGATTTCAAATATAAAAACAACTGACAGTATTATGCTTGAACATCTTGGCCGAGGTGGTGTTCTTAGATAGCTGCATCCATTTTTTTAAATTCTAAGTTTTTAAATATAAAGTTGCCGTTGTATTGGTATACTTAAATGTTCGTATAAACCTTATTTGTGTAAACTTTTACATGTACTCTAAATCGAAGTGAAAATAACCACTCAATGTCAATGCAATTTCAATGTCAAACTACAAAACGTACATTAAGATTTGATAAGTAGTCGCAAATTATTCAATCATATACCACACAGTATGTTGTAGATCTACATCATCTTTTGTTACATACATGAATGTGATGACTGCTATATATATTATTATACATTACTAGTAGAATTTTTAAGGTAAACATAAAACCATAAAAAGTAGTGCGAAACATTATTTCTTGGAAGATCTTCTGTGCTAAAAAAGCCGCGAATTGTTTTCCAAAGATACATGCATTTGAATGTCTATATGGGACATTATTGTTATTGTTAACTGTTAGAATACATGTACATGTATATTAGAAGTTTTATGGTGAATACCTGGATTCTTTTGCAATACTGAAAGTTGAAAGCTCTATGTCCTTCAAGATAAAAAATACCCTAAATAGAATAATTACATAAAATAACGTATATTCATACTAACGGTTTGGGTGCGTTGTTTTGTCGCTGGATTTCGCGGTTTTGTTTCTTGTGTTTGGTATTAAAACTAGGTCAAGTCGCAGCAACGCCTCATTTGGTCAGTTTCGGTCACCAATTTTTGCATAACTTTGTTGAAACTAGGTTATACAACTCTTTTAGTAACTCTGAAGTGGAAATTTTGGCTTTGTACACTAGGTTATATGTGGGCATTGTTTAGTGTCTTTGTGTTACAAGTATTTGCTGTTGTTTATATTTTCTGTACTCGGCTGGTTAAGTTGAGTGCGATCTTCCCTGTCTAATGTCATCATTTCCTTTTTAAAAACCTTGGCTGATATTTCCATATTTGTCAGTGATGTTTGCGTAACATACCTTCTGTATTAAGAATTTCGTCCGTTAGGGCACTTCAGCCAAACAGAGACTAGTAAATTAGTAGTCACGAATGGAGAACCACAGCTTTATGAAACCACATATCAATGTATATTCTAATCTATTAAGCTGGATTGGGAAACAAGTTTTGAATCATGACTACCCCAAACCACATTGTTCGCTGTATCCAATAGTGATGAGTACCTTGTATGATCTAATATTGCTGAACTCAGTGGTTGTGAGCACAAGTACACACAGTACCCCTCTGCACTCGGCATGGCTGTATGTAGTGATGTATAGTCCCCTTTATGGTCTGATAGTACCACACTTGTGGTTATGAGTGCCAATTTGGGGCTAATATGGCTGTGCTTGGTAATGGCGGTAACCCGTAAGACCTGGTATGGCTGTATTCGGTTGTTTTGAGAAACCATTAGGGAATACTGTATTGGCTGTATTCTAGTATTTAGAGCCATATAGGAATGGATTTAATGGACCATTAAGTACTATATTAGATATGAACTGTATGCATGTTCTTAGATCCTGAAATAGGTGTACTCGGTGGTGATTAGAACTAATTCAGGCTTGTTTTAGGGTATTCTGTCTTGATTAATACCACATAGGGTTTGGAAAGACTCGATGTGAGAGCATTTTACAGCTCAGTTTGGCTAAAATAATTGATAATAGGAACCCAATGAAATTGGATGGCTGTACTCTTTGATGGTAAGTCGACTCTGGAATTCCTGGAATCAATTTTTGAGCATGCCTTTATAGCAACCAGAGAATGAAAGTGTACTATTCATAACAATGTAAAAAAACGATGTTTAATATACCCTGGTCATGTTGAAATTGTATAACTATCTTATCCCCGAAGTATCGAGACAACTTTCTTTGTAGAATTTGGAAGTGTATGAAAAGAACGTGATGTTTGTGTTGAAAAACGCAGATGGCACGTAGAAATCCGTACGTTGCGAGTACCAACTCCGTACGTTTTGTGAGTCCGCAGACACGTCGCGGAATCTTTGGGTATAAAATGCTCCCGCTGCGTCCTATCTGCGTTCGGTCTTCGTGTTCGTCCACGCACGTGCAACATGCAAGCCTTCTATTGTCAATTTAGCACATACGGACAACGCTTTTGAGTAGTACGTGCAAGTATGATTATCTGACAAATGCACGGGGATAGTACACTGTAAGTACGTTGGACTTGCCATATACGCAACGTACGCAAGGTCAGGGGAAACCGTACGCGTGTATTGTGTCGACGTACTTGCTCCGTACTTTTGAAGGAAACAAAGTGGCCGTAGCCTCTCAAATACATACGTGCTAAAACACGCAGGTCGGGTAGTGACTAGGCCTTAAGCTACTTAAATCTATTTCGATAGTGTCAGAAATCTCAAACATAGCATGATTGCCAGTGTTATTAGGCATGGTTTCATGTTCCGATAGGTGTTTGGCTATTAGTAGGCACATATGTATTGTGCATTGTGTAGCCCATAAAACACGTACCATAATACGGAGCTCTTCTGACAAACGTTTGTTCAGTATCAAGAAGCAGTTGACACGTAGCAATACGTACGGGGTCAGTACGGCCGCCGTACGTTTTTCGGAGCACGCAGACACGACGCCGTCCTTTTCATGTATGCAGAACATTCGCTGCAGTCGACCTGCGTTCTGTAACGTGTTCTTCTACGTTCGTGCGATGCGCGTGCAAAGTGCGTGCCACTTACTGCCAACTTACAACGCAATATAACGTAGCGACCGCCGCAAAAAAACGTTACAGTTGATAAGATTACTGATTTAGATTCGTATTTCTGCTTTAAAGTAAAAATGAGCAGCGGTAATTAAACCAGAAAGTTCATATACGTGAGTAAGTATCCAAAATAACATAATTTGATATTTCAGACGTTATTGGTAACCAGAATTATGCTATTTCCTATTGTCATATATTTTCGCGACCTTATTTTGCCTATTTTGTAAATCGAAAGTAGCATTACTGTACTTAACCCATCCTTGACTGATTCCACTTAAATTCACGAGGACACGTTTTAATAATTATTTGATCGTGTATTTAGCTCTACAAACGAAAGACAACATTCATACAATTACGAACATCTCTAATACAATACAAAATAGAACATTTTCCGCGCTTTAGTCATTTTCAAAGTTTTTTTACTCAAAAGATATAAAACATATACTTATTTTTACATTTTCATATGATGAAGTAATAACTAGATTTTATCAAAATGTATAGTTATTTTTGTTATTCCAGCTAATAAGTGAAGTATGCTCATTTTATCAAAAATGCACGTGCATCACGTTTTCGTGTAAATACATTAGTACGGAAAATAAAACTGCTTGATAAATATTTTTTTATTACATATAAATAAAATTTACAAAGTTTCAGCAACATATCTCTTCTTATTCGTGAGATATGACGTTTTATAGTTTTCCAGACTTCGACTTGGCACCCGTTTCCATGGCAACGTAACACATTTGGAAGTTCTCGGACAGAAGTTTTGGAATACACTTACTGATACCTTTCATAATATATAACTTTCCTTCTGTAATCTTGCTGGTTGATTAAAAATTTTTTAGAACTTGATTTTTTACCTGCCTATTACGGATACTGATGTGACGTTATAAACATGCCGTTTTGTGTAGCCTGATTTTCGACGCATTTCATGACGTCGGCGCACTTTTCGATTTAACGTTACACTCAGAATATCGATCTTCCGTTGCATTTTGCCATTTTACTAATTTATACACCAATACTGATCTCAGATTAGAGCATTGTACCCTAGTATATTTAAAGTAAGGTTGTCTTGCGAAAATTTATATGTTTAAATGGTAAAAAAGATGTAGTGATGAGAATTGAAAGATGTGAATATCGGTAGGATACGTAGACTTCATGTGCTGTGTGATTATCGCCGCTGGAATAAATGAATTTTTCAAATCTGTCATTAACTGACCGAACTTTTTTATGAATAACAGGCTATTTAGTAAAAACTAAGTATTCTGGTAGGCAATATAATAGTTCAATCCAGGTTTGTGAGTTTTGCATTCTTTAGACGATCAAAAGGGGGCAAAAGTTTTGACGTTTCATGACGTCGTAACGTCATAAAAGTGCGCCGGGTGGCCGTTGGTCATCTTTTAAATCGTTAGAATACTTTAATGATATTATCATTTAATCAGCTTTTTATTTGTTTTTCAGTACATAATTGAATGTAGTTTAAGGTGATAAAATAAATAATTCAATCGCATTACGCATATTAAAATGAACGGGTCAGTCCACAAACTTTTTGATACCCCCTCGTATATCTTTTAATTTTTTCATTTACCCTTATTATGGCCTTAGTGCCAACAACTAAAGCAATACACCAGCTTATCAAAGCCGTTTAATATATACTTGTATTTATCTATATTGTGTTATTTGCAAATGAAATATGTGTTTTACACGTACACGTATACTTGTATGATTAATAGTATGTGTAGGCCTACTGCCGGGACACATACATTGTAATAGGCGTCGACCACAAGCGGGGTCTCAATTGAACAATTTACTATGGTTAAGGTGTATCTTATGCAACGCAATACTTAACACAATATGAACTACATTCCATGTGTTCTGCGTTACATTTGATTGAATATAATAAATTATATGTATTTTAGCTGATTATTTCGACAAAAACCTAATGTACCGGTATTCATATACCACCTTATTTGCCAAATGATGACAGGTCCTCTAGTAAATTAATTTATTGTTTAGCTATGTTTGTACTTACCAATGTCACTGAATTCAATTCATACAATAGATATAATGAAATATTTGTTAAACATGCATCATTTACATGCATCATAAGCCATTTGTTTGTCTAATAACGGGCCTCGTATTAGGTGTAGACCGTGAGTGGGGCCTCATTTTCACAAATTACTATTGTAAAAGTTTATACATTGAATAAACACATTATCTGGCATACTACGAGTATAAACAACATTTTGTCTGTTTTTTTCTGTACATTTGATAAAACAATAACGTTTTTATACTGATTAATTCATGAAAATTCATATACCCCCTTTGGGGCCTCATTCTGGGAATTGCTCAATGATGACAAGGTGGCATCACTCGGATTCTGTTATGGTTTGGTCCAGAGAACAAGAAAATGCAAAAACATTTTGTATAGAAGACATTGCACGGTTATCCCAAAATATGCTGTTTATCTGCCGGACTACTATATTTATTTCCTTTTAGCTGTCTTTGTGTTAAAATTACCGAGTCAGTTTCATTGATACCTTCTAGAGCTTTGTACACACCATATAGTTATTTTCTACAACAATAACTTGATGTATCGAGTTTGGAAATGTACTTTTGCATAAACTACAGATGTTTAAGGTTTACATGTACTTCTGTTTACATTTGTCTCCTTGTGGTAATTTAAGGATATTATTTCATATTAGTTTAACTTGTGCTTATAATATTTATTCTCATTAATTGTTACTATTTTCCGCAGATAAGTTATTGAACTGGATTCGCATTACTGGCAATATGTGGTATTTGGATTTTGCAACTCTTGTTTATTTCCAGTAGTACGGGTATACAAAAGGTAACAATGAAATAGAAATACAAGTATACAAACGTATTTTGGAAAGACGTTTTTGCAAAACGTTTGAACAGTTCTATGTAGGAAAACTCAGTACGTATGCTCGACGATGAATTTGACTGAATCATCATTTCAAAACGACATCGCCCTGGTGAACAACCGAACGAAACTTTCACACCATTAATCTAGTCAGAAATATTATATTATATCGAAGTGGTCGATTAGTTTAATAATCATTGTGTACGACTATCATAATAGCATATGTGCTATTTCTAGGAACATTGGCCTGTTTGTCGCGTATTTTGACTTCATGATCTTCATTTACCAAAGACATGAACACTTCATCTACTAGCTGTTCATTTAGTTAAAAAACTCGTGATAATAACATTTCACCCTTGAGAGAACTCGCAAATGAGACAATCACCGTATTGAATTTATATATGATTGAGTCTTAATTAAAAGATACAATCATGTTTCATCACTTTTCCATTTGGTTTGTCAATATGACAATACACCCATACATTGGCGAAACCGATATCGGGAAAGTGAGACTATCAATATAAATGCTATATTTATTTCGGCTTTATCTTTCCAGTTAGCTAGACTTGCACACCTCAAGTGTTATCTCAAGACTAATATATATTGCCAGTATCATGCTAATATGTACTAGTTTAAAAACTTGTGAATTGCCATTATCACTGGGTTACTTACGGAAACCTGCGTTCGAGTCACCCTGTGGAGAAACTAATTCTCTCCCGTGGGTGTGGCAGCCAACATTAATCTTTGGTGCCAAGGAATAAAACTACACTCAGCGGTACCAATTTACACGTTGGTGGCGGGGAGCATGTGTAACATTCTTGCTCAGAGAAGTTAACCAGTGGTCCAAACGGGGTTGAACCCGGACATCTCAATCCCGAAGTGCACACCCTACCTCTAGACCCCCAAGTATAAGCAATATAACTACAAACCTGCACAAAAGGTTTAAACGCCTGTTTGTTTTTCACGTTCAGCTAAGATATTTTATTTGCAGTATAGTATCGGATTATTTCACAAAAGTGTCGCAGGAATGTAATCGACACTGAGAGCCAGACTCGTATGTTATTGAGACATAAATAATCTTTTCAGTGAGATTGTAAAATGTTGAAATATGTTCGTGTCCGATAGTTCACATGTGCACATCAAGAGACTGACTATACGTAGTGGTGTATACTAGTATTGGAAATCCAAACGACATGCTGACTTGATTAATATGTTCGTTACACAGGCGCACAAATTTTAATTGGTCACCTAACATATTGCTAAAATTTCGATCAATGATCATTCAAAATATATTATGTAAATTGTAAAAGAAATGTGTAAACAACACAAACATGAAAGTTTGATGCAGATTCTGCTTAATTGTTGGAGATACTAAACAACAACCCCCAGATCCAGAAATCACATATAATATGAATAAATGCATTTTTCAGTAACCCTATTTTGAAACATAAAACATAATAAACCATCATCTCATATGGACGAATCGGCAGTAATTAATAAAAAAAGCAAAGTTATACACCCATAGGTTGTATGATCGAGGCAGTGGAATGAAATGAAAAACATCAACTTTTAAGATCTATTTGGCTTTCTGACAATATACAAAACATGTGAGTTTAAAAAGTGACCAATTAGAAATTTTGTTGAGTGTGTCTTTGCATATTACTGTACATTGGTTTGTAAGATTTCCCCCAGCATGTGTGTAAGTAGCGATGTCTCCGTGAATGTAGGTGTTCGTTCTCTCGAATATTTGATATTGATTCAATGTCCTACTTTCCATCATTGAATGCTCGAATAATATGGTAATGGTGTGATTTACTTGGTAAGCACTACATTGGTCCAACAATTGAATGTTTCGTTCATCTGTTTAATGTGTGCCTAACTTCCACGATATTGATATAATTCACCCTGATGTTATATAAAAAGTGACGATTGCAACAAAAATGCATCCCTGTTCGCAAACTTTTGTATATAACCTATATGCAAACACACGCCGTTATTTAAATAAATATCTTACCAAAACCGACACTTCAGTTTGTAATTGCACTATCAATAACCACCGAAATTCGCCCATAATAGATTATAAGTATTCGATGTAGCAGGTAATGATATCAATTGTTCTAACTGACATATTATTGATGAGGCTCTAGTAACAAATAACTGACAATGTGGTAAAAGCTTTGTCAGTGTTTGATAATGTGATTTATACATCCTTGTGGTATAGAATGCTGCAGGCTGCAGTAATTTGTTCTGACACAGAAGACGAGAATAAAGTATAACTAGGGGCAAAATATAGAAACATAGTACATGAAACTACCCTCATGAGAAATCAGTTATACATAATACACGTGATGTTCTCTTTGATGAAAACCGGCACACACTCAACCTGGAAAAGAAAGATAATGTTAGATAAATTTCCAAAACAAATTCGTCGTCGAAGAAATAAAAAAAAATTAAAAGACCCCAAAAATGTTAACTTTTTGTTTATGATAGTGTCACCCGTATTGAAATGGCCAGTCAATTTGAATCGCACTAGACACCTATATTTCTTGCGCACAAAACATCTTGACTCCCTTTTCGTATTGCCGGTAGCTAATCAAACTATAAGTAATCAAGTACTGTTGGTTTACATTAAACTACAAGCGTTCGTTCGATTAGCACAAATAGTGGAAGAGCCAATCCCAGATAATATATTTTATCACGAAAGGTAGTAATGTAATACATACTAGTTACGTCATTAGAACTCAAGGCTAACAGATTAGCATGAATTGAAAAATCCCCGAACACTGTATTTTAGGAAATTAATGAGTTCAATGCAAATGTGATAATCCTGGGACGACTCGGGGCCCAAACGAAGTGTACACTGCTCGACAGATATATTTCCGTATTCAATGAAAAATATCATTCGCCATGATAATTTAACAAGCAGTAGATACAGAACCCTTGCAATTAACAGTGAACTAAATACCGGTACCTTGAGAAGAACCTTGGATGCAGAGCTGCAATCTGAAAATCGAGAAAACCTATTTTTTAATGTTGAGAATGTATTCATTGAATATCTTTCTGATCTTGTTTGTCCGTTCGTACGGGTCACTCGGAAGCTGTACATGAAATGGACTGTGCCAACGGCTGAAAGTTGCACGGAATTCTTGTCGAAACTTTCCTAAAATATATAAAGAAAACATGTTATCATTTTTAATTATACAATGTTTATGTATGATTGGAACTCATTTAGAAGTAGCTGCTATAACCAATTCACTGTTCACTGCTTTGATTGTTAACATGTCCTTTGTTTTGGAAGTTTGTTCTCGAACAGATCACAAAGATTCTATTGATTGCATCACTTGATGCGTAATGTTATCCAACTGTCAACTCAGACCCACGAATGACACGTTTCGAGCCATTAAGCGGTTGGAAGCAGATTAAAATGGGGACAAAAATAACATTACTGTTATATGTAGAACAGAAAGATGACAGACTTAGCAATATAACTGATTTAGCATGTAACCCTGTGGAGAAAATGTAAAATTTGCTTATTTAGGTTTCTGTGCATTGTAGTGTGTAATATTTGTGTCAGCTTAATGGCAAGTGTCGTAATAACAATGATGAAAATGTTTCATGAAATTATATGTCAAAGGACCGCAATGGGAAGCCTTACATGTCAGGTGCGATATTTCACAGTGTTTATAAAATGTAACCAAGTTACACAAATACAGCATAGCATTGTGGAAAATCTAACCTAATTGTGTTTTATGACGCACGGTGAATTTTGAGTGCAGGACGTTGATACGGTTCGCTTTAATGTTATTGCTTAGCACACCAGGGAAGCATGGTTAAATTTTGTTCGCTATCACAGTATAAGGAATTTCTCATACAGGGAATTGTCAGAAAGTGTAAAAATACGAGATAGGTTTTACATCGATGTTCAGTCAGATTAAAAGAACAAATTGCATAGTGTTTTGTGTCCATTCTGTATATGAGTTTTTTTAAACAACATATTAGTTCAGATATGGTGTTCTTGTTGAGTGTTGCTATACGGAAAGTCGACTGACTGTTTTAAATCGTTGTTTGATATTGGTAAAGGATTATTGGGATGTAAATAATTTAAACAATGTCAATATTGTTGTATTATGATATAACAATATAATACTTGTCTATCATCATGTTTCTCTGTATTATTAGTAAAATGATCAATTTTAAACATACAATTTACGGCTAATTTGTCTACAGGAATGGTTTTGTCGTCAAATATGTTGTGTTACGCTTGTGTTAGCTTTGTTCATTTTTGTCTAGTTATCAAAGCAAATTGTCTTGTCCAGACACACTCGTTGTTCTATAACGGTAATTGTTTGAAAATACATATCGCATCTGATTCACGAGGAAACAGTAAGCAACACTTGTAGTATCCATTTTGTGATTTTATACAGCACCAACCCAGATTATAAATTATGGTGATATCAGTAACTTTTTAAGAGAGCAGTTAAACAAAAATAACCTGTACATTTGTTTACACAATAAGAAGAAACATTGAATAGCCCAGAGGGCAAATGTTATCGGTACACTTAATATATCAGTGCAATATTATATGCATAATAGCATTCCTGCTAGACAATTTACCAAATTTAGTCAAAACCTTATGGTGCATATTACCAAACAAAGACAGTGCAGCAATTACAGATAAACATAGACAAGAAACCGAGTATTGTCTTATTGTCAT
Source organism: Spisula subtruncata (assembly GCA_963678985.1). Classification (NCBI taxonomy): domain Eukaryota; kingdom Metazoa; phylum Mollusca; class Bivalvia; order Venerida; family Mactridae; genus Spisula; species Spisula subtruncata. Next base: position 41,454,672 of record OY787662.1, on the reverse strand, counting down.
ATGTCTGAATATTAATAAGTGCTTGGCACATGTAATGCTTATTTATGACATGGTGTCCAATTTAAGTATGCATTATAGTAAAACAAGTAACATATCAGTTTACACTATTATATTTGTATTACAATATTATTTTGACATTGTGAAATACTCCCAACAAACGTTCGGTTAATAAGTCACACAAACAATGAATCCAACGGGCGACTTATCAAGCGTTGCTTTATCACGGTATGATCATTACACACTCCAAGTACCAACATAAAATATCAGTTAGTGATGCAACTATTTTAAGCCTGTGTTATATTCCGAAAACATTCTAAATACAGAGACACATGAGGGTTTGGCATTATGACGCAGTTATGAAACATGAACGTAAGGCATGAAAGGCATCAGCAGCTGATCGACTTATTTTATTAAATGGACCAACGGGATCAAGACAGTCACTCTTCCAATCAACTAACAGTTTAAAGTTGTTCTCTGATGCTCTTTGACCGATTTATTATCATCTTTTATCGTATATTCTAGAAGCAGAAACATCGAATGGCGTTTACATATTTAGAGAAAATTAGAATATTTCTTGAACAAAATGTTATAAAACTTACCTGCAGAAACTATATATTTAAATTGATAACCGTAATATACGTACATGGATTAACTTAAGGAATGTGAGTACCTTGAGCAATACTGCGAACCAGGTAAACGCCATTTAATGGTAATTGATGTGTGTTCAGTTAATTAATCGGATTGAAGATGATATTGAATATTATTTATATCAACATGTGGACATAGTGCAACCGACATTAAATAAAAAAACAGTGAAACAGTTCAGGTTCGTGTCGTTGAATGTATTAAAACTTGTATGTTCATGTCTTTCAAATTCGATATTTTGATGAATATCAACTATCAAAAGTGTTCAAATGAGGCAAAATTTAGAATATCAAAAGTGTATGTTTCAATTTCAGTTATTAAATGCACAATTAAATACAATATACTAAAGAGTAAAAACCTTCTTCAAGCATCGTATATGAGTATCTTCAGTACAATGATGTCTGTACAGTAAACTGGAAGATAGAGCCATTGTAATATTACAACATGTAGCCAACGTTCGGCATATTGCTCCATTAAATGAGACGACAGACACTGACGTTTAATATATCACAATGTTTTCTGCTGCACTGCCAATAAATTAACTTTTCTCGATTTACATGCCAAATGCAAATCAAACTACAGACGAATGCAGCCGTTATCACGATGTGGTTTTGATAGATCGTCTGAGACTAGTTTGCTGTATTAACAACATGTCCAATATACGATTAATAAGACTTAGTTACCTATTAACTATGAAGCCATTCGTATTTTAGCGTAATTTGAATAAATGCGACATCTTTGCATCTATCGTACTGGTAATAATCTCTAAACGTTCGAATTCAATAAGTTTCTATTACTTTCAATATATGAGCTTCTCTCTATGTGTGGACTTTTATCGTTACTTAGTACTGCATTGCGTGGCAACTCAGATACATTTAATCTTTGTGCATGGGAGTCTTAGATTGGATTATAATTGTTGATAAGAAACATAAAACACAATTATTTTCACAGCAGAAGCCGCAAACGATGTTTATTTTCCTGCTTTAGTATACTTAGTGCTAGCTGGTAACTGTTTTTCTGTAAATCACAGCCGTATTAAGGACGCACAAGTACATTTTATCAAACGAAATGTCTTTAAAGTAACTTGTAACAAAAATCGGAAGCCTTCTTAATTGATCTTCTTGTAATGCATGATGTGTCAAAGGGCGTGCATACTATTAGAATAAGCAGCTTTTAGCACCTTTAAGTGTATTGGATTTCATCTATCTATTTGCTGTTTTTATTACTCCTCATACTTACTCATCACCACTTCAGCACTTATGTTTTTGTTGCAAGACTGTTCCTGATACTTCAAGCTGGTATGCATCAATTATATTTTATATGTTTGTTAGTTATTCGTTTATGGTCTTCAGGTTTTCCCTGACTAAATGGCCAATGACAAATACATGTATCATCACAATTTATGATAGATACTTCATAATGTATTCACTATACACTCAATTTATGAAAAAGGTATTCACATAATAAGTACAACTTTATAATTCGGTTGTAAGCTTTAAGATGTAAATAGAATGTATTTCAATATCCTAGTTCGCAGCGTTGCGTCGTGTAGCGTCGCATAGCGTCGTGCATTGTGAGGAGCTGATTTTAATGAAATTGGGTTAAACCTTTGTTATATATACTTAGTTAGGTTAGGGTAATTATTTGTATAATTGAACAAGGAAACTTCTTTGTAGGGTTCAGCAAGAAACATACATGGCTTTAAAAATAAACATCCATTGTATGCCAATTCTTTCTTATATACTTCTTCTGTCCTTAGAATTAATTTGATTATTTATAATAATTAAGATTATTATATCTATCTGAACTATTATAATTTATCAACAGAAAAAGGCTGGGAGTGAACTCAATAGTTCTGGGAATATACATTTTATACTTCGAACACGAGTAAGCAAAGTACTCTCACACCCATTAGGTTCTGTTATTTCATCCACTAATTCGCTTATTTTTACGTACGGGAGAAAATATTCAGTAAATGTATTCCGAATTCGGCTTCACTGCTTTTAGGAATGCCATGAACTGTATAATGTTTATGAAGAATAAAAAAGCAGATGAAACTATACGATAATCAGCCTATCTCATATGGAAAAAGAAAAAGTCATATTCCGTTCGAATAAGAACGGCGAGCGTCACGACGTTTCTAATTCAATCTTGGATCGATTTTGTCTAAATTCATTTTCTATTTTAATAAGACCGTAATTCACATTTACATCTAGTATGTCGGGTTACCTATCTCATTTTAAATGAGTTATGAAAGACAACAAAACTCATTTATGCATCATGATAGTTTGACGAAACGAAACGAACAGTGTACATGTGCATGAGGTTCACATACTAGAGGCCAACATAACAGGATGCGTGTATCATTTTAAATTATTTTAGTACGTTTATTGTTTAATGACATTTTATTTTGACATCTGGTTATTTCCGTAATGAAACGTCATACATCGTATTAACGCACCATTTAATTTTATCAGTCAGGAATGTGCACCAGTTCGATTTTGCGCGTTGTAATATATTTTACCACGTGTCTTCAACTAGCTGCCTTAGTGTAAGGGACACATACAAACATCTGTTAACACGTCATATATTATTAAGAAGATGTGATTTTCATCTTCATAATTTAATCAGTACGTTAATTGCAATTGCAATAAATCTTTATTACTAAACAATTAATTACCACGCAGTAAAAGACTTAATCGAGTCATATTGAGGCAAACATTATAATGAAGAAATAAGGAGAGGATAATTAACGTAACCGTAGAATGTAACGCAATTACCTGCTACATTACGTAGACAGTGTCATTCTATATTAACATCACTTGAAATACCAACATCGACAACACACCAGGAATACATCGAGTTTTTCTCCCGATGCTTACCTAAACCCCGACCTATCCATCCCCGATAAATATGTGACGTTCTTCACAGACTATCAAACGTGCATCAACCCGTAACTCACATTGCTAAATGACCGGACCTACTTGCACTGAACACAATTAGGGTCCTAAGTTTATAACAGAGCTCGACGTATTACATATATAATATAGATGATAATGCATCAGAGTAACAATGATACTCACGACCTTGCCTTAAAGATACATTCTATAGGTACAGGAAAGTCAAACATCTTCTGTTTCAGTGTCAAACGACGACGATGGCATAAGCTGAAGGATAGCATTATTCACCTAGGCGGAATATGGATTCTTGGACGATACTACATTTTATTTTTATTAATACATGTACTGTGTTCTTATCGATTGTATTGAATTAACTTTTTTTAACTTAATTTTCCAGACAGTACAATGTAGATTAGCAATATATGTAAATCAAACACAAAGAGTAAAATTTTCTATAAAAATGCTCACATAATAAAAGATACAACCCGGATTAGCAAAGAATTTTACAGACTGCTAGACGTCAAAATATACATCAAGGTTTGCAAATTGCAGACTTTATCGTATGCCATGGCATGTTTATTCTAAAATGATATTGTACCGGCGCTATTGCATCGACATAAAAAAAGTTTTAAGTTAACCTTACTTTAACATTTTGTTGGATGCAAGGGAATAATATATTTTCAAGAAGTATGATAAATAATATATATATATATATATACATATATATATATATCAGTTCAAATGGAACCTTTAACAAGACTGAGTTCAGTAAACTCAATTGTCCCGGTAGTAGTGTGGCCCATAATAACTACATGATAAGTCAATATGTTGAACACTATGTTATAAACAGACGAACGAACGAAAGGACGGACAGGACAATCGCTATATGCACCATCATCTGAAGACGCCGGATCATAAAACACTAAATAAAATGCACGTACTGAATAATACTAGTACTATATTTGAGTTTTAATGTTATTTTTACTCATCAGCATTTTGAAACATCAAATGCCTTCTTAATCACTGATGTACATCGCTGCATGCCACGACTTAAATTGTTGAGAAAGTGGTAAATATAAGAACAATTGGCTCTCCGAGTCGAACATAAACTTGATCTCTCAAATGACACTTTTTCAGAACAAATCCACGTAAGTATCAATCCTCATTTTAGCAAATGTAAAAATGCTTAAGCGGGATATTTCCATGTCTTTCTTCAACTAGGTACAATGTTTACATGTATTACACAGCATTTCGCTGAACAAGTGACAGTGCATAAATACCTGGTACCAAATTGGACTAAATGTTATTTCGTATTCTGGTTTAAAAAGGAAAATTAGATCTCAATATTCAATAAAAACGTATTGCACTAAATTAATTATCATTATCATTATCGCATAGTAATTTATCGCTTCCAGCGATTTATTAGTATGTGGTCAAAGGGAAATATATTTTCATTTGTTCTCGGTATTTGATGGCAGCTTTTTTGTTGAATACTTGTGGAGTTCAATCAATCATGATTGTTATTTAATGTATACTATTCCTGAATCGGTATAAACGAACAAAGTTATAGGGAACGCTTCTTTAATGATGATCTATGTTCAATTAATAGGGAAGTAATTCCAAAATGTTCAACTCGTACGCCCAATTATTTTAGCAATTTTGGTTGTTTTTCTGTTTGGGCGATCAGCAATTGGTTTATATTTTTGAAGTTTATCACATTTCCACTGGCAGGATTTACATTAAACATAAACAGCTGTATTCCATAACATGCGTAATTTAACAACTTTGACTCAAGAACTTTCAGCTTAGTGTTACATTTGAATACAGTAAACGAGCTTAAGAATAGAAATCCCCGATTGTCATGTTTCGACTGCTTAGAGCGATTTCTTTGTGACAAAAACACACAATTATTGTTATACGTAGAACAGGAAAATGACAGACTGAGCAATATAACCGATTTAACATGCAACCCTATGGAGAAATTGTGACGCCTACTTTTTGTAGGTATTCAGTGCACTTCATAACAATATGTTCAGGGAAATCAAGATACTTGCCTTAGAACTGATGCCAAATATTATAAATACAAAGTTGATGCGTTCGACAAAAATCTTATAAACGTATGGGAACATGCAAGGTATCATTTTCCGTGTTTTTGTTTTCGGTAATCACCAGTCATTGCCTTCAGACACCCATGGAGACGTCAACCTACTAAACATGATAACATTAACGAATATATGCAAGGTGACACATTTGTCAAGACTGTAGATAGGAGATAATGCACGCAATAAAAGGACAATAAATATGGGAGAAATGCCAGTTTACTTTTATGATTATAATAAACTTTCCTAATACCGGTATTATCTTTAGATTTGAAATTATTTCGTTTAGTTATTCCGAAATGTTAGGTCGTTATTATCTCATGTTACCTTACTCTGATTAATTAGAAGGGCAATAAGCAACATACAGCAAATCACATTATTTGATCTCAGCCAACCAAATGCCTATATAGCTAATGAATAATGATGATCAAAACTTAACTAATTTTACAGTTACTTCAGAATGTTGAAGACGTGTACAGGAAGGTTATAACAGTCAAACAATGCTACAATTGGCAACCTTTCTGTGTGTATTCAGCTTAAACCCGTCATTTGTGTTATTCTGCCTATAATCAAACATACGTGGGTGAATCAAAAAGTTCGTAGAATTGTGCCATTACTTTTTTATTTTCGTTACTGAGTTATTGTCGTTACATTTATGCGGGATGAATACATAGGTATTGTCCCGAAATACACAGACTTATAGCGATCTGATGATAACTCTTTTAAAAATATTTACATCTTAAATAACGACGATTACGTTTACCGGAGCATACGGATAATTTGAAACACATTTTATTAAATTTTCTAAAATATCTCAATGACAGGGCCTCCAAAAACCGTCAAAATGTTATGTCTGATTGCATGATATCATTTATAAAGTATGTTAACATTTCAAACGTCTTCTTGGATAAATAATGTTTTAATCGACATTTACATAATTGCATTATATTGGGTCTACCGGAATTTACGGAACCACGGGCTGCGATCAAAATCTGCATTTAACTGGAATATACGTACGGCATCAGAAACAATACATGGTTTGAAACGTGTAAGTATATATCCTGAAATAAATAGACATCGATTTACAAGAGGAATTAGTACTTTCGTTAAGGATACCAGAAGTTGACAACCGAATAAAATACACCCGATATTGGTGATGTTGGTTCGCAACGTCGTCGAAGAGGACCAGTGCTATATAATAGCGGATATTTCAAAACAATTTGATTAATTTTATAGGACAGTGCACACTATGTTAAAAACACAATTAAAAATGCAGAAACTATGTTCACGATGGTTATCGAAAAATACTAATTGCTATTCCTAAAAAAAATAGCATAATTTATTGAAGATACATGCGAGTCCTTTATTTTGGTACCATGCTGAAAGATTTATTTGTGAACATCACTTCACAAATAATTATAATAAGCTATTTCTTCTAATGATACGGTGTTATCAATACGCGTGGTCTTTATTTGTTATTTAAGTAAACACAGAAAACATTATGTTTTGTCGTTACCAAAGAGAGTTTGATAACTTAGGGAAAAGCAAACTTTTAACCACAAAATCAACGGGATGTGTAATATTCCTCAGGATCACATTAAGGAAACAATCTGCGGGGAACAGTAATAAAACAAGTAATATCATCAGGAATGGTAATAGCAATTCTTACGTCACCAAGTTGTGCCGGATGTTGACAAGATCAGATTACAGTGCCGGTAACAGCACGGGATGGAATGTATCGTGGTTTTATGTTAGTCAAGACATTATTATGTTGCTTAGATGGTAAGTTCAATGAGAAAAAACCTATACGTTTCAGTGAATCATTGGCATTCGAATACCAGTAAAACAACGTTCCATGTACATGTTCTTTGACAAAGGCATGTGAACTCGATGAAAAAAGTCAAGGAAAATCAGACGGGGAAGGTAACAATTAACCCAACCAGGCGAGCACAGAAATCAGAAACACCACAACACAACTACCCTGAGCAATACCTACACGTAAGCCAAATAAAAAATCAAAGCCCCCCGACAAACAAATGTAGGATGACCAATTTCACAAAGAAATTATAGAATAGCGGTTATTGCATGAGACCGAATAAAACACAGCCAAGACTCAATCAAGATGACGCTATCATAGACTTAATATTTTTGTAATTACAAACTACAATTTGGCAAAAATAATCCATTTCTGCTAAAATGACGATTAAAAGATCTTAGATGGTGTGGATGATGTAAGCACTATTTCATAACAATTGTAAATTATAAGAACAGAACAGTCACCAAAGCTAAAACGAGTGTAGTCACAAGGAAATGTGAGTATAATTATAGTAATTGTACACACCGCACCTACACGTGATACTTTTAAAATAACTTCTTGTTCAACGGTTCATGTATTCGATAAATAATGAATAATGTATTTGGAATTGACGAACTGTAAGCAACTTTGATTCCATAAATCTTGTATTACGAGGGGTGTTTCATAAATAATGCAACTGTTCAGGAATCTCGGAAATCCCGTGCGCTACAATCACATATCCACTATGTTACGCTAGAGCAATTATTCGGCCACGTTTTTCACGAGATTTTGTAAATCCATTTCAAACCGTATTCACATATCAGCGTTTTGAAGTCGGTCACTTCACGACACTGCATATAAAAATGGTTGGAAAACGGTCTGAAAAATCGCTGCAAATTCGGTCTTATATTCAAGCCAGGCATAATATTGGAATCAGTGCAAAAGTTATTTTCAATGAAATTTGTAATATATATGGATACTTTGAAGTTTCATACACCACTGTAACTAGATGGATATCTCAACTAAAACTAGGACGGGGTCAGTTAGAAGATCATGGGCGCCCTGGACGTCCCAAGACAGCGACCACTAAGAAAAACATTCAGTTAATAAAGGAACTAATACATCAAGATGCTCGTTTAACAGTGCGTGAATTAGCCCGTCGATCTGGGATATCTTCGACAAGGGTATATTTCATTATTCGTAAAATTCTCCTCATGAAGAAGAAAAGTGCCCGATGGATACCCCATCTTTTGACTGAGGACCAAAAACGGGAGCGAGTTCGTAAGGCCAAAAAATTACTTCAGTTATATCCGATATTTGACAAAAAGCGGTTTTCTGAGCTGATCACAGGTGATGAGACATGGGTTCACTTTTTTGAGCCCAAACGAAAGTGTTCGAATCGTGTATGGGCTACTAAACATGCCAAAAGACCGGTAATTGCCAAACGTACGGCTACGGTGAAAAAGGTGTTGTACTGCATTTTCTTTTCAATTCATGGTCCTGCAATTCAAGTACCTGTTCCTAGGGGTAGGAGTGTTACTGCCAACTTCTACAAAACAGTTGTCCTTAAGAAACTAAAGAAATACTTTAAATTAAGCCGACCAAAGAATGGTATGAAGTACATTTCACTCCTTCATGACAACGCATCCTCACACAAGGCTCAGATAGTAAAGGATTTTTTGGACAATGAAAAGGTGCGTGTTTTGGAACATCCAGCCTACTCGCCAGATTTGGCACCGTGTGACCATTTTTTATTTCCAAAGCTCAAATCTATGCTCGCTGGGAGACGCTATGCATCACGGGAAGCCCTTGGCACAGCCATATGCCAGTATATGAGACTGATACCTATTGAGGACTATGAAAAATGTTTTACTAATTGGATTACAAGACTAAAATTGTGTGTGAAGTCGAAGGGTGAATATTTCGAGGGAATGAAATGAATTTTATTGTAAAAGATTGAATAAACGAATAATTACAAGGTGAGTTGCATTATTTATAAAACACCCCTCGTACATGTATACACCCGTTTAATTGGACAAGCGAATTACGAAGGCTTGGCAGATAGACGTAATTTTATTGTAAAAATGTAATTTACACCACTGTTAATTTATAACTCGACATAATATAAGGTTGTTTAAATCATCGTTAATTGAGGAAGTAAATACTTGTTGGAACGAATTAATGTAGTGATATATTTAGCTGTCATGATAGTATCATTATGGAAGAATCAGAAAAAGAAAATATATTGTATTAAGCATTGGTTATAATTGAATTTCTAGATGTATGTTGGCATTATACTTTAGAACTTATTCTTATTGGTAAGATATATCATGAATTCTAGGTAAAGGTTTACGTATAGCTTGTAATTGTAACACTAATTAACATGACATTGCGATTTGGGCGTTAATTGTTTTTACTTTTAGTGAGCTAAGCAATCACTGCTTTCCAAGCAAACAAGTAATTCAAAAATCATGTTCATAGTCCTCGATGTATCAGGTGTTTTCCAATTACGCAATGCCATATTCCTTTTCATTCCTTTTGTGCTCTACTGTCTATTTTGTCTTTTAAATTGTCTTTTCTATAATTAATCGACTTGGTAAGCATTTGAAAGTATACCGATGGGAACATCTATACAAACCGCTGTGGAAAGTTGTAAAAATTTGAAAATGATGTTCCGAAGCGCCTTATTTATTACATTAAGCTACGCTCAATCTTGTATTCGAATTACAAGTTGACTTTAAATGGTGCCTTTTGTATTAATATCTTCTTTCAAAATAAAAAAGATACATTATAATATGGATTTAAGTATAATGTATTTCAAAATAATATACACAGTTCTGCTGTTCTGAATGTGCAACAGTTACATTTGAGTTCTGTTCAAAGCAAGTGTGTAATAAAGCATAACTGAACTTACAAGATCGAGTACATGTGGTTACATCTAATGCCTGTATTTAAAGCAATCCTCTACACAAAGGTCTACATGCAAGTATGTTATGTAGACCAAGAGATTTTAACTCTAAGGATGTTCCCTCATAGTAAAACAACAAGGTGCATTAAACCGTAGCACAACAAACAAAATGTTATAACGAAGGAGGAATTAACGGATAAGTACTCGTAAGGTTTTTTATGTTTGGCCAGTTGAAATGTTATAAACAACGAATTTCAAATAAAATCATTTAAACTACAGAATAAGACAGTTTTCTTCTCGATATCACAGTATTTGTGAAATTTCAACAATTGCTTGGTATCTACTGTTGGAAGGAAAGGGAACTTCTAGGTAATCAACTTGAGTATAAGCGGTGGAGTGAGCAAGTGTCGTAGATTTTAAACCTACATTCAGTTTTTTTTTTAATTATCGTTTTTTATCTCCATGACAAACATAGCCAATTGTTCATGAACTGTATCAGCAAAGTTTATACATGACCGCATGAACGACTACACCAACGGACATACAACTCAAAATGAATCATTAACTTTGATTGATGTCATAAACTCTTTAATCCGTATTTTGTTTAAGATCAGAGATAGTGAGATATCAATTGAATTGTCATTAATTACTATTGTAACACATTGCATGTATATGTCACATATACTAGTACCTGAATGTTATAAATATAACGCATTTATTGACATATACCTGTTTCTAAGTGCAATTGAATGTTTAATTGTTACATGCTTTTTAATAATGGATGATTAACTTGATTAGTAATGCACTCACCAGCGTTGAGATGACATTTTCTGAAAAGTGTCTTTCCACAGCCGGTCAACAGCTGTTGTGTAGGCACAAACATAAGACACATTGGAATATCGTACAGCATTACCACAGGAAAGCTATGATAATACTGTTGTTGTTCATATGGCAAGCGTCAACATGGATACTGCTATTATCACCGTCTGGAAAATAGAAAAAATACACCACATTAACACATGAGTATGTATTGTGTTACCAGTGCGTCAAGTGACTTATATAGTATTCATAACTGCAGTGCGTACAATTATTCAGACTAGATACATTGTAGCCGTGTAGTTATTTGAAGAAAAAAAACACTTGTCCTACTGCTTTGCTGATCAATTGAAGAGTACAATATTTAATTTTCTTTTTGACAATTCCCAGATTAAATGTAGCACTTCCCAAAAGGACTGAATTAGAATAATTGTATAATTTCATTTTAACAAAATATTTGTTTACGATTTTACAGAAACACATCCTCCTGTTCAAGCCGTCTCTGGTGATTATTGTGATTTTATTAATTGGTCTGCATTCAAATAAGTTTTGTCTGTTTGTGATTGGTGGTATACAAAATTAAACAGATTAGTCAATCCTTAGTCGAGGACCAAAATAGATTTCTCCAGTCATCACGACTTGCGCTGTTGGCATCAAATTGTATAGGAATATCAGTCCGCATGTACAAATTACCTAGTCATTAGACAAGTTAATGCATCGTTTGAACGCATTTTTAATTTGCACCTTCTTAAGTAACATTAAATGAAAATTAGCCTTCATTTCAATTCGACTAACCTGACATGTCAGATATAATATTACACAGTATTCATTAGTTGTAACCGAGTTGCAACAATACATCAGCATTGTGGAAACACTAACCTAATTTTGGAACATGACACACGATGAATTGTGAGTGAATGCTGTTAAGATGGTGTGCTTTATGTAAGTCACGTGTTCTTAGTCAACACAACAGAGAAACATGATTGAATTATGCTTGTTCTTACAGTACATGGCTTATATCATCAAGGGAAATGTTAGAAAAAGTGAACTATCGAGAAGTTTTACACTGTTGTTTAGCCATATTAAAAGAAAAAACGTCAAAGTGTTTTTAAGGTATGCAAAATTTTGCAGAATGGCTCCTGTCACTGTGACAATTTGTTTTATCTCGTCCATTTGGAATGTGGCCATTTGCCAAAACCGTAGCAAAGCATAATGCTTTTGGTGTTAGTTCAGATATGTTACTTAGTGAATTAAAGAACGAGGCAAAACATGCACAAAAATATTTTATGTTGTATCCTGCCACATAATTGTTGCCTTGTTACATACTTAATATGGAGTTCTATACTAACACCTGACGCCTATATTTTTGGGTTGAAACATGAGAAATTACAAACAAAAGTGAGGATTTTTGAAAGCGATTGACCACATGCTCTTTTATAATCGTATTTTATTGAAAACCACTGCAATATGAGTGTAGTATCTTGTACGAGGGGGTATCAAAAAGTTCGTGGACTGTGCCTGCCATTTGTTTAGTTTTTGGCCGAATTCAGTAAAATTCACACATTCTTTAAAACTACGTATTTTGAATTGATTTGCCAATTTCCAGCTAATATAACTTATATCCGAGTATGTGGTGGTTACTATGGTAACTTAAATTATGCTCCGCGGCGCACTTTCAAAATATCATGCACTTGACTTCCGACATATCCCTATAATTCTGTGAATCGTTATCCGATTTGAAATATAAAACCTTCGTCATAAACATTAAGACCGTAGCATCATAATGATATATATATTATAGAGCTGTCGTCACGGATACTGATGTGACGTTATAAACATGTCGTTTTGTGTAGTCTGATATTCGACGTATTTCATGACGTCGGCGCACTTTCGACATGACTTTACACTCGGAATATCGATCTTCCGTTGCATTTTGCCCGATTACTCAATTATACACCAATACTGATCTCAGATTAGAGCGTGTCTACCAAGTATATAAAAGTAAGGTTGTCTTGTGAAAATTAATCTGTTTAAATGGTATAAGATATGTGGCGATGAGAGTTGAATGATGCTAATATCGGTAGGGTAGACTCCATGTACTGTGTGATTATCGGCGCTGGAATAAATGAATTTGTCAAATCTTTCATTAACTTTTTTATGAATTAAATGCTATTTAGTAAAAACTAAGTATTCTAGTAGGCAATAAAACAGTTCAAATCAGGTTTGTGAGTTTTGGATTCTTTAGACGATCAAAAAGTGGCAGAAGTTTTGACGTTTCAGGACGTCGTAACGTCATAAAAGTGCGCCGGGTGGCTGTAGGTCATCTTTTAAATAGTTAGAATATTTTATTGATATTATCATTTAATCAATTTTTTATCTCAGTACAGAATTGAATGTAGTTTAAGATGATAAAATAAATAATTCAATCACATTACGCATATCGAAATGAACGGGTCAGTCCACGAACTTTTTGATACCCCCTCGTAGTGTTATATAGCATTTAAAATTATTAGTTATTGATCAAGATACGATGTTTTGGGGTAAAATCCTTCAAAATATAAACACGAACGGTGATTTTTGGAATCGGTTTACTGAAATGCCATTTATTGTGTTATTTGATTATAAAACAGAATGATGGACACATGTTGTCTGCCTGCATAAGATATTGCCAATCTGATGGCTCAAATGTGAACCATTATCAGACATTTTAGGGCAAAAACATTGTAAAATTAAACGAAAGTGAGGATTTTTGGAATCGATTGACCACATTGACATTTATAATCGTATTATATCTAAAACTACTGCAATTAGTTTGTAGTAAGTTAAAGTTTCATATATCAAATGATACATTATCCATTTGGATCACTATATGATAGTTTGGGGTAAAATCGTACAAACTATAAACTAAAATGGTGATTTTTGGAATCGGTTCAGTTCAATGCCATTAATCACATTAATTAGTAATAAAGCACTAAGATAGTAACATAATGTCTTTCCGCTGAATATATTTATAATCTAGTTTCAAAGTGATACGTGTCTTGAGCTACTTTTGGGGTAAAACAGTCCAATATATTAACAAAACTCAGGATTTTTGGAATCAATTGATCACAATGTTATTCATAATCATATTTTATCCAAATAAACTGCAATTGATTTGTAATAACTTGTAGAATAATATTTAGTAAATAAATGATAACTTTTGATGAAGATACCATGTTTTGGGGTAAAATGTTTCAAACTATACACTTAATTGATGATTTCTGGATTCGGTTTAAACATATACGCCACATACTGTTCTAGTTGATAATTAAACAGTATGAATAGGCACATGTTGTCATTATGCACAAACATTAATAATATATTCTGAAACGTTGCTCATTGTGTGATATTTTTGGGGTAAAACATTACAAAATATAAACATATTAAGCTAAGTAATTATGAATCAGAAAACCGCATAATTATTAATCATGGCATTTAAAAATAACTTTCTGTGTTAGGTTGGTGGTAACAATGTGCTTAATACATAAAAACATTTCAGTATAACGTGAGTAACATGTGTGAAATGAGATATTTTGGGATAAAACACTAAAAATGTAAACGAAAAACCTGTTAATTGGAATCTGCTAACTTCAATGTAGTTAATAATTTAATTTCGATATAAAGCCTGTAATATTAACATACTGATTGGAATTTACAGCATCCGAACTTTAGTGACGGATAGTCAAGACAATACGACTTTTGGGTGTTAAACTAAGTCAGATATAAACAAAAAATGAGGAATTTTGGAATCGACAGACCACAAAACCATTAATTATTATGGGTGATTAATAGCAATGTAATGAGTTAGCAGTCTCTTTTACTAAGTTTTAGTACATTTTTGAATAACACATCAAAACATCAAATGTCTTCATTTCATAGAAATGTAGTATTGGAAAGTCAATATTTTGATTTTAATCCTAACATAATATATTTTTTAAACTGTGCTGCCGTTAATGATGGTATGAAATAAATATCAATAACTTCGGAATCTACGACCCTTTGTATTATATTTTACATCTATGTTGCCATAACAACCACTATAATTGTCAGAATATTACAATATTCAAGCGTAAATATTATCATTACATGTCTTTCCCTTCAAATTCAATTTTCAAAATTTCATACAGAAATTCTTTGAGTTATGACAGAATTCCAGATTTTCAAGTATTTTCAATATTGCGGAATCCACAGCAACCACATTCTTTGTTAAAATAAATGTATATTCAGATGTTCATACTCTTCTTATTGTCACCTACATGTACCAGGTTTCATAAATCGAGCTTGAAACTGTATGAGTAATTTCAGGGTCCAGTCTTTTTTTACATAGATACACAATACACAATAAAAATACACTTGCATATTTCTCTTTATTGCCACTTATCCACATATCAAGTTTGCTAAACATAACTTGAAAGATGTTTTAGTTATGTCAGGATCCAGATTTTTGACGAACTGACTAACGAACTGACTGACCGGTGGAGGGCAAACCGATAGGCCCCGTCTGAAAACTGGTTGGGGACTTATTTTACATACATACCCTGAAATAAAATAACTTCTGTATTCAGTACTACTGTTTTGCTCCAAACATAGATTGTATTTATTTATTTCAAAGCCCATATATTGCAGTTGTAATATTTGATGATCATTAGTAGTAAACCAGAAAAATTTGCATATTTTAGTAATTGAATAAATGGTTGCTATGGCACATGTTTTCCTCACAAATGCTTCTTTTTATTCAAATGATAAATTAAATCCGAGCAGATTAACAGCAGTGTGAAAATGCCATTTAAACACCAAACGGTAACAAAATATGACCTGGTTTTTTTGCCAAAAATGTTCATGTCATTGGTTCCTTTAAAAGGTCATCAAATTGTTAATATTTGAAATTTTGACAAAAAAAATCTTTCTTTTACACAGGAAAGATAGATTTTTCGGAAAATGCAAAAAAATGAAAATCAAAATTGTTTCATTAAGGCCCTTTTCTCAGATCGCGGATTTAATGTATTAAGTTGGTCAAGCCAAAAAATGCGACTCAATAGCTTTTTATTTTAATACATTTTGCAATTCACCAACTGGAGTTGAGTCCCTTTGATTTTAGACTTTAAAGTTCAGGTATGTTGCGCTACGCATGTGTTATCATTGCTCATTTTAGTTTAGTTATCAAATCACATTACATGCGTTCGTCAATATGTCTTATAATTGGTTTCTGAAATTTCTGGTATTATCTTGTTTGGTAAAAAAACATAGCCGGCGTACTCATTGGGAAAATGTATGTACTACGAAGCAGTAAGTAATAATACGCATCATGAGATTTTAATAAAGGGCGAGTACAATAGAAAAAACTCGTCGACAAAGGTGACCCTATAGCATCAACAATGATTATATTGGGATATAAGAAAATTTTCCTGACATCAGTAAAACAAAAATAAACATACGAGTTGTATGTACGGTTAACGCAAGGTTTTTCGTGCTATTGTACTAGTACATCTGCAGAGCCAGAGGAACGGTTGGTACCGAAGGCCGTCAGGGACTATGCAGATGTATTAACGCAACAAGGCTTGTGTAAACGTTTTTATAGCATTAAGTAACATTAAGTATGTTATTCAAAATAATGATACTATGGTGGGAAATGTTTGACGACGTTTGGAAAACAAACGCGACGGCGCTCCGCAAATGTTACTTAATATTCAAGTTTTTGTTATAAGCGCCGACCTCCAGTATATGCAAATACCAAGAAAACGGGGACATTTGGGGCTTGTTTTAGTTTATTATTTTATTATCATATAAAATTTATTAGAAATTACAAATAAAATGTGAATTACAGCTCATATGACGCTGTATATATTAATTGGTTGTCTTTGGCAGGGTCCTAAAAAGAGCATAACTGGACAACAAGAACGCGTAAATCCTTATATTAACATATATATGATCAAAAACATTGCTATTGTAACAATAAAAAGAATTCTCGTATAATAACCCTGCGGACTAATGTTATTGGCACATTTCTTCAAATGCACTATTATATGCATAAGAACATTCCTGCAAGACGATTTATAAAATACCCAAATGGTTTATATTTCCAAACAAAGACAATGCAGCATATGCAAATAAACATAGACAAGAAACCGAGTATTGTCTTAGTGGCATATGTTCGGCTTTTAGTAATTGTTTGGCACATGCAATATCTGTTTTATGAAATAACGTCCAGACCTCTTTACTAATTTATGCGCATGTTAAATCATGTCCGTTTTTTATTATATTAAAAAAGCTAGCATATCATTGTACAATATTATAGTTGTATTTTGATATTGTCAAAGCAATGTGTAATACGAACGTTCGGCTTATAGTTCATACCAACAATGAATCCAACGGACGAATTATCAAGGAAACTTTATCACGGTATGATCATGGCAACCTCCCCAAGTACAAAACATAATATCTCGGTTAGCGATACAACTATTTTAAGCCTGTGTTTTATTTAAAATGTGACAAATAAGGCTTCTGCAGAATGCACCTGCAAGGCTTCAGCATTACGACGCAGTAACAATGCAGCCGAGATATGATCACACCATAAGATTGACACATGTTAATTAGGCGTCGATTTTATTTCCAAAAGAAAAGGGTGAGCATTTTAAGTCTGGGTCGATAGGCGCTTGAACAACTAGCACAATTATACGAATCATGCTTTACATGTGCCTCTGTGTGGGGAGTTGGAAAAGTCACGGAACTCCAAGTTATATACAGTTATAGTTGCTGGTTCGAATATTATTCAGGTCCTTCCTTATTTTGGTACTGACAATGAATTCTTTAGTATACTGTATGTAATCAAATCACATTATTTATTGGCTTTCTCGTAACATATAAGTTTATTTATATGTTTCAATTGTTTGTTCCTTCTGATATTATCATCTGTAAAAGCAAACGACAAATATAAATATCCACGTTGCTTATGGACTAATATAATTTCTTTCAAACAATGCGATGTTCCCACTTTTGATATATCTATTAGTTACATAATTATACATGAATTTCTTGTTCATCATGCCAGTTTCATCTATTTTTGATAATATAAAAACTTATGAATGATGCAGTTGTTTTGGATACCAGTTGCTAGGCGACAAAAAATCTGCATTGTAACGTAAAACGCTACTTTCGCGCTTTAACACCAAGTAACCAACTGGTTGGTCTTTGGGTGTTTACTTCCAAAATAATTATTTTTCAGTCAACAATTACTTATGATGGTAGTTGAAGACTCACTACGACACTTTGTGAGTTAAAAACACTAACTTGGAAAACATAATACATGTAGTCGACAACCAGTCACCTATTTACTTGACTACATATGCGAATGTATATTCATGGTTAAGTTATTTCGTTTCATAGCAACTAAAAACCAAAGTAACTGTAATTCTAATCTATCTGAACTAATTATACATAATCGAAACTTAGAAATCAACATATTACTTGGTAAATTAACACTTTAAAACGTGTTATAACATTCATTACTTTACAAGCTATACTATCAATTTGGGATAAACATCATTTGGAATGTCAATTTAACAATTATCGGAAAAGTGACCTTTTTAAAGAATCTTTTTTTTCTATGTTGCAGGGATAAATAAAGTTTTCGTTATATATTAAATAAATTTTGAAATGTTGGCTTTCCATTGGTATATGAAAATATCTAATGAGATCATGCATATTCACATGACACTAGTTTGTTATTAGGTCAGATATTATGACACAACATGTACTTGCCAAATACAAATCAAACTACAGACGAGTGCAGAGATGATAACGACGTGGTGTTGGTAGATCGTCTAGAACCATTTCTTTGCCTTAACAATATGTCCAACATGCGATTAATAAGACTTAGTTACTCATTAACTATGAAGCCTTTCGTATTCCATCGTAATTTATATAAATGCGACTTCTAGGTAACTATCGTACTGGCAAAAATCTCTTAACGCTCAAATCCAATAAGTTTCTATAACGTTCGATATATGAGCTTCTCTCTATTAGTGGACTGTCATCGTTATTTAGTATTGCGTAATAGCTCAGTTACATTTAATGCCTCTGCATATGAATGTAAGTTTGGATTACAACAGACAAGACAGATATATATTTAGGTAATAGAGAACACAAAACACAATCTCAGACGTACATAAAAGCGAATAAGTGGATGGAATTCTATTTAATTAATATTTAAACGATATTGCTGTATCACCGGTTTTCATGCGTTTTCAAAAGTAATTACAACCAGTCATCAACTGTAAATCCATCCACGTATTCGCCTATGTGTACGTCTGAGAGAAACTGTTGTGGACATTTTCATCTATCTTAGTCAATATTTCGAGTTCGGCTTCCATGCTTTAAATTTAAGAATGTAATACATTAAATGTTTATAAAAAATAATGGACATAGGAATCTAAACGATAAGCAACGCGTCTCATATGGTAATGGAAAAGACATATTCTGTTCAAATAGAAACGGTGAGCCTCACGACGTTCCTAATTATTGTATCAATTTTGTCTAAATTCATTTTCTGTAATTCAAATCCAGTATTTCGGGTTACATATTTTAACATAAATTGGTTGTAAAAGACGACGAAACTCATTTGTGCATGATAGTTTGAAACGAAACGAACATACACAATGTACATGTACATGAGATTTAAATACTAGAGGCCAACATTACAGGATACATGTATCATTTAAATTTTATTTTAATACGTTTACTTTTTCATGCTGTGATTTTATTTCCACACCTCATTATTTCCGTAATGAAGCTTTATACATCTTTTAAACACATCATTTAATTAATCAGTCAGGAACGTAAACCAGTTCGATTTTATTGGTACTTATATGTATTTTATCGTGTGTCTTCGTTATGCAGTCTTATTTAAAGGGAATATACATTTCTTAACACGTCATAAAATAATAATTATTATTAAGACGATGTGATTTTTATCTTTATAATTTAATCCATTGCGTAAGTGGGCAGACAATAATGAAATTAAAACACAAACCATTACAATAACTTTCAATTACTAAAAGCATTTTACCACCATTATTAAAAGTCTCAATCTCTTTAGTGTTTTGGCGAACATAATAATGAAATTATCGAGTAGATAATTAACGTTACCGCAGAAGGCAAAGCAATAACTTGCAACATTTCATAGATATTGTCATTCCATTAATATCACGTGTAAATACCGGCGAACCTTTATACCGCAACATCGAATCTACATTTATATAACTCTATGCTTAAATGGTACTCTGTTCAACTGACGAATTCCTTATCGGAGATCTTGAAGTACACCGAGTTTCTCCCGATGGGTCCCGATACTCCCTGAATCTCAAATTGTCGTCGGAAGTACATTGCCGATGTAGTGGGACCGGCATATGACGTCGGAAACAGATGCCAATTTTGACTACCGACCTATCCCCGTTTATATGCGAAGTTCTTCACAAGCAATAACACATGTATCAACCTGTCGATCATTATGCTAAATGAAATGACGAAATTACACGTCAATTGCAATAAGTATGTACCGTAAATGAAAGCTCTACGTATTAAATATAGATGTCAATTGATGCATGTATGCAACCATAGGCCTTAAGACTATTTAGTATATCGGGTATCTTCAGTACAGGAAAATCAAATTTCTTCTGATTCTCAAACGACGAAAATGAGCTGAAGGATAGCAGCATTCGTCATGTAACAGAATGTGGGTGCTTGTACATATTAATAAATAAGTTTTGGTATATGTTTATACCGAGCCGACATTACATTTGTATTTGTATTGTGATAATGTCGGTGATATTGTATTAAAACATTCACGTTTTCTCTTGAATGTGTTCTCCAAGAATTACAATTTCCCAGACAGAACAATGTAGATATCACAATATGTGTAAGTCAAACGCCAAGAGTCGCACTTTCGATAACAAAGTTCAAAAAAATAAAATATATAACACAGATTTGATACTAATTTTACCAAATGATACAGTTAATATATACACAAATTGTATCATGGTTTGCATATTGCATACTGTAGCACTGGCATGTTTATTCTTAAATCATATTGTACAGGCGTCAATGTAACCGGCATGGAAATTGTACGTAAACCTAATTGAAACATTTTGATAGGATGAAATGGAATACATGTAGTATACTCTCCAAAACTTTGATAAAATACATCTGTTCAAATGGAACATTCCATCGGTATCTCTTCAATTTAAACCCATAAACAGCACATTGCACCATCAATTACGTACTGAATCTTTGCTTCATGCCACAGGCTCATTTGTTTAGATAATGGAAATTTTATGGAATTTTCATAATTGGTTTTGGGAGATAAAGTAGGTACCATAGTAGGCATTACTTTAGATAATGGTAAATATAAGACCAATGTACACTACGGATGAAACATATGCTATATCTATGCAACGACTTTTCTTCAGAATAAAACAACGTCAGGTCATCTTAATTTAAGCTTATTCAATCATACTAAAATGGGATGCCATGGTCCATGACTTTCTTGAACCAAATGAAATATTTATTACACAACATTGCGTGAACTCAAAGACAGACAGAGCACATGGATATCTAATACCGACTTATTGCCTGTCTAAGACAACACTTCATTGGAATGAATGATATTTCGTGTTCTGGTTTAAATAGGAAAACATGAGTATATTGTGCGTTTTTTTACATGTACAGACATTATTCAGTAAAATGTACGTGTCATGCCTTGTTCACGTTACTTTGCATTAAGAATCAAGTGAACATCAGATTGTTGTTAGTTTAACAATATCACGCAAAATGTTGTCTTCTCACGAAGTGTGTCAAATGCACTGAACGATGTTTTCTTTTGTATTTGTTCTTTTTTCATTTTTTTTCAGGTTCATTTTGGTGGTTGATCTTTTGACTTTCCTTCTGATTTATATGCACTTTCTGTTACATTTGCGATATACTCACTTGCATTTAGCCGTTTTCTGTTATAAATGCTACTTTTAATTTCTGTCAAATTTGATTGTCACATTTGTATCAATTAGCGTTATATATTGCATTTGCTTACGAAACATGTATCAGGGTATCCAACGGTTATAATCTTTCTGCACTTAGGGCACATCTAGTATCTTAGATAACATGCCCGTCTAAATGTAGTTATTGTCTGAATCATAGCTTTAAGGAAGTACAAGACACTTAGCTAGTAACCTGAGCTGATTATATGAATTATAAGGTTTCAAATTGGATGTAGAAGTACACACTCAACATACGTGATGCATGACAGACACTAAAACGGAAATTGCTTCTTATAAAAAATTGGTTGAAACTGGGTCATTTTACAAATGACGTTAAGATTAGCGTTGAAAGCAAACCACAATCAACCGTTCGTGCGAGTATACTTTTAAGAAAAAAATCCAGATATGTATTTTCTAAGTTTTTTTTCTGAAACAAATACTTTGCAGGTAATGTACTGAAACGTATTTATCAGGCATCTGGCTAAATTCATAGAATCACACTTTTACAGATCGAAACATTTATTTTTTTCTGAGAATTCTGTTGAAACATAAGCATCTAGTGGGAACACTTGCGCAGTACATATGACACAAATTAGCTGTAATTAAATGTTCGATATGAAAATTAAACACATGTCTTCGTAAAATCCTTCATAAACGTTACAAAGAGGTTGGTGATCACCATCACTTATAGATGGTCTGTGTTATTTTAAGGCGGGTAAGACATTGCGACTTAAAATATGAATGGCTTTCAGTTTTCAATTTTTTGCAAGTATTTTGCATGAACTAGTCCGTTAAATGGGGTAATTCGTACAATAACATACTTAGATTATGTTAAATTCATGATTTTTCATTTTCCAGACAATTTGTTCATTTTATCAAGTTAACGATAAATCATGTGATAGCATTAAGAAGATAAAGTGTTCTAAAAGTTTTCTACTCAGACGGATTCGGTCGACGGAATTGTGTAAGCATGTCTTAATCATCGTAAAGTGATAAATAAAAAAAATGTAGAAATGTTGTCTAGACATACCATATTGTTAAGCACACTTTGCCTCGTTCAATTGGAAACTTTATACGTTATGCCATTGGAAATTGTTTAAGTCCATTTACATTGTTGTTGTGAACAGTCATGCATCTAAGAAAAGTAATTTTTGCGGTGATGTTTGGTCTTCGTTTAAGAACTAGTTGTATGTGTTTGAACTACAGGGTTATCAAAGATGACCGCCATCAAGAAAAATACACACCGGGTTAGCATATCTATTGTTATAACAAATCGCTCTACCTTTTACTTACCGTCGGATTTTTTTGTCGTAAACTACTCGTATGTTACGGTGTGGTTACTGTGGGTCTATATGACGATGACTTGACAGTGTAGCTGTATAAATAATATATATAAAATATATTATAATGAATAACAACGAATAGTTGACAGTTCAATGGTTCTTACTATTCAGAAGATAAACATCTGAATGACAATATAATCCATTGAACCGTCCGATACGGATAGTGTCATGCTTCGGTGAATTTAAGTGTATATGCGATGGATATCAGTGATTGTAAACGGGTTAGAATATTGGTAATACTACTATCTACAACTACTACTATAACTACTTACTTGACTATGGAAATTCGAAATCATTTAAAAGAGAAAGTTTGTGGACAAAAATACAATTAATATGAGATTCAGTAAACAAAAGTATATTTTATTTTAAAGCGGTAGTACATAAATAAGACCCTGTCACATATTTCCCCCCTATAAACAATTGTCGTCCTCGACAATTCAATCATCACTGACTGTATAATCTGAAATGATACAAAAACAACAACATTATTTAAGTGCATGGCAACAACATCAAAAAAAATATAGCAAACTGTTCAGAGTCAAGAAGGCTAGACATCTAATTTAGAACAAAACAATCCTAAATACGCCTTAAACCCCATACAAAAGTGTCAAATTACCAATAAAGTATACCCATATGATGTACTAAATATGGCTATAAATACCGTGAAAAAACAATATCCGGTGCCAATGTCAGTATCATAATAGTATACAAACAGTCAAATAAAACATTTAAAATGAATATAAGGAAAATCAAAACCATGAGTTCTGATCGGATACACCACTTTGCGTATCAACACAACTGAAATGAAAAAAAATAACGATACATCCTAGTGTCAAAAAAAATCAGCACTGAAGTATCACAGTACCAGCTACGTATCAGCATTTATATATAAATCGTCTGTACCACCTCTCTAATCAGTGTGTCACAACCTACCAAACGCTCAAAACACAACACAAGGTAACTCGAACCCATACCACAGAGCTCCCTGTCGGCACAGCAAATGCGTGCTGCTCTCCTAGAATAAAGTCCCCAGTTCGCTGCCAGGCCGGCCGGCTACTCTCTCGAACTGGCCTACGGGGTAGAACTCCCGGTTCCCCAGCTTTCCGGCGATGTGGCGGCCGGTATACCTTACTGGAGTTGGTACATGAACTATCAGACTCCTGTGAGCTTGTGTCAGACGAAGGTGTCTTGGTGTCGATGCTATCGGACACGGCTGCCTCAGAATCGGAGTTGGACGAGGACGGAACGGGAAGGTGACTCATCTGGAGTAAATTATTTCGGTGCAGGGTGAGTACCTTCGAACCCCCCTTTCCGTCCTGCCGACGTACCCTGAAGACAGGTGTCCTCACATCTGGCTGTTCGATCACAATGAACACGTCCTGACTCCAAGTGTCTGCTAGCTGGTGCTTTCCCTTGAACCCGAGATTTTTTACTAACACCCTATCTCCAGGTAAGATCCTAACTTCCTTGACCTTCCGGTCATACAGCTGTTTGGCTTTTCTTCTAGTTTTGGCCGAGGTATCATTGGCTACTCTATAAGCAGTTCGCAAATGCTTCTCAAGATGCCTCATATAGTCCCATGGCGATACTCCCGGCACTTGCTGACCTTTAAGTCCAAGTACGGCATCAATCGCGAGACGTGGCCGTCTACCGAACATCAGCTCATGTGGAGAATATCCGGTAGAGTGATTTGTGGTAGCGTTGTATGCCTGTACTAGGGAAGGTATTGCCGCTTTCCAATCGGACTTCTGATCATTGGTAAGTGTTCCAAGCATCTTGAGAAGCGTCTGATTAAACCTTTCGCACTGTCCGTTTCCTTGAGGGTGATGTGGCGTTGTCCGAGACCGTTTAATACCAGCAACTCTACACAGCCGAGTGATGACCTTAGAAAGGAAATTAGCACCTCTGTAACTGTGTATAACTTCCGGAAATCTATAATGGACAAAAAAATTGTCGTACAGAACCCGCGCTGTTGTCCTGGTTCCTGGTTGGAATCGCTTGGGCATAACGAGAAAAATGATCTGTGATGACCAATACATTCTCGGAGCCTCCCTTGGACATCTCCAGCGACAGGTGATCTATGCATACCAGTTGCATCGGTGACGATAAACTGATGCCAACAAGACCAGCCGCTGGAGGAGGCGCAGACTTGCGACGAATGCACCGGTCACACTCTCTAACCCATTTGCTACTGTCTGTAACCATGCCAGGCCAATAGAATCGTTCTGTAAAGAGACTGATGGTTCGGTCTCGGCCTTGATGTCCCAGGTCATCGTGCAGAGCTTTAAACAAAGTCATTCGCACAGACTCTGGCAACACAACCCGCCTTGTCTTCTCATTGTTTACGACAGCTTCATGGTACAATACCCCATTGACAAGGCTCAAACGGTCAAACTGCTTCAAATATTTTCTCACATCCACGCCTTCTTTACGGGTCGTCTTCTTATCAGGTACTGACCTCAGACTTACGAACGATCTTATTCTTGCCAGAATGGGGTCAGAATCTTGGCCTTTCCCCCAGTCTTCTTCGCTTAATAGCTGAGAAGTCGATTCATTATGAACCTCAGATGACTCTTCAGCTATTTCATCCATCAAGTGATTGGACGATGATGAAGCGTTCAAGACTGCTTGTATTACGTCAACGTCTACATCATGTGACTCCGATGCTTCGTCACTCTCATGGTCTTCTGACGTGGCTGTTGCGTATAACCGCTGCGGTTTAAGTCTTGATAAGGCGTCGGCTTCGATATTCGCCGTCCCGGCACGATAGTGGATTGTAAAGTTATAATTTGCTAGAGCAGCTACCCATCTTTGTCCACAGGCGTCCAACTTCGCTGTAATCTGGACGTAAGTAAGCGGGTTGTTGTCTGTAAACACCTGGAAGGGAATACCATACAAGTAATCATGGAATTTCTCTGTGATGGCCCATTTAAGAGCCAGAAATTCCAGTTTACTTGAATGGTAGTTCTTCTCCGAGGGTTTCAGACTCCTGCTGGCATATGCAACAACCCGCTCTACACCGTCATGGTCCTGATACAGAGCCGCTCCCAAGCCACAAGCGGATGCATCCGTATGGACCTTGAACGGTTTCCTGTAGTCTGCGTAAATGCCGTCTGTTGTGCTTCTCCCCATTTGAACTTCGGTATCTTGGTCGGCTTCTTATTGGTGGAGCTTCCTGTCAATAGATCATTTAAGGGTCTGACGATATGAGAAAATTTTGAGATGAACTTCCTGTAATACCCTGCGAAGCCCAGGAAACTGCGAACATCCTTAATAGTAGTAGGTGTCGGCCAGTTCCTTACTGCTTCAGTCTTCGCAGGATCCGTCGTGATGCCTTTGGACGAGACAACATGTCCCAGGTAGGTGACTTCATCTCGAAGAAATTCGCATTTTGATGCCTTTAGTTTGAGGTTGTGTAATTTCAATCTTTCAAAAACAGCATCCAAGCGCTCAAAGTGTTCTTGTAGAGATTCCGAGAAGATGATGACATTAGGTAAATTAGGCACTCGTTCAAGTTCAAATCACCCATGCATCGTTCCATTAACCTTTGAAAGGTTGCAGGTGCATTGCAGAGACCAAAGGGCATGCGTTGACACTCATAGAATCCAAGGTTGCCAACTTGAAAAGCTGTCTTCTCTTTGTCACCCTCTTCCATCTCTACTTGCCAGAACCCCGCTTTCAAGTCAAGCTTAGTGAAGTATTTCGCCCCGGCAAGTAGGTGGAGAGTATCGTCAATGCGTGGAAGTGGATAGGCATCCTTGTGTGTTCGGGAATTCAGTTTCCTATAATCAACACAGAAACGGATGGTGCCATCCTTCTTCCTTACAATGACAGCGTTAGAAGAAAGGGGACTTTTAGACTGTTTTATAGCTCCCATGTCGAGCATTTCCTTCAGATGTTCTCTTACCTCATCTACCAGACCTGGAGGAACCCTTCGGTATGCTTCCTTAAATGGTTCCGGATTGTCAAGCTTTACCGCGTGTTTTACTAGGTCTGTATGGCCTATATCCAGTGGGCCGGTAGAGAAGGTATCTTTCCATTTCCAAATGAAGTCGGTCATGGCCTCTTTGGTGTCTGCATCAAGGTGCGACAAATCCACTTTGAGGTCCTGTACAAATTTCGTCTTGTCCATTTGACAGCCTTCAGTTTCAGGAACCTTAGATGATTTGACTTCCTCAGGAATCCATGACCTTAACACTTTTGCTTCTTGGAGTTCACACAGGGGAGTATGAGGCTGAATGAAAACTGCCTTGGCAGACACATTAAAAATCCTGACTGGTACTCGCGAAGATGTACCGATGTTATCTAACTTAACAACGCCTATCCTACTTAAAGACAGATTCGTTGGCATCGTTTGAAGTTCGCACAAAGCCTCAGATAGTCATCGTGTCAAATGGCTTTAACTCTATTGGATGAGTGTTTGTTGACTTAACTACACCAAGCGGAGAGTTAGCTTGCACGGCCATAGTGGCACTCCTCCACTCCTCCGGTAAATTAGGAGTCCTGGGGGAGATATGCCTAAGCAGATTTGTACCAACAATCACGGGCACCTTTAAGTTGTACTGTGTTGTTGGTACCACTAAGGCTAACACCGAGAACACTTCCTTGGTAAATTTTGGCAAAGTTATCTCAATATCTATGTACCCACTATATGGAATACTATTTCCCCCAGCGCCAGTTAATGAGATACCAAGCTCATTGACAGAATGAAGTATTGGCTTTGGGGCCATGTCATTCCAATAGCTCTGGCTCAAAGTGGTGATAATTGAGCCAGAGTCTATAAGGGCATCAACACTGTCTCCATTGATGACTATCTCGTCTTCATTGGAATGGCCAACCAACCTTTCAAAGAGGTTTCTTTTGGGGCACTTTTCTTGGCTGTCAGACATTTGCCCAGCAATGCCGACATCTACTAGTTTAAACTCGGCTCCTGTTGGTTGGTTTGTCCCTGTCTTTCTTGTTTTCCTTTATATCCTCCACGTCCTCTAAATCTCGAGCCTTTTTCTGTTGTCCTGTTCTCTGTACTATTTGAGTTGTTTTGCTGGTTCATATCTTCAAATTTCTTGTCTAAAGTATCAATTCTGGTAATAAGTTGTGCAAGCATTTCTTCTGTTTTGGATACGTCTACTGAGGTTTGGTTCATTTTTATGGTTGTTTTCCTTGTCCCTAATCTTTCTTTTTGAAGCTTAATTTCGTATTCCTCCTGTCTTACTTTATTCCTTAACTCTTCGTACTCCATAGAACTGTCATAGTAGGACCTTGTCGCTTGACGTAGCTCGTCGCTCTTCAGTCCTCTCCAGAATCGGTTCTTTAGCTTGACCTTTCTATCCTCTGAATGCATTCGTGACCTTAAGTTTACCTGTAATAGCATATCCTTCAAACGCAAGCCCCATTCTACCACTGTCTCTTCCTGTTTCTGTTCAGCCACAAGAAACCGGGAAAGCAAACTGTCTTCGCTTGCAACATTACTAAAAATCAAGCGTTTTCAGTATGTCATCAACAGAGGCTTCCGAGCCTAAGTGTAGCATGGCTTTTCTTGCGTGGTCCTTCAGAGATTTTCTGAGCGCTTGCTTCAGCACTTGGTCAGAGTTGATATGTTTGACGCTATCAAACTCCAATCTAAACTCGTCATAGGACGATTCATTCTTTCCTGGAGGCTCTTTTCTAGAGAATGACGTGAGGTTTAACTTCACACTCAAATCACACTCTGAACGAGGGCCACTGTACTCTTCTCTATGTCCATAGTTCAATTGTCTTTCCTCATCCTCCATGTCGAGCAGACTTCTTCTGGTACTAGGTAGCTTATCCTTCTCCGTGTACCGTCTCTCTAGTATATCGAATCTGTCCATCATGGTCTTCTGCATCTCAAGCAGCTTGTTTTCAAACCGTGTTGATCTCTCTTCCCTTTTTCTCATCTCTGTGGTCATTCGTCTCTCATAATGTATCATCTCCTTCTCCTTCCTTGCAAGTTCCCTTTCTCTGTGTTCCAACTTATCACTCCATGCCTCTATATTTTCCATCCTGATGCGTAATTCCTCATGCATGTTGATAATCGCCTGGTTATCTTCACCTTTTCCAGTACCTTTAGAGTATGTCTGTTTCGGACTTGTATAGTCATCCTCACTCAAATATCCACATTCGTGTACCGCTTCTGTAGCGTTGATCTGTTCTGTTAAAGTTTTCAACATAGCCTTCATCCGTTTAGTTTCAAATGTAAGCTCCACTCCGGACTCCATAAATTCATCTATTCCAGTCTTATCTACAGTTACCAAAGAACTAGGGGTGTAGAGATTCTGTCTACTTGACCGTTCGGATAATGGTCTGCCCCTCTGAACTGACACGGATTCTTCCATTCCAATCTTATCAGCAGTTACCAAAGAACCAGGGGTACAGGGGTTCTGTCTACTTTACGGTTCGGATATCAGTCTGTCCCTCTGTACTGACAGAAGCTCCATTTCCTCCTCGTGTGGTCGTCTTTGGTCCCTCTCCATTCTACGTCTTCTTGCCCGTTCTTCTTCTTTCCTTTCCCTGTCAGTCCTTGCTTCCACTGTTGTTCGACGATGATCATAGTGTTGATCAGCCATTCTAGTGAGCTTACACACTCTTACACCGTTACTAATTACTCTATACACTGACTAACTATATGTGGCCACTACTAACTACATACAATGTATCCTATCTGTCTACAAAACTCTACCTCTTATCTATACACTCTCCCCAAATTGCATTTGAAATATCAGGGTTGATATCCGAAGTATATTCACATATGATGCACAAAAGGCTATCATCCAGGCGAGTCCCACAACTTGAATGTGTCAATTGATCCAATGAGCAGAAAATCGCAGGGATTGTGTACAACACAATGTAACTATGATTATATATTCCAACCGTACACTTTATAATAACCAAATCAAATGACAAAGTTAAATC
The DNA here is from genome assembly GCA_963678985.1 of Spisula subtruncata. Taxonomy (NCBI): domain Eukaryota; kingdom Metazoa; phylum Mollusca; class Bivalvia; order Venerida; family Mactridae; genus Spisula; species Spisula subtruncata. The sequence continues at coordinate 41,424,170 of OY787662.1, read as the reverse complement.
ACATGAAACACTGGTATGATGTCACAACGTGGCATACAACAATGTATAATACACCAACGACAGTATGAGGCACAACAAGTATACCATACACTCCACATACAACAAGTCAATCGGCTAAGTGGAATAACATTCCAGTAAAGCACAGGTATAATGGCACACAGGATATAGAACAATGTGAGATTCAATATACGACAGTACAGGGCACTTTATGTACACCATACACTTCACATACAACAAGTCAATTGGCTAAGTGGAATGACATACCAATACATGTACAACACACATATATTGACACGACAGGGTAAACAACAATGTGAGATTCTTTAGGTCACAAACCACCAAATAGAGTTGTTCTTTAACTCAATGTAAAGTGACCTAGGTCAGCCAAAAAAAATGTCAATTTTTTGTCCATGGGGCCCTCTCAAAATCTTTTAATCAATGGAAATAGCATCTAGCTTGAAGAAAATGAAAAAAAAGCAGGGGGTCATGTATCATATAAGAAAAATTTGGTTCGTCAAACGCGGTGAACAGATTTTCTCACATGTACGGATTTACTCACTGTCCGTTAGCCCCAACCTTACTTTCACTTTCATATTTAAGCCAGAATACAAAATATTTCTTAATAAAACCATTTCACTACATCACATACATGCATACAAAGCATTTAACACCAATTTCATGATTCTGATGCTGATTTGTCAAGACATACCCCCATTTCCAGTCGCTTTAAAGTTTTTTAACGGACTATTTGACTGTATCTGAATTTGGTCCGCGTAGGCATTTAGTGGTTATTTACCTTAAGGCAACCCTTTTTGGGTTGTTTAAGTGCTTTTTGCACTTTTTTCAATGCTACTATATATATGCAGCACAAAACAATCAATTCTAGACAAATTGGGCATGAATTCCAGAAAAAAATACATACCCGCATATGCGCCTTTAAGGAGAAATTTGGTCAGCGCCTGTCAAATGGTATGAATAGTGACATGAATGGGGTTGTATTTGTGCTAAAATGGTATTCTGAACCCCAATTTTGCTTTAGATGCCAAATAATATGTCTATTCTTCATTTTAAATCACAATTATCCTTGTCTGGTACTAAAATAAGGGCAACATTCACATAAAAATGTCAATTCAAGAAAAAATAAATCTGAACTTTTCTTGATTTTTCATGATAAAAATCTAAATTTTCACTTTTTTAGACATTTTACATAGATAAAAATGGTCAAAACCCCATCTTGAGTGCATTTCCATTCATTTAAATGCAAAAAAATGAAAACATGATTTTAAAGGAATTTTGCATGTCTTTAGGTCACAAACCACCAAATAGAGTTGTTCTTTAACTCAATGTAAAGTGACCTAGGTCAGCCAAAAAAAATGTCAACTTTTTGTCCATGGGGCCCTCTCAAAATCTTTTAATCAATAGAAATAGCATCCAGCTTGAAGAAAATGAAAAAAAAGCAGGGGGTCATGTATCATATAAGAAAAATTTGGTTCGTCAAACGCGGTGAACAGATTTTCTCACATGTACGGATTTACTCACTGTCCGTTAGCCCCAACCTTACTTTCACTTTCATATTTAAGCCAGAATACAAAATATTTCTTAATAAAACCATTTCACTACATCACATACATGCATACAAAGCATTTAACACCAATTTCATGATTCTGATGCTGATTTGTCAAGACATACCCCCATTTCCAGTCGCTTTAAAGTTTTTTAACGGACTATTTGACTGTATCTGAATTTGGTCCGCGTAGGCATTTAGTGGTTATTTACCTATATACGACAGTAGAGGGCACTTTATGTACACCATACACTTCACATACAACAAGTCAATTGGCTTAGTGGAATGACATTCCAGAACAGCACATGTATAATGGCACAATAGGATATAGAACAATGTGAGATTCAATATACGACAGTATAGGGCACTTTATGTACACCATACACGTCACGTTAAACACCGTATATGCCCCTATGTCCTATTGAATAAACACACCTTTGATTCAATGGTTGCTAAGCACACTTCTACAAGGTGTAATCCCATCTATGAAACCAGTTATATTACACTTGTCACAAGGTTCTGGATATGAAGGGGTAGGTCATCCGGTCTACACGTTATCCTCTGTCCACTAAATCGACCACACAGTCACTCCCCTTGGTTATGCAGATTTGTCAGACACTACTGAAAATCAATCATAATAATCATTTTCCAATTACCAGTAATTATACTAATGAACTATTAAATATCAAACACACTTCAAATACGTTTAAAGAATTTATATTAAATATTTTTATTTTAGAAAAAATTATCTGGCTGGAGCTGGGTTTGAACCACCAATCTCCAGTTTACCAATCTAACGCTCTATCCACTGCACCTAAGATTCTCATGATATAATATTAGACAGAAAAAGAAATGGTTCAAAATGCTGTCGACTATGGTCGATAGAGACACGCTATATGAGCATCAATCAAAATTATTTGTAAAAAAAATAAAGTCAATCAAATAAGTACATTTCCTGATAAAGCGGTTAAATTTCTGTGAATAACGCAAAAAAATCCGATACAAGATACGTATGAGGGTACCCAACGAAAAACTGCGCGTATTCTGCGTGTGATGCGCGGTAGGCCTACGTACAACCGACAGTCAACAGATCATGCAATTTATATAAAACATTTAAAGATGCGTAATTGATACATCCAATTCTACCGCTCAAGTTATGCAATTTTCAGCAAAAGTATGAACACAATGTATGTAGCCTCGATATTTGACAATATGATATACCGACTATCTGTAAAACAACAGTTTGACAGATGACGGGACTCAATAATATTGTAAACAATGTTCATGTACGTAGTTTACTGTGACGTATACACATTTATGCGCACCAACTTGGGTGGGGTAGGGAAGCTTTGGGTAATAATTAAATATTTCTTTCATTGAGTTTCAAAAGGCAAAAGTCTCCCAATTATACAACGTGTGGACAAAACACCGACAATAGTACACCCAATGGGTATATAAGGTCGATTAACTACTCTATATCTACTGACTAAGTTACAATAAATGTTAGTTTGACAGATGGCGAGAAGTGAAATGTAAACAAATATAGGTTTCAGGCATGCAAATAATGATGACGTATACACAATAAACCACGAGGGTATTCCAATAGCTATAAATATCTCAAATAAATATAGTATACCACAATGACGTATGGAACAGCTGAAGGTTATGAACACATGTATGTATAAAGTATACACAGTACAACACACACTGACTGTAAATTGAGTGTTTATATAAAAGATTTCAGGGTCAGTGAGATGAGGCGCGGGGTATACTCTAGACTACACAGTGTGTTATATATGAAATACACAAACACAATGAGAAAATATAATAATAAGAATAAATAGGCTCACCGTCTAGCAGTACATAATCCAAATATTAATAAATTAATTAAATTCCAGACACTAATTAAATAAATAGAGTCCACATGTGTCCATGAAAAAATGGCACAGACTATAGTCACAATTCCTAAAACGATCCACGGTTCCTCGCAGGTCCCGAATCCGATCCTTGAATCCTAGCTAGGTGTCGCAACGGGGGTGTACTCAACTGGCCAGTTTCACAAAATACTCCCGGGGTAACTAACGATAAAACATGTACATGTCCATAGAAAATGAAATGCAGGTATATCGGTAGGTCCAAGACACACTCAAACACATCGACGGAATACCAAACGTCTTCACACGTCAAACATCAACGTCATACATCTAGGTGGGCGCCATTGTTACGGTGTGGTTACTGTGGGTCTATATGACGATGACTTGACAGTGTAGCTGTATAAATAATATATATAAAATATATTATAATGAATAACAACGAATAGTTGACAGTTCAATGGTTCTTACTATTCAGAAGATAAACATCTGAATCCAATATATATATACATACAAACAATTATGCAAAACATCAACAAATATCATGAAATGGAATATATGTAACTGCTATGAAATGACGGTTTACCAAAGGCATTACTTAAACATGACATAATTAACCAATTATAGTTGATCTATTGTTATAAAAGTTACATTCATATATTATCATAAAGTCAATAAATAGTTTACCTGTATAAATAAAATATATGAAATATATTATAATGAATAACAACGAATAGTTGACAGTTCAATGGTTCTTACTATTCAGAAGATAAACATCTGAATGACAAAATAATCCATTGAACCGTCCGATACGGATAGTGTCATGCTTCGGTGAATTTAAGTGTATTTGCGATGGATATCAGTGATTGTAAACGGGTTAGAATATTGGTAATACTACTATCTACAACTACTCCTATAACTACTTAATTGGCTATGGAAATTCGAAATCATTTAAAAGAGACAGTTTGTGGACAAAAATACAAGTAAAATAAGATTCAGTAAACAAAAGTGTATTTTATTTTAAAGCGGTAGTACATAAATAAGACCCTGTCACACGTATATTCAAAAGGTTGCAATTATGCAAAGTGTGATTCAGTCACGAGGTGAATAAGGACAAACTTCAATCTGATAAAGTACAAGGTCTTCAAGTTTGTATCTTGAACAGCTGCTTTTAATGAGATTTGGATAAACCATTGTCACGTTTAGTTAGGGTAATGCTATGAAGAGTTAAATAAGGATAACTCTTTGTATGGTCAAATAAGAAATATTGATTGAAAGTTTAGCAAAGGCAATTCTTTGTGAAGGTATGTCCATCGAATAAATTTAATTATTACTTTAGATTGTAATAATTATCAGCAAGAGTTATATTTATCACCATAATAGGCATGCATATGGGGTAACCCAATACACGCGCTGCTGCAGTGAATATACTTATAAACGAGTGAGTACTGTTATCTTACACCCGTCATTATCTGTAAATCCTTCCTCTAAATCGCCTATATTTACGTCTGGGAGAAAAGTGTGGTTAATTTCCATCTATCCTAAGCCAATATTCCGAGTTCGGCTTCCATGCTTTTAGAAATGTCATAAACTTCATCAGAGATTTATAAAAAGTCGAAGGCAGAAGAAACATACGATAATCAACGCGTATCAGATAGTAGAAGCAAACGTTATTTATTTGTACATTCGTTTTTCTTTGAGTAAAAACAGCACATATCACGACGTTTCTAATTCTATTTGGTATCGATATAGCCCGTATGACATGCAAATTAACATTGCCCAAGGCACACAAGCTAAAGGAATGAACGCAAATAGCTGAGGAAACAAAATACCTATATTTAGCAACAGTAAGTGAATATCAAAACGGACTCGTACACACTTATGTAAATCAAATGTCCGTTCTAGATGACCGACACAATTACGATACAGACATTATCACTGTTGGTCATACGCTAAATATAGTCTTATATATGACCACAATGGCTAAAATAGACATAACCGGTAATATCGTAATGTCACAGATTTATCAAAAGTTTTATCTATACATTAAATCGACCAGAATATTAATATATTGTGAGACTAGCTCTGTATCAGCGCATTGATGGCTACCGGCTAGAAAGCTTTAATGTTCTACATGTAGTGTACACTAACTATTCACACAACTGACACCTCTGTAATACCTTATTTCCCTATTATCCAAAACATCGCTGTTCTCGCTTTCCTTTCTTCTTTTCTGTAACATACAAAAGCCTCCGCCATCCGAAACTACTTCAAACTAATACCTAAACCATCCGAGCTCCTAATTGTGTTTAGATCTTGCTTTGAACGGACAATGACATCGCTAAATCAGTCGTCACAAGAAACACATTTGAACGTTCAAATTAATGACCAAAATATCTATTTCCAAATTTCAATTCGAAATATGATAATTTAATCAAAAGGAAAACAGTATATAAACGGTATACTCGAGTATGGTGGCAATCTTACTAGTATGAGTTCGGTAACGTAATTAGGATCATTTGTCTGAAACTCATCATAGTTCCGCAATTTAATTAACCCAGTTTACAAAAAAGGTTCCATAGCAGATTGACATGAGTAGAGTTACAACCTGCTTATTCTAGACTTATTCAGTATAACCTCCATCACAGGGACTTCTTAGCCATACTATATCGTAGCAGCATTCAAGTATTTGCGCATAGTTATGACATCCAGCGACGGAATTTGTGCCATAAATCGTTAAGTCTCTCTTATTTGTAGCTTCTGTAAGTTACAATAAAATGCAATATATACGCTGCTTTGAATTGTCTATTTGTGTTTGGATAAAACATCATTCTGAAATAGAACACACCACCTCCATCTAAAATATTAAAAATTAATGGAGTGAAGTAATCAACTTGTAGCAGTACATGTCTTTATCAGTCAACAAATACACCGAGTATAAGTGTGCAACTGTTTTGACTGGCTTGTAAATGGGATATGTGGAAAATATGCTTATTTACAATGTAGGTTGGTATGTGTGGTGTGGGAGTGCCGGAAGGTCGTACCGGAAATATCGTAATGTACTCACAGTCTGTTACAACAAAATGCAAATTATTTAGCTTAAATCGACGTTAACCAATTCAGGACTTGGTCGACCCACGTAGTCCGTGCATCAAGCTACAAATACCACTAATTTTGTTTGACACCTCACGAACCTATGCAGCATACACCATCATTTTCAAATGCGTTTAATTATTATTATAAATTGATATAGAAAACACTGGGTACATCGTCTATTTTTAGAACTTGAAAAACTGTTACTTGGAACGGGTGATTTTCAGGTAAATAGTTGATTATCTATCTACCAACTTAAGAAAAAAAATCAACTAGCACACCGTATGCCTTAAGGGTTGCCACGTTCAGGATGTCATCAATTCTTTGAAAAGAATCTCGAATTAAATAAAATAGCCGGTACATATTTTTAACTTTCAAATAAAAAAATGGTACCGGCTTTTTTGTTTAATTCTGGGATCCCCACCTCCAAAAGGATATACACAGAGTCGAAAATATACAAAGACGTGCTGCAAGATTCGTATGGAACGATTACGGAACAAAGAGCAGTGTGACGGACATGATGCGCAAGCTAGGTTGGAAGACGCTGAATGACCGTCGACGTGACCAGCGCCTATCCTTCTTCCACAAGATCATCCATGACCTGGTGGCCGTCCCCGCTAATGACATCCTGGAGATTAATCAACGTCAACAAAAACACTCAAACTCTAAATCGGTTGTACAAAAATCAAGTAACACTGACATTTACAAATACTCTTTTGTGCCTCAAACTATCCGTGACTGGAACTTGTTACCAGACTCAATAGTGTCTATCAATAAAAATAAACAATTTAAAAGTACTTTATCAGACTATAGAACAGATTCGCGCCAATAACATCCGTAACACCAAGTCGCACACACAACTCGAAGACTTTTGCTCATCAGTGAGATACTTTTGAGGATACTATACAGATACAGATACAGATAATTGGAGAATCGTGTCAAAGAAATTGATGACAACTTGAACGTGGCAACTCTTAAGACATACGGTGCGCTAGTTGAGGTTCATGGATCATAAGTTGTTAGATAGAAAATGAAATATTTATCTCGTCTTAACCGAAAGTCACCCGTCCCAAGTAACGGGTTGTTACGCAGTGTAAAATTCAAACATGTGATTGAAAGTGGTGTACACATGGATCTTGTGAATGAGGCCTATAAGATTAAACGTCTTTCTCCGATGGGTTGACCTTTTTACAAAGTGTATCCCCACTTGACTTAAAGTTCCGAATTCAACCGTGATTTCATGAATATAATTATTAATTCTTAGCAATAATAATTGGTTTGTAGATTGCAATAAGCATGCATCCCCTAGAATGTCATCTGCGGTCAGCGTCAAACAAAAATTTCACTTGCATCTCTGCAGCCGCAAAGCCTAAAGTAAAATAATTTCACTCACAGTCGCATTAGCAGGCTTACTTGTAAAAAAGAGTGACCATAAATCGCCACAATTACAACGTCACATCTAAACATGTAGATTATTTACTCTATCCGCTTGGGTCAGTAGGTCAAATGCCTTTAATGTAGTCACAAGGTCACAAATTTTGCCTTATATTCCAAAGCCTTTAATCAGAAGGATATTCTTTTAAAAATCAAGTTCAATATTGTGACATCCGGGGTCAAAAAGTGTGTCACTAGGTCAAGTCCTAGAAATTTCTTGTCATGGTAGACAATAGAGATAAAAATGTTGGTCTTTTCTTGATGAAATTTCTGCAGAATAAATTATTTCATTATAATCTAGGTTCAATTATAGGTCTTCCGGACCGGGGTCCCTGATTTTTGGGCCACCCGACTTCCCGATAATCGCTGATAACCTGTGGGACTGACGATCTGGCGGACTAAAAAAAAGTCGGTCTGACTGTCAGACGGACTTATTTCTGCTAAAATCAACAAATGCGGCGTTTACACATTAAAAGAAGGTTTTCCTTGTTTCCAAGTCCTTTTATCATGATGTCAGTGTAAGACTTTGTTTTTCGGTTGTCATTTACCAATAATTTAATCGTTTTAATGCACAAAGTTTCACCTTTTTCCTCGCGAAATCATCGAGACTTCAGAAAAAGAGTACAAAAACACCAAGTTAGAAAAATCTTTCAGCTTTGCGATTGGCCTAAGAATTTATTATCAACCAATCAAAATATGTCTTACGCAAGACACCGCATTGTCGCAAAACCAGTCTTTCTGTACGGGTGTCCGCCTAATGATGGTTAAAAATTCTTGAGAAACATAGGAGTTGAGCACAGAATTAATTGCTTACGCTGTCTGCCCACACATTTGTGGCTATACCCAAATCTAATAACGAAGGATTCTGAAGCCTGGTTAATAAGTGTAGAAAGCATGAATATGCCAGCACAAAACATAGCATTTCATGAAAAATCCCCAATGCAAACTGAACTTATTGACCGGAAACCTTTTTTATGTATTTTTAGTAACGGTGACCATGACCCCAAATACAATCCCAAGCTAGGTATCCATGCAAGCTTGCTATATACAAAGTATCACAAGTTAAATAGTTCCTGCGGCCAATTGTTTTACAGACCAGTACTGTGAGAGACATTTTTTTTATAATTTTAGAAACTAGAACTTTTTAAAGTGTTAATAAGGCTTGATAAAAAGGTATGAGGAAATCGGACAGGGGAGGCAGCACACTTTGCCAGCTGAGCAAAGACTCGCATCAGTAACATCACAACACATGTACAATGAGCAATGCCTTCACGTAAGTCAAAGAAACAATTAAAAAGTCCTAGTCCCCGCCGAAAAATGCGGAATTTTACCAACCTCTCTGATTTAGTGGGCTTATGTGTGTTTGGGTATATTTATGTAGTATAATTTACCTAAAATTGGTGTTATTTTCATTATTAGTAATTCAAATGCGTAATATAGTTTATTTACGACAAATAGTTTATTAAATACAAGTATTTGCGTAAAAAAACGTTCATACTTGTGTACATTTGGGTATGGGTGCACGCAGAGCGTAAGAATGTAAATAAAGCGATTCTCACGACGTGCAAATATTATGGTAACGACGGTTCGAAATGATACTGGGCCGAGTCTTGCCGAAAAGCTTGCTAATTTAAGTTTATTTAGTCATCACTGGTCATTAAAATGCGTAATATAGTTAATCAACCCCATATTGTTAGTTAAATATAAGTATTTGGGTAAAAACGTTACTATTTGGGAAAGATTTGGGTATATTTGGGTGTTTCGTGCTGCCGCGTCGGCCCGACTGACCTAGTTAACGTAATGACCTAGGGGAGGTAATCCAGACTGCAGGTGCACGTCAAAACACATATCGAAACGCATTTTTTTTCTTATTTTTAATTTCTTAAAGGGGTAAAAGAAATAATTATGGTTATTAGCGTACATTACTTTATTTTAAAATATACAAATAGAAATAAATAGAAAAAAAAATTATGGTGTTAGTCTGGTTCACGACATTCTTAAAAAATGCTTATTTTTTCGTATTTTTTTTTGAAACGGTAAACCATCCAGAACAGGTCACGTGCCCCTCCTTAGTCTGGTTACGACATTCTTAAAAAATGCTGATTTTTTTTTATTTTTTTTTTGAAATGGTAAACCATCCAGAACAGGTCACGTGCCCCTACATGGAAATTTTTCTTGTTGCATACAAATATAACCTGCGGCTCAAGGCCGCAGGTTAATTAAGATCAGCCTATCCAAACTTCAAGTTATTGACCGGAAACCCCTAGTTAAAAATTGTTTGACATCGCTGCCTGCCCGTCATCTAGTCCGGGACCCATTGTCCCAATCTAATAAGCAGGATTTTTCGTTGGAAAACCTGAAAAAAATACACGCGATATTGTACCCAGGAAAAAACGTACCCAGGACAGAAACTGAAATTGTTCAATTCATCGGACGGCTAATTGAAAAGTCTGGGTACCCTTACAGAAAATATGCTCTCTGACAAATGTGTAATATGTGTGCGGTTAACATGTATCAAATATGAAATGAATATACTGCGAATGCAGTCTGAAGGGACTGCGTCACGTTTTAGCGTATGGCAAAAATCAAATAAAATTGTTAAATATTTACTATACTGTTAAATCATTAATTTTCGTGGGGGATTAAATTTCGTGGATTTCGTGGTTATCTTCAACCACGAACTTTAATCCCAACGAACATTGATTTTGACCCTTGTTTTTTTACCTGAAATGCAAAATCCACGAATTCAAGTTCCAACGAAATTGTCTTTTTTACCAAAACCACGAAATTTCGTCCCAACGAAATTAAATGATTTTACAGTATTTTGCATAGATGCCTGTATATCCCATAAATAAGCACACTGGATTAAATATAACTTGTGAAACATTATTTAAGTATTTTACCTCAAAAAATTCTATACCATATATCTGAAATATAGCTTAGCAATTACCCAACATCTATTAAATCCCCGTTTGGGCGGTGCCTTAGTTCATATTACCACACATGTCTTATGTAAACGTAGATGAATACATTTAGGTATTTAAAATACGTTACATGTCATAAACCAGACCTTTCTTCAACTCAATGCATCAGAACTACAGGATTTGCAACCCTTTCAAAACACAAAGTGTTGAAAGCATTGCTGACTGCTCCGCCGTGCACCAGATTCAATGTGTATTTTACCAATATTTTACTCTATATTATACTTTTCCTAAACAGCATTATGCAGATGAAATAACGTTTCGGAAAACAATTACCGTTCTAGAATAGCCAGGATTTCTGGATTGTACAGATTGACTTACGCCTTTATTGTGCTTAGATAACTACACAAACAAACCAAAATAGCACCAGTATAACGGTACCCTTTGAGCACGCCGTTTGAACTTCCCGTGCTCAAAATAGCAAAGTGTGTGATTAAAATGATCAATTATCTACTTTATGGAAAATCTTGAAACAAACAGTTGTTAATATATAATTGTAATACAAAAATGATTACCTCGATTGAATTGATCGGCGAGTCCATTGACAACCATTGACTCAATTCAAGCAACGATAAACAACAGGACCAATTTATCAGCACTAAAACGTATATCTAGAAAGCAGTATATATCAATTCATACTGTCCAAAACAATGGAATCCCTTGGTTAGTATTATGTGGGTCTTTTTTGAGTATATGCAAAGCATCTATTACCCAATAACGTATGATAAATAGGATCAAAACAACCCAGACAGGAAAGGGTATAATAAATGAGTATACACATATTGGTTAAATAAGGAACTCTCGTTCTATCATTTTCTACATGCTTTCTAGCAACAAGAAGTTTTTTCTTTTAATCTGACTGAATAGCTGCGTAAAATCTCTTCATCCATTTTGACATCTTTCTGGATAAGAAAAGCCTTGTACTGTAAGAGCGAACATAATTTAATCATGATTCACTGGTTTGATAACCAAGAACACCTCTTCACAGACTTTATTACAGCACACCATGTCAACATCATCAAACCAAGAACACATGACTTCATTACAGCACAACATGTCAACATCACTCGTTCGAATGTTCTGGTATGTCGAGTTACATAAAACGGTTAGTGTATCCACATGAATATTGCTGTATTTTTAACTTTGTTTACTAATAAATACTGTGAAATATCAAACATAACTTGTAACATTCGTCGTATTTCAAGGAAGTCAATTCTTGTTTTAGATGGTTGAAAACAAAATTACTTTTACAAATGAGTACTCGTTGTCGCCGGCTAATTGTATTTGATTCAGTTGGTTTAAACAATTTCGTAAAGGTAAAGTTAAAACCGAATAAATGTAACGACAGAATGTCAATTCGAGGGTAGTTTCGTTTAAAATGAACGATACTTCAAAATAGTACCTACAAAAAGCACATGCATTGGTCAACAATGTTATACTCGTATTTGAAATAGCAACTAAAATGGTATAAAACGTTTTAAGAAAACATGCAATATAAACGGACTTGAACGCTGCTATTTTTTTTGTATTTGAATGTCAATGTTTCACAGAAACTCGTGCGGTTAACAGTATTTCTTTCTGATCTTGTCAGCATTTTTGAGGCGGAAACAAAATGTGTGGCCTCGTTCAATAACGTCTTAACGTACTTACTAGCATCCGGTACAGCGTGGTGAAATAAGAATTATTCGTTTCCATTGCCACTCGATATGATAGTACATGGTTTATGGCTGTTCCTCGACAATGACTTCTTAAAGTCCTCTTTGAAAACATTGCCATCCCGAACTGTTTAAAACTATTATTTTATAGTTAAATTAGTATAAGTAAAACAGCATTGGTTGCATCGAGAAAACATATTGATTTCAAAGCTCGTAAATATAAAGATAAACACAAACATGGATTAGGTCGTGGCATTTGAAGTAATGGCTAATATAAATGTTTCAGCTTACTGTTCTCAGTACATTATTCATTCCTGACAGGGACGAACTATATATACGCCGTTCTCCAGGTAAACTATGCTTATTGACATAACAATAGTAATTATGTAATACTATTTTGAAAAAGTTCTGAAATAAGGAAACGTTATGTTCGCCGATTCAATTGTAAATAATTGGATTACATAGTACTTAAATATTTAAAAATTGGGATAAATTATAACGAAATAACTTTCGTCGTTGCTATGGCGACCAATTTCCGAAAACTACCCGAATTGAGAAGAATAAGGGATTAAAGGTTTAAAATAGCAGCTACTTTTCCCTTAAAGCAAACACACACAATGTTTTATGAAAATCAGAATATTATTCTAAATGTGACCAAAAAATAAAAAGTTTACGCCAAGACTCCATCAATACATGGTTTATAAAATGATTGTCGAATGACGTTTGCGACATGACTCAAAAACTTGGCGAGAGTGGTCAGTTTCAAAAGTGTATAACTTCGTTAATTTATGTATTTCTTTTTTCAATTTTTCAGAAAGTGTTAATAAGAGTCTCGTCCTTCTAACGATTTATTGTCATGATTTTCGTAATTTTGTCACTAAGCCCGGTTTTCCTGGACAACGGCTCATATGTAAATTGCCCGCCAAAACTCGAATGCACTGAAAATAGTTTTGATAAACAGAATATAGGCTATATTTATTTCTTTTTAGCTGTCTCTGTGTTAAAGTTACCGAGTCAGTTTCATTGATACCTTCTAGAGCTTTGTACACACCGTATAGTTATTTTCTACAACAATAGCTTGGTGTATCGAGTTTGGAAATATACTTGCGCATAAGCTACAGATGTTTAAAGTTTACTTTTGTTGACATTTGTCTCCTTGTGGTATTTTAAGGATATTATTGCATATTAGTTTAACCTGTGCTTATAATATTTATTCTCATTAATTGTTACTATTTTCCGCAGATAAGTTATTGAACTGGATTCGCATAACTGGCAATATGTGATATTCGGATTTTGCAACTCTTGTTTATTTCCAGTAGTATGTGTATACAAATGGTAACAATGAAATAGAAATACAAGTATACAAACGTATTTTGGAAAGACGGTTTTGCAAAACGTGTGAACAGTTCAATGTAGGAAAACTCTGTACATATGCTCGACGATGAATTTGACTGAATCATCATTTCAAAACGACATCGCCCTGGTGAACAACCGAACAAAACTTTCACACCATTAATCTAGTCAGAAATATTATATTGTATCGAAGTGGTCGATTAATTTAATAATCATTGTGTACGACTATCATAATAGCATTATGTGCTATTTCTAGGAAGATTGACTTGTTTGTGGAGTATTTTGACTTCGTGATCTTCATTTACCAAAGACATGAACACTTCATCTACTAGCTGTTCATTTAGTTCATAATCACGTGATAATAACATTTCACCCTTGAAAGAACTCGCAAATGAGACAATCGTCGTATTGAATTAATAGCGCTATTTGCTTAATATATGATTGAGTCTTAATTAAAATATACAATCATGCTTCATCAATTTGGCTTGTCAATATAACAATACACACATACATTGGCGGAACCGATATCGTGAGAATGAGACCATCAATATAAAGGTGATATTTATTTCGGCTTTATCTTTCCAGTTAGCTAGACTTGCACATCTCAAGTGTTATGTCAAGACTTATATATATTGCCAGTACCATGCTTATATGTACTAGTTAACTCACCGGTACCAATTTACACGTTGGTGGTGGGGAGCATGTGTATTATTTTTGCCCAGTGGTCCAAACGGGGTTTGAACCCGGACCTCTCAATCCCGAAGTGCACACCCTACCTCTAGACCACCCTCCCCAAGTATAAGCAATATTACTAATGACCTGCACTAAGTATTAAAGCGCCTGTTTGTATTTCATGTTCAAATCAGATATTTTGTTTTCAGTAAAATATTGGATTATTTCACAAAAGTGCCGCAGGAGCTGAGAACACTGAGAGCCAGACTCGTATGTTATTGGGGCATAAATACTCTTTTCAGTGAGATTGTAAAATGTTGAAGTATGTCCGTGTCTGATGGTTCACATGTGCACATCAAGAGACTGACAATACGTACTGGTGTATACTAGAATTGGAAATCCAAACGACATGTTGACTTGATTAATATGTACGTTTCACAGGCGCACACTAATTTCCTTCTCGTCTGGTGGATTTATCATGGCCTGCAGTCGGTAGACAAGTTTTTCATTTTATATGTTTCCAAAACGTCTAAACTTCAAAAAATTTGTCTGCGGTGAAATTTCTCTACATCTGGTGTTTCTCTGGATTTGTAATGAAATAAAGATTAAGTGGCTTAGAATATCGTGGCATACAACACAATGATATACATTTACGAAGTTTTCCTTTAAAATGTAAAACCAGTGCTAAGCTTTGTGCTACGATTTCTTCATATGCTTTTATGATGTTTGTGAATACGCTTATTATTTATATGCTTTATTGACTTGCGTGTCAAATAATTGTAAATGCTTTCTGACTTTTGATTGAATTACCTCAGTTTATGTTCTTGGTCACCTAGTTTTATCTGGTTCTGAACTGTTATACCATATTCTGGTTAAATATAATAACTGTTAATATGAAGACATGAGTGCAATTTTTGTTTAACAGTATCTGCGTATATTACGGTACATTGGTTTGTAAGATTTCCTCAGCATTGTGTGTTAGTAGCGGGGTCTACGTGAATGTGGGCGTGCGTTCTCTTAAATACTTGTAATTAAATCAATGTCTTACTTTCAATCCTTGTCTGTGTCGCAAAAGTACCCCGATTGACATTTTAGGTATTTATATGTTTAAATGTTATTCTATCATTTGATATCAAATAAGTGATATGACGTAACGCACGGTATTGCGTACGTTTGTGTAACGTCATCATAACTTACTCTGCGTAATACTAGTCTTATGATCTTAGTATTACTGTTTAATTCTGCAAATGTTTACAATGTCGAAAACTACAATCCATTTATCTGTCAAAAACATCGGTTTTAATTAAAAAATATTGGGTGTCTTTCGGTAGCAATTTCTCCCGCTTGTTCAATGTCACGCTTATTCACTTGTATCACTGGTTGTCTATCTGACAAGTATCTTACTCACTCACGTATTCAACCCCTAATACACTTATCTATGTACTGTTTTATGAAAAACAAAACACCACATTGTTCTGGAATAAACGGGTACAAAATGCATTGCATGCCTATGCATAATATCGCTCAAAATAATTATTTTGGTCATGTAGTTCGACCACTATAAAAACTCGCGTTGCATAGAACGTCCAAAACGTCGCAAAATTGCGCCGTAGGACAATCTTCCTCCACACATTGATTCAAGTGTGTCGGACTTATTTTAAGAGCAATCGTATAGAATTTTTAAAAGTAAAAATTTCACTCTGATAATATTTCAAATTTTATTTTAACAGTACGTTGTATGACTTATAATAAAATTATTAAGTTTCGAAAATGGTCTGTGCCACAACGTATCGCTAAAACGAGCGAGTAGGACAATTTTCCTCCACATATTTCATTCTAATAATCTCGATAAGTATTGGCTAGAATGCATTGGGATTTTATTATGTATAATAAAACAAAAATAATATTTTAAAAACGAAATCATAATAATTTTATTTATAAAAATGAAAAAATAATTGCGTATTAATCATGCGTCTTCGGAAAATTTTCTGCAATTTTTTTAAAATTTGCACTTTTTTCGTGTTATCAGTTTATTATTTAACTTTTTTATTTTTTGCACCCGTGATTTTTCACGATAGTATATTAAAACACGTCACTCCTGGTGTCACTCAGTGAAGTATCCCACAAATTTAATGACATTTTGATTAAAACGGCTGTTATTTTATGCCGACGACCAATATTTTGTGTTACAAATTGCACACGATTTTTTGTACATCTGTCGGGCATTGTCTCCAATTCTACGGCTACATACTATTCTACATGAACTGAAATTAAAATGACAATGTAGACAATTTTATAATGAATAGTTTGGTATATGATATGTAATGTATCGAGTAAAATAGGAAGAAGTATCAACTACGGTTTTACAGCGAGTGTACGAAATTACGAACGTACTCAGTTACGTGCGTTACGTCACTATGTTATGGTTGAATAAGCGCGCCATAATTTATTGGTTAATGCGCCAATATTGTGGTACTTTTCCGATGTATTAGTGCGCCATAATTATTTGCGCCAATGGAAATATTCCTTGGCGCGCAGGACTCTATATAAAGCAAATGCCCTATTACAGGTCACCATTACTATTTAGATAAAATTCTTTGGCTGCGGTCACTTTATTCAAAATCTAGAAAATTGCAATATTATTGTCATTATTAAAAATAAAGAACTTTGTAAAAATTAGAGTTAATAAAAGTGTTAAATTGAATATGTGTTTGATTTAATCAGTTTCAATTTTAACTAAAGACACAAAAAAGGAATTAAACAAAAAAGAAATAATTCCAATGTGGCTTCAGAGAAAATTCAAACTTTATACAGTCCTCAACAAGAATAATACATGAAGTCGCCACAGTCTGCTCTAATAGCATAGTATTTGATTTTAGTTAGATGTGCTGCGTTCCTAACAATGCATGTTTCGTCCATTTGTTTAATGTGTGCCAAAAGCTACATACCTTCGATGATATTGTTACAATCAACCCTGAAGTTTTATACGAAATGACGATAGCAGGAATTATGCATTCCGGTTTGCAATTTTTGCATTCGACCTATTTACAAGAATACGTTGTTATTAAAATAAATATCTTACCATAACCGACACTTTAACTTGTAATTGCACTATCAATAACCACGAACATTCGCCCAAAATAGATTATAGGTATTCGATGTGGCAGATAATGACATCAAATGTTGAAACGGATATATTATTGACGAGGCTCTAGTAACAAATACATGACAATGTGATAAAAGCTTTGTCAGTGTTTGATAATGTGATTTATACATCCATGTGGTATAGTATGCTGCTGGCTGCAGTAATTTGTTCTGACACAGAAGACGAGAATAAAGTGTAACTAGGGGCAAAAATAGAGAAACATAGTATATGAAACTACACTCATGAGAAATCAGTTATGCATTATAAATGTAATGTTCTCTTTGATGAATCACCGGCTCACACTCAACCTTGAAAAAAAGAAAGACAATATTAAATTTCGATACATTTCCAAACCAAATTCGTCGTCGAAGAAATAAAAAAATAATTTAAAGACCGCAAAAAGGTAAAGTTTTCGTTTAAGATAGTGTCAACCCTATTGAAATTGCCGGTCAATTTTACTCGTACTAGACACCTATATTTCTTGCGCACAGAACCTCCTGAATCCCTTCTGGTATTGCCGTTGCTAGTCAATCTCGTATTGCCGGTAGCTAATCAAACTACATAGTCTAGGAGCTGGTGACCAGAAATTCAAAATCTATTTACCCCATCTGGTAGAAAAAGTCCATTGGTATTTTCGAATAATACATACATCCAGGCTTCAGAAAAAGGTGGATGCCAGATCTGAAAGTGGTGCAGATTTTTTTAACAGGGGCAACAACTCTTGCATCCGAGCTAATTTACGAATACACATGGCATTCTTAATTCGGCTGTGAATTTTGTGTTTATGTATATATTAACATATATTTGGGTAGATATTATTCAATTAATGTTGTGCATTAATTGGTCATGCATAACTGACTAGTTTGAGGTCAAGGTCAAGGTAATTTCAAGGTCAAAGTGAGAAAAATTCCTAAAAATTGATATTTCACCCCAGTTCTTTCTTCGTATAGCATATGTATGGAATCAAATTTCGTTATTAAAATGATAGCCGTGTTGGTAAGTACATATTCATTCGTTATAAGCCATTTGTTTAATGAAAATAGTCATTTCTTTGTCAAAATAGCAATTTAATACATATGCATGCTGGCCGAGAAGGCATTCTTTGGACCACCCCTGGTATTCTATAATCTAATATGATTAAATTGTTCATGTATATATTGCTTCATATTTGCATGGATATTATTCATTTGATTATGGACATCAAGTGGAGAAACATAATTGACATTTCTTGGGTCAAGGTCAAGGTCAGTTCAAGGTCAAATCGAGAAAAAAGCAAAAAATGGACATTTCCACTCTATTTTTCTTCGTATAGTATTTGATATGAATATAAGTTGCTTATAAAAATAAAATCTGTGTTGGTTAGTTCATATTCTTTCATTATAAGTGATTTGTTCAATAAAACTTTCGTTTTTAGTGTGAAAATAGCTATTTTGCATATGACAGCTTACGAAAACCTTGTACGACAACCCCTGGTATTCTATGATCTAGTATGATTAAATTGTTCATGTATATATTGCTACATATTTGCATGGATATTATTCATTTGATTATGGACATCAAGTGGACAATCATAATTGACCTTTCTTGGGTCAAGGTCAGTACACCGTGGATTGGAGCAAGCCTTATGGCCTGGTATGGACATGCAATGCTGTGGTATCTATTCCCAAGGGTCTGTGGTGTCTGTATTTGTATCCTGTAGCCATGTCTACCTATTAGGGATTGGAAGGGTTCTACTTTTTATTAATGTGTATCTTGAAGAACCAGGTATGGCTGAATTATGTGGTGGTGCGTACATCGTATGAAGTCGTAAGGCTTCTAGAATATTATGTCGTAGTGGATACATGTAGGCTATTAGGCCTCAGGTGGTTAGACACGATGCTGGTACTACTTTGTCTGGGGTGACTATATGCCGTTGTGTTAAATGCACGTATCTGTGACATTATTTGCTTATAGGCTAGTGGCCAAACATAAAAAAGGTGCTTAGAAATGGGAGTAACCCCTCCCCATGGTAGAACATTTCACAACCTTTTTTGTATTGAAGGCTGAGGCCTTGGGCGTTGGAAAATGGTGGTTGTGAATCTGGGATCAATGTAGGTCATTTTGAAAATCGACGTTTTATGTGTGTTTTTTAGTATTTTGAGAGGCAATTTTACGACGTATTTTGTCTATGTACAGAACAAGGCAGGTACGATTTAGCCAAGGAAAAGCAAACCAAAGTCGCTTTTTATGTAGGATCATATTACATTATGGATGGCTTATAACATCTAAAAAATTCAGCTCTTTAATAGCTTGAGAAATCATACTTTTGGGGTAAAAACATAAAAAAAATAAACGAAAAGTGCGAATTTTAGGAATCGGTGCACCACAATTTCATATATCAATCTATTCGAAATAAAATCACTTGGGTGGGGAGGTAGTAATCTGTAGTTTAATATATCAAAAATCTATTGACCAGCTATTACTCAAATTGCGATAATTTTGGGTTAAATTGTAAAAAAAGCATAAACGAAATGTGCGAATTTTAGGAATCGGTGCACCCCAATTTCATATATCAATCTATTCGAAATAAAATCACTTGAGTGTGGAGGTAGTAACCTGTAGTTTAATATATCAAAACTCTATTGACCAGCTATTACTCAAAATGCGATAATTTTGGGTTTAAATTGTTAAAATCATAAACGAAAAGTGCGAATTTTTGGAATCGGTGCACGACCATTCCATATAACAATCTATTCGAAATACAATCACTTTAATGGGGAGGTAGTAACCTGTAGTTTAATATATCAAAAATCTATTGACCAGCTATTACTCAAAATGCGATAATTTTGGGGTGAAATTGTTAAAATTATAAACAAAAAGTGCGAACTTTTGGAATCGGTCGACTACAATGTCATCTTTCATTTTATTTGATAGTTAATGACAGCGATATGTAGGTATGAAGGTAAGGTTTAATACGTCGAGGTTCTACTTGCTGATATCTGTGTAAAACTCGCTAAATTTGGGTCAAAGTTCACAAAAATAAGCGAAAATGCATTTGTTTGGAATCGGTGGATAGCAGTGTCATTTATGATGTAATTTGAAACCAAATCACTTCAAAGAGCACATAATAATGTAGTTTAAAAATATCTTAAGCCTAGGTACTCTGCAAAATTATGTATTTTGAGGTAAAATATTACGAAATAAGAACCAAAATTGTGAATTTTGAGAATCGGTAGATTTCAATCTCATTAATGATTTTATGTGATGTTGAACAACTGTGACATGTTTGTAATTACATGCAGTTTAAGAGATCAGAAATGTAGTATTCGGCTACTGTTTTAATTGAGATATTTGGGATAAAAAAATACAAAAATAAGCTAAGAATGTGAAAATTCGGAATCAGTTGAATACAGTGTCATTGATGATCTGATTTGATAAAATCCGCTACAAATTGTGCTAAGTAATATGTTATTTAAGATTTCAAAACTGTTGTCCCATTCTATCGTTCAATATTAGGGTACAGCATCATTCGGTGTAAGCTTCAACATTATTTATAGTAACATACGAAATATGCCTACATAGTAGACATGTGACGATCTGGTGGAATATTTGGGAGAGGTACTACCTACAGCCGGGTGAGGGTCGTCTGTGGTATTCACCAAACAGTGAAAACCAGTCCATTGAAATCAGGTGTACTATATGGTGTTGACAAAGCGGACTACCATTGAAGCTGTGACTGGTTCATAATGGTTCAAGCTCTTTGACACGCCATCCCTACTTCGAATTAACCCAAACAACGCATACAGGTTACATATTCATACAATTATAAAAATAATAATTCGGTCAATGTTGCATGAAGGAGTTCTGTGTTCAAGAATACCATGCATACGCTCCATGACATGGGCCATGCTCGTTCAAAACGACCTTGGTAGTTTGAGTACTTTTCTACAATGGATGAGTCAACAATTATACATTGACTTCACTGATAGGTCATGCTATGGTGTGATCACCAAATCTGAGTATCGCTATTGATGCAGGAAAATTGATGTATGATTAGTTAATTAAATTATTCAGTAAGAACATAATTATAGTAAGCTTACTTTATGTTTTATAACCATAGTAACATTATTCTTGGTCACGCGGTTTTTGTAAATATTGTTTATATATGGAAAAATATAGTATGACTTGAAAGGTAGGAGGAAGCGTACTTGACCATCATACGAATGGGTATGCAGATGTCATAATGACAACATTAGATGTCACTGGAACAGAAGGTTTAGAGCTTTACTGCTAGCAATAATACAGGTCTGTCAGGATCACCGAGCAACACCGACACTGGGGCTTTGAATATACGTTTGTAATTATGCGATGCCGCCAGGAGGCGGCATCGAGTATGAAAGGGTGCAAGCAGATGTCCCAGGAGGATACAAGATTTGATTGGTTATAATGCTGTTGGACTCGCCCGTCAGGGGTAAAATAGGATGATAAATGTTCGGTAGGTACTAAAGTCCAAGTCCCAGGAGGATACAAGATTTGATTGGTTATAACGCTGTTGGACTCGCCCGTCAGGGGTAAAATAGGATGATAAATGTTCGGTAGGTACTAAAGTCCAAATCAGTTCGGAACGGGTGTTAATATAACGGCTACATATGTTGCAATTTGCGGGTCTTAGCAGGAGCTATTAAAAAGTAAAAAAAAACTATTTGCGCGGAGCGGCGATTTTCCTTTCGAACTTTTATGGAACATGTTAAATACTTTCATGTCTGTCAGATATTTTTTAGTTATGATTTTCGATTTTTTCCAGTTCTTAGGTTTTGTCTTAATCTAAATTTGATAAATGCAAGTGTTTTTTTAATCTCTATGTTTCTTTATTTATGTATGTCAGAATAGTTTGTTTTGCCAAAATTTAAACGGGTAAATATAGCTTGCCAACATTGAACTGACACTTCTTATTTACAAAATATTCATATGCGCTCCTATACTCCTGCCAAATGGAACTAGTTCTATGCATATTTTAAACTATGTTGAACGTATTAATTCGCAATAAATTTACTTATCAAGCTCACAAACCACGAAATAACAATGTCCTTTAGTGTCAGTTTCACGTTGTCAGGCTATACCACGTTATTGGAATACACTTTGTTATTTTATGAAACATGCTAAAT
This sequence comes from Spisula subtruncata, assembly GCA_963678985.1. Taxonomy (NCBI): domain Eukaryota; kingdom Metazoa; phylum Mollusca; class Bivalvia; order Venerida; family Mactridae; genus Spisula; species Spisula subtruncata. The sequence continues at coordinate 41,401,258 of OY787662.1, read as the reverse complement.
GCCATCTGTGAAGCATTAATCAATATTATAATGGTGCTCATATTTCTAAAACATGTTATGTTCATTTGAATAAATATTTCAATAGAAAATAGAATGTTTTCATGTTTTCTATTCTTTCCTGGTGTTTCACTGCCTTCAAGTTTTTAACCAGGTTTTCCAAAGGAAAACTCTGGTTATTAGATTGCTGAATGTCGGCGGGCCTTAACAATTTCTTCTGTGCACAACTCCTCCTACATTTCTTCATAGATTTCAACCAAACTTTCAGAGAATGATTGTCATCATGTGACCTGGTGCATATTATCAGGGTTTTATGATTCAACCAATTTTGACGGAGTTATGGCCCTTGAAACAGAAAAAATTGGCCGCTTTCCTTATGTCGCACAGTACTCAAAGTACACGACATAGAGTCATGAAACCTTCACAGAAATGGTCAGGATGTTTTCTCTACACCTGGGGTTTCACTCCCCTTTCAGTTTAGTACATCCAGAGTTATTAGCCATTGAAATGGTGTAAAATAGCCATTTTTGACTTGTTTCACATGCTACTCAAAAAGTATTTGACCTAGGATCATGAAACCTTTATAGAAATGTTTGACAGCATGTACTCTAGTGCACCTGGGGTTTCACTCCCCTTTCAATTTAGTACAACCAGAGTTATTGCCCTTGAATTAGTGAAAAATACCCATTTTCAGCAATCTTAAGTTTTTGCAGCGTACACTTAACACATGAGAATAACTTCCCTTGTGCATCACACATCACGCCGGAATTTTAGTTTGTTTACAAGTTTCTACCAATACCTTTTACTAAATAAAAAGATTTACTTAAAAAGAACTAGCGGCATCTTTGATGCCCAGCATCAACATTTCACTTGTATCGTGTATGATGTCCGTCATTGTACTGCTCTTGTAATCGACTTTACGGAAAAGGACAGTTATGAAGCTCTCAATTGGCCATCCCACTCTCCCGATTATGCTTGTTAACCGTATGAACACGGCTGATATAAGTTCAGCATACATAATTTACCCAGCGATTTTAGCCACGAAGTGTCTAACAAACTAAAATAGTTCATTAGAATCATGATATGAAGATGTTGGCGAGGAACATGTCGCATACCCGATACTATGTTAAATATTGTAAGTTTTAATCAATATTGATTGTTCTTAATCTACTAAAACACCAATGTTTTCTATTGGCGCCGTATTCAAGGGTAACACATAAAAACATAAAACAATTTAACACCATAACCCCAGCTGAATCATAACACATGATATCAAGCTATATTATACGGAACAAAACAGGTCAGAACGAAACAAAGCCGAGCCGAATCAAATTAAACAGAACATATCGTGTAGATTGAGACACTCGTTCGATTGTAAAATATTATTTTAAAACAGCTTGTCAACAAATATAATTTATATCCATACATGTATGCAATATGGCAGGGTACAATTACGGGGTAATGGTGTTGTGACCAACAACTAGTTTCAATAGCATTACTCTGGACAAACGTTGAGTTGTACATGAATATGTAGGTATTTGTACAGACATAAGACATGCACATGATCTGATTTGGACCACCAGAAAAAGCGCTGGTTATAAGAGCATTAAACCTAGTGGCTATTTCCAACCTGTCTGTCTTACTGAGCAGCTGTGCGTGTTATTTAAACCCGCAGTGGTTAAGAAATAACGAGTGTAATCTCAATTTCCAATCATTCAAAAAGATGCACTCTCGATGAAACTAAATGAGCTTCGGGAACAGGATGCTCTGGACTTGGGGAAGCTTCTTGGGAGTTATGAGAAATCTACATTTGCATTTACATCGCGAGTATGCCTACACCGGGAAATTTCAATTAATGCATTATTTTTTCATTCCACATCGCCGATGAGGATTTCTTCAGTGGGACCTAGTCTCCAGTCGTATCCATTAATTAATATATCGTACAATGTAGATAATAATAAGGTTCGATTAAAGTGTTGCAGTCTATAAAAAGTCTTGGTGCGTACCTTTAGTGACATTTGATATTTATAAATGTATTGGCCTAAACGGCATTGGAATTCACAAGAACATATTTCATGTACATGTACGTTTTAAGTGTTGAGCATCCGATAGGACTCATGATGGTTGTAACAATAGGCGATTTGATATCCTTTATCGCTAGGAAGATTAATCTGCTAATGAAAACACATAGGAACATTTCTGGAAAATTCAAATGTTTGGGTAATATTTCAGCTCAACAGGGCACCAATTGTTCATGATGAGCTTATTTGATTGGCTTTCCTCTGTCGTATACTAGTACATGTATCTTATATTTTGTACGGCTTAACCTCAAAACATTTAATTGTATACAATTTCAAATTCACTTAGTTCATTATATCTTTAACTGAAGTTACTTTGTTCCAATCAGATTAATAAACTATGAATGAATTAAATTTTGTATTCTGCTGATTTCAAACATCCAACTTTTCGGTTTAGAGGTTTGGGATAAAATATCTCAATTCCAACAATATCCAGACGCTACATGTTATGTTTCACACTGGACTTTATACATACACGACACGATTGTTCAATATCAAATAAAATCATAAATGACATTGTCGTCTACTAATTCTCAAAATTCACGATTTTGTCATTTTTCGTGATGTTTTACCTCAAAATATCTCATTTTCCGTGTACTAATGCTTAAGATATTCTAACAGCCTAAACTATATATTAGTATGTACTCATTGGGGTGATTTTGTTTCAAATTACTTCATAAATGACTCTGCAATCCACCGATTCCAAAAAATCGCATTTTTGCTTATTTTTGCCCCAAATTTAGCGAGTTTGCACATAAATTCGGCAAGTAGGACCTCGACGTATTCATCCTGACCTTCATACCCATAATTCGCTGTGATAACCTTTCAAATGAAATGAAAGATGACATTGTAGTCGATCGATTCCCAAAATTCGCACTTTTGATTATAATTTTAACAATTTCACCCCAAAATTATCGCATTTTGAGTAATAGCTGGTCAATAGATTTTTGATATATTAAACTACAGGTTACTACCTCCACACTCAAGTGATTATATTTCGAATAGATTGATATAAGGAATTGTCGTGCACCGATTCCAAAAATTCGCACTTTTCGTTTATAAATTTAACAATTTTAACCCAAAATTATCGCATTTTTAGTAATAGTTGGTTAATAGAATTTTGATATATTAAACTACAGGTTACTACCTCCACACTCAAGTGATTTTATTTCGAATAGATTGATATATGAAATAGGGGTGCACCGATTCCTAAAATTCGCACATTTCGTTTATGTTTTTATGACAATTTAACCCAAAATTATCGCAATTTGAGTAATAGCTGGTCAATAGATTTTTGATATATTAAACTGCAGATTATTACCTCCCCACCCAAGTAATTTTATTTCGAATAGATTGATATATGAAATTGTGGTGCACCGATTCCTAAAATTCGCACTTTTCGTTTATATTTTTTTATGTTTTTACCCCAAAAGTATGATTTCTCATGCTATTAAAGAGCTGAATTTTTTAGATGTTATAAGCCATCCATAATGCAATATGATCCTACAATAATAACGAGTGTGGTTTGCTTTTCCTGGACTAAATCGTACCTGCCTTGTTCTGTACATAGACAAAATACGTCATAAAATTGCCTCTCAAAATACTAAAAAACACACATAAAACGTCGATTTTCATAATGACCTACATTGATCCCAGATTCACAACCATCGTTTTCCAACGCACAATATCTCCCGCTTCAATAAAAAACAGGTTGTGAAATGTTCTACCATGGGGAGGGGTTCCGACCAAAAATCACCCCTCGGCCACTAGCCTATTATTGCAGTGCTAAATTGCAATGGTGACTACACTATAAGAATTGTGTTGTACTATTACTTCCATAGGACCAGGATTGTCGACCCTTAATGGTGATAAGTACCACTTAAGAATCTAGTGTGGTTCAAAAAAATGCTAGTTACAGCTTTCACAGGATCTATGTCGTACACATTACTACTAAGTACGGGTATCAGATGTCTATGTTGGTACATATCACTTTAAAAAATATACATATCATAACCAGTTCAGTTCTAGCTACCACCAATGAAATATCTCATCACAGACCGTAATGATACTCAATAACACCTTAGATTTTAGCTAGACTTTATGTGTTATACAATACACACCACTGCACTATGCAGGCATCGAATGTTATGAAGTTATGTGTTATGCACAATACAAGTCAAAAAATATCTTGACTAGGCGTCGATGATGTTGTCAAATTTTCGCCGGTCAGAATGCGTCTGTCTAATCCCCCTGTATCACCCGGGCGGACAAAACATTGACTAGTGCATTATTACGCGAAACAACTGCCATCCTAGGCGTATGATGTGCTCATCACCAATTTATTCAGTCATTTTATACCTGATATTTAACAACCACTGGATACACCTATCATAGGCCGTACGTATTGCTGTATAATGTGTTGGTGGGTACGCCATATTGTCCTGGTGAATGTGAACAGCACAGCCCTAGAGAGCTACAAAAAGTAGTTCATGATGGGTCTTCAAAGAGTCTGGAAGTCCTGATGGATTTAATGATATGCATTTACATGAGAATCCTTCCAAGCAGTGCCCCTGTGAAAAACGGCGTATACAAATATTCCGAGACTGGCATAAAATAGACAGGTATAGTGCTTTTGCAAGCATTTATACGTAGTTTTGCATACTTGCTTGAACGTAAACAAAATTATTGGTCGTTTAGGCAGTATTGTGTACAGTCCATTTGATAAAAGTGAGACAAATAAAATTTGCACTTTCCTAATAAAGTCGAATTCAAACCATACGTGAGAATTACAAATACAGAGACAGAAAAAAAACATTTTTATATATTTTCTCACTTTGATCCTGAAACGACCTTAACCCCAAAGTGGCTTTAGATGCTTATCCATTTGATGCCCATAATATAATGAATAGTACAATGTAAACGTGAACATATGACTCCCTTCATAAAAAGACACATACATCACATTAGATCATATAAGCACAGGGGCTGTCGTAAAAGTGTTCGTAAACTTTCACATGCACAAAATAGCTATTTTCACACTAAAAACGATTTTTTTATTGAACAAATGACTTATAATGAATGTACATGAACTAACCACACATCTATAATTTCAATAAGCAAAAAATAAGATTCATATCATATGATATACGAAAGAAAAGCAGAATGGAAATGTCCATTTTTATTATTTTTCTCGATTGGACCTTGAACTGACCATGACCCCAGAAGGTGAATTATGTTTGTCCATTTGATGTCCATAATCAAATGAATAATTAAATATACATGCAAATATGTAGCAATATATACATGAACATTTAAATAATATTAGATAATAGAATACCGGGGGAGGTCGAAAGAATGCCTTCTCGGCCAGCATACATATGCATCAGATGGCCATTTTGACAAAGAAATGACTATAATGAAAGAATATGAACTAACCAACACGGCTATCATTTTTATAGGCAACTTATATTCATATCGAATGTTATACGAAGAAAAATAGAGTGGAACTGTCCATTTTTTGCTTTTTTCTCGATTTGACCTTGAACTGACCTTCACCTTGACCCAAGAAAGGTCAATTATGTTTGTCCATTTGATGTCCATAATCAAACGAATAATATCCATGCAATTATGTAGCAATATATATATGAACAATTTAATCATATTAGATCATAGAATACCTGGGGCGGTCCAACGAATGCCTTATCGACCAGCATGTATATGTATTAAACTACTATTTTGACAAAGAAATGACTATTTATATTAAACAAATGGCTTATAATGAAAGAATATGTACTTACCACCACGGCTATCATTTTAATAACGAAATTTGATTCCAAACATATGCTATACGAAGAAAGAACTGGGGTGAAATATCAATTTTTAGCTATTTTTCTCACTTTGACCTTGAAATGACATTGACCTTGACCTCAAACTGGTCAGTTATGTATGTCCATTTGATGCACAACATCAATTGAATAATATTCACCAAAATATATGGCAATATATACATAAACAGAAAATTCACAGCCGAATTAAGAATGCCATGTGTATTCGTAAATTAGCTCGGAGGCAAGAGTTGTTGCCCCTGTTAACAAAATCTGCACCACTTTCAGATCTGGCATCCACCTTTTTCTGAAGCCTGAATGTATGTATTATTCGAAAATACCAATGGACTTTTTCTACCAGATGGGGTAAATAAACTTTCGTTTTAAGGCCCTTTTGAAACCTGGCTCCTGGACTTACAAGTAATCAAGTACTGTATGTTTACATTAAACTACAAGCGTTCGTTTGGTAAGCACAACTAGTGGAAGAACAAATCGCAGATAATATATTTTTTCACGAAAGGTAGTAAAAACAAACTTGTTACGTCATTAGAACTCAAGGTTGACAAGTTAGCAATAATACAAACAATCCCGAACACTAGTCTTCAAATTTGGTGTTGGTCCTTTCCAACTGAACTTATTATACCCAACATGTAACTCACAAAGTATATTAGGAAATTAATGCGTTCAATGCCAACGGGGTAATCCTAAGAAGAGTCGGGGCTCGAGCTAAGTGCGCACTGTTCGACAGATATATTCCCGTTCTCAATAGATACAGAACCCTTGAAACTAACAGTGAACTAAATACTGGTACCGTGAGAAGAACTCTGGATGCAGAGCTGCAATCTGAAAATCGACAAAAACCTATTTTTTAATGTTTTTTTATTTCGAAATTTGACTTCAATACCTAAGCGCACAACGACGCTAAAAAAACAAGATGGCCATTAGGTCGCTCACCTGTGGCACATTGGTCTATCGATCAACAAAACTTACAATCTCACCATATTTCATTAAGATTGGATCAAAACGACGACCTCTGGAGTGTACATAAGGTTTTTCTAAGATTTGACCTAGTGACCTAGCTTTTGACCCCACATGACCCAGTTTCAAACCTTGTCAAAATTTCATAGAGAACAACATTTTGACCAAGTTCCATGGAGATTTAATAAGAAATGTGTTCTCTGGAGTGAATACAGGGTTTTTCTAAGATTTGACCTAGTGACCTTGTTTTAACCCCTAATGACCCAATTTCAAACTCGGTCTAGATTTCATGAAGAAGAATATCTTGACCAAGTGTCATGAAAAAGGATGAAAACCATGACCACTAGTGTACACAAGGTTTTTCTAAGATTTGACCTTGTAACCTAGTTGTGGACCCCTCATGACACAGTTTCGAACTTGGCCTAGATTACACGGAGAACAACATTCTGATCCGGTTTCATGACTATTGGATAAAAACGGTGACCTCTTGACTGTACAACCGGTTTTTCTAAAATTTGACCTAGTTTTTGACCCCGCATGACCAAGTTTCGAACTTGGCCTGGATTTAATGGAAAACAACATACGGGTCAAGTTTCATGAATATTAGATCAAAATGGTAAAATCTAAAGTGAACAAATGATACTCAAAGATTTGACCTTGTGACCTAGTTGTAGACCCCACATGACCCAGTTTCGACCTTGGTCTCGATTTCATGAGAAACAACATTCTGGCCAAGTTTCGTGAAGATTGGATCAAATTGGTGACCTCTGGAGTGTACACAATAAAAAAAATTTAATTTGACATATTGACCTAGGGTTTGACCCCGCATGATCCAGTGTCGAGCTTGACCTAGATGTCATGTAGAACAACATTATGACAAATTTTAATGGGGATTGGATCAAAACTGTCGTCTCTAGAGTGAAAACACAATCAAATTGTTGACGGACGACGGACGAAAAGTGATCACAAAAACTCACCTTGTCACTGCAGCTGTGTTATAGCCCTAAGACATTTTTTATAAAGGTTTGAAAGATTGCTCCATGCGATGACTCTCGCCCAACCAGTCTGTATTCTTACCATTACCAACTCATCCTTCGATAAGAAATTAACGTAAATTGGTCTCCACATGTGAAGGAACATCGAAATTGTTGTCATAGAAGAGTATGCCGCGACCGTGAATGCAACATGAAGACAAATTATGTCCTATTTACTGACCATGGGTTCACCTAATACACAGCTATATTCAATGCATCGACCCCACTATGACTAACTATTTTGGATGAAATATCAATAACAATTATTGTATAGGATGCCTGACACATTACTTCTCGCTGTTCAAAAGAGATAATTCATTTATATCGGGTTAAATGGAAGATATCGGATATTTAGCACTGTTCAAATATAAGAATACGGTTTTATCAGCACCGATGAAAACGCATACATTTTCATTACAACTTAAATAATGTATTTCTACAAACTAGAGGCCCATTATAAATAGCGCAGTCTTTGTAATTAGCACTCGGTCGACATCAATAGCGGGTAAATTTCGACTCGGGTGTGTACCATTCTCCATAAATGTCTCCCGGCTTTAAGAGAAAGAATTTGCCAATGCAAATTGTCTAAAACGTTAAAAAATACATCTTTGCGCGAATAAAAGAAAATCGTTGTCGTCAATACGTAATTACGTTATTGTTTACGATGTTCCAATAGCGGAAACAACATCATGCTCTTTATGACGAATCGACCGCCAGAGGGCTTCCTTCGCAAGTCGTTTGTTTGGGGAAGTACATTTCTACCGATTCGACCGACTTTCCTTCCCAAAAATAATTACTATTCTTACATACATGTATATTTTTTCTTTCCGTTTCCGGTAAAAAGTAAACAAACTCTCTAAAATACGCCTCATGCGGGGTAAGGCGGTCAAACGCAAATTAACGTGGGGTGCAAAACAGTCCATCAAAACCAGGTCAGAAAGGGAACTTTTGGAAAAAAGGAAGAAGGGTCGGTGCAACGTAAATTTATGCATCTTGTATGATGAGGAGGCAACGACGCCTCGTGAAAAACGATGCAGTCTCACTCGTGGTTGTGCCAGTATAAAGAATGAACATATTGTCAACCATCCGGATTAAAGAAGCATCTTGGAACACTTCTTTTAAAGCGGAGTTCTCAAAGAAGTTGATCGGGTTTTGTTCTGACGGCGAATCATTAAATGCTCTCCCTCTCTCGCTCTGCATTTTATTCCAAAATAAAAATGGACCCTACCCGTAATACTCGATAAGTGTGTGTGACAATATGAATAGATCAGAAGAAATTTGGCTTCAGAATAAACCAGATTTACAGCCAATAATAAAAATGAAATGTTCAGGAATTAAACCAGGTCTGGCAGCGTTGTTAAAAGTAGCACGTCCACAGTCCCAACTTGGTAGGTGTCCACTGTCTTGTCCATTGCCTGGAAATACTTTTAAAGATCTGGTGAAGTCGACAAAGTAGTACCAGAAAGTAATGTCGCAACAACATGGACTATGCTTCCTCTACAGTCGGAGTCCAAAGTGTAATAATGGTCTTCAGGAAAGATTTCAAAATCTCGACATTAGGCAACCCCTCCCTAATTAAAGTGAGACTGAACTTAAGTAAATTTATAAACATTTGATATAAAGTTTAAATATGTGTGCACTGTATAGAAGTTCACGTAGCAGTTAATTAACCCGATACAAAAACAAGTTATTTTATCAAACATCACAGATAATCATTTTATCAAAATGCCAGGTCGTAGCAGCATGCTTTTGATAAAATACAATTTAAATGCTATTCATATGCGGATGATGCTATTCATTATAATCATATCATATTCGCAGCCGATATTCGTATCATTTTGTAACCATAGATGGCTTTAAATAAGAAAAAATCAGAAATAAAAAAAAAACATATTAATATTGCAATATTTATTTAAAGAGAAAATGCTCAAAAACAAGACGTTATTGACAACAAGGTGCAGACTCTCAGAGCTGTTGGTTAGGCACCACGCGTTGTTGTCGGTAATCTGAAAGTAGGTGCCATAGATTGCATTCAAAGAAGATTTCCTGAGTTGAGTGTTGCAGAATCTACTCTGATCACCAATTTTAATTCATGGTCAGACACTGATTCTGATTTGAAAAGTGTAAATGTGTGTTAATGTTAAATCAAAGTTCCTATTCTGTTTTATGTTGGTTCCAAATGTATTGGGCGGATGCAGCATATTAAGCAAGGGATAACACTAGATTTTCTAAGGAATTACAATAGTTTTTCAGTGGGATGAAATAATAATTAAGCGGAGTTGTAGCGCACATTCCTTCGCTGTCAGATCAACTGTTTCGAACATACCAAGAAAGAACCTGTACTTTATTCTAATCAAGTTATGTCTAGCAATACATAATGAATTGTTCTGACCAAGTTCTAAATAAATGGAACAATATAGATTTATGACTGGTAGCAACCAATGTGCTGAAACAGATCTGGAATAAGTCAATTGTTGTGTTCAAGTAGAGCTATATAAGTGATTCCATAAATAAATCCTGAATTTAATAGAGTTAGGGTGAATAAAGTTTGGCACCTTCCGAAAGATGGTTCCAAGAAATTACAAGTGAAATGTTGATGCTGGGCATCAAAGATGCCGCTAGTTCTTTTTAAGTAAATCTTTTTATTTAGTAAAAGGTATTGGTAGAAACTTGTAAACAAACTAAAATTCCGGCGTGATGTGTGATGCACAAGGGAAGTTATTCTCATGTGTTAAGTGTACGCTGCAAAAACTTAAGATTGCTGAAAATGGGTATTTTTCACTAATTCAAGGGCAATAACTCTGGTTGTACTAAATTGAAAGGGGAGTGAAACCCCAGGTGCACTAGAGTACATGCTGTCAAACATTTCTATAAAGGTTTCATGATCCTAGGTCAAATACTTTTTGAGTAGCATGTGAAACAAGTCAAAAATGGCTATTTTACACCATTTCAATGGCTAATAACTCTGGATGTACTAAACTGAAAGGGGAGTGAAACCCCATGTGTAGAGAAAACATCCTGACCATTTCTGTGAAGGTTTCATGACTCTATGTCGTGTACTTTGAGTACCGTGCGACATAAGGAAAGCGGCCAATTTTTTCTGTTTCAAGGGCCATAACTCCGTCAAAATTGGTTGAATCATAAAACCCTGATAATATGCACCAGGTCACATGATGACAATCATTCTCTGAAAGTTTGGTTTAAATCTATGAAGAAATGTAGGAGGAGTTGTGCACAGAAGAAATTGTTAAGGCCCGCCGACATTCAGCAATCTAATAACCAGAGTTTTCCTTTGGAAAACCTGGTTAAAAACTTGAAGGCAGTGAAACACCAGGAAAGAATAGAAAACATGAAAACATTCTATTTTCTATTGAAATATTTATTCAAATGAACATAACATGTTTTAGAAATATGAGCACCATTATAATATTGATTAATGCTTCACAGATGGCATTTAGCATGTTTTATAAAATAACAAATTGTATTCCAATAACGTGGTATAGCCTGACAACGTGAAACTGACACTAAAGGACATTGTTATTTCGTGGTTTGTGAGCTTGATAAGTAAATTTATTGCGAATTAATACGTTCAACATAGTTTAAAATATGCATAGAACTAGTTCCATTTGGCAGGAGTATAGGAGCGCATATGAATATATTGTAAATAAGAAGTGTCAGTTCAATGTTGGCAAGCTATATTTACCCGTTTAAATTTTGGCAAAACAAACTATTCTGACATACATAAATAAAGAAACATAGAGATTAAAAAAACACTTGCATTTATCAAATTTAGATTAAGACAAAACCTAAGAACTGGAAAAAATCGAAAATCATAACTAAAAAATATCTGACAGACATGAAAGTATTTAACATGTTCCATAAAACAAGTAGCGTACTGTGGTAGTTTGCATGTGTAAATTCGAAAGGAAAATCGCCGCTCCGCGCAAATAGTTTTTTTTTACTTTTTAATAGCCCCTGCTAAGACCCGCAAATTGCAACATATGTAGCCGTTATATAAACACCCGTTCCGAACTGATTTGGACTTTAGTACCTACCGAACAACATTGCCCTGGTAGTCATTCAATTTTAAGGTATGAGATAAACTGTTTTTATAAAAGTCGAATAAAAAAAATTATAAGCTGGAAATAAATGAGTGTATAATCATTTTACATACATCTTGTGATAATAATATTAAAAATATTTTTATATAAAATTTTGCTATAATATTTATCATCCTATTTTACCCCTGACGGGCGAGTCCAACAGCGTTATAACCAATCAAATCTTGTATCCTCCTGGGACATCTGGTTGCACCCTTTCATACTCGATGCCGCCTCCTGGCGGCATCGAATAAGAACTTGAACATTATATGTAGAAGGGTGGTGTATGTTAAAATGATTATAACATTGATAAGAAAATTGAAGCTGTTAATAAACAAGCCATCAAGCAATCACAACCTATATTGAAGACAACTAGTCGTCTACTTTTAGACATCGTAAATATGAAGGAGGTCGCTGTATGATTTATACTTCTGTGTTTGGTACGTGCTAAATGACCATTTCCACTTGTTTATTTAGTGCATATATTCAGTCGATATGTTCCTAATGGACGACACATTGGTAAAAGTGTTCCTTAAACATACTCCGTATGTGTTGCAATAATTTATTAGACGATGAGACCGTATACATTTGCACAGATTCAATACAACCAATTGTTTTGTTACTACATTTTTGCAATGTTTCAAAGTACCATAAATGCGTGTGTTATTAAGACAAATGTATCCAACATTATGATAATCACAATTTAATATCTCATTTTCCTTTTCACATATTAAAGCCATAAAATATATATAGGTTTCACTCTTTAGCAATAACAAGAGATGTTTGTCAAACGGTAATCTCTTTTCGTATTATGTTACATAAAACGGATGGGTATACTTATTTCATTATTCCAATAAACGAGACATGACAGTACGCAAGTTATTTTTACACGTGACATTCGAACAGTTGGGTAATTTAATATACAATTCAATTCTGCATTCCGGTAGACACAGAATTAAATATACAATTCAATTCTGCATTCCGGTAGACAGATACATTTAAATCTGTCAGAATCTGATGGCTTTGATTCTAATAAATCAGAACGACAGCGACAGGACTCAGTATGGTTTTCATACGTAAACCTATCTATTGCGACATGAAATTGAACCTTTTCGTCTGCACGTTTACCTTTGGTAGACAATTGGCTTGTATGTATCTAAAGTTTATTTTGAAAAGTTGTTTGTGTACGGAAAGTTCTCTGAAAAATATCCAGAATGACATTTGGTTTAATATTAGCCATATACCATTGTGTAATTTTCTCACGTATTTATTTCCAACTTTCCTCTCTTCACCTATCACGGTGTTTGTGTAGAATATTTATAAATAGTTAAACGGTTCTTTTTATGCCCTTTTATTTTAAGCTTTCTATGCATCAGCTTAGAAGTATTATATAAACATGTAGTTTTTAGCTCACCTGAGCACAAAGTACTCAAGGTGAGTTATGGTGATCACTCACCGTCCGTCGTCCGTCCACACTTTCAAACGACATCTCCCCTCAAACCATATGGCCTTTTTTGTTGCAATTTCGCCAGATTGTACGTGGCATTGGGGAATTTATTAATTGGTCAAATTATGGTCCTAGTCTGAAAATTGGCCCCGCCCTGGGGGTCAGCATTTTTCATAGACTTATATAGGGAAAACATAACTATCTTCTTGTCTAAAACTACAATGCCTAGAGCTTCTGTATTTGGTATGTAGCATCTTTTTGTGGTTTCCTACCAAGAATGCTCAAATAATTCCCCTTGGGTCAAAATTTACCCTGCCTTGGGGGTCACAAGTTTTACATATATACTTATAAAGAGTAAACACATAAAAAGAATTTGTTCTAAAGCTACAATGCCTAGAGCTTTGATATTGGGTATGTTACATTATCTAGTGATCCCCTTCCCAGATTGCTCAAATTATGTCCCTGCATAGAGTCAAAATTGGCCCCGCCCCGGGGGTAACCGTTTTACGTAGACTTATATTATAGGGAAGACATATAAAAATCTTCTTGCCTAAAACTACAATGCCTTAGTAGAGCTTTGATATTTGGTATGTAGCATCATCTAGTGGTCCTCTACCAAGATTGCTCAAATTATGCCACTTGGGTCAAAATAGGCTCTTCCCTGTGGGTCAACAGTTTAACATTATTATCATAGACTTGTATAGGAAAAACATACAGAAATCTTCATGTCTAAAAGTACAATACCTAGAGTTTTGATAATTGGTATGTAGCATCTTCTACTGGTTTTCTACCAAGATTGTTCAAATTATTCCCTTGCGTGAAAACTGTGCAGGGCTTTCTATGTAATCAGGTGAGCGATATAGGTCCATCATGACCCTCTCGTCTGCTTTAGTGTCTTCGAGAATAACTTTGCTCATACATTCTGAGAGATGATAAGTCGAAAAAAATCAGTTTATGGCATAACCTACGGTCCAGTAGTGCCGGTGTTAACTAGAACTTCTCACTGTATATTACTTATTGGCAAGTACAAAGGACCATAATGCTGTAAAAATAAGTTGGTCTTGGATGCTTTCCAACTGAACTGAAAACCACTTATTATACCCGACGTGTGAAGCATGAGTGAGTTCATGAGTGAGTTCATGAGCGAGTTCCAGGCCAATTGTGTGGGTACGAGACTCCCGACTCGCACGAAAAGTGAACACCCTGCGAGATATAGTTATATTCCATTATTCAATAAAGCAATATAATACTCGCTACATAACCATTGGAACAAGCAGTGAACTCAATCCATAGGGCCGAGAATTTTTGATTTGCACAATAACTGACAATGTCGCGAAGGAGAATACCATCATATCTTGGAAACCGCGTTCTCGATACCGTACACATGGTGGGAAATAGTGCATGTATTTTTAATGTGCTTTTTTATTGAAGCTGTGACAGCTATCTTGATGACAATATAGCGCACAATCATGTCACAAATATGTGGGATGAACCTTGATACTGTACATGCTGGCCTGGTGGGTACTTACGCTAAATGCTAGTATATGTAAGTTGTTCCAATATAGCACATAATCATGTCACAAATATGTCGTAATGAACGTTGGTATAAAAGACCATTGTCAGTCGTCATACTTCAACTTACATCTAAATATCCAATATAGCTTCAAATACTAGAGTACACCAATTGTAGGATGTTGTTCAACCATGTACGCATGTGCGATTGATATAGGATAGACCTATGTTAGCTGACAGGGCAAAGTTGTGGGTGGTGTTTGCTAAATTCGTTCATAGCCAATTAGATAACGCCTGGGAATTTCTGTAGCACCTGTGGTCCAATCATGCTAGACAGCTACCAACACTTAGATATATGTTTGTATTGGGTTTAAGGCTTTTTTAACGCGAACTTAGTAATATATGTCAGGCAATGTGTCTATAAGTAACCAGTATTCCTGGAATAAACTACTGATCAACTACAATTTCATGCACTTCTGCACGGAGCTGACAACTAATCTACATACGAAAGGCGAATCATTGAACTATGTCATATGATACGTGAACGTAACCTACTCATTCAGCGAAACATCGGTGTTACAGCGCTAATGAATCTGTTTATTAGGCTTGAAAGTACATATAACTCACCAAATCTGTCTGTATTCTAACCGTCTACAAGCATGAACATATTCTTCACATATTCTTCACATGTAAAGGACAATCGACAAATTAAGATATTACCGGTAATATCTAGTTCATCCTTAATGGTCCCAGACTATATTTAGCTTATTGCCAACAGTGATAATGTCCGTCTAGTAATTGCGTATATCATCTAGAACGGACAATTTAATACCTCCTGACATTCACTTAACGTTGCTAAGTAGAGCCACTATTTATTACGACCAGTTCTACGTAAGGAGGTCGCTGATTGATTTGTACTTGTACGTACCAAGAAACCAGTTCCACTTACATTTAGTGTGTTTATTATGTCGATTTGTTTGGACAGAGGGTGAACTTGTCATCTCCCTTTTTCATTCACGGCGCGCTACTTCCAGTTAAAGTATAATAGTTTTCGCGACCAAACAATGAGCGGTTTACGTGTACATGTAGGCTGTGTTAGTTAATATTGGGACGTCGTGTCTCACTCGAATGGATCTCGGGTCATCCGTCATCCGTTACTTAATATGTCTACTTGTTTTGCCACAAATGCAACCACATCACATCTCGTACATATTATAACGTACGTGTACACCATGTGTGGGTACCACCACAGTTGATGTTGCTTTAGTCAAGTAAGACCCACATTTATTAGTAGCCGGTCAAGAGGCACCAAGGTCAAACCATGTGATAAAATCCAGCGGAGAGGTACTTATTATCATACAGACAATTTTAAATTGTGAGCAAATAATTATATGCCAACAGATGGCGTTGCGATATGGTCGAGACTGAAAAAGAATTATGCGTGCACCTATATTATGGTTTGGGATCGATATATTTTAAAATACGAATAGAAACCTGCATTTTACAAACGATTCATAGGACGAATTCGGTATTTGCCTGGGCACGGAAGATGAACTGCTGAATTTTCTGAATATGCTAACATCATACACTAAATTATCAAAGTAAAACTAAGACATAGCGGTGATATGATCAAATGTTTGGACTCAATGGTAATATAAAAGTGCGGACACGTGTGCACCGACATATATGCGAAGTCTACATATAAACCGCTGTACTTACGACGGAACTCCAGCTACATACCTAGCACAAAGAGCCCTGTCTTACGTAGAAAGTTATACTCTCGCAATTGCTGTCCTTTTATCAATATACACTTCACTTGTTAAATGTTATAAGAACACCAACTTCTAATGCGTATATCTTTTTTATTACACACGGTAGCATGTTCGCTTTTGCATGTATTCGTGTGAGTAGCACATGAACCTTAACCGAAAATTCGATAATTGTAATTTGCCCGCTGTAAATATAAGTTTATGCATGACTTACGCTGTTTCTCAGCGCTAAGTTTGTTAAATTTTGGACATATTTACATTACTCGTTTTCTTTGAATATAGCTTAACAAGTACTAGCTTACCGTTCTATTCCATACAAACAGTGATGCTTTTGGAACGAGGGACATCTTCTGTATCATGCACTAACCCCAAAACCTAAAATGACTAAACTCGTTCAGGAGAAAGTGCATGATATAGAAGATGGCTGTAAACAATGTTTGCCGATACTTCGTGATTTGCATTCACATAGAAATATAATTATACCAAGTCGGCCTAATTTCTTTTCGAATTACCATGTACACGATGCGTGAACTATTTCCAAGTCCTAGATTCAGGACAGCTTATTTACGCTGTAGTTTTCTCCATTATGTGTGATAATGAAATAAAGTACAGAATGAAAGTTTACCAAAGGCAACGATCTGGATATTTCTAAACTAGCGGATAATCAACTCATTTTGCATGACGTCAGTTCCATTTCTAATTTCTGTAAATGGTATTGAATTATTAGCAATGTGATTCTCTGAAAACCCAGTTTAATGTTGCAGTCAGCTATATAGGGGAAAAAAGTGAAAATACATCCATTTACTTAATAATGTATGATGGAACACACAAGAGGAATTGCAAACAAAACAGAAGCACCCTACTAGTACCCCGTGTTATGATGACTTGAAAACAACAACGTTTGTCCAAATATACAACATGGACGTGCACATTCTACCTGTTTTTCCACAATATAAAACACTTGAAAAGGAAGAGATAGTTCGGAAAAGGAAGAGATAGTTCGATCACTCGAAGATAATGAAGGTTTCGTGTTAACAAGTATAATGTAGTTCAAGATAATATAACGATTTTACAAAATTCAAAAGATGCTGGTATCTGTAAACAAGTTTTTTTCAGCTATAAGAGGAGAGAAAGTGGAAGAAAACAGGTGTAAGGCGACCCTAGCTGCTAACTTTGGTGTAACAACACAAACAGGTGACAGTCGGAAAAAGTGATCGTACTTCGATACAGAAGTCTTAGAAATCATGCTGGCCGTTCGAAAAACAAATCGCCAAACTGCAATATCAGAGAAAGAAAATCGCGTACAACATCTGGATATCCGAAGGCATTTCCAAAGCAACCGGTAACAAGAAAGATATTAAACGAGAACGACTAGGACCAAAACAATATTTAGTCATGCGGTATATGTGCTGGAAGGTTTTGAATGTTAACGGTCCGTTCGTCTTCAGGATCTCAACACATGCTGTTGCCCTGTTGCCGGTACCATGTTAAATTGCAAACGGTCTTAAAAAAATGCATGGCTGAGCGGAAGAACATTTTGGACTCAAAGTGCCTCGGCGAAACAGAATGATCATACCACATACATCAAAACATATATGAGGCAATCAACCAAACCCCGTGTCAGACAGACGCATTTTCAGGATGACTATCCGAATGGAGAAATTGATATTACGGAACACGCAAGGAGTGTAGAATAAGGGCATTTGAATATAATTTCCTATATTGATAAAAGGAGAGCAATTGAGAATGGGGAAACAACTACCAAAATGGCTCATTATTTTCGTATGTTGAACACATGCTTTTTACGTAAGTCGGGTCTCTATTTATCTCACCTGTCAAAAGCGAGCTTTTGTGATCACCGTGTCCGTCATCCGTCATTTTTCAAATGATTCTTCTCCTAAACCACTTTGCCAAATTTGCTTAAACTTTGCAGGAATGTTCCTTGGGTGGAGCTCTACCGAAGTTGTTCAAATGGTTTCGGTATGTTGATTAATTAGATCATTTTGCTGTCAGCGAGACCAGTCTTTCTGTTATAAATAGTGGTCACTTTCCCCAGAGTTCAAATAATTATACCCCCGCACACAAAGTTTGAATACCCCGCAAACAAAGTTTGAAGGGGATATACTGGAGTCACGATGTTGGTCTGTCGGTATGTTAGCATCGTGTCCGCTCTGTAACTATGTCATTTCATACTGGTTTTTAAATTGCTTCGTACAAATGTTCACCACATCTACACGGTGTGTCATGCGCCAGACCCGGGTCCCTATCTCAAAGGTCACACTTAGAGGTCAAAGGTTATATAGTCATGCAAATCGTGTCCGCTCTGTAAGTTAGTCATTTCTTACTGGATTTTACAATTGCTTGCTACAAATGTTCACCACATCAAGACGGTGTGTCATGCGCAAGACCCAGGGCGCCGTTTCACTAAGATAGTTACGTTTAGCGTAAGTTCTTGCGTAGAATTTGAACGTACGCAAATCTTAAGAAAAGCGTACGTGCGTTTCACAAAAGTAGCGTACGCAAATTTTCGGCTTACGCTCGAACTCGTCCGTAACTCTTCAATTGGAGACTGATAAACGGATAACGCGCGCATCTGTCAAAATAGCAAGCAACGTCGTCTGCACCGCTTTTTAGTCATTTTGACACAGGTAAATGTTTGTATTCCAGTTTTACCGTGTTTTTTTCATTGTGCAGAATCAAAGGCCAGCATGTAAACATTAAGATATGCATAGCTTTTGTTTGATAAGTGATAAAAAGGTCATATTTCATTTGATTTCTGCATAATAGAAGTAGGTCTATCCCCCCACTTGTGTTTGCATGGTCGTTGATCCATGTATCATTTGTATGTGGTGAATCTACCACCTAGTAAGCCTATATACATAGCCTTGCACAACCAGACATGTCTCTATTAAATGGCTGTTTACTCTAAGTGATTTACAGAAACTTCTAAATTTAATGCCGAATGGCGATTGAAATTCCATTCGCCAAAGAAGTTCAATTTCCAAAAAGAGCTGTTTCAAAGACCTAAATTACACAGATTGGACACTCCACTGAAAATTTAGAGAAAACGCAAAATAACATGCAGCAGATTCAGTTATTGTGCTTAAAACTTTTTTCAGTCATCCAATTGTAATGGGCAATGTATCATGTTAAAGAGCTAAGTTTCTTTTTCTACATGAAGTAACTCACTTTTGTCTACCTTTCATAAAATACAGAAAATTAGGATTTGAATGAAGCAAATCAGGTATTTTCTGATAAACTTGAATTTTACATTAATTTGATGAAAATGAGAGTAGGTCTGGCTCTTCGGGGCCTTTTGTTTTATTCCTTGACCTATTTCAATTAATGAGGTATCATTTGAAAGCTGAATAATAAAGCTATTGCATACAGTTATTATTTTTTTTCGTAAGTATATTAGAACTGGAGATATAAGGTATTAAAAATGGACGAGATTTTGCGAGATTTCAGAGACCTGCCACGAGATATCGTGAGAGTTGGTAGATGTTTCCAATCTGTGTAATTTAGGTCTTTGGCTGTTTGGACGTCTTTGCATTCGCCCACTGCAGGCACAATATCATGTCAATACAACATTGCGACTGCGATACAAAACACTACCGGGACAAATGAACAGCTGATGGGTGACAATTTGTTGTGACTGTAAATGGTTGAGAAAATGTGCCTGACCGGGACTCAAACCCAGTACCTTCACATACACTTGGTTGCATTAGAATGGGTGTTACGGTGGTCGAGTGGTGAGACGCCTGACTCCTGATCGAGAGGTCCCAGGTTCGATTCTCGGCCGAGACACTTGTCATTTCAGCTATTTAGTGTTTCCCACCCAAATAGAGATGATCCTGGTTGGTAACCCAGGGGTAGTCTCGCGTGTATCGGTGCTTTACACCGGGCACGTTAAAGAACCAAGGAATCTATTCGGAACGAGCTAGGGAATCGCACCCGGATTCCTTGTAGCTCACCTCTGTCTCTAACATTTGCGATAATGCCCCAGAGTGGGCCCTGTCTCTATAAACATTTGCGATAATGCCCCAGAGTGGGCCCTGCAAATTACATGGAAGAAAAAGAAGAAGAATGTAATTGTAACTCATAAATTGCGATGTGGTGTCATGCTAGCATTATAATGATGCGGTACAACACAATTATAACACATGAATGTCACATCTTCTTCTTGTTCAGGAATGTCACGTTGCTCAAATGCTGGCCTTGATGACAACATTGCGTCAATACAATACTCATACACAGCCCGAATTATTTATTTAAATTAAAATTTATGAATCTGGGCCTGTTATGTCGAGCATAATTAACTCTGGACAATCTTTTTATTACAGCTCGTTGTGCAGAAAGACCAATTAAACTGTGTATGATAAAATATTGGAAAAGAAGAAGAGAAAATATCAGTACTGTCTGTTACTTGTAGTATTATGTCTGGGATGGCTGTGTAACCATGGGAAAAATGATCAACTTGCATCTTTACACTCATTACAAGATAATGGATAAAATGGTAAAAAATAAATAAATATATATTCCTAGTACATTTTGTACTTGGTCTTTTTCTGTATCTAACATGTAGTTTTAAATAATATTATATACTCCATAAAATTTCCAAAGTTTAGAAATCTAGTTAATTTATAATACATGTAACAGTTTTCCATTTCTGACTGCCTGTAAAGCATTGAATAATTATCAAGTTGATACAATTACATGTACAATTATTTAAATTATAAAGTTTAGAAATCTAGTTAAATTGTAATGCATGTAATAGTTTTCCATTTCTAACTGTCAGTTAAGCAATGAATCATTATCAACTTAATCCAATTACATGTGCAATTATTTGAATAGTAACATATATATATATTTAAAAAATAATGCATTCTTCTACATGTATTTATTGTTGGCTAGATGAAAAGTTAAGCAATTTTACTTTTGTTGATGTATAGAAATTGTGAATTATTGTATATTTCAGGTAGTGTATGACTGGCTGGTGCACTGGAAACATTCAACATTGATTCTTCACAGAACATATAACGCCCTGACCAAATAGGATTAACATTTGGAGAACACTGGTGCTAGATTATTTTTGTGAAATGGAAGAAAGTGAGGGATTCAAGAGGATATTCTCAATAAATTCTGCTGAGTAATTTATTAAACACTATTCATGTATCCACATATACATATATATATATACCTACAGTCAGTGAACATTTGTCAAGAAGACCACCTGCCAAGAAAGACCAATGTTATAAAATAAGTCTCAATTAAGACCAAACAGTTTGTCTCCTACGAAAGACCACCTTTGTTATCCATATGGATGACCTTACTGATGTGTTTCGAAAACTATCTACTGGTATATGGATTTGAAGTGGATTTGTTGTTTGTTTCTGCAAGTGATTTAAACTTTAAGTTGATAATGTATAAATAGACTATCATTTGTGCATTGTGAATGCATTTGAGTGAGAAAAAAAACACTGAGAATAAGATTTCAGATTTTGATGTAGGCTTTTTCACTGTAAACACGTATGTATAGATACATGCTTTTTGCTAAGTATTATATTGATACTCTTCTTTAACATACATATTTTTTTTCATTTGAGGCCCCTTTCGGCATTTATTGTACATTTATCACAAAATATATAACATGCATGTATCTCGATATACTATCAGTTAAGTGTAAACATTATATGTCATAGGATTTTTTTCCATTTTTGTTTAAAAAAGATAAGTTTACCTTTTTTAAAAGCTATTTGTTTTTCTAGTATAATTCTATTTTCTAAAAACTTTTTTAATCCATCGATTCTCTGTATTATTTTAACTTTTTTCATTTTGAAGAGATAAAATTTGCATAAAATGATAATATAGTTCATAAAGCAGTGTGTTATAGATTGTTCTTTAACATACATATTAATTACACAATGTAATGGTTGTGATAAGCATATTTATTTTCAATATTACTATATATATATATGTTTACGTTAACTTTCAAATTGTGTTCTATCATTCAATGAACTCTTTATCTTGGCAGATCTCATAATAAATATTTTGTTCAAACCCCAATATAAAGACCAACTCATTAATGAGACCAAACCATTATTATTCTTATTTCTTTAAACAATTGCACAAATATTTTTGTTCTTGAAGAAGTAGAGTGAGAATATATCATTCAAGGATTATACTCTCTTAATAAAATTAAATAAATAATAAATAAATGGCAATTAAATTACTATTAAACAAAAGGATATCAAAGATAAGAACTGTGTTTCTTTTATGCTTATTTCATAATTTGATTAAATTAATCAGACATCACTAGAATGCAGATTCAAGCAACTGATTGGCTCATGAACCGACTGGTTAAGTATGTCTGCTCAATCAACCAACTGGTTAGTATGTCTGCTCAATCAACCGACTGGTTAAGTATGTCTCCTCAATCAACCGACAGTCGGTTAAGTATGTCTGCTCAATCAACCGACTGGTTAAGTATGTCTCCTCGATCAACCGACAAGTCAGTTAAGTATGTCTGCTCAATCAACCTACTGGTTAAGTGTGTCTGTTCAATCAACCGACTGGTTTAGTGTCTGCTCAATCAACCGACTGGTTTAGTGTCTGCTCAATCAACCGACTGGTTTAGTGTGTCTGCTCAATCAACCGACTGGTTTAGTGTGTCTGCTCAATCAACCGACTGGTTAAGTGTGTCTGCTCAATCAATCGACTGGTTTAGTGTGTAATATATTCCTTGTATAGGCTTTTGGCCTGTTTGGCACCATAAACTTTGAAACTTGAAGACAATATTTTGATCTGCTGACTCGGGCAATGTCTGATATTGTATGCCGACTCGGGCAATGTCATATAGTATGCTGACTCAAGCCGCCGAATGGCTTAGTATGTTGATGTTATGACCTGGCTTGTTCAATATGCCATTTCACATGTCACAAAATATCTAAGTAATTACCAACTGGCAACATATTAAGCAATGAAAGAGTTGAAATCCCTCTATATGTGCAAACTACATGCTGACTCGAGCAATTGCATGACTAACAAGCATAAAACAACAGTATGAAACACAGTTTAACTAAAACAAATACAGATCATACTTGAGAATTATTTATTCATCACCAAATGTTTTATATACAATGTAAATTAATGTTATAATAATTACTAAAATGTTTGTGTTTGTGACAAGCTGCTAGCAACAACAGAGACAAGTTAAACATTTATGTAGATCTGCAACATTTGACTAACTGGTGATAGTATGGCATTTACAGCAATTAGGAGGTGGGCTTGAGAAATAATTTCATATATAGTGGGATTATTCTTGAATCCTCCCAGTGGTATGACTAAAATCATAGCCTGGTTTCATCAGATAACCACGATATTCTGCTAGTGAGTACACCACACAGACCAGAGCAAGAATAACAAGTTGTTTCATAATTCTAGCAAATCAACACACTATTAAAGAGGCATTCCCTATAACTAGCTTATTTTTCATTACTATCACATTAAATGAGCTAAATGTACAAAGCACTATCAATAATTTGTCAGAAGAAATGTGCGCACATATGTCTCTTTAATGTCAAAAATATATTTAAATCATCAATAATAATTTATCTCTTCCAGAGATTTATTATTATGTGGTCAAAGGGAAACAACTTGTGACTATTTTAGCTTGTTATAAAAATATGTTTTCTTTTCTCCGTATTTAGTGGGAGCTTTTTGTTGAAAATTTGAGGAGTTTATAACCAATAATGATTCTCATTTTATGTATAATATTCCTCAATCCTGAATCGAGATTTAAATGATCAAAGTTATTTTGAATGCCTCTTTAAGAACATGTATATTAGTTCAAATAATTTTCATTAATTATCAAAAAATCAATATGACAATGCTGTAATCACATGGAAACACGGTTACAATATAATTATGTTCATTATGTTGGGTGTCTCTGAGGTTACACTCCATTAAAACACATCAGGTATAGTATATCTCACATGTATATACATACTATGCGCACATGCCTTGAAAAGTCCTTGAATTAAGTTCTGTCTTGAAAAATGTCAACTGGTACTTGAATTTAGATGAAAATCCTTGAATCTAGGCAAACAGCCTTGAATATACACTGAATTGTAGGACTGTAACGGTATGCTCATGTCACAATATGATACACACTGTCATTTTTTCTAATGGTTCGGTATATTTCGGTATGAAACAATATTTACTATAACAGCCACTTGACAAGTGACAATTAATTTATTGATTCTATAACAGCAATTACTATGTGGCTATCAACTATTTTAAATGAATTTCGACAATATGAGGCATATCTTAATACAATTAAAACGAGTGATGCATGGTAATTATACA
This sequence comes from Spisula subtruncata, assembly GCA_963678985.1. Classification (NCBI taxonomy): domain Eukaryota; kingdom Metazoa; phylum Mollusca; class Bivalvia; order Venerida; family Mactridae; genus Spisula; species Spisula subtruncata. The sequence continues at coordinate 41,376,152 of OY787662.1, read as the reverse complement.
TAATCAGAGGGCTTTCAGACATTTTCGTTCTCTGAATATCATTTTGCTAATAAAAAAGCTTATACCGAACCGTACCGAAATTTGCAACTCTTGTACAGTGAACCGTGTGGGACTGAAGTCCGCGGTCTTTCGTGAACAGCGGTATACCGTTACAGTCCTACTCAATTGTGTAGATGACGTTATTAAAATGACAAAATATTAGCATAAAAATTATATAAAAACACTATTTGTCTTGCAAATTAAAAGTTTGTAAATGTTTTATGCAAGTGTGAGATATGAATTGCTATGCCGTTGTCATGTTAACCATAATTTTCATGTTTATCCAGCACAAGGGAGTTGAAATAGTACAATTTTACCTTGGTTAATGTTTTAAAAAAAGGCCTTGAAAATTCAAATTCTACCTTGAAAAGTCCTTGAATTGAGGTGTGAGAATTATGTATGAATCAGACACACAAAACTCTTTAAGATGTGTATAACTAATGAGTTGGTGTTGAAGGTATGGCTACAATGTGAGGTTGGAAGTCATTTTTAAGCCATGTATAGCTTCGCTATTTTGACCTGAGCCCAACCTTTATGCAAGAATATATTACACGGTTCTTGCTTTGAATATATCAATTTCCGCAAGCACATCTTGCGACATCGGTTTTTCAAATTTGTGTTTGTATTGTTCGAGCGTCTTCGTGATACTAACCGATTATGAAAACATACAATCGGTATTGTAAACGTAGGCAATATATCTACTGTTAAATTATGCTAATCAATAGGTCAAGGCTCGTGTCAAATTGGCCAAGCTATACAAGTTGTGAGCACTGATCAGAACAACATATGAACAATGCCTAATGCATGTAATACATGAATCAAGAATAAATATTTTAGCCCAGTGAATAAGATGTTTCACTCGGAGCACACAAATCCGCTTTTGAATTGAACATGAATTTGTCATGATGATATCAATGTCTGGTTTAAGTCCAATCATGACTGAGGAATAGCATCAAGGAGAATCATGTAAATCACCATGAACGCAACAAACTTATCAAATAATCAGGTCCAAGTTTTTATGCTCCCCGAAGGGTGAGCAGCTTGGTTCGTCTTTCCGTCTGTTTGAGCATTTTTTTGTTGACATTTAACACCCACGGGAAGCATCACCAGTCTGTGACAGCTCTTGTATCATCTTACTACCATCACTTCCTTAATGTTCAGATAATTGGATATCATCTTGTTGTAACCTGAAATAAAAAAATATATATGATATATTACACATTCAAACAATACAATATTCATGCAATGATTTTAATTTTTTTATAATATAAGACATTAAATTTAGACAACATTGACACTTGAGCATACAAAATACAACATACAGGTAGTTAATTAAAAAAATGATTACTGGTATTGAAATACATTATACCACATGACTTTCCTTGTATCCAGGTTAGTAAAGCCTGTAGGTATCAAGTTATACCTACCACTTGTAGTATACATGTAAATAATTTAGTTTTTCCAATAAATCACTGCATATTTTGCGTTTTAGTGTCATATTGATATAAAGAATCTATCACTCGTTGTCAATTGATATATTTATATTAAACTCATTCAGGAAATATTATTAAGCTCGCCAGTGACTAGCTTAAAACTTGTTTAATATAAATTTAAATCAATTGACAACTCGTGATAGATCATCTTTATACATCATTTATGTGCAATTTTATTACAACTATTAGTTACTGTAAACCAATTCACTTCACAAATACCAAATTTCGGCATATTTGCAAAAGATTTTCATGTTTTTATGACTCCTGCGTTGTCCATATTATTGTTTTGAACACTTTCACAGCTACTTTATTTTGCCAATTTCTACCACTCGCATACTCCGCAACATTAAATCACACAAATAATTTCTTGGTGTACAGTAACTAGTTTTACTTTATCATTTTGTACAGATGATGAAAATGTAATAGTGTTTAGTGACAATTTACCTGTTCCTTTTTTCTCCACCCCCATTGATGATAGTCATAATTTCGTCACTCATTACATGTACGAACACTGCTTTTTCATCACAATCAGGTAAATGATGTTTCCTGGATTTTTTCCTGAAAAAGTATGAAAAATGGTCATTATAGCAGGGAATAACCACAGTTCATGAATGGCAATTTATTATTTAGGTTTTATTATACAAGTAAGCTAGCCAGGTGTCAGTCAAAAGTCTCTCTCCAAAATCACTAAACTTCTCTGAAAGGACCCTTTTCTGTAAAATCATTAATTTCCGTGGGGGATTATTTCGTGGATTTCGTGGTTCACCTTCAACCACGAAATCAAATCCCATTGAACAATATATTTGACCCTTTGAATTTATTACCTGAAATGCAAAATCCCAACGAAACAGTCTTTTTGACAAAACCATCAAAATTAAATGATTTTACAGTATTTCTTTGAGCTCTCCATCATGCGTCCGCTATAGTAGATTTAGACTATATAGATAATAATAAGATATATGTAAGTGAATAATGTAGCAAAATTGCATCCAATGTAGGACTCGCAATCCATGTTATTATGCACAAGTCATTAACAAATTCTGCCCCCAAACCTGGAAAGGGTCTTAATTTTTTTCTTGACCTTTTTCAAACCACAGGTACTATAATTGTCCAATCCTTGGCAAAAAGGTTAAAATTTCCAGGATTGTGGGGCAGGTTTCAATTGACTGGTGCACTTCTAATCCATGTATCATGGCAAATGACCTTGATAGCGCCTGTACAGTGATGTGTTGGATTCCTTGATAAGTTGCTAGCTAGATACTAAAACAGTAACTGGCACAGTGGTTGAGTGGATAACGGCCATAACACACTTGACTTCTGATAGAGAGGTCTTTGGTTCGATCCTCGGCTGTGGCACTTGGTCATTTCATAATCGCTATTTAAGTGTTTCCCACCCAACTAGAGATGAACTGGTTGGAAACCCAGAGGTAGTAGTCTTGCGTGTATCAGTGCTTTACACCGGCATGATAAAGAACCAAGGCACCTTATAAGGCTTATTGAAACAAGCTAGGGCATCGCACCCGGATTCCTTGTATCTCACTTCTGTTACTTCATTGATTTTATGTCTGCCTATGTCAGACACTGCCAATAATACTAAAAGAGATGCGTTTAGCAGAATAAATAGATAGATAGAACTGTTGTAAATAGATCCATCATTAGATCTACTAGTGGGCCTACTCATTCAGAATTTCAATGCCCCTCAGGCTCAGTATACAGGGCCATTAACACTGCAAATAAACATTAGATCTACTGTATAGACATAGCGTGGACTGTAACTACACACAAAACACTAAAGTTGCTGCTTATTCTACAACAGCGAACAATATTGTAACAAATTTAAAATCATGGCGGTCAACAAGTTGCGTTGGAAACAAACAAAAAACATCACTTCCGGGTTTACAAGTCGAGCAAAGAACACAGATTTTTCATTAATCATGCAAGTAAGCGTTGGTTGAATGGAATATTACTTACTAAACAAGGTTTGTTGATTATGGTACAAGCAGTCCACTCGCCAACGTGCATGTAACATGACGAAATAAACAGTTTTTGTCCAGGAAAATATTGTGTTTGACCGACGACCTTGTTTACAGGGGAGATCACTGTAATGTGCCATCATTATCCCTAGGATATCGCTGTCGTCATGTCCCATAGAACGATTTAGCTCCCCTTAGGATGAACTGTCAGCAAAAAATGCCTTGCACACTGTAAATCTCTTCTTAATCGAATTTTCGCTGCCTTCTAGAGAGCGTTCAAAATGGCGGCCATTTTTACGCAAATCTTAGAGCACTTACGCCAAACTTACGGCAGGTATTTGTTGGCGTAACTTTACGCTTGAATCTACGCAAACCTTAGGTACGCAAATGTTTAGTGAAACGCACTTACGTCGAAATTTTGTTCGTACGCAAATATCTACGTAAATCCTAGAGTTACGCAAGCGTTAGTATCTTAGTGAAACGGTCCCCTGGTCCCTACCTGAAATGTCAAGGTCACACTTACAGGTCGAAGGTTATCTGTCGGTATGTTGGCATCGTGTCCTCTGTGTAACTTTGTAATTTCTTACTGGATTTTGAAATTGCATGGTACAAATGTTCACCATATCAAGACGGTGTGTCATGCGCCAGACCCGGGTCCCCATCTCAAAGGTCAAGGTCACACTTAGAGGTCAAAGGTTATATAGTCATGCAAATCGTGTCCGCTTTGTAACTTTGTCATTCCTTACTGGATTTTACAATTGCTTGGTACAAATGTTCATCACATCAAGACGGTGTGTCATGCGCAAGACCCAGGATCATATCTCAAAGGTCAAGGTCACACTTAGAGGTCAAAGGTTATATAGTCATGCAAATCGTGTCCGCTTTGTAACTTTGTCATTCCTTACTGGATTTTACAATTGCTTGGTACAAATGTTCATCACATCAAGACGGTGTGTCATGCGCAAGACCCAGGATCCTATCTCAAAGGTCAAGGTCACACTTAGAGGTCAAAGGTTATATAGTCATGCAAATCGTGTCCGCTCTGTAACTTTGTCATTTCTTACTGGATTTTACAATTGCTTGGTACAAATGTTCACCACATCAAGACGGTGTGTCATGCGCAAGACCCAGGTCCCTATCCCAAAGGTCAAGGTAACACTTAAGAGGTCAAAGGTTATATAGTCATGCAAATCGTGTCCGCTCTGTATCTTTGTCATTTCTTACTGGATTTTAAAATTGCTTGGTACAAAGACATGAAGTTTCAAACAGTTGATGCATATGATGTGTAATTGTGTGTTACTTCATTATACCCCCGCAAACAAAGTTTGAAGGGGTATACTGGAGTCACAATGTTGGTTGGTCGGTCGGTCGGTCCGGTCTGTTAGCATTTTAGGAGCAAACTACTCCTTCGTCCTTTGTCATACTAATTATGAAGTTACAGTTGATCAGCATACTGCATGACATATTTTTTTCGACAAAGAAAGTGTTTTCGAAAATTATAAAATCGTGTCCGCTCTGTAACAAATGTTCACCAAATCAAGTTGATGTGCCATGCACGAGAAACAGGTCATTTCTTACAAGATTTAAATAACTTCGTCCTGATTTTGACCAGATGAAGAAAATATGTCAACACATAGCTAAACAATGCATTTGGATACAGGTGAGAACTAAATTGTTTAGCATGAAGTGCTAATAACTGTTTATTCTAGTGTGTTTAGATAACAAAAATGTAGATGCAGTGTATATTGTGATGGTTTGCATGTTGATGTGTGCTAATATATCATGTATAAATGGGCGTCACAGATATAACAGTATTATAGTTCGAGCAAGCCTTTTGGCTACCTTTTCAAATACATATTTTAACTTATTTCTAAACACACAAAATTCAGTAAATATGCACATAAAGCATATACTGTTATTTCTGTTCACAATGCATTTAGCTTGCTATGAAAAGTACCAGTGCTAAGTCGTGGGATTCATTTTGAAATGACTTCAATTTTTAGATATAACTAATCATTCAATTAGGCTTCACTTTTATATATTAAACATAGCTATAACTGCATTAGTACTATATATAGCTAACTGCATTGTACCATGGGTGTACCTCCTCGAGCATGCCTTAATGGTGAGAATATTGTAATATTTAGGGTTCCCCACCCACTGCTTTATTCCCATGTTTTCATACTTTATTCCTTAATAGATCATTATTGGGCTTAAAGTTTAGTCTCTGTAGGAACTCTTATGTATATTCCTTGTAATTCAGTAGCTTACCTACTTTTAATTCCTATATTTTGTCTGTAATAAGCCTTTTAATCTTGTAGTTTACAGCACACTTGCTTTTGTCAGCCATTTTGTTTAATGTTTGGATCATGTGACTAGGTGTGATGTCATCACAGTCACATGGTATATTGATGATGTCATCAATGACGTCATTGATTATACCATGCACTTCTTCTAGGAATTTGTTTACTTTTATGATTGAGGCTACCTTAGGGTTGTGTTTGAATCTATTTTTAACTTGTAAATTATTTATTGGAGCATTTCTGCTTTATTGTTGATATTTATTATACCTGTTCATCTTAATTGTATTTATGGAATGTTTATAAGGTAAAATTAGTGTGTTACGATTTTTGATATTTGCATTAAATTTTACTGCTTGAGGTGTTTGAAAGCGTTTGAACCCCACATTGGGCCCCTTTGTTTGATATTTTTGATCTGTTTGATTCAAACTTCAAACAGTGTTTGAGTGTTTGAACTTTTGGGTATTTAAGGGGTTGTAACTGTTTGAGTCTTTACTCAGCAGCGATTTTTCTTGGGGTTAGGCATATTGTCATTTTTTTATTTAATAAATACTCTATCCTTTTAGTAAATTATTCTACAGATATTTATAAGTAAATTTTGATTTTAATTGTCTTAATTAGTGCATTTGAAAGAGTGAATTTCTCCTTATTTTTGGGGGTTATTTTGAGCTAGGAAATTACTTGTACTCTTGAATCAGAATATTGTTATAAAAGCTTTATAGTACCTTAATAAAAGTCATCAAGTGTTTATGATCTGGCTTGTTTATACTTTGCCCATTGATTAATACTTCGCCTTGCTGCTGAGTCACCCGTGACATTGTCTGTCCGTCCGTCTGTCTGTCCGTCTGTCTACATCAAAATATTGTTCGAGTGTGTTAATCTACTGGTGGACAAGAGGTCGAAGCGAGAGCACAGTTGGAGCTGAGAGCTATCCTGTGGGTAGCGTGTAACAATATTAATACTGGTTTTGTATTTCATGATATTTTCAACACATGCAAATTGAAGCAACAATATATTTTAATATGAACCGTCCATTCAGGGATGTGTGGTGCGCTCGGAAACTCCATGTGACATACTCACAACCTCCAATGTACCCTTTCAATATCACCCATAATTGTCATCATCACTTCTATTACCATCATAACCGTGCATAAACACTTGTAGTTTGTGCTTGTAGTTTTTTTTCTCTTTTTGGTGCTGGTTTTTGTAGTTGCATGACTGTGTATTTGTAGAGCATATTCCTTGGAGGCTCAATCACCCATGTGAACTAGAAAATTATTTTATTGCTTTTATTTAACTATATTTCTGTTTTATATATTTTCAGTTCACTAACAAAATGGCTTCCAAAACACCAGTAAAGCAATCAAACACAAAACACCACTCGCTAGCCCAAGCGCAAATCAAAGTGCTAGTCCACGTCCTAGTAAAAAAACCCAGAGAATTGACCTAAATGACTTTAAAATGAATATGATAAATTTTCATAGTCAGATGGAAACACAATGTAAAGCAGTGAAGAGCATGAAGTTCAGTGCCAGACACTATGAGAGACAAAAGTGCTACATATTCCGATGGAGTTCAGTGCCAGACACTATAAGAGACAAAAGTGCTAATATTCCCATGGAGTTCAGAGTCCGTCACTATAAGACACAACAGCGCTAGACATTCCCATGGAGTTCAGTACCAGACACTATAAGCGACCTCTGTGCTCGATAATCCAATGAAGTAAAGTGCCAGACACTATAAGCGACCTCAGTGCTCTGCGACTTCAGTGGTAGATATTCCTACTAAGTTCAGTGCATGACACTATAAGCGACCTCAGTGATACATATTTCTACGAAATTCAGTGCCAGACACTATAAGCAGTCTCAGTGTTTACTTAGATATTCCCATGAAGTTCAGTGCCAGACACTAAAAGCGACCTCAGTGCTAGATATTCCTACAAAGTTCAGTGCCAGACATTATAAGCGACCTCAGTGATACATATTTCTACGAAATTCAGTGCCAGACACTATAAGCAGTCTCAGTGTTTACTTAGATATTCCCATGAAGTTCAGTGCCAGACACTATAAGCGACCTCAGTGCTAGATATTCCTACAAAGTTTAGTACCAGACACTATAAGCAACCTCAGTGCTAGATATTCCTACAAAGTTCAGTGCCAGACACTATAAGCAACCTCACTGCTAGATAGTCCTACAAAGTTCAGTACCAGACACTATAAGCAACCTCAGTGCTAGATATTCCTACAAAGTTCAGTGCCAGACACTATAAGGCACAACAGTGCTAGATATTCCCATTAGTACCAGACACTATTACAGACTACCGTGCTAGATATTTGTGTAAACCTTACAGTGCAAGATATAAACGTGGTAACCATCTTGAGTTTTGTTGATTATAATTATATAACTTTATTTTGTACTAGTGTGTTACTTATTTTTTTCTTCATCAATTTTCACATTAGCCTTCAATCATGGTGTTTTTCAATCTGTATAGCAGCAGATTTCCATCAAATGTGTTGTTTAGACTATAATTTTAAATAATATTCCTGTGTCAAGGCGGTGCTGCAGGGGTAAGATTCATCACTTATGTGATAGCTCTAGTTTGTTTTGAAGGCTGCCAGCATTCTGAAGTGGATCATACAAAATGTATTCGTGTATATCGAAAGTCGAGGTTCTCCCATGTGTTGCTCACTTATCACATAAAGGCGTTACATGATAATATTTATATGAATAATTATTAGTATTGTGTAAAATAGCAGCTTTCTGTTACATTTCAACTTTGCTTCTATTATTGCATTTAGCAGTTTAACTTCAGTCTATAATTACATTTAGCATTTACAAGACATATTTTAGATTGGGACTTGACTAAATATGGAGCATGTATGTTCATATTAAATTATCGTTCAAAAAGCGTGTGTAAAACGTTTTGTCAGAAATATTTGTTGGTCGAATATAACAAAACATATCAAATTTGGTAATACAGTGGGGTTTGATGATCCTTTAATGTACAAACTGCTAGTACTAGTGTTACACTACATAAACTGAGCTAGACACTACATTGCGAATCGTACTGCAATGTACAGGGAATACGTGAGAAGCCATTATTGTGCACAAATCTATCATACTTATGCTCAAATATCAAATTATTCTTCAGATTTATAGACAGCAGTCTAGAGAATATGACGACAAATGGTTTCTAGTTACAGTACATAAATCACATCACGTGGTATTATTTTGATATATGTCCTATAGGGGAGGAGGTAAGCAACGAGTAAACATTCTTAAACTCGGTGATTTCAGTAGCAATAGGTTGGTACTGTATTAATGGTCACAAAACTTTTCAAATTTCTGAAATGGAATATTGGTGTGCCACACAGTTGAAACGTTTCAGCTAATTGAAAAGGAGACAACTGGCAACCATAAAGCTCCATTTGATAGATATAAACTTACGATAGTGACTGTTGAAGTGCCCAAGGACTATCCAGGTGTCCTGTTTCTCAGCTAGTTGTGCACCAGTCAGTTGCACCCACGCCCCACCCCCAGGGAAACTTTTTTACCTTCCAGCTCCCAGCACATCTGTGTATACTACGGTACAGCCTATGCAGAGAAACATCATTTGGAAACTACAAATATTGGTCGATAAATACATGATGGTGCTGTTAAAGTTCTAGAAAAAAAAGCTTAGGGAAATTTGAAATTGTCGCAGAGGTTGTTACTCTACAGGGCCGCTCTAATGAGGTTATACTGTATTCCTGAATTCGTGCGTTATGCAAAACCATGTTTCCCCTTCACACATATTCTCTCAAACGTTAATTGGTACGAAAGTTTGCGAGGTATTCTTAATAAAGAAAATGACTACAGAAGTGTGCATTATTTCCAGGGAGAAAAAAACTAACTTTATCAAAGGCCATATATTTGTCACTCCATTTTAATTTAGTTATCACCATGAGGAAGTGCATCGACTCAATTTTGATTATACGTCGCAATTTTAAATGCATGCAAATTAGTTTCTAAGCAAAATGAATAGTCTTGAAGCAAACTCAATTACCTTTAATTTGTATGAAAAGATAGGATTATATAAGAAAGGCTTGAAGCGCGTTCACAATTACCGAATACTTCATTCGCCGGTAATTGGAATTGAATTTTGAAAGTTAACTTTCACAAATGTTTTAAATTGAGCTTATTTACAGCGACAATGTCGGTGTTTGATTTTGCATTGGGTTGTTGAAAGTATTGTGAAAGTAGACAGCTTCGAGACTGCGTATTTCTTTCAGAATGTATCATCAGACACCTGGTATATGCGGGTGAATCAAAATTTTCGCGGAATCATAAATCACAAAACATAGCTCCTACTGCCTCTCAGATTTTACCATTATGTGACCATTCTTAAACAAAACAATTTGTCAAATAAGTGGACGATTATTTAACGTTCAGGGGTGTGGGAAAGGTTATTTAAGAACAACCCATTTCCTCCCTGCCATTCGACAAACTATTTTTTCCTTCCGGCCATGCAACAAACGCTTTTTCCCCAACTTAATGGGATACTAACTTTTTTCATCCGTGTGGATACATGTTGAGAACTCAAAAATATGTTTCTGAGTTGTGAGTGAGCATGCAAAATAAACAGAGCATAATATTAAAATATATCTTACGTTATTCAGTGATATGCTGGTACATGTATATTGTAAACAGTGATAGTGCGAGCGAAGCGAGCTAGCAAAATGCATTGTTTATACGAGTAGCACAATTTCTTCACTTATTCATTACTTCATAATCGTGAGATTCAAACATTTTGTGTTGAATTTTTTCATGCGCATGCAGATTCTATCTGGACATTTCTTATAATACATGCGTTTTGGTACCTTGTGACTGATCAGTTTCTGATGGTGTCAAGGCAGCTAACGATGACACATATGATGTAAAGGACAATGTGTACACAAATGCATACTCTGTAGCATTTAGAGCATGTATTAAGTAAATGTTTGTATATGCGATAGAAGCAAGCGAATATTTGGCATATGAACATAGCTTTTTACTTCATAAAATGGATTTAATCGAGTGAAGCGAGTATGGCAAAGACGCTAATATGTAGGAAGCAGATTATTTTGTTCATAGTCGCTTGTAACAATTTTTTTTCTCATTTTGCGGATCGAATTATTGTTTTAAAATTAACCCAGTTTGTTTATTTTAAATTTATTGATTGTATATATAACTTGAATTTTCAAGAGATCCTAATCGGGCTACATACACTTACGCACACTCCTACCGCAGCACTTGTATTGTTCATGATTTCTTAAATATTCATGAAGGGACTTGATTAAAATTTGGAGTACAAATAACCCAACCATTTACAAATGCCTCATAGAATTTCTATTCTAGTTGATAAACATTAAGGTGAAAAAAAGTTCAAATATTTAGTATCAATGTAAAATCATAAGTCACAATGCCGCCGACTGGCCCACCATGCTGTCCATGTGTAGTTCTCGTAGTTCCCGGCCCCCCCCCCCCCCTTCCCATAAAATCGCCAAAGTAACGATTTTTATTTGACTGAAATAGTCTATTTATATGTAATTTGCCTTTAATTCTTTGTGAAAAAGTATAAAAATGTGAAAATTTCGTGCTCGCTACGCTCGCAAAATTAGCTTAAATCTATGAACGAACGGGCGCATCCACTAAAAAAAGATGCTATAAGTACGCCTATATACTGGATCACTTTGCAATGAATGAAACACTGTCGACTTCAAAGACTTAAATTAGTCTGGTTTTGTAATAAAGCATGCCCTATTCACTAGCCAATAAAGTATCTCAGACCACCAGAACGCACCATATTGATCCCTCGTTTTGAAAAATATTCCCTTCAGAGCATGCCTCCCTGGACCCCCTACTTTTGCAATTAGATTCTAAATACCATTAATTTCGTTAAGCAAATTTTTGTAAAACTATAATTCAGTGCAGATAACATACGTGAACATTTTTATAATACTTTCTTTACTGAAAAAAAATAACGCTCGCAAAATACTTCAATCGATGAAAATGTGTCAACACACCTTCTTTGCGAAAACGTATACACTCAATAAATATGTTTTATTCATAAATACTCCACCTCCTATATTGCTTGCTTTCAGAGGTTGCCAAATACATATAAAGGCCTTATTAAAGAGTAACATAAACGTCTTCACATTAAGCATAGATCTCAAAATCGGGCACTTGTGCAAACACTTCATTACGATTAATCTAAGCACTGTTCTGTATTTAATAATGTCCTGTTTTACACCAAATAAGGTATCTCAGAACGCCCAGAATGCATCAGATTGGTCCATTGTTAAAAATATTTTCCTGGGGGAGCATGCCCCCCCTATTTCAAATGATCGACTTCCAGTTACCACGTAATAACGAACTTGCCAGACAATCATAAACTAAGTTGTTATATATCAGTATATAGATATAACCAAAATAACCGAAATATCTGACTACATGAAACTTGAGTGAAGTGTCGTAAATGTTAAAGACGCTTCTACGTCCATGCAGAACTATGCCCTGGACCCCAGAAAATTTCTTACGCCCCCCGTAACCGGAAATCCTGGATCCGCCAATGGACTACAGTAGTTGGAACGTCCGAGTTGTCACACGATGCGCACGATGGACGAACGATGCACGCACGATATACGGACGATACACGCACGATTCACGTTACAAAAATACACGATGGGCGATACGATAGGATACACGATCCGTACGTTATACACGGTATACACGGTCTGCACGATGGGCGATACGATATGATACACGATCCGTACGTAATACACGGTATACACGATAGAGATATGGAACGTGCGTTCTACACGATATATGAACGATTCGCAAGAAGATTCAGAGTGTGAGAAAATTCACCTTAACATTTCGTCCACTATCAGACTAAAAATTGTTGGTAATCGAAGCAATAATTAATACGACTAACAATGTTGTTGTATCGTCGTCAAGACGTCGAGTCCGACCAAATACTGTTGCATTAAATAAGTCGAGTAACGTACTTTCGACTGAACGTTTAGCCGATATTTATCAGTATTTGTCAAATATTGTTACAGGGTGGCCGAAGGCCGCTTATTTGGGCCATTATTATTAAATCCAGGCCTTTAACCGACTAGTTTTACTCACTAGAAGTATATAGGCCTACATTAGGCGTCCCTGAAGGAAAAGGGAAGTAACCGTTGGCAATACTGATAATCGGTATCTTTCCGGCGGCACGAAATACCTTTCAAGCCTTTGTTGATCCAGATTTTTATGAAAAACACAGAAAGATGGATTTTCGATTTATTTTAAGGTTTTTCAACTTATTTAAGTACTCGTTACTATAAACGAGGAATTAACGTGGTTATACAATGCACCCCGATGACAGAAATCTTGTGTAAGTATCCTGTCATTCTCGATTCCATTTGTTCGACCCCATTTGTTAGCCAAATTTTGGAATGACCCTGAACACTTTTTACACTGTAACTTTTTTGTCAGTCGCTCAATTGCTCTTGTAATAGCCTGGTTATGAGATTATGCACCCACCAACCAGATGGGCTAGATATTTACTTTCGTGTTGTCGAAACCCCCGCCTTTCCTGTTCCATGGGCCGGCCAAGTGGAACAGCTAATGGTAAAATTACCATAAACCCTAAATATTTTCCCCGTGGTATTGGTTCGGAGAAAAAATTCGCAACATTTTCCCGGCATTGCGGAGGAAGGCTGGCTCATAAAATTGAAGGTCAAAATCTAAAACATAAGTCATAACTGTTTCCCCTGCTATTCCACCGCCCATCCACAGGGGTGGGGTTGTGGATGCAACTTACTGGTGCGTCATTATTGCATTGTATTACTTAGTTAGAGAAGCTTACCGAAGGGCCAGCGCTAAGCTTGGTGTATCATGTCCCTTGGGTAGTTTGTGTAATTTCTGACGAGTAATAATTTTAATACAGTACATTAATGCATAGCTACTAGAGCCCTTTCCATTTTTAAGCAATGCGTTATCAATTGCTTTTTGGTAGTGCTTTAACATGTATATATAGAACAACATGCAACTAGCGAGCATACCATTTATCCGCACTGCTAGGCAAGCGCTACAAAGTGCTTTCATATGAAACGGGCGCCTTGCAAGAACTTAAACAAGACAAGAGGGCCTGAAAGGCCCTAGGTCGCTCACCTGTTGCACAATGGTCTAGGTATCAGTACAACCTACATTCTGACCATATTTCATGAAGATTGGATCAAAATAGTGACCCCTGGAGTGAACACAATGAATTTCTAAGCATTTGACCTAGTAACCTAGTTTTTGACCCAACATGACCCAGTTTTGCACTTGGCCTAGATTTCATAGAGAACAACATTCTGACCAAGTTTCATGAAGATTGGATCAAAATTTTGACCTCTGGTGTGAACACTAGGTTTTTCTAAGATTTGACCTAGTGACCTAGTTTTTCAACCCACATGACCCAGTTTAAAACTTGGCCAGATTTCATAGAGAACAACATTCTGATTAAGTTTCATAATTATTGGATCAAAACCACGACCTCTGGAGTGAACACAAGGTTTTTCTAAATTTTGACATAGTGACCTAGTTTTCGACCCCACGTGACCCAGTTTTGAACTTGGCCTAGATTCCATAGAGAACAACATTCTGACCAAGTTCCATGAAAGTACAATCAAAATTGCGACCTCTGGTGTGAACATTAGGTTTTTCTTAGATTTGACCTTGTGACCTAGTTTTTGACCCGGCATGACCCAGCTTTAAACTTGGCCTAGATTTTATAGAGAACAACATTCTGACCAAGTTTCATGAAGATTGGATCAAATTGGTGACCTCTAGGGTGTTCACAAGGTTTTAATAAGATTTGACCTAGTGACCTAGTTTTTGACCCCACGTGACCCAGTTTTGAACTTGGCCTAGATTCCATAGAGAACAACATTCTGACCAAGTTCCATGAAAGTACAATCAAAATTGCGACCTCTGGTGTGAACATTAGGTTTTTCTTAGATTTGACCTTGTGACCTAGTTTTTGACCCCACATGACCAAGTTTCGTACTTGGTCTAGATTTCATGGAGAACAACATTCTGACCAAGTTTTATGAAGATTAGACCAAAACGGTGACCTCTAGAGTGTACACAAGGTTTTTCTAAGATTTGACCTAGTGACCTAGTTTTTGACCCGGCATGACCCAGCTTTAAACTTGGCCTAGATTTCATAGAGAACAACATTCTGACCAAGTTTCATGAAGATTGGATCAAATTGGTGACCTCTAAGGTGTACACAAGGTTTTAATAAGATTTGACCTAGTGACCTAGTTTTTGACCCTGCATGACCCAGTTTTGAACATGGCCTAGATTTTATGGAGAACAACATTCTGACCAAGTTTCATGAAGATTGGATCAAATTGGTGACCTCTAAGGTGTACACAAGGTTTTAATAAGATTTGACCTAGTGACCTAGTTTTTGACCCTGCATGACCCAGTTTTGAACTTGGCCTAGATTTCATGGAGAACAACATTCTGACCAAGTTTCATGAAGATTGGATCAACTTGGTGACCTCTAGGGTGTACACAAGGTTTTAATAAGATTTGACCTAGTGACCTAGTTTTTGACCCTGCATGACCCAGTTTTGAACTTGCCCTAGATTTTATGGAGAACAACATTCTGACCAAGTTTCATGAAGATTGGAACAAACTGGTGACATCTAGAGTGTACACAAGGTTTTCCTAAGATTTGACCTAGTGACCTAGTTTTTGACCCCACATGACCCAGTTGCGAACTTGGCCTAGATTTTATAGAGACAAACACTGTGATCAAGTTTCATTAAGATTTAATGAAAACTGTGACCTCTACAGTGCTTACAAGTCAAAATGTTGACGACGTACGACGTACGACGGACATTGGGCGATCACAATAGCTCACCTTGAGCACTTCGTGCTCAGGTGAGCTAAAAATTAACCGCTACGTAACAATCTGCTAGCCACGAGCGCTCACCGAAATAATATATTTGTTCCATTTTGTCTGATATGTAGCGCTTACTTTAAGCAAGCTGTTTTGAAGCCTAGCGCTCAATAGAGGACCAGTCTTCGCGAAATTCTCCGGACCGTCGGTCCGACAAAAATTATAGCTCGCCTGTCCGAATGTCCGTCAAAATTTTCGTGTCGTCTGGTACGAAATTTGTCGGTACGAAGCATTATTTCCAGTTATTTCACGATGCGCATGTGCAGGGTGGTTGTTTAAAGGACGGAAAGAGAATTAATTTGCAAAATGACGCTGATTTGACGAATACTTATACTGTACTCTATCTTTAGTATGTTATTTTCCGAAACACATTTTGTGAATACAAATCTCAACAAAAAAAGATTTTGAGAAACAAGTTACAGAAATTTGGAAAATCCTGTTGCTAAAAATAGTACGATTGAGACCGCCCGAGGATTTACCTAGACTGGTTTTCTGACGAACGGTTGTGCTCAGCGCTAAGTGACCGAAAACTGATAGACACAGTCCACGTGTCACACTATTAGGTCAATAAACGGCCATGTAAAACAAACAAACAATACGATGACATCCTCACCTGTGTATGTCACAGTTTGCGAGATAATCCGTTTATAATTGCCGATGAGTGTCAATATAAACATCTTTCTGAAAACGTGTGTATCATCAATTAAAGACATTAACTTCAGACGATTAACTTTTCAGGGACAGTCGCTAAATTTTCAATCAGCGGCGGCAATTAATTAATCCTACAGCAGTTATTGTAGAGTGTTGTTTTATTGTTTCCAAAGTGTTGTTTTATTGTTCCTTTGTCCATTTTTAATGATAAATTGTTAAAACATCTGGTTTTGTCATTTTTAATGATAAATTGTTAAAACATCTGGTTTTGTCATTTTTAATGATAAATTGTTAAAACATCTGGTTTTTTAACTGTTTCCTATTAATATTGTTCGGTCCGGCCAAAATTGATTCGCTCCAGCCAAATTTATTTTATGCCGGACCGGATGTCCGGCCTTTTTTTCTCACTTTCGTGAAGACTGGAGGACTACTGTACAGCTCGGAGCTGCTCCGCAATGTTTCTTTAAAATCACACATTTCTGCGATCATCATCAGGGTCAAAATAAAATTTCACTTTTATCGCTGTGTTGCCCGAATATTTACCCAGCCGCAAAGCCTGTAGTGAAATAATTTCACTCCCATTATTATCAGGCTTACTTGGGGAAATGAGTGACATTAAATCACCACGATTACATCGCCATGTCTACTCATGTCGATTATTTGCTCTATCCGCTTGGGTCAGTTGGTCAAAACCTTAATTGTGACATTGTCACGTTGTGTAGTCACTAGGTCACTTTAATCAGATGGATAATCTCTAATAAAATCTAGTTCAATCTGGGGTAAAAAATTGTGTAACTTAATATATAGGTCAAATCCTAGAAATTTCTTGTATAGACAATAGAGATAATAAAAAATTGGTCTTATCTTGATAAAAAAATTCTCCAGAATGAATTATTTCATTATAATCTAGGTCAATTTCAATAAATTAGGTCATCCTGGTTAAAAAATACAGGTCACTTGGTGAAAGTGTCCGAGACATTTTGGGCTTCCAGACTTACCGATAGTCGCTTACGGTCTGACAGACTTGGGAGAAACTGTCAGACCGGAAGGAAATCTGTCAGACTGATTTTTGTTATGCTAAAAGGCGGACGGATACTGGAATTGGGGATTCATCCAACAGCTATTGAGAAGTCTGGCTACCCTAAGTACCCTTTTAATACAGAAAAATATGCCCTATGACAAATGTGTCACATATGTGCGGTGAACATGTACCAGATGTGAAATGAATATAGTGAATACAGTCTTAACACATTCATTTCATTTTAATATATTCACTTTTCGAATGCCAGTTATAGGTCTGCAACAAATAAGTGTGACGAATAGGCGGCGTACAATTGGTAAAAGATGGCTTTGAGCCTTTTTTGTTTCATTGTGAAATCAGTTTTAGACTTGTTGTTTGACAGCCATCCGCATTTTATGCATACTTTTTCCTCGGGGAATTATAAGGAGACTTCAGAAAAAGAGTACAAGAGCGAGGAGACAATTAGATTGTTTTCCTACTTTGCGACTGGCTTACAAATTGATAATTGACCCATCAAGACATGTCTTACAAAAGACGTGCGGTCATGTACAAAGGAATAAAAGTGAACCATGGTTAAGAGTCATCGGACAGGCAGTCCGGGCGGAAATCAAATGCACCTGATAGAGACCAAAATCGTCGGATTTGTCTGACGACTATTGTGAAGTCTAATCATGTAATGTCATTTAATTTATAGCTAATTGTCATTAATATGTAATATTTATTAGGTATTTATTAACAAAACATATACTACTCATCCAAATGGTAAAATGTACGGAATCCGGTTAGTGCCTCGCAAGATAGGGGCCTAGCGACGGCAGTCTAATTCGACTACCGTCAGCCTAACTTACATCTACATACCTGGTCTTCCGGGGTCACAGAAACTGGTTGCCTCAGTACGCTCCTTTTTATCATACCATGTGTCGTGTCTCACGGTTTTTAAATTTTATGCGACTGCGACAATCAGGCGATATAATTTCGTGTGTCGCCTAATCGTCGATTCTTGACTCGCTTCTTATCTCGTGCCTCTACCTTGGAACACGGGGCACGAGAATAACACGACATGCGAAGCGAGACACGAAGCGACATTGGAGAATCTCACGACACAGGAGGCGAGGTACGATATTCTACTGCGAAATCTCATGGTTTTTGATACTGCGTTAGAGCGAGATCTCGTGTTTGAAAATTGTGCCTCGCTTCTTGTATCGACCGATTGTCGCGCATTGCTTCATGTGTCGCGCAATTCTCGCCCTCTTAATTGATAATTCATACGACACTAATCGGATTCTGTACAAATGTGAGACAACTGGTTGAGTACCATTAATTATGGGTTCAAGTGAGTACTAAAACCCCATTTAGGCGGTGCCTTAGTTCATATTATTGAATAACTTAGGCCAACAGATATATGAATTAAATACCCAAATATCCATGTTGAGATAAAAAGTAAATACTGCAGTTACATGCAGAGATTAGAAATGCCTGTCGGCCGTCTTGAACGAAGTCGTGAACTTTGATGTTATAAATATTATAATTTATCATTATGCATAACACATCTACACCTCAATATTCCCATTTAAATGTTCGATTTATGAAACCAGAATTAGATCATGAAAAAAGTTGGATTTTGCTTTTCAATAATAGCGGATAGATACTAGCATAATTACACGTCCAGTATGTACACCAATTCATGAAAAGTCGGAATTTCAAAGACATGGGGATAGTTGGTCGGGAAAAAAACAACATTTAAGACATTTTCATTACACGAATTATGAATTATCGATGTGCAAAGAATTCTTTTCATGACGGTGTACATAATTTCGGATGTCAATTTCGGACATAATTCTGTTGCGTCCCGGAAGTTATTGTCACCGATACGATACTAAAGTGATGAATGATTTGATGAATGATTTGATTTGGCATTAGTTTAAAAGGTCCTCGTATCGTCCCATACCTTTCGGTAATTTGGATTTATTATAGGACCCCCGACATGTACCCCTTCATGTCGGAAAAAAGTGTGTTGTGTTTTTATAATGTACATGGACGATTCACACGATACGATGCACGATTAATCTCTCGCTATCGTGTTTCGTATACTTAAACTGTACCATACACGTTTCACACGTTATACACGTTTCACACGTTATACACGTTGTACACGATACGATGTACCCGATACGATGTACACGATATGCACGATGGGCGATACGATAGACGATGCACGTTACTAAAATCACACGATACATGCACGCATACGATACGCACGATACACGCAAATTTTGACAACTCGAACGTTCCGACTACTGTACCATTTTCACGTGCAGCACGAAGAAATCACCACCGCGCTACCTACAGAGCGTCATGGATGAATGACTACAACATTTCTGTATTCCTTCATAATGACATAAAACAACATGGCATATAAGCGCAACTTGATATCTTCAACAGTGTCTGAGAAATCAGAATTATAAGAGTGTGCGTAAGTGTATGATAAAACACTATTTCTTGCCAGTCAGTTAACTGGAAACAATTAATTTTAGCTCAAACCTTAAGAGTAGATGTTATGTTTCTTATTTTATATAATGTCATGTTTTCAATTTTAGGCTGCATATTATTCTTTGATTTTATTTCTGCAAATTTCAGTTATTGATAGAACTTCTTGGTTTTTATTTGATTATGTCAAAGCATTTTTGTATTCTTGTTTTGCCCCTTTCACGGGAATCCACTTTTTTAAACCATGTATTTGTAACTCTGCTGCTCTCGATAACTATCTCACGGGCGTATTCCTCTCCTGTCAAGAAACTTAAGCTATCCTCACCCACTCGTCTGTATCCTTCACCTTCTGTTGATGCTGAGGGCACAAAGACCCCATCATACTCGACAAATTAATATGGGGCAATACGACTGATTCGCACAGCTGCGAAGGCTGAGACAGGTTTGGCAGGTTTTTTAAAAGTAGTTTATTGATGGCAATAGAGAAATGATACACTTTTGCTGCGTTGAAAGGAAACAGATTTAATATATTGTTTTATGGTGCGGCAGTTTTCTGCTATCTTACTCAAAATATAATGTAATTCTGAAAAATTGGCAAAGACCAAATAGGCTGTTGACATTAGTGTTTGAGGATATTAAAAATCCATTAAGGTTGCCACAGCACGTGCTCAAGGTATAATTGACAAGATTGAAACATGTCCATATTGGCGCGTAATACAGACAAGCAGTCTATTCTCGACCTCGCCCGATATTTACATTAAATGCAATTAAGATTTGAGAGTTGGTCAAAGGCTGCATCTTCATTGATGGACGGAGAAATAAAGTATGGAGGCATTTCTGCTCACAAGGATGCAGTGTTTTAGTGACAGTGACAATGAGGAACAGGTAACTCAATATTTCCAGAACCTTCAAGTCTCCATTTATTACAAAATAGGAACACGAGATATGATTTGATACTTATTTTACGATTGGCTTATTTTTTGTTCAAATACTACATTTGGTATAAAAATATTGTAAACCAATTAACTTTCGGAAATAATAACTTTCATATTTGGCAGATCGTCAGCATGTTTGCATCTAAATGAACCAAAAAGGTAACAACTAGGACTTGACCTAGTTTAAAATGATGGACAAGGTAGGAATGGGGTGGGAAATAATATTACATATTCCTAGCAACTACACTGAGCAATGCCCAGTTTTGCGAGCGTTAGTCCCCAAACACCCAGTTAACCTTATTTTAGAAATAAACAAATTAACTATACAGTTCAGAGACAAAGCTGACTTGGATCGGGTGAAATTTGAAGAACTAGAT
The DNA here is from genome assembly GCA_963678985.1 of Spisula subtruncata. Lineage (NCBI taxonomy): Eukaryota > Metazoa > Mollusca > Bivalvia > Venerida > Mactridae > Spisula > Spisula subtruncata. Next base: position 41,354,909 of record OY787662.1, on the reverse strand, counting down.
GTACATTTTTTCCGAGTTTTCTTTAAAAATATGCCAAACGTGTCCGGAATAAGTACTCCTGGCAGCACACTTACAGAGGAAATTCTCACGGAAATCTAATTTAATAGCTTTAACGAACTTACCAAGCTATTAGAACACCTGAGAAACCAACAATATCCAAGTGACTACAATGTACAACCTTAGAACTACAACAACCCAGGAGCTATGTAACTCTTTTTTCCATCGGCGGTCACTGGATTTTAAAGATATTTTGCAGAAATGCTAATTTATATTTGGGAATGTCTCATGCGCAAGATTCAGCTCCATACCACCAAGGCAATGTTGAACTTAAGATCTTAAAGTTAACAACACAGTACTGCTTTGTTTCTGCTCACTAATCTGTCATCTATGGATGGATATCTGAAATGTTCACCAACATGTGGCATTGTGTCAGACCAAAGGTAAAATTTTACTTCTTCTCGGAAGAGAATCGAGTTGTTTTGCTAGTAACATTTCTAAAAAAAATTTACACTTCAGATGTTCAATATTCCGTGTCAAATCGGCGTGGGGGTAATCGTGATTCCTGTGACAAGCTCTTGTTTTATCTGTTTTAGATTGGTACAATTTCTTACTGATTGGACTAAGCAGTGATTGGAAAAATCGATTCCCTAGTATCCGAAGGAATTGTCCAACTGTCTCCCGTCTGATCGACGGTGTAATTCACTAAAACGACGCAGCAGATAAAACTTCAGTGCGTCGACGTGAATTTACCGTGCACAATGTGAAAACCAAGAAAATCAGTATGGCGGACAATAAACTGTCAACAAATTCAACACAATGAATCACAGAACTACACGAATGACGGCTATAATCAGCAATTAAGTGGCCAATCGAATCTTGAGATAAAAGGTATTAGACAATCAGAGAGGGCAGGAAGCACTCAACCTAACCAGCCGACCACAGCAATCAGAAACACCACAATACAACTACACTGAGCAATGCCCATACATAAGCCAACGTTACAATTAAAAGTACACGTCCCGCCGAAAAACTGAAGGAAGACTCAAATCAACAAGGAAATTATAGAGAAGCGGTTATTGCACGAGACCGAATGAAACGCAGCCAAGACCCGACCAAGTTCCCGCTGCTTGTCGACTAACCGCACAAACCCAAACACAAAATAGCGACCAAATGAGACACACACACCCCGTGTCCTAGTTTAAAGGACAGTGGTGACCTAATGCTAATGCGACATAAAGAGGAACAAATACGACTTGACCTAGTTTTAAATAATGGGCAAGGTATAGGAATGGGCGGGAAATAACATTATATATTTATCGATGCATATTGCTACAGGATATGCCAACGAGGTGGACCCAGCTCTAAAAGGAGATTGAACATGTGAACTTCAGAAATCTTCTTGTTTGAAATCAAAAGGCACATGCTTTCATATTTGGTATGTGAAATCAACTAGTGGTCCTCTATCATGATTGTTCTAATCATGCGCATGGGGTCACCTCTTTTACATAGACCACAGGCCTAAGAAATTGTATAAAAAAACGACTTTTAACATTCCCAATTTTTCACTCATTCAATAGATAAAAGAATAAATACATACCATAGTGAATGAATGAAAAATTGGGAAAGTAAACATTTCTGAGGGATATGCATAGACTTACATCGGGAAAACATATAAAATATTCCTGTATAAAACTACAATGCCTAGAGCTTTGATATTTAGTATGTAGCATTAACTAGTGGTCCTCTATATTGTTCAAATTATGTCTCTGTGGTGAAAATTGGCAGCGCCAGGAGGTTATCGATTATACATACACTATAAAGGTCGCGTATGAAAATCGTCTCGTCTTACTACAATGACCTAGAGCTTTGATATTTGGCATCATTTATTCTTACTTCTAAGGAGGTGCAAATGATTTGTTAGGTCATGTCATCACATATAGGTGTATTTCGACAGGTGAGCGACCTAAGGGCATTTTGGGCCCTCTTGTTAAACTATGTATTCGGATTTTAATTTTGACAAGATTTATCGCTCATCGGGTTATGTGGTGGTACGAAGTTTGTGTTATGTAATGTTTTCTGTGCTCGGCAGGTTCAGTGCGATCGGTTGTAAGTCAATTAAAACACCGACCCCGGGGAACGACCTGGAATAGTCCCGATAGGTTTATACCAATTCGATATCAACGCACTGTCGGGCTTTACGTAAAAAAAGCTGAATATATAAATCTTGACATTTCACTGATTAAGGTAGAAGGCAATTGACGATGATTTGTTTACCTTCAGCGTGGCCTTGGAGGAAGATTTCACCCGGGGTTTGAAAAAGAAAAATTCCCGCCCTTCCCCAGAAAGAGATCATTCATTATACTATTGTATATACTATTTCACCGTACCCCAGTATGCTTACAGGTACCCCGTTTTTACAAAAGAATAATTTGCCGAATACAGCGTCTATAGATGAAACTTAGCTGAGGAGATTTCATTCGAGTAGACTTCGACCCCTAATATAGATTTCATTTAGCGACGAATGTTTAAAAACAGATTTCATTGTCGTAAAAACCGATCACGTGCCTACGCTTTGAACGAAAGCAAAACACGTTCCTAACGAAATCTATTTGCACTAGACGTGGAGCAGACTACATGGGAGTTTTTTTAATTTCTGACTTTTATCTCCGTCGCAGGGGATGAGTAGTCCCTAAGTCGAGATTGTTTGACTATATTCACACTTGACCAATTTGCTTGCTGTACATATACAAAATTTACAATGAATAAAATCATTAAACAAAACGAACTGCGGTCTTTCTTGGATGCAAGCCCCAAGTACAAGAAGGCCCAATTATTTTTTACCGATATGAACGGTTTACGTTGTATACATGTATAATTATTTTACGACATTGATTTTAGGCGCGCAGATGATCCGGTTACGGTTAAGCATATCTGGGTATTCAAAAGTATTATTTAAGAATCGGGGTACGATGCAGTATACTACGATCGAAGTACCTGGGGTACGATGAAGTAGTACCTGAGGAGACCTTTTGCCCACTCAGCGTAAATAATGATTTCTCAATAAAGGAGGCTGTTTTCGAGTGTTCGTCGGCTCACAAGTATGTCAATGAGATTTCCATTCGGCTTGTGTAAAATGTTGGATGTCAAATAAGTGACTTGAACACTTCTTTCCTATTAGAGACTATCTGTATTTATATGTTAGACGTAATAATGAGTTGGGTATTTCAGAGCCAGCCAATCCGTAAGAACCTCGTCAAATAAATTGTGTAAAGTGATAAATTTCTAGTCGTGTCGAACCCCTTTGGTCCCTTGTGATAACTTATACATGTATAGTGGTTACGCAAATTGTTTTGTTGACTTTTATTGGTACACTGTAAGAAAGTTTCATTTTTTAAGAAAGTGTTGATTGAGTACGTCTGTTTGCCACACTCTTGTTTTAAGTCTTCGTAATTGGGCAGTTATAGTACACCCAATTTACGTTTTCGTCTGAAGCAACATAAAAAGCAGACGTTATGCAATCATACTTAATTTGATCAGACGTAAATACATTTCTTTCAAAGATGCGACCGTAACTAATTGTAATGAAATATACCCTGACAAACCCATTATTGAAATCTGATAGAACCGAAGCTACAAATGATGCATACAGACTAATTAAATCTTATTTTGTAATATAATTTATGGACGGCTGATTTAACTGTCAACAATCTCGCTCACCAAGTTGCTAATTCACAGCGTGACCAAATGGATATATTTGCGTACTGGATGACCAGTGGCGTAGCTTCCTTTAGGCACTGTAGGCACGTGCCTACATTTTATTCCCAGAAATCAAAAATATAAAAATGCTAAAAATGCAATAAAAATCGAAGGGTAAGGGTGTAGAGGTATTTTCGCAAAAGTAGTCTTTATCAAGGGTGAAATATATTTACTTTACAACATTCTCATTTTTTGTAGCTCGCTTCGCTCGCAAAATAATTTTAATAATCATGGCCGTAACTAGTGGGTGCGTCGGGTGCGAACGTAGTTAAAGTAGTTTATTGTTTATTTACATCTAATTTTTTAAGCTCGCTTCGCTCGCTAAACAATGAATCAGTCAATATCATTAAGTTATTTAAGCGTAGCATCCAGCTCGGACATATAATTGCCTTTGGATTGTTTCTGGTCCGCTTCATTAACAAGTAACTTTAATGTTCCTTAATATCGTGTAGAGAACGACGAGTTTGTATGACATGCATTTTTCAAGTTCGATTTTCGTGTCTTCACTACTCTGATCATAGAGTTGGCACAAAGCAGAAGTGACCATGCTGTTGTTCTTGGCAGCTTTATATTGAAAAGAGTAAGTCTGTGTGACTATTCGTGCCTTTACTCAGATTTGTCAAGTAAGGATACATTTGGTCTGTTGCATAGGGTAAGTTGTCTGTCTATGATATTGTATCAATATTGAAGAGTTTTAGTAGGCACCAGCTTTTAAATGATAATGAAAATGTCTGGTTGTTTTTTGCTGTTTTTTTTTATCTAATAATTCAACAAATCTGAATCGCCGCTTTTTCCCTAAACATACGTGCATGTGGTGTTCCCACATCGTGTCGTAGTATTTCCTTCTATTTTCCCTTCAAGGTTTCTCCTGATTACAGTATAATGATGATGGAATGATAGTTGGTGTCTCAAAAAAGAAGTCGGTGTTCGAAGAATTACTACAATAATTGTAGTTAACTTCCTTATAGAATTATTATTATATATATACGTTGTTAAAATGACGCAAAATACACTCGCAAGAAAAATGGATCCGGAAGAAACTCATGCGTAGTACCACAGTACAGGGATAGTTCGAATTTGCACATCCGCATTTTCTGCGTTTTACTGATTTCCATAACTTTTTATTAACTAGACGACGTCCTTTTTCAGACAAAGCAAAACTTATTCGAAGTAGCAAAACACATGCATCGTTGGCATTACGACCAAATCGTGTTGTTTATGGCACTGTAAAGTGTGTGGGTGAATTAACAAACTAAGCATTTCGGGAAATGCACTTTGTGCAAATACCCCAACCACTAGTCAAAGTATTTCAACAAGTATGCTTTAGCGCCAAATGACACAACCGATTTAGCAACTAGTGGGCTGTTAAAAGTTCATGAAGTTAACACCTAACTATACACTTTGTGGCATTCTTCATGTAAACTATAATAGGCCTATTAGCTAAAGAATACCTCAGGATAACATACAAAGAAACTGTACTTGTTGCAAAAAGGTATGAAAAAATCCGACAGGGAAGGCAGGACTCCATCTAACCAGCCGAGCACAGAAATTAAAATCACCACAACACAACTACCACGAGCCCTGCCCACACAAATCCATGCCAAAACGGCGATCAAACGAGGCACAACAACCCCGGGCGTGACCTATTTTAAAACACTAAGGACAGTGACATAACTTTAAAATGTGCGACCTAAGGGGCACAATATCGCATTGACCTAGTTTAAAATAATGGGCAAGGCAGGAATGGGGTGGGAAATAATATTACCTATTCCTAGTTACTACACTGAGCTATGCCCACACATAAGCCGACGAAAAAAAAGTCCCCGCCGAAAAAAAGCAGAATGGCCCAGTTCGACAAATAGATGATATAATAACGGTTATTGCATGAGCCCGAATGAAACAACCCATCTTTCAGTGCGTTAAGGTGCCTAGAAATATTATTTAAAAAATATTATAAAGTGCTACAATCATCATGCTTACTAAGCTAGACGCAGACATTTCAGTTATACGTCATCCTCAGCAAATGACAAACTGATATTGAATCTCATTTAGGTACGACTTAATTAACAATCTGCCATCTCAGTAATCAGATTGCCAGACGAGAAACCTGTTATACTTATCATGTCTATTGTACGTCCGTCGCGTTATGTAATCGTAATTTGGTGAGTTTTCATCACTTGTCAGTTATCCGCAATTTTAGTTTAGACTAATGTACTTTATGTCGATGGTGAAACAGCTTAAACATATATTATTTATCAATTATGGCACCACACGTCGTCACTGAAGAATCAGAGAAGCCAGTTTCCTCGCAGGCAATTGCACTGGGTACACAGTCTATTTTTAGAACCGGAAAAACCGTTACTCGGAACGGGTGTTTTACAGTTCGGACGAGGTAAATATTCAATTTTCTATCTCTCAACTTATGATGCATAAACCTAACATAGCGCACAGTATGCCTTTATGGTTGCCACGTTCAGGTTGTCATCATTTTCTTTGAAAAATTCCCCAATTAAACAAAATAACCGGTACCAATTTTGTATTTGTTACTTGAGACGTGTTTTTAAACGTGCTACTTGGGACGGATCCATATATAAATATCTTTTTTCGTGGATGCAGTATGTCCCCAGCCAACGTAATGTTTATATTATATCAAATTATTGTATTTATGACACAATGGGGCGGTATTATGGCATCTATAGTGTTTCTGGAACACAATCGTATATGTTCTGTGTTATTGTTACTTGGTACGGATGTTTTCAGAGCGTTACTTGGGACGACCTTATATCGAAATGTATGTTAATCGGCACGTAATTCATATCAGGTATAACAACATAAGGATATTGGAAAAGGGATTATCTTTTCAATGTGTATCGCTTGACTATTTTGACCTGAGCCTGGCCTTTATGCAAGAATATATTACAATACAAGGTTTTTGATTTGAATATATCAATTTCCGCAAGTAAATCGTGCAATATCGGTATTTCAGATTTGTGTTTGTATTACATCTCGAGCGTCTACATGATACTCTCCGATTATGAAAACATACACTCGGCGTTGTAAACGTAGACAATATATCGAATGTTAAATTATGCTAATCAACAGGTCAGGCTCATGTCATGTCAATGTGGCCAAGCATTACCGTTATTTTAATTTACTTGGTGAATAGCTGTGAGCAGGTAGAATAAACTTCCGCTCTCCCTAAATCGATGTAATGGTCAGTGATTTCTATATAAATATTGACATTGCAGAATATCGCGTTATTTTTATAATACTTGTACATTAAGTGTTACTTTGCGTGGAATCCGCGTATTCAGATATATGAGAGTTGGTGCAACTGATTCCACGACATGCTCCACACCCAAACGAACATTCCAGGCCGTGTTTCCGACATGAGCATCGTTTTCTGTCGCAGTTGGTTTTACAGTTACACGGTGCACAATCACGTGGTCTGTGACGTCACATTTCGGTATCACGCACAGTAAATTTCGTAAATAAACGCTCGATTGAAGCAAGAAAAATCGTCGTGAGTATTTATTTACGCATATTTGGAAATTATCTTTTGCATGTTGCAAGTCCTTATAGCATTACATACCCCCGACAACCACAAATATGCCCCTGTCTGCTTTAGTTTGACTGGAGTTGCGGCCTAACTGATCCAAAATCTCAAAATTGGTGTTGGTATTGCTGACAGCAGATTCAAGAATACCATAAAACCCTGTTTTCCTTGTTGAAGTATTCTAAATGCATTATCTGTTGGTACTTTATCCCTCCGAACAGCTGAAGGTTGACTGTTTTGTACAAAAAAGTCGCTATTTACAACGTAAATTGGGAATTAGAACAATGCTATTGCGGCGCGTTATGAAAGTTAAATGCTATTGCAACCAGCGGAAATGTATGCTATGTATGAACGACACTATTAGATGGACTGTATTATACCTGGTGTGGTGAATATATAAATTCTGAAATTGCTAAACGCATGCCCGGCATGATCCCATATATGTACATAATTATGATAATACCTTTTATAAACATCTGAATTAATTCCTTTATCTTTCAGGTGCAATGAACATGCTGCAACAAAAATGCACGTCTGTCCGACCTGTGGTGAGACGTTTCCATTGACTCCGACTTAAAGACCCACGAGATAAGAGAGAACAGTCAGCGGACATTCTGTTGTTGTATTTGTAACCACCACGCACTTTCACGTCTTGAACTGAATGAACATATTCATAGTCACGAAGACGATCGCAGTATGACCAATCGACTTTGGTGCCAAGTGCAAGCACAGATCTTCACTTTATAGGCACATTAGTCAACGCCACAGGCTTGATTGAAAATCACACATTACATATACTTTCATTCTACTAAAGATATTGTTTATATACATATGTATACAAATTTGTGCTTTTAAAAGGAATTGAAATATATTTTGGTAATTTTAAATTTCGAGTTGGGTGTTTATTTGAGGTATAAGTGTTTTGTTATATATCGGTTAGAAAATAAACGAGCTTTTAGGGGAATTGCACATTTTAGGATAAAGGCCGTTAAGTATAAAAAATCTTTACATCTCCGGTTGAACCATCTTAAAATCAGCTAGGTATAAGTTAACGAACTATAAAAAGTCGGGGGGGGGGGGTTATTAAAGCACTTGGACTGTGGTTGATGCAATACCAAAATAAGTCACTCGATATGCACCATAATTAAGAGCACTGTTATATAGGTTCACATGCTTATGATATAACTAGGTAATTGAGCGGTCGATAAAATACAATATAATCTGTTTTTGTAACTTTAATCATTATTTATATTTTGCCTGTGATTTAATTAATGCCCAGAATTGCATATTTTGATATACCACTTTAGTCGTTTCGAATGTACAGTCAAATCTTACACCATTATGTATTTGATGTTTCAATCAAAATTATGCAACACATGACATAATCTACCAGAAACCGATCATCGGTCCATTACACCTTCAACTTGCTAAATCATATATATAGAGAAACCTTAAAACTATGAATACGATAAATTCTAAAAGCAAACTAATATAAATTATACAAGAGGGTCATGATGGCCCTATATCGCTCACCTGCTTATACAAGAAGTCCGGCACAATTTTCGCCCAAAGGAATAATTTGAACAAGCTTGGTAGAAAACCACTTGATGATGCTACATACCAATTGTCAAAGCGCTAGGCATTGTAGTTTTAGACAAGAAGATTTTTATATGTTTCTCCTATATAAGTCTATGTAAAACGGTGGCCCCCTTTGCGGGGCCAATTTTCACCACAGAGCCATACTTTGAGCAATTACTTAATCCCCCAATGCCACGTAAATTCAGGCAAAATTTCATCAAAATTTGATCAAGATATTTGAAAGTGTGGTCGGACGGACGTACAGGCAGACGGACGATGGACGGTGAGTGGCCACAATAACTCACATTGAGCACCTTGTGCTCAGGTGAGCTAATAAGTGAGTACAGCGATATTAAAAAGTTCTGGTTAAACTTGAAACAATTGGCTGCATTAATCTCTTAATCGTTATTGGGGCGTATTTACGAAAATCAAGATAAAACTATCAATGACATAATTCTGGCATTAATTGTTCTGTGTTATAGCAAATGAGTGTCTTGAAAGTTATTTGTTTAAACTGAATAAAGTGGACTTATAGCACCACAGTCAATAGAGAAAGTATTGCAGTACACATATTTTAATAAACACCCCTTTGTTAGTACTATAATTCTGAGTTGTCCGAGGAACGAATTTTCGGGACGTCATTTAATATATCACATTACAGAATGATTTATTACAAATAAATTTTATTTTGTTTATGTATGATTATGCATTAAGTTACATGTTTAAATAGAATATTAAAATCCGAGCTGAATGAAACCTCTGAATTGCGTTTGTTGACAGAAAAGTCGAGTTCACATCAACATAATTTTAGCCTTAAAGTCATGAGCACAAGATGTGAGATGTGTAAGTATTTCTTAAATCCGACGTCGGTATTGATAGGCCCGTTGCTAACACAAGAAATACCCAACATGGACGTTTCATAGTCGTTCCGCAGGCAATTTTGAATTGGTTGTATTGAGAAACTGTGCTGTAATGTTAAAGTGTTCATGTAGACGCACATGTGTTGTGTACCAATCGTAGCACCATCAAACATGAAGTCCCATTCTCAGCGTCGGGGGGGGTTGATTTCATTTCGCCGGGCACTGTTGTCCTATCGAACACCAAGGGAACCCGCAGAACCCTTTTTATCGCATTCCCGTCAATGATCATGGTAGCGACCTTCTTCCTGTATGCAACCGGGTTTGCTCATGGAGATCGAATTCGTGGTCTTTTCCACTTTTCGTCGACGATTTGTAATGTTTCGACAAACAGGGGCCTTGTATAATTCACCAACATTATAAGTCTAAAACTCAGACTTAGACTTTACATTGTCAACTGTTTTTCGCTCTCATGTCGTTATCAATGTACCGATTTTGATGTAATTGAGTATACCTGTTCTGTGTTTCAGATTGCATTACACATGGTTAAATCAAATTGCAACGAAATGACAGTTATTATAAATGTCGTCAATTTAAAGTCTTTGTCAGATTTTGAGTCTAAAATATTGTTTCCATGTAAGACAGCAATTGACTTCCGACTTTCTTATGAAAACTGATAATAAAGCAACTGGCTTATATTGGATCATTCTTTTCCGCTTGTTGCAATAGCATTTAACTTACATAACTAGCCGCAATAGCATTATTTTAATTCCCATTTTAGTTGGAAGTATCTGCTTTAATGTACAAAACCATCTATCACCAGCTGTTTGGAGGCATAAAGTACCAACAGATGATGCCTTTCGAATACTCCAGCAAGGAAAACCGGGATTTATGGTATTCTTGAATTTGCTGTCAGCAATACCAACACCAATTTTGAGATTTGGATCAGTTTGGCCGCAACTCCGTTCAAACTAGAGCAAACAGGGACATATTCGTGGTTGTCGGGGGTATGCATTGATATAAGGACGTGCAACATACAAAACATAATTTCCAAATATGCGTAAATAAATACTTACGACGATTTTTCTTGCTTCAATCGAGCGTTTATTTACGAAATTTGCTGTGCGCGATACCAAAATGTGACGTCACAGACCACGTGATTGTGCACCGTGAGTTACACCTTACCACATTCAACAGTTTCCCGGGTGCTGCAGGTAACTTAGTATTAATGGGACTGAATACATCATTTTCCAACTGCCAGCCCCATTCTTCAGGTTTCAGATTTGTATTGCCAATCCATAGTTGAGCTTGAAGATACACTCGGAGGCTATGGAAACCTGCCGTAGCAGATGTTGGTGGTAAGGTATGAACTTGTACGCAGGATGAACTCGTCATTACCTTGGATGTGAATTTTTTGAATCTGATTGCGTCGAGAGTTTGGTCCGTATTTTCATCTAGAAGTAACAATAAAGCCAATTCACCATTACGTTCTACGTCCTGTTTAGATCCGCTTGCCATGAACAATTCACCCATCTCTTGAAATCGGCGACTAGAACACAGCATTTTCAAGGCCGAGGTTTTTCCAATCCCGTATATTCTCGAGGTAGTATCGCACCCCGTCAGTGCATGTAAATACGGCAGCAAATCACAAACAGACCGAGTAAGTATCGACTGTGTCTTCTGTATGTCCCACACCTTGTTTGGTTTCGATTTGTCTGCTTTGTATCAGACCTGAAGAATATCTTCATTGAATCCTTAGCATGATAACATAAAAGCACCAAAAGATCGGTATCTTCTCCGATGACATACGTCATAATAGTTTCAGCATACTCCACGGCTGTATTGACGATCAGTACGTCTGCATTGCTTTCGGCATATATCCCTCTCTCATCGAAGTAGGTGCCTAAAAGGTATATAAAATTCTGTTTGTTTTCAATGTTTTTCAGGAAGGAGTATTTTGTTGTTCGGAATGGTGTTTCGTTTGAAAATCTTACCGTTGTACCTATTATTCCCATATTTCGGCGAAGGTGCGTGATATCCTTGGTTGATGGACCATTGGTGTAACCATCGAAGACAACTGTTGTGTTTGAATACTTCTGGGTCAAGTACTGATAATATTGTTCACATATGGTTCTAAATGTACTATTTTTCTGGCACGGAATCTTCTGTAATAATGAACCACCACCAATCACATAGCACACTGTCTCTGCTTGCATTTCTGGATCTGGACCGCAGTATCCAAATTTCCACATTGCATCCGCTAGTTGAGATTTCTGGGCGCATCTAGGCAATCCCGTGTTATCAAATAACGACGATGGATTGGTAGTTAACTCATATTTAAATATGGTTGAAATATCTTCAACACACCTGTCCGCCACAGTAATTAAGCGTTGAAAAAGTAGCTGAGGAGCAATGTTAACTGTTTCATCGTTTATCTTTATGGAGGTAGTGCCACTTAAAGGCACTGCTTGATCCTTCCGTTTGTGTACGTATTCATCAACGGCTTGCCCAACCATGTTATGAATAATTGTTGTCCCTATGTCAAAAGCCAAATCCAAATTGACGCGTTTATCCGCTGTAACACCGTTTCGATGTTCCGTAGAGATGCATCTGTTTCCTCAAAAGGTGATCGAGCTTGCAAGAATTGCATCACTAGTCTCGCATCATGGCTATCCCTATTTCGGCGCGACAATGAAGCATCTTGATGTTGCTCGCTAGTAGCATTATTTGTGTCACTGAAATCTTGCATTGCATTATTCATTTCGGCACACGCTAGCATAGATAACTGCCACTGCGTTCGCTACATCTCAGTCATTCCTCGTCCCCTTGTTAGTCCACCAGTGGTCTTCAAAGATCGCATCAATACCTGTTCAATGATCAGATCGGTAGAAAGTCCTCCCCAGTACCTATCTGTTCTTCTCACTGTATGGTTTCCTTTCAAGAACTGTCTATGTACATCCGGATACTCAACTTCTAATCGTTTCATGTTCTGGATGTAGATGTAGGCAGATTGCATATATAGATAGTGGCCTGATGCAGCAAAATACGGTAACATCTTTCGAATGGCTTTAAGATGCCCAACCCAGTCACCAGTTCTCTCTGCTCGTATAAACTGTTGTAGTACTGCAACCATGTTCATATATTGAAACCACAATGCTGCTGTTCTGTGTTCATGAAGCTTTCCTTTTAATTCGACGATCTTTTGAGACACTACTTTCAAACTTTCATCTTGAACACATCATGCTTAGAAATTAAGTTCTTTTCAAGCTTGTCATATGTTTCTGATAATTTTGTCACAATATAACACAATAATCCGAGCTGCTAGGACATTCCTCTAGACCTTCTGTGGAAAGAGACCCTTCGGTACAACCATCGGTAGTGTAGTACAAACATTCTCTAGATGAAATAATGTGGTGTTTTGAACAGTTGTGTCATCTTCGTGGAATGTATCACACTCATCGCGGTCATCGACAATGCTTCCGTCAAAGTCCTGACTGTTGGACTGCAATATTGATTGTATTTCAGTTGGGTATATCTTTGACAGCAAAATTGCATGTAGTGCCGTGTCCACAAGAAAATGCCCTCTGATGGCACGTGACACAGCTTTCCCGGACATCATATGTGTCACAGCATTTGGAGCATAATTATATAGTCTGAAGTACGTCCTGTAATCCAGAACCCGATATTATAAAGCCTATAGAGCCAAGGAAAATCATATCAGTGTGAAATGCACCCAGTCTAAGTACAATACTTTTCAATGGACTTGATTTATCGGACAAAGTTACAATTTGTGTAGCTTTCTGGAATAACGGTTGATCAAACGTCAATACTGGCGTAACTCCATACCTACTTGATTGCTCGCATACAAAGTGAAGGGTCGAATTTATGCATGACATATCACTTGGGCTCATGTCTAGCATTGGTAAAAATGTTACGGATGATTTTCCTTGGTATGTATCAGACTCTTGCTTGTTGAACATCTGCATAAAACCAAACCAGCTTGGACGTGTTTCCTTCAATGGCCAAATCACTTTTGAAAATAAATCGAACTGAAAATCATTGGCGTCTTCTACAGTCAATCCATTTTTTTCCCCCAAGGTTAAGAAAATGTATTTTCTCTGGTAATGGATTATCAGGGTGTTTGAAAAACTTGATTGAAATTTTGCTAAGGTCTGACAGCTCACTCGGTTGTATATTTCTCCTTGGTATAGGTAGGCTAACGTTTGAACCAGGTGATGTGCATGCTATAAGTCCCATTCCGTGGAAGGTACCGTGTCCATCGAACGTCCGAATATTATGGTCCGCGTTATCTGCCACAAACTGCAGGAATTTACCAGGGAAATAAGATGGAATAGTTGTGTTCAGTGTTGCTGCAGCATTTAGTTCGAATCGTTGAACTTCATAATAAGACGCACAAAACCCCATACTATTAAGTAAATCCACCAAGTATCTTGAACCAAAGTGGTGGTGTAACTGTATGCCAAGACCTATTTGTACAGGTGCCAATACACTCTTTGGTATGCATGCCTGTACAATTGCTTGACCAATTGATGCTAACTTTATATCATTCTCGCACAATAAAACAGTCAGCAATGTCTGTAAACTTTCAGGTATGAAATTAACAATTTCTTTAGTAGACGAAACTGATGCAAAAGATGGATAGAACTGCTTGTTAGCATCTGCTTGAATGGAATTGATGTCAGCCTTGATAACTTTCGCGGCTGCAGTTACAATTGATTTCATTTGTTCCCTTTCGATAGCACTTGTGTATTATTTGAAAAGTTATGTATAATTTCAGATGCTTTCCATTTCATTGTAAACTTTGATTCATTATTGCCAAAAGATGTTATTGATATAGAACTTCCAAAATGGTCAAACAACTTTTTTTTCATGTGTTTGTACGAGTTAGCTCTGTCTCCAGAAGTCTCTTACATCAATTGCATCAACTCACTCATGGTTAAGACACAACCTTCATTATCCTCTATATAAGAAATAACATTTTTGAATGACTGATTTGCATCTGGTGCCTCAGGTCGTCCCGGACTCTTACTAGGACTAGCATCGGAGTCGAACTCTTTAGGGATATTGCGGTTTGTCCTGAAATTTACGCTACAAGTCTGATGGTATAATGCATCAGCAGCAGGTAGATCAATTACACTAGCGATCCTACCCGAGATCTCGTGGGCCCAGTGATCATTCCTTTCAGCTCAGATGCGCTCGATGGATTTTTTAAATGGGAGAATTCTAACAGATAATACATCATAAGATCTTTTTCTATGATTTACTTTTGCATGTTTAGCACAAAATATACATTTATTCTTAAAATCAAACACGCCTGAGGACCTTGTAGTAGAACATTTGGAATTACTGTTATTGTTTATATCTGAGATGTTAGCAAAGTTTCGTTTATGAATAAATTCTCTTCTACAGACAATATGAACTTCCTGACTAGGAATAACATTTATATTCGCCTGACGCTCAGCACTGACTCTGTTAATGGACTCGCAGCCTTTTTCTCGAAGCTTCACTGTGGGATGGTCACTAAGCTGACAGTTGCATAATACACAGCTATTATCCATGATGGCATCTGAAATGATTAATCATGTCCATTGGTTAGATTTTAATTGAATATATTCTAGAATATTGATGATTCTATGTAGCAAGAAACTTTCACAGAAGAACATTAAATGTTAGAATTAATAAATGTTCGACGATCCTAATTCATGTATAAATCATGGCATGCTTTGGTTATATGTTTCGGCTCCAGCCTCTTTTGACTATTGTAACCAGTATGCATTGTGATGAATCGTAAGTAAAGATGGTATCATTAATTATACCATATCATTGTGTTACAAAGCATAGTATGGTTGTAGATGGAACAGTAGAGGGAATTTGTGTTTTAAAGAAAATTTATTACTAGTAGCCGTATAAAAAAAAGCGTGTATCTGGACACTACATGTATATAGTATAACAACAAGTAAGTACCGTTGTCGACATAATATGTATAAAACTATTTTCAATGTAACAAATCAAAAGATCAATTGTGAAACCTACGGTATAATGTTTGGCTGATGAGGACCTTGAAATTTATCGTTCTGCTCATTCACGACTACATCTTGCAAACATTCAGCAATTGCCTGTAAAAGAATAATGAATGCGTCTAAGAACATTGGTCAGCTAGATCTAGTGGTTTTACAGTAAATATTGTAGTACAATACTAACAAATAACACATAAAAAGGTCCATTGATATGTTAAACAATCAATATATGATTTTAACTGCTTAGTTGTTATCAAACCTAAGGCTTGTAAATTTGACCAAAAAGCAAAAAAAAATTTTTTTTCAATTTTACGAAATGATGGCAAAAACGCGCTTCCGTACTTTAAAAAAATAACGAAATGGGGAATTTTAATACACGTTCTCATTTCGAAAAAATGTCTTTTTGCCTATTTTTGGCATTGATATTTGTTAAACACAGTATTTTACAGTAATTTTCCAAATTACGCATGTTTATACGATATTTGACCTCTCGTCCAAATTCGCCGTGAAATAACGTTCAGACGTACAGCACGTAAACACCGACGCACTAGTTGACTATCATAAAAAATAAACATAATATTTTCTTACCTTGCATATTTAAGTGATGAAGGCACTTTTAAATGTTTGTTATTGTGTTTGAAATGGGCGCCGCCATTAAACTCCGGATGTGAAAGCGTGGCTCAATGTATCTCCCGCTGAAGAGTACTCACTACGGCGTGCTATACGGGCCATAATTGTATTTGATAATGTTACACTCTTTGATTGTCAATAACTTTTTTTGCCTAGGAATCCAGGTTGCAACTTTTTTTTAAAATATACTTATATCATGAACTTTCGCCCAGTATAGTTTTAGTTGCAATTAGTCCGAGTGAAAATTTTCCTTTACCAGCCTATACCGGCTTATATACCAAAGTAATATAGTTACATAATGATGTTATCGAATAAGTAGTGAGACCTTTTGTATGACGCATTGATAAGCCACATATTTATGTATCATACGACAATTATTACAATTCCCTACGTTTAATTACCTTGATGATGCAAGTTCCTTAATGACTTGATATATAAGTGTCAGTTTATTCAACAATTCCTTATGGTTTCGACCCAAACTAATCCTTTTATAAATGTAACGTGCATTTCTAATTCTAACTACATGAATAAATTGTGTTTATATATAGTGTATTTATTTACATCGTCTTTACAGAAAACGCATATCGGTGGGACTTGTGGGAGCAGTCTAAAGCCAACAAGACTGCGTTTAATAAACGCTTATGCCCCCGTGGAAGCCATGTCCATAAAAAGCTAAGTCAATCAGGGACCATTATTCAGTTAAAATGTTTGATAGTGTTACATGGCTTTGAACTATAAGGGGCTTATGATGGTAAACGAATATGCCACATTTGAAAGCAGTGCCTTGGTCAACTTCATGTGTGATCTGGTGATACAGGTGTTATGGTTCTTTGTCACTACACTTCTCAAAGTTGACATCTATTCATATACCAAGTTTCAAGTCAATATTTTAAATACTTTTGAAGATACGCTCCGGACAAACAATTATCATGAAAATACTGAAAGGGAGATAATTTAAAATATAAAACAGACAGAGTTATGGTTCTTGGTCCCTGCACTTCTACAAGCTACCATATATTTATATATCAAGTTTTAAGGCAATACTTTTGAAGATACACTCCGGTCAAAATTTGATTCGGAAAATACTAAAGGGGAGATAATTCAAAATTTAAGACAGACAGAGTTATGGTTCTTGATCATTGCACTTTTCCAAGTTGCCATCTATTTATATTCCAAGTTTCAAGTCAATATGTTAAATAGTTTTGAAGATATACTAAGAGCAAAATTTGACTATAAAAAATCACTAAAGGGGAGATAATTCAAGATTTAAGACAGACAGAGTTATGGTTCTTTGTCCAAGCACTTCGTCAAGTTGCCATCTATTTACATTTCAAGTTTTAAGTCAATATGTTAAATAGTCTTGAAGATACGCTCCAGACAAAATTTTATTGTGAAAATACTAAAGGGGAGATAAGTCTAAGTCCATAATCAGGTCAAGGTGAAGGTCAAAATGGAGTCAGGTGATACAGGTGTGTGGAGAGTGGTCTTATACAACATCCATGCAAGTATGAAAGCTTTGTAGCAAGCCATATTAATGCTAGAAGAAACGGTCAATTTGGGTTAACCAAGAATTTGGCCTTTCAATAAGTCTTAGTCCAAAATTAGGTCAAAGTGAAGGTCAAAATGAAGTTAGGTGATACAGGCGCGTGGAGAGTGTTCATATACAACATCCATGCAAGTTTGAAAGCTTTGTAGCAAGCCATTATAATGCTAGAAGAAACGGTCAATTTGGGTTAACCAGGGCGGCGGACAAACGGACGGAAGGCCGGACGGACGGACAGGTGCATTACTATATGCCTCCCGATCTATCGTTACGGGGGCGTTGCGAGAACATGAGGCAAGGCACACGCGTACGGGATCGTTCAAGTGTGACCATGATGGGTGCGGTCTTGTTTTCTTTACAAGGACGTATGTATTTGCATTTTTAAAACTAAAGTTTCTCGTATCATTCAATCGGTTAAAAATGTCGGAAATATTCGTCTGTACAATTCCCGTATCAAGAGTGGTTTCCCTTATATAATATTATACAGAAATAGTTCTTTAATTTTGTTGACCATTTTTTAAACTGGTTGGTAAGGCTGAATGGGTCAAGGTCCCCACGGGTACTACTTTACCGTACCCGGGGTACTTTGAAGTAAACTTCACCGTACCCCGATTTCACAGATAACACTTCACCGTACCCCGATATACTCAACCGTACCCGGGTTTACAGTGCGCCAAAAATCGATGTCGTTAAATAACAAAATAAAAGAACGACGTAAAGCGGCGCCATCGCGGCTTTGAGAAAAATATTGTGATCAGGGATTCTATATTACTAACAATATAGAGAAGATCCTGTAAAAAGGAGGTTTTATTCATGAGTACGTATCTAGCGGAGAAAAGGACGAAGAATAAATGAATATTCAGGCTGTTGGAAGGGAATTGACTCTTTTTGCAAAAACATAATCTGTTGAAAGATATAAAGTGCGCCATAAACGGCAGTGTTTTGATAACGGACTTTGTTCCAAAAGTAGTCACGTGACAGTTACGTGGTCGATTTTACGACAATTAAATCTTTTTTTAGAAATTCGACGGTAAAACAAAAAAGTATGGGTCGAAGTAAACCGAAATGAAATATTCCTACCTTTCTTTCATCTATAAATGTTGTGTTCGGCGATTAAAATCATATCAATTAATTTTTTCTAGCAGTAAAAATGCGGTACCTGTTAGCATACTGGGGTACGGTGAAGTATACTACTAAGTACCCGGGGTACGGTGAAGTAGTACCCGGGGGGACCTTGACCCATTCAGCATTGGTAAGATATTCAAATTTCGATACAAAATTTAGTGTTCCGTATAAAACCACTCTGGAAAGTTGTGTCAAAATCGAACAGATACTTCAAAAGAAAATGGCTTCAAAGTCCGCAGTTTGTCAGTCATTGTGGAGCGTCATTGTGGAGCGAATATATAGGCATCCTTGCAGCATCTATTATGGGGGATGTTGATGGCTCGTTTTATGTCTGACTCTTGTCGTGTGGCTTTGATTTGTGCCCTTCTATTTACAAAGTTGCTTAACATAACAGCGGTTGCATTAAAGAAGGTATTAAGAAAATCCGACAGGGAAGGTAGCACTCAACCCAACCAGCCGAGCACAGAAATCTGAACTAAGCAGTCCCCATAGAAACCCATGCCAAAACGGCGACCAAATGAGGCACAACCCCGGGGCGTGATCTAGGTGAAAACACAAGGACAGTGACCTAACGTTATGCAACCTAAAGCAGCACAACTACGACTTGACCTAGTTTAAATATGGGCAAGGTAGGACTTGACCTAGTTAAAATGTGGGCAAGGTAGGAACGGGGCGGGAAACAATATTACATATTCCTAGCAACTACAATGAGCAATGCCCACACACAAGCCAAAGAAACAACCAAGTCTGACTTTGATTTATAAACATGATCAAAACAATTTTTTTATAATACTTTAAAATAAATTATATGACAGGGATTTCAAGGCTCAAATCGCTATATAGTGTGGTTCGTGCAAAAATAACCCACTCAATTCATAAAGCATGTCTTGAAATTAGTCAAAATTTGAAGATTTCAGGTACTAAAACTGTTTTTTAAAATTCCGCGAGACTTCTTTGATCATGTTAGAAGATTTCAACAGCAAATATGCCCATAAGAAGGTTAAAGGAATAGAATGTATTACCGCTGATGCCTCACATATTAAAACCTAATTCAAGACCTATATTATTCATGTTGCCTGTGATGGTTCCTATTAAAATGTTTCTTTCAATCGATCGTCAATACATGGCATAGATTAAGTGTATTCAAATTGCATTAATCTGATTATGCTTTCCGCAAACTGAATGACCACAAGAGTTGTTTGCGTGAACTTCAGGACCAACAAGGATCTTTTACCACACATGTACAGGGAGAAGACCCCAAAGAAATTTCCATGTGAACAATGTGGATATGAAGCCATAACTCAGAGGGAGTTAGAGGACCACAAAGGAATTCACTCTGGAGAGATGAAACATGCATGCGATATTTGTAGAAAAACATTCCTGTTTCGCAATAGAATGTTCAGACACAGAAAGACACATAAGTGATCGCTCTTACTGTCCTTTTTGTCTTTAGACTGCTCCCACAAGTCCCACAGATATCCATTTTCTGTAAAGACGATGTAAATAAATGCACTATAATATTATATAAACAAAATTTATTCATGTAGTTAGAATTAGAAATGCACGTTACATGTATAAAAGGATTAGTTTGGGTCGAAACCATAAGGAATTTTGCATAAACTGACACTTATATATCTAGTCATTAAGGAACTTGCATCATCAAGGTAATTAATAGTAGTGAATTGTAATAATTGTCGTATGATACATAAATATGTGGCTTATTAATACGTCATACAAAAGGTCTCACTACTTATTCGATAACATATGTAACTATATTACTTTGGTATATAAGCCGGTAGGTCGAACACGTTCAGCAGATATGAATTACGTGCCGATTAACATACATTTCGATATTAGGCCGTCCCAAGTAACGCTCTAAAAACATCCGTACCAAGTGACAATAACACAGAACATATACGATTGTGTTCCAGAAACACTATAGATGACTCTTGGCATAGTTATTTTTCTAGTTCATTGTTCATTGTTGAGGATCTTATGGAAAATTGATTGTTTAGTATATTGTCAAATAAGTTTCCTCGTAAAATAAATACAATAATTTGATATAATATCAACATTACGTTGGCTGGGGACATGCTGCATCCGCGAAAACAGAGATTTATATATGGATCCGTCCCGAGTAACACGTTTAAAAACACGTCTCAAGTAACAAATACAAAATTGGTACCGGCTATTTTGTCTAATTGGGGAATCTTTTCAAAGAAAATGATGACAACCTGAACGTGGCAACCATAAAGGCATACTGTGCGCTATGTTAGGTTTATGCATCACAAATTGATAGATAGAAAATTGAATATTTACCTCGTCCGAACTGTAAAACACCCGTTACGAGTAACGGTTTTCCGGTTCTGAAAATAGACGGTGTACCCAGTAAATTGTATCATTGATAAAAGAAAGACTGCGTTCAGTAAAGGCTTAAATAATGCCCAGTGAAAGTCACAGGAAGAGTAAAGCCGCCTTATGCCGACACCTCCCTTTTATCGACACCCTCGCCTAATTTCAATAAATAACACACCTATAATAGTAAACGATGGATTTCGTGACGACATAATGAATAATGTTAAAAACAACAAGTTAGATGACCATTGATGTGAGTTTTTCTTGATGGAAATATTTTTTGCACAAAATACCAGGTAGAGTAAGAAACAAAGAGTTCTAGCAACTCCAAAAAGCCATGCAAAGGGAGGGGGGCATACGCTGAAAGCACAGATGAAGGGAAAATAAAACAGGAAATCCAGTGTTTAGACATGCTCCTCGTAAAACCTGTTGTCTCAGGATCTGCGTACACAAACCCTGGATAACAATATAGCAATATCTAGCTGTTGGAACTACGCAGCAAGATATACCTGCCCCACCATTACCCTCGTCTAGCACTCCACCAAGTTTAAAGTCAACAATCATGTCTAACTTTGTAACATATGATGATGTTCTCCCAGCAAAAGTTCTAAGGGCTATCAAAAATGTAGTAAGTATTCAAGACATACTCAAGTGATAAAACAAGCAATCTCTTCCAGTTAATGTTTCCTGATAGTAAAGTTGCCAAGAAGTTCAAGTTTGGTGCTACCGAATGCTCATATCTGATTCGGTTCGGTCTGCCTCCTTATCTCAAGGCAAACGATGGGGAACAAATCCTGAGGCCTGGAATAATATTTGTTGTTTCATTTGATGCGTCTCTGAACAAAGCTCTGCATGAAAAGCAGATGAATGTATTGCTACGCTCCTGGGGTGATGAATTAAACCGAGTTGTTACTAGGTATCACGAAGTGCTCAAGGTGAGCTTTTGTCGTACCGAGTTGTTCGTCGTCTATCGTCGGCAACAATTTCTTCAAACGACATCTCCTAAACCGATTTGCAAATTTCAACTAAACAGTAATGATCATTAAAAAACATTAAAACTATTTCGCTCCGATAAAAAATCTGGCCGCCAGAGCTATAAATAGAAAAATCTTTAAACGTATTCTTCTCCATAAGCACGTGGCCGATCTCGACTGATCTTTAGGTGAGGCCTAAAATAAATAGTTGTGTTTCCGGTCTTCTCCCGATTTGCGACCGTACTTGTTTTTATTGCGGATGGATGTCAGACGATGACGATATCGCGGATATTCGTTTCGGAATTTTGTGGCTGATAAAAATGGCGGAATGCTCGCATTTATGTTTTAAAAATGCGAACATGGGACAGAAAAACATCTAATAAATAGTGTGCCTTACATTGCATAGTTTTCAGTGAGGTTCAGCGATGACATAAAAATTGCAGCTTAATGCTCGGTAAGAACAGATAAGCTGGTGTAACGAGTTTGCGTGGTACATGTAGTAACACTCCAAACATCGCCATATTTTACAAAAATGCCAACATCACATGGTGATTTAACTTCTGTTGAAATCGACATGGTTTTACATTAGGTAATATCTGTCAAACGGTCCATTCATAATAGTCCATAAATATCCAAATAATAATTAGTAGATAACAAACCTCATACCAGAACGACTTTCTGTTTAGAGAAGCAACATTGTCCTTTTTGCTTTTTGTTTATTTTTTGTATGTTTGCATAAAACTGAGGTGAGTGGTTGTTTTATTTTGTATTAATTATAACATCCTTCAACAAGTATTATATATAGCTCTTATTTTAGAAATATGAATATCATGGTGTAAACTAATCAATATTACTACTAACCTACAACTTGTAAGGTGTGAACTGGGATGCCCTCGACACAGGCACACCTATTGACGAGGAAAATAAACAATCACAACCCCCCCCCCCAAATAATAATATAATTTAAAAGTGATTGAATCAGATTTAAAAAAAAATAGTAGTCCATAAAAGTCCTTCAATGTGTTAGGGTAGAAATCTACTAAACTCCGCCTTTTGTCGCTTGAAACGCAAATTCCTCAGTTATGGAAAACATCAACCAATTAGATATCCCCGAAAAAGAGGGACCGGTATCAAGAAATCGACATTCGCCTTTGACAATGCGGATGTCGATCACCTGTTCATTTACCATCCATGCAACAGAATGGTTCCTTTCCGACCAAAGGCGGCGAAGTATATGTCTTCAGATCGGAAAATTTGTCGGAGTTTAAAGACTGGGTAGCCGATGGGCATTATTTTTCATGCGAAGGGTCGTGAACATTCCGGAACCAGAATCCGTGACAGTCACGGATCCAGAACATGGACAAACCACTTAAGGTCTTACAATAATTGTTTAACTCGTCAAAGAAGTTCGGAAAAGTATTGAGAGAACAGGAGCTAACCTGTCAGATAAATCACTCCGCAGAATCGACGGACCATTCGACAAGGGTCGCTAGACGATACAATCATTGACTGTACCCAGTTACTACTGCATAAACAAGTTCCTGATATAAATGGACTGCAATCGTGCTGCTATGCACAAAAACCTTGTTTTCATACTTGTTTTCATCCCAATGATGGTGGTTTGCATTGGGTAACAGTATCAACTTATCTGTCTGTCTGTTGAGAAAGTTGGCAATTTAGTATATGAAGGAGTTCTGGTTCTTTCATTGTATATTTTAAACCCTTTCTCACAATTTGTTTAAGAAATGATATTTTATATAGAAGTTCTTTTTATAATTAAGCTCTTTTAAGTTCACCAACTAAACCAGTCTCCTCCAGGGATATTAGACAAAGTCTTTCCCGAGTTGCAGGATGGTTTACCCGAGAAGAATCCAGCGCAAATTCTTTGTAAATGACAGTAAAATGCCTTGAGATGAGTGGTCTTTTATATACAATTGTGATATATTTTCAGACATTCACTGTTTTTATTTTTCCAGCCAAAACAGAAAAGATGAGCTGTTTAACAATGTAGTTGAAATGCTGGCCAGAAAGAATCTGAAAGTACACAAGACTGCTGTTGCTGATGAAGGCACCTATGTTGCACAGGTAACATCTGCGACCAGTATTTATATATTAATAAAGTAAACTTTGCTTCGGGCTTAGAATGTTTTTTTTTCGATAGGGCTGTTGGTCTCAGATTTCCTAACATTCAGAGACCCAGGCTCAATCACTAGTAAGAGAGTGAGCATTTAAGATCAGTGTTCGTCCGTCCGTCGTCTGCCTGTTCACAATTGTGTCAGAATACACCAGAGGCCACATTTATGCCCCAATCTACATGAAGCTTTGCCAGAATGTGTGTCTGTATAAAATCTATGTCAAGTTTGAAACTGGGCCATCTGGTGTCCAAAACTAGGTCACAAAGTCAAATAATAAAATCATAAATGCAATAGTGGCACTTTGGGTCTTCTCGTTTAATGTTTTATTATGACCATGTTTAAGTGTCATGATACTCAGGTGAGTGGATAATGGCCCTCTTGTTCACTTAATCTTCATTAAAAATTGATCAATATGTTGTCTATGAAATCCGAGGCCAAGTTAGAATCTTGGTCAGAAACAAGGTTGCGGTTTAACTTCAGGTGAGGAACATTGACCCGTCATGAGACTTTTATCATAATAAACTGCTGTTGATATTTATTTAAGCAAACTTCCCTTTTCAGTAAAACATATAGATAGTTCGAAGAGGTTTTTATCCCTCGAGAGTGATGTGAACGCCATTAGGAAACGTTTGAAAGTGTTGGATGATGCAACAGGGCCAGGTCGTCATCTGAAGCATCGGACATGGAGCGGAATGTCACTGAAAGTCTTCTTAAACTAGTTCAGCATACGAGTGTAGATGATCAAGAAGTAGTTAAGAAGTTATGCAGGAACGTATTCACGAAAGAAGGACTTGCAACATGCTCAAGAACAGGAAAGAAAACAATCTGGGAACGATGTGAAGCCAGTTTTGGACCCGCAAAGGCAGGAAAAGCTGCAGAGGCTTAAAATGGAGAGACGATCACAGAAAGTTAAAGGAGGTCAACAGGCTCAAGATTGAACTGGAACATATTTAGTCGTGTTGATAGAGTTATGAGACTGTAGTGCACTGGATTTAATTAAGATCAAGTTGTGTTATGCAGAAGTTAAAATCAATGTTTTTTTTGCGTTCTAGTAAATTACTGCACCATTTAAATAGCTTTCATTATAACCTGTGTATAATGTTTCAAAGAGACCATTTTTAGCTATCCTAAGCACGAAGTGCTCGGGATGCGCTTTTGTGACCAGCTTTTGTCTGTCGTTCACCATTGTCTGTAATCCTCTTGGCCAATTTTGATGGAACTTTGTATGGATGATACTTAAGGGAGGTGACACCTACAAAAACATTTTATTCAACAAATGTCAAGTGAGGCCCTTTTTTTAAACTCCAGAACCATTACATTTCAAGAAATGTTCAAAATACTAAAACAATTACAGTTCAGAAACTGTTCTTGCAGTAAAGAACTAGATCAAGTTCAGAGAGTTATCATGATGTGCGCGGACACACATACACATTGAAGAAATTGAGAGTTAACAAGTGCATACGTTTGAACTCCTTCACAATTCGTATCATAAATGCATGGAATATGCTTCCAAATGACATAGTGACGTCAAAAACCATAGACGAATTCAAAAGCAAATTGGACATATTATGGCAATGAAAACGTTTCAAAGTGAATCACATATATTACTCTCATGAATTGAAAATGTTCCAAACCGGACCGGACGACCACAACGACGAGAGATCGAGGGGAATGATAGTCCATCTAGGTAGGGAAGATCGGGGCTATCTGTTACGATTTTCGTATTTTTGCTAGCCAAACAGTCAAATGTCAGTGTATTTACATCTTTGGTGTATCAACGGGAAGCTCAAACATTTCTTTCTGCAATCAACATTTAAAAGGCAACAAATCTAGTCAATGTTTTTCTACAATTTAATTTAATTAATCAATTTATTTTGTAACATTTCACCCCGCATTTGGGGCTGACTGTTACAAGAAGTGGGGTAAAATGTTACACGGAACAAACAATCAGTCATAACAGCAAATGAACATTATTTTTGGGGGTATAAAATTAAGACAACAGTTTTATCTCAACAAGAACGTCTGTCCGACAGATCAGGGATAATCCTTTAAAGACTATTATTTGTCTGAGGACAGATCTAAGTCACTGACTAACATTTATGCCAACGATAGACATGTAACGAAGTGCACACGTGTGTACATATATTATAAATCATCGTCGGAATCACAGTTGATACATGAGTAGACACCGCTACGTGGAACATCAGCGCACTCTTCATGGGCCCATCCTTTGCACTCATAGCACTGAATCCATTTTTCTCTGGATTTACTATTGCTGTATGTATCAGCGCACACCAAACAATAGAACTCTTCGTCAGACGAATCACTTGCACACTCTTGATTCCTTTTCTTGGTCGTTTTCTTCTTCTGTGGTTTGCCTGTTTCTTTTCTGGTATTCTTAACCTTTGGTTTGCTTTTCTTCAGCCTCTTGAAATTTCATCTCCATTTCCAACTTTTAAGGTGTGTCGGTAAGTATCGCTGTCTTCCTATTTTTCGATTTGTTGAAATTTTGTTTTCTAGCAGGGGCCTTTAGATACGGCCGAATATGTTCTGGTGTGAAGGGTATTGGTGTGTCTATATTATCATCCTGGTTTGACTCCTCGATTCCATTATAAGCCTGCGTTTTTTGTAACCAGTTGTAGTGAGCCCCAGTATCATAACCACATAGAGCTAGGTAAATTTCTCCCCTAAAGTGAACACCTATCCTTCCTGGTCCTTGGGCGACCACGTGCACCTTACCGTCACTATATGTATAAATTATTGCGGACAACCCAAGTGCGTTGCACAGCGTAGATAATATAATATATCCTACATTGGTATTGTACTCCTTTTCGTTTATGTATAGCTGAATGTCATGCTCAATGTCTAGGCTTTCTTGCAGGAACTCACTATAGAAGTCCTTGTGGTCATTCATCTCCACCAGCAGCATTTCACAAAGGTCTCCATGTGTGATATCTACAAGTTTTTCTGCTTTTAGGCTCTCACGAACAGCGTACAACAAGCAGTGTCCATCACCCCTTACTGCTACTACTTCTCGACCCAAACCTTTAACATGGTCATTTATTGCTTTCCAACCTCCCACCCACTTGTCACCTCGGACCTCTCCAACTTCAGCTGCGACTTGCTCTTCTGTTACGGAGGGTAAATTTTGTATTCTGTACTCTTCCCCTTCTTCATGTACTTGCTCACTGCTGATTGGTCGGTCTGTCACATAACATGCTGCAAAGTCTCTCTCGGTAAATATATCTTTATCCACCGGGTGCACTCCAGGTACTTTGAAGACATTCATGATGTTTTCTGGTGACGCAGCCCTAGGCAAACATAACCCAGCAATTCCTGGCAGGTCATAGATGGACATTGTTTTACCAGGATTGTTTTTCATCCATGAATCTTGGGCACTGGCTACATACTTTTGCAGGGGTCCAAACACGGTCCTGTCGAGTGGTTGGAGTTTATGCGAGCAGTGGGGTGGAAAGGACAACATTATAACACCATTGCTCTTAGCATAGTCGACCACGTCGATACAGATGTGGGAGTCATGATTGTCGAGTAATAAGAGTACCTTGTTTTCATGAGTTGGTTTCACATGCTTCAGGAAGTGTTGCATGTATAGCAGGAAATTTTCGGACGTCATCCAACCTGAGGGATGTGCTGCGCCGATAGAACCTGTCGGACCGTCCCTCACAAAATGGTTCTGAAACTTAACTCTGGGGAAAATAAACATAGGTGGTATACTGTTCCCTGATAGCACAGCACATCGTTACATGGCCCCCTCTTTCTCCGGAAGTCAAGGAACCTACTTGCTTTAGGCCTCTAGAAGCGACGATGACTCTTGGCTTTTGGACAGTCGACAATCCAGTCTCGTCAACGTTCCATATATCATACCCAGTAATAGGCTCTCGTTGTAACACAGATGTGAGCTTACCAAAGAAGTTGGAGACGTTGTTTCTGTAAAAACTCGATTCCCTTGACAAACTCGTCGCCTCTGGCATTCTGATCGACAGGTCGCCTCGTCGCTTCATTTACAGGTCGCCTCGTCGCTTCATAAATGAAGCAAACCAGTCAGGTCCTGTGCTTTTGTTTCTCTCCCAAGAGTCAGGCATGTTTATATTGAAGGCACTTGCACATTCATAGGCCAACACGCGAACATCCTTAGGGCACAAACCAAAGTAAATATTTGCGGCTGTTGTCACGTACTTGGCTAAAGCAGCTTCTTGTTTCTGGTCAAAAATAGCAAGGTGTCCCTTGTAGCCAAATGTTATTCCGTGTGTCGTTCCTAGTTCTCGGGCTTGTTTTATATAGCGACAAAGAGTCATGTGGTTGATATTCAACTCTAAGGCCACAGATCGAACAGACCGGTTACATGCAATCACATCTTCAATGCCTCGATTAATCACATCAGGCGGAATTTCTGCTCTTTTTGTTTTTCGCTTGTAGTTACGAACCATTCTGAAAATAAAAACGATATTGGTTAGAACATAGTCTCGATACTATAGATCTTTATATCTTGTTTACTAATGTCGCATTAAATTGCTCGGTCAAGAATTTATTTACCAGGCAATTTCATAAACGCATTTCATTTGTGAACAACTTTGAACAAATAACGTTTTTAAAAGTAGATTTACAGGTTAAGCTGTTCAATCCAGCTAATCATCATAGATTTAAATCGCTGTCTAAACAATAAATTTAGATAGATTAGATCTGTATATTATACGCATGTCGCTTGGGGTAAGTTGTTACACTGTAACAAAATGCCCCAACCGCGCTGTAACATCTTACCCCAAACGCTTTTCGGAACAACATGTAAACCCCACATCTTAAAAATGATGGAGATGAACATGAATATGGCGGCAGATGAACTGGCGATGTTTCCAGGGGCGTAGCTAGGACATTAGCAATGTGTAGGCCCGTGGGCAAAGATGAAAGAAGTAGGGGTGTCCGGGGGAATGCTCCCCCTGATTTTTTATTCCTTGAAAGGTACTGGTGCGTTTTGACGTATATTTAGGAGATCAAATTTCAATTTAAACTTAAAAAAATATATATATTATTTTCTTCTCGAAATGATGTGCAGGCCCGGGCCTATTGGCCTAGCGGCAGCTACGCTACTGGTTTCATATGTACACACATATGCAATTCCTAAAGAAAGCTTTTAAATTGACAAGGTCAGTCGAATTTTCATAAAAATGTCAAAATTTACTTAGCCTTGAAGCTCATGCAGCCGCTGTATCAAACGAAATTGACAAAATAAATATAAATCACTAACTCCTCGACACATATTTTGTTGGAAACTGCTTAAATGACCTTTAATCTTTAATAAAACTGCAAAATCACATCAAATGACCTTTGGAATCGGAAAAAATACATGTAAACAAACACCATGTAAATTTTCAGGAAAGGGAAATAACCCCATCTATCCGGTGCAACAATAACTTTTTCCAAGTTAATTTGGTCCAGTTTGTTGACAAGCTGATTTTTTCCCGCCAAAAGTTGCACACGACCCTTTTTATTAATGGATGACGTCATAGCTGTCAAAATTATGTTTGATAAATAAACAAGCGAGCATTGAATACATGCATGTCAAACATTGCCGATTAAATAAGGATTTTACTCGTAGTGAAGGCATGGTGCAAGTTTTTGTTGTGATTTCATTCAGAAATTGGTCCATTTCGTATTTATTTATTTAATTTACTCGTCTGTTATTGTAAACAATCCTGCAGGCAATGTCACGAGAAAAAGAATCTACAATTTCATGAGAAATTACATACACCGGTACCGTGGATACACCGGCTTCATGGGGTTTCACTATACGTATGGGATTTTATGAAAGATCCTTCTAATTTCTTCAGAGTTATCTGTAAGTAACAGCTTTCCTTCGTCAAATATTTTGAAATGAAAGCGCTTTCAAGACATATAAGTTGTGACGTCACAAATGACGTCAGTGCTGAAATAATTCAAAAATAACAGTTTGCCCCGTGTATCACATAGCCCCGGTCTCCCCTACTAGATTTTTTCTAATAATTTTCCCAATCATCTCAAGGTATTATAAACTCAATACAATATCTTATTCACGTAAATTAAAAAAGCAGTATAGGACACTGGCATAAGTAATTGGATTGTTAAGGTTGTAGGAAAATAATTAATTTTCAAATATATCACATTAAAAATTGCATACCTCGTTTTCGCAACAAAATTGGTGATTAAGTGACAACGTTTATATGCTGTTGTTATCTGTAATGAAATAACCACAATTATTTATACTTCCTACTTTTATTTCAGCTGTCACATATTGTTCACAGTTTTGATAAAATCTTCATGACAATTTGTCAGAATGCAATTTAACTTAAAATCTACAAAGTTTGAAATTGGACCAAGCCTGGCCAAGAACTTGGTCAATAGATCATACATGTAACATAGGCTGTGCTCACTCTATAAACCCCTGATTTGAACCCATTTTCTTCATATATAATCAGAATATAAGTCTTACTAATATCTAGATAACTGTTCTACTGGTAACTGACCTAGGACCCTCTTGTTTATTATAATTGGAGAAATATCACAGAGATACATCTAATTACGTACAGCTTTTTAGCTAACATGAGCTCAAAGTGCCCAAGGTGAGTTATTGTGATCGCTCGTCGTCCGTCTGTATGACAGTCCGTCCGTCCACACTTGCAAACAACATCTCTCAAAACGTTTGGCCAATTTTGATTAAATTTTGCCTGATAGTATTTGGCATTGGGGGATTAAGTAATTGCACAAATTATGGCCATGGGGTCACTGTTTTACATAGACTTATACAGGGAAAACATATAAAAACCTTATTGTATAAAACTGCAATGCCTTATAGCTTTGATATTTGGTATGTTGCATCATCTAGTGGTCTTTACTGCTTTTCTACAAAGATTGTTTAAATTATTCCCTTGGATGAAACCTCAGCAGGGCTTCCTTTATAATCCGGTGAGCAATATAGGGCCATCATGGCCCTCTTGTTTAGAATTTTTACGATAGCAATAAATGTATTAAGAATATTTTTAAAAAACCAACAACTCAAAAGTCAACTGGTTTTTTAATCAAGTCTTAATATTTGAAGGAAATATGAATTACCTTAGCCAGTGCCTCCTTTGCCGAGATCAGTGAAGGTCTATCTTCCTGAAAAATATAATTTCAACATGGAGACAAAATGAATTAAAGGTGTACACCCCCCCCCCATGTTAAATGAATTTACTCCATGTAGCCAAATAATTTTCATATCAAGATGTTGTTGAAGTAGACTTTTAATTTATTTCAATAATTACCATTTCTTCTTCAATTCCAAAATCCAAATCTGTTACTTTCAATGACTTGATGAAAACATCCTGAAAAGAATAACAGGCGTGCTATTGATCAACAATTAATGCCTTTTAGGCCAAAGCATAACATTTTCTTGAGGCTAGGAAAGAATCAGTTCATCATAAGATCCACCATAACCGTCATGTTAAACATTTTCCTTCCATTTAAGTGGGTCCTCTTGAACGTTTGATGTAAACTTTCTATCCCGTTGTTGGTGTTGCCAATAGGCAATTTTATTTCTCTGTGGCAACCTGCCCATTTTTGTAAGTTAAAACATAATTAAAACATTTTTTAAACTCTAGTGGCAACAGTTTAGACTCGAGCCATTTAAAACTTGGTCACATTGTTTTCTGATGAAAGTCTTTATAACTTTTGATATATTATTTCTGCCAATTGGTAAAATGTAGCCAATTTTTAAATGTGATTGTGTACAACACAATAACACAGACCTGAAAACAAAAGCGGCCTCAAAATGCCTTAACGTGACCTCCATAAATAATTGGAATGTACACCATCCCTATAATATCCATATGCTTTGTCAGGATGTTATAAGGTTAGCAAGACATGAATCATGACTTACAAAGTTTTGTTGTCATTATTTAATAAAGTTGGAAGTGGAAGAATAAGTTTCTGCATATGATTATTACCTCTTTCACAGGTAGCCACACTGTTCTGAAGTAGCTCTTTAAATTATCTGGTACATGCTCAGAAGACAACAGTTCACACACGCCTTGGTTAAACTCTTCCTTTTTCCTCAATGTTGCCAACTCTCTCAAAATTTCGAGTAACTGACTATTCGATTTTATTTTGACTTTTTCTGATTTTTCAACGGCTCCACCAATGCCCCTGATACATTGCCAAATGTATTGGCCTTGGTCATTAAATGACTAAACGGTGTGTTGCGTAAAACAGAAATATAATAGCTAAATCCCTATGGTCAAGGTCACACTTAAAGGTCAGTTGTGTTTACAGTTTGTTTACAAAAGGGGATCTGTCGATGGAGGCCCATATCAAAATTAATCACACGGTTGCAGATAACAAAAGTACTAACCTAATAAGAATAATACTCCTGATTAGTTTTGTATCACAAAAAACTGTGTCGAGGCCCTGTTTGTGGGGCATATGTCTCCGACCGCGGAGCTCTTGTTTTCTTTTTCTGTTGTTTGCTGTATAAAGAGTTATTTCACAGATGTTATTTCAAATTACAACATGCTAAGTTGCATATATGTTAATTAGTTATACTATGATTTCTAGTCTTCACCACAGTTTTAGTCATATTTTATTGTTCCTCCATTAATATTCCTGGTCATTCTTGAGCTGCTTTTTTAATATTTAACTTAAGCACATTCTCAAGAGATAATCTCTTAGTGGGGGGGGGGCTGTCTTTGGAGGATAAATATGGGTAGCGGTGGCCTAGAAGTAGGGCGCGCGCTTCATGCGGGATCGAGAGGTCCCGGGTTCGATCCCCTCTGGGCCACTGGTTAATTTCTCTTAGCAAATGGTACCTGTGAGGGCAGTGTCTATTCCTGGGCGCCGCAGATCGATTTTGGCTGCCACGCCACAGGAGATAAATAGTCTTCCCAGGGAGACACGGGTGTAGGTTTCCATATGTAGCCCAATGACCAGGGGAAGTTGAAATGTCAAAGGGTGCTTGAGCGGCCTAACAGCTGAAAAGAGCCCTAGAAAATTGGTAACTTAACTTTTTTTTATCTGACATTAATTATAGAATATACTGAAGCAGGAAATTAGTGTTGTTTTCCATATGCTGCTATCAGTATTGCACTTGTCTTTTGAAATTCTTTTCATATGTTCTGAAAGTAATTGTCTTTTGTTCATTTACACAATTGTTACATTTGTGAGATCCTATTTGTTTGAGATATGATCAATCTGTTATTAGATGTTAATGACATTAAACTCTGGATATAATTTAAGTTTAACTTTGTATTACTCGTGTGTAATACAGTTAGGACTATTAAAACCGAAGTAAGAAACTGATAGTTGAAACAGTTTTCTTTTTCTGTTGTTTGCTAAACATTTGATTTATAAAATGTTAAGCAAACCACAGCAGGCCCAGTTACATTAGTGTTATTTAGTTGTACTATGTTCTATTCATTGACACAGTTAACCCATTTCCTACAGCAGGAAATTATAATAATATAGTGTTGTGAAATAAAGAACTTACAACTTAAACTGTGTTTTTACTTAATTGTCAGAACAGATATATCTAAAGGATACACAAAGTTCAATCGAAGGATCTTTTTATATGCAGTTCTTAGTCGAGGAACCTGTCAATACTAAAACAATTTTTTGCCACCAGAACCACAACTATTTGTTAAGGCCTGACCCTTAACAAAAAAAGCTAAAATCGTTCCGCTCTGCTAAACACGATGACCACCTGAGCTAAAAAGAGAACTATCATTTAAACAACTTCTTCTCCGAATCCGCTTTATTGATTTTGATACAATTTTACAGGAATGGTCTTTGGGTGACCTTGAACCAAAATAGCTACAATCATTCCGGTCCGCTAAACAAGATGTCAACCAGAGCTAAAAATAGAAATATCCTTTAAACGGCTGCTTCTCCACAACCGCTTGACGGATTTTGATAAAATTTTACATCAATGATCTTCGGTTGACTTTTATCCTACATAGCTAAATTCGTTTAGGTTCGCTAAACAAGATGGCCGCCAGATCTAAAAATAGAAAACATTATCAACAACTTCTTCTGCTTAACCGCTTGAGTTATTTGATAAAAATGTATACATTGTTGGAATGATCTATGAGTGACCTTTCACCAAAATAGCTAAAATCGCAAGAAGATCGATGAAGCTAAAATAGAAAAGTCATTTAAACGACTTCATACGAAGTACTTGGCGCAAAACTGAAATTTCCCCAAATGACTCTTGTCTGGATTATGCGATAATCTAACGTACTTCATATTTTTTCATGAAACTATAAACATGATTACTTGGCAGTATGAAGATTATGCACATGTTTGAATTTTGTTCCTACGTCAATTATTTAAAGGCACTTCATATTTTTCATGAAACTTAAATTTGAACTTGTAATTGTTTATTTGGCTTATGTGTGGGCATTGCTCAGTGTAGTTGTCTCGTTGTGTTTCCGATTTCTGTGCTCGGCTGGTTAGGTTGAGTGCTACCTTCCCTGTCTGATTTCCTCAAACATTTTTAAAACATGATTACTAGACTAGTCAATATTGACACCCAAGCCGCATTTTACGCAGACAGTATTTCAATACAGACAATTTAGTGTTAATGAATGTTTTCGAGCATGCACGCTTAAAACCAATTATAGCTGCGGGCATGTCTGATCCAATGGGTACAACTGGCAAAAAAAACTCACTTCACACGGATAGTTGAACTGAACAGTTATTTGCCCAGTGCTGATCTTGAAAAGATGTCCGGAATTGGTATGAGTCTGGGGATAAATAAGGCAACCCTGCAATAGAACGTAACATTCTTCGCCAAGGGTAACGTCAGCGGTTGCTGAGACACATTGATTTCGGTGGCGAGGATAAATATTATTTTATTGGCATTACATAATATAAATAAATTATATTATTTGACAAGCACGTTGCGTTTTCGAGAGAACGTTATCACTTGTCTTTCGGTCTATGGATGAAAGTAAATCGTATCAGTTGTCAATAAGCGAAATGTACGTGTCGAGTGTATATTTTGTATTTCAACTCAAATGGGTAATGTAAATCATGCTGTAAATAACGACGCCTCCGTTAACATAACATAACTTGATTTTAGATGTCTTTTAAACATACTGCAAACATAAATTCATACGAATTTCGCGAAGTCAGTGTTTTACGTTAGATAAAGACGGCAAGGAAACATTTGATAGGTATGCGTCTTCGTCACATCTCGATTTAATATAACACTTGGGAACATTCTGAACATGTTATTTATACATAACATTAGACAGTAAATCATTTTGTGGTCTGTACCAGGGGCCTTATTCACCAGCGTTGTAAGTCTAAAATATAGACATTGTCAAATGTTTTATTCGCTCTTTTTGTTATAAATGTACCGATTTTGGTATAAATTGGTATACATGTTCAGTGGGTTTAAATATAATTTAAAGGAATGGCAGAGATTATGAAAAATGGAAATTTCAAGTCTAAGACTGAAACTTAGACTTACAACGTTGGTGAATAAGGCCCCAGGAGTACATTAATTACCGGAGTATAAAAGTGATTATAATATACTGAGTTCCAAAAGTTCCGCATCCAATTTTCGGTGTGTCTTTTTTACTAAAATCTCTAACTTATTCATGATAATTCAAATGCGCATGTGTAGAGCGATGTATACTTGATATAAATCCAGGAAAGTTATCGATTTGAAGATATGTATCGATCCATAATAAAACCACATGTGCCACCACCCCACGATTCCAAAGTACACACAACGATAAACTAATATTTTGTAGTGGAAGGGAGGTAATAAATACCGAAAATGATCTCTCCCATAGACAATCATTAATGTGGCAATAGAGTCTGTACAACAGGCCAGATTTTAAGAAACAACCTCCTTGACATAAAAGACGCAACACTAAATCAAGTTTCCCATAATTTTAATGTAGGGTGGACTACAATTAAGCTACAACAATGCCGTTGTTCTTGGTGCAAAAATATAGCAGCATTACCTGCCTAGGTAAGCGGCATTGACCCTTGACCTGTTGTCACGTGGTACGACATATAAAGTTTCTATCGGATGGAGATGATACAACAGTCTTATTATGATAGAGACATGTCAATTTAATTCGACACAATGCATTTTTAGTGAAACACCAACCTCTAGCGTCTTATATACACGAGTCGTTCAACATTATCCATTTTTGCAATCAAATTAAGCGTACATTTCAATCTTATTTGACCGACTTATCGTGTTTTTTCGAAACACAGACACGATGCAAGTAAAATGGAAGTGACAATAAGGTCGAAAATGAAGAACCCAACTTATGCGTGCTTGAATAGACGTTTTTACCATTTGCGATGGTGTGATCATTCAAGCGTGACGAAATCCAACGAAATTATGTTCAACATAATCACTAACGGTACGCAAATGGATTGTGTTCCTTAAAAGTTATTTTAAGTTAACTATTCCAAAAATAATGATTTTTTAATTAAGATGCAGAACTTTTGGAACTCCGTATATATACAGTCCAGTTAGAAAAAAAATACAGTGACGCAGTAGAACAATCAACTATTACGGTGTAAAAACAAGTATAAAAGCTTATACCAACAGTTCAATACCAAAATTAACATTACCTGTTTAAGCAATCGTTTTAATCTTTTGGGTACACTTTAACGATGACGTCTCTGTCAGAATACCCTAGCTGGACTATATAAGGTTTATTTGGTACATCAACAAACGTATATTGTGTAATTCATTATGTTCGGAACAGATGTCACACGGTATAACCGGATGCCTGGTTGGCCGAGTGATGCGTTACGGCCGAGGTAAATACTGATGACGGGTAAGTAGTGGAGTTATATTTCATACCAGGACCTACATGTATCCATTTCGTTTGGATCTAGCGATTTGTGAATGACCAAGAATGTTTAAATGTACTCTTCACACAGCCTCGCATGCTATCTTTGCGTAATAAAGCTGATAGCGCCTTTTCATAAACGACGCGCAGAAAATAATGCTCAATTCTCACATGCATTGTCCAATCAAACAGTTTGCGCTAGTATGGAACTATTTAACCTCACAGATCTTACGAAAATTCATCTATGAACAATTCTGTAAAGTCACAACTATGTCCATGCTCTTAAACCAACGATTGACCCTTTCAAAGAGACCCTAGTATGCGTCAAAATGATGACGTTTACAGCCGAGTAGATTTTGTGATGATGACGTTTACGGCCGAGGACAGAAAAATATGGATGACGTTTACGGCCGATAAAATACTTACTAAAAACTGTCATTTGTCGCAGTTTCAATGGTTTTCTCACCGGTAAAGCATGGAATCTTCGCAAGTGTACATTCCCGACAAGTCTTCACCAGAAAATGTTGAATAGGAATGCCTTACATTTATATTATTCCTATATGTTTAATAGTATGCCTCATTTTGGAGATTTCTGACAGTTTAAGTAAATTCTAAGATTTTATGTTCATATAGAAGTCAGCCTGCTAGCTTAGTTGCGACACTGCTTACTCCACATACTACTATTCCGTCATTTATCCAAGCTTCCGTGATACCATTTTTAGTTACACTGATGGTTTTTAAACGCAGTCTGCATTATTTCGTTTTCAAAGATGGGCATGATTTGCTGAAAAAGAATAACCGAGATTCACACCAGCAAGTTTTTTTGTTAAATCAATCACATTATGCTAAATGCCTGTGTATGCAACATTCAGTGTGGAATCGAAATGTAATGTAGAACTCTGGTGATATGTGATAACTGTAAATGTATTCGGATAAAGCGCATCTAATTTGAATAAGTAGCTGATGAAAATAAATGAATTAATGCTTTTAATTTGATAACGATTTTAAAGGTGGCTATACATTATATACCAACAATTATGGCTGAAACGCAGGAGTAACCTTTGTTTGTAAAAAACTCATATTTCCAATCCACATGTAACTGTATCATTGAAAAAGAATAAAACACTTGAAACATTGTTTGTAAGATTTAAACATCAGGCACAGTATACAATATTGATGTAATTTATTTGGAGAATAAGGATTACCAATCACATCTTTAATTTTTATGGTGTAAACTGATTGGTTCTTCTTATTTCTAAGTCAAGTAAGGCCAATATTGAATACCACAACTATAGAAATTAAACATTGATATCAATGTCTGTAACACAACTTCATAAATGATACATTTACCTGTTTGTCACCTTGTTAACGTTTACAAGGGTCTTGCTAAATTATATTTGTTCCTTTCAGGTCGGTGAGTGCTTCAAACTGTTTCATTATGTCAGGCTTAGACCAACTGAATGCTAGTTTTTTCTGATTTTGTCTCTGATAACAATGAAGCTGATCTACAGACTCCTCTGGATGTGTCATTCATGATTGTTGATCATTAGCACGTGGTTTACCTTCATTTCTGTGTAGTGACTATAATAAGACCTTTTCCAGGTATGATAACATGCAAAGGCAAAAGACCGAAACATTCCAAAGAAAACCCCTTTATGTGTAAAAGGTGCACAGAAATTTTAACATCTGAAGAAGATATGAACTCACATGTCCAAACAAAACATGCTGCCAAACACCATTTGTGTACAAGCTGTGGGAAAACATTCATGAAGAAGTCCAATTTAGATGATCATTTGCTGACACAACATGCTGATTGTCCTTTTGACAAATGTGGCTGAGTGTTTGGAAGGAAACAACAGTATTCTGATATTTACGGAAATATATTTTCATTCTTTTCTCGGTTATTAGTGGGAGCTTTTTGTTGAAATTTGAGGAGTTTAAGCACTAATGATTTTCATTTATTGTATAATTTTCCTCAATCGATTTAATTGATCAAAGTTATAGGCAATGCCTCTTTGACCTCGTTTGTCTTTGAAGTTGTACATCGCCTGATATTGGCCCTCTTTGACCCCGTTTGTCTTTGAAGTTGTCCACCGCCAGATATTGTCCAAACGCCGAAATAAATATACAATTACAAAATAAATTCGGATCTACTTCACCAAGCGTTCACTGTTTATGACCATAACATGTCCAGTTTAGTTTAGTTTCACTGAAACGCGGCAGTCCTTGACGTTTATCTTTATATTGGGATCATTTGTAGAAACTATTAGTTTGATTACATCGACACACACACTGGAACGATTTAATATATGGCGCCGTGTAATGAAGAGTTACAAATACAAAGGAATATGCAAATGAACAGGGAAATAAAGACACCGAAAATCTAAAGCCCGACGCCACAATCAGTCAAACAAGTGTTATAACTATGCAATTTGAAGTTAGGCTAAGAGTATCCACTTTTCTTACGAAGGTTAGGTCAGAATCAAAATATATAGGTTTTCAGCTACACAAACTGACAAATAGTTACACACAATTTGAAGACTGTATATCAGCATGAGCGACACAAAGCACAATTTGATCATTGCATAAGATAATACTGGTCAGATCTCAAGAATATAATTATAGGCGTCATCTAAAGTTTTTTAACCTTGATATAATAGTTCTGAAGAAATGTGTCTAAAATTCCCAGAAGTGCAGCTTTTAATGTGTCCAATCACCTTATGCGATAGAAATCAGCACTTTTCCCACCATTAAAAACACGACATTGCTGTTGGCAAGTTTCAACATTCGTTTGTTGTACAGGTTGAAACACTTTATTCCATATAGGATACGCGTTCATTTCATTATCTGAATTTGTAGCTTCAAGTTGAATAACCTGGCTTTATTGCACTAGATAAGTGTTGTGCCTCAGAGATTTATCAAGTAATTAGGAATTGCAAGCAATGCTGAAGTCCCCTACCTGGTGTTCAGGTTGTTATTGTTTCTGTTGCCTTGCTGACCACAATTTAAAAATACAAACAAAAGTTAGACGCGCATTATCTCCTTATTGGCCCAACATGTCAGGTTTCATAAACCTATTGCTTGATGTAAAAAAGGGGGCCATGGACACTGCTATAACAAAGTACAACTTGAAGACAACAGGTATACAAATTACACAAACTAGAAATCCCACCGTTACCAACGTTACGCGTCTTATGAAGGTTAACAAGATTGTATTTGAACAAGAAATGTGTCCATCGACACGGGTGCCACCAATTGGGGTATATAGTAAAAGTTACAAAGGGCAATACATCCGTTAAAAAGTTGCCGCAGCAAACATTCATCCTTCGCGGTCAACTACACATCGAGGGTTGTTAATGTAACTCCACCCAACGATTTATGAGAGTTCAACACACACGCCTTTGCGAAACGTAACTACTATATGCCCCTAACATATAAATCTTTTATCTAGTGATCATAACAACATTGATATAACAACACGTATTTTGGCTAAATTTTAGCAACGGTCATTCCTGCTTAAGTAGTTTTCTAATAGTAAATGGCTTCAGTTGACTGTTACAGCGAGTGGGCGAAATCAGTACAAAACAACAATGTTCTTTTTGGTATTTCAATCCAGAGAGAGTAAAAACACTATGTAAATCGTATTATGAAAATCATTAACACGTCTCGCCGTTGTAATAGTGTATATTTCAAGAAACCGTAGACGGGTTCTAAAACATACATCAACCATAATCCATAATAAATTCGCTAAGACCAAACAAGCTTGTGTTTTATGCTACGTAAGCTGTTTCATGAACAACATGTAAAACGTCACCTTATGTCATTGCCAAAGTACAAAGCTCTGTTAAACCTTGTCATCTTTATACAATGTAGGTTTTATCAATAATAAGAGTACAAACATATGCGTCATTGTTTTTTTGTCGACTAATGCTTCGTTCAGCGTGCTTTTCAATGGTCTGATGAATGGTATTGGCACTAAATGGTGTACGTAATATTTGTTGTCATAACGAAACGGGTTACCGTAATGACAAGTACTATTTGTATGTCATTTTGGAATATAAAACAGACGAATTAATATGCTATGCAAAAATAGTGTTCAATGTGCCTATACACAATTCGAAAACAACTTTGAAGACAGAATAATTTTGATATACATGATGCAATTACCAATAGTGAAATAGACTTCCGCTTCCAGTCGAAATGGAAAAAACTGTGATGTGGAGATTTTATTATGCCCCCGTATCGATACATTGGGAGACATAATTATAGTGATTCACCTGTTTTTCCGTTCGTCCGTCCGGCCTGGTTAACCGAAATTGACCGTTTCTTCTAACATTAATATGGCATGCTACAAAGCTTTCAAACTTGCATGGATGTTGTACATGACCACTCTCCAAACGCTTGTATCACATGACTCCCATTTAACCTTCACCTTGACCTAATATTGGACTTCCATGGGGGCATAAGCGTTTATTCAACGCAGTCTTGTTTTTAAATCTGCAAAAATCATGGATTAAATTAATTATCATGTGGAAAAGATATCGTAAACTGATAGATGGAATAGTGATGTAGTTTATTGCAAACATTATTGACGTACAGTTGAATCTTGTACCATTTTTATGATGATCGCCTGCAAGGATTGTGAGCAACAGCTCGTTGGAAAAATCGCGTAGTCCAGTTCAACTTTTGTGAAAATTATTATTGCCAGAAGTGTTCAAGCTAAACTGAAACAATCATTGTTTAATGAAATTAGAAGACAGGGCGGAGTTTTGTTAGCTGTTTTTATTGTACAATTGCAATGCTGTCTTTGCAAAAAGTGTTGGCCAATAATGTTTCTTTTAATGAGAGGATTATGCAGTTGGAGAAATGTAAAGTCTGTCCAGAATTTAAGGGTGATAAGGAGACACGCATTGGTGTTGTTGAGCAGTGCATATGGTCGTCATCTAGATCACATGCACGTGTTTGACAACAGTCCAAAGGTGACAGGTATAATTTAATGAACAGTAAAAAAACACTGATGAAACAACAAAATGTAGGCATTGGTAAGATAATTAGTGACACTAGTACATGTAAAAAATGTTTTGTGTGGAGCTTGCGGTACATTTACGGAAAATGTGAAGTAAATTTTTCAAAAACAAAAATATAACGGATAATACACGAAACTAAGTCACGCGCTGACATAGTTACACATAGATGCACAAAGTCCCTGTTCACGCTACAAGCATCAAATACAAAATTCAGTTCTATTCGGAGTGCATACTTATTGCCTTAAGGATTTCTTTTCGCCACTCAAGTGTCTTTTAAAATGCACAAAATCACAAATAAATATGTATACGTGCGAACACTGCTGTCAGTTTACATGTTCATAATCCTAGCGAAAGTAAGTTTGCTTGTATATTTTCAATTAAAAGGATCCCACTAAATTAATGTATGGACAGTGAACATATTTCTAGGCAATGCTATGTGTTATTCAGGGAGAATACCACGGAAAATGTGAAGGAATGATTATGCATGGATTTAATAATCTCCTTATTGGTCCTTATCCTCATAACAAGTTTCATAAACCTTGTTTGAGTTATGACAGGATCCAGATTCTCTTGACGCACGGACTGGTTAACCATGGTTGCTTAGTTTCAACCATGGTCTTGAACTCATTACATCTACCCCTGGAACTAACTGCTAGTAAAGATCATGCGTCTATAAATATATATGATAGGTACTAACATGTTAGCCAATCAGCGATTTCAAAATCCGATTATTTCCAGGATGGTGGCCTCCATGTTAAAATGTTGTTTATGTGAGCATATCATTAAACGTACTACACATTCTGTTTGGAAGTCTTTTAAATAGGGCTTTGACAATTTATAACTTGCCGATTGAAAATAATCGTCCATTTTGAGTTTTGACATTTCCACCTTTTATGAGGATAATTTTAAGTGGCTGATTCGTTCTTTCGAAAAATAACTAAAGCGCGGCCAATGAAATCGCATGATTCTGTTAAAGGTAAACCGAAAGTATTTACAAGTATTGTCCTAGGGGTCGATGTAGCGTGGGTTTTCGAGGGTGCAGGAAGACATGCTATTTTGAGTTTAATCCATAATATGACATATTCATATCTCAAATGTTAATTCAAGTATATGAAATACCAAACAATATGTATCAGGTTTAATTTTAGATTGAATTTCACAAGATTTACGACCTTTACGTACTTCCATAGCTGTTTATTCAGTACGAACTGTCAATGCAGTAACTTCTTAAAACAGCGATGGTTTGTCGTTAAGCAACCAATCCTTGTTGACAGAATCCATTGCATATGGCTAGACGCGTAATTCTATTCAACTATGTGTTATTTCTAATCTATATCAATAACGTTTACATCAAACCTATCCTACTCAGTCCAAGAATAGTCGCTCGAACTTATAAATGAATGATGCTTCATAAATAGTATCTGTCTTTTTAAAGCTACTTTCTATATAAGATTCATAAATAAGAATTATCTTTAAACAAGACAAAGTCGAAAGTTAAGCAAGATCAGTGCCTTACAGTCGGTCAAATATCGGATGGCACAACACTTACAAGCCGAATAGTTCGCTTGCAATATAAATTGGTTGTCGTCTAGCATCTTGCACGTATTAATAAAGATTCCAACGCATTTGGACTTGCTGAGTTAGAAGCAGTCTGTGGTATATTGAGGAATTGTGATGTTGTCATACATGATTTCCCAGATAATAACCGATTTTCACATTCCAATGAGAAACATTGATTCTTTTATCATTCACTGATTTGCTGTGGTTTCTCAAGCTCGCTGTTTTTATCTACATAATTCATACAATTTGTACATCGTCTTCCAAAGTCTTGAATGACATTGTTAAGTGTTTTGAGACCAACCTTAGTTATGCTGTAGATAATCAAGAGTACTCTTTCAGAAGCTCCGCGAGTGTGTCAGCCTATTAGTGCATTGCTTTTGATG
This sequence comes from Spisula subtruncata, assembly GCA_963678985.1. Lineage (NCBI taxonomy): Eukaryota > Metazoa > Mollusca > Bivalvia > Venerida > Mactridae > Spisula > Spisula subtruncata. The sequence goes on along the minus strand of OY787662.1, from coordinate 41,310,544 downwards.
CTTTGAAAACTGATAGAGAATCTAGTCGTCTCGTCTGTAGGTCTTCGTACAAATGGTAACTTCAATTATAATGTGATCTTATTGTCGTGACACGCTAATGGTTGAATTAAACAACTATGACAAAATGTAACATTTCATTATAATATTGATGGGAACGAACAAGGACAACAGGCCCATTCATTATTGAGAAGGTCAATGGCTGAACGACTTATATTAACTAACAAGGTAAACAGATATGAGTTTGCAAGTATCCTAACTGTACGTGCACTAAGTCGTAGTAGCGATGATGAAGCTGTAAATGTATTTATAATGTTGTTTAGTGTCGCGAATCTGCGATCGTTTAATTTGCACATTGTATCGAGTAGTATGCATTATTTTGATGGTTTGGTTATGTCGTAATGTGTATTTCATGATTTGTATAATGCATTCTTTAACAATATGCCTTCTTTTCTTTGCTCCTATAGACCAACCTATGTAAATCTAGAAGCATGTGTTTCATGCTGTAACCTTGTTTGACCTGATCAATCTAAGTGTATGCTCCTTGTTCTTAATGTTTGGTCCTTGTTCTTGGTGTATACTCCTTGTTCTTTGTGTACACTCCTTGTAAGGAGCAGTCACATGACTCATGCTTTTCACATGCAACATTGAATAAATCACATCTGGTATAAATACCTAGGGTGACATTGAACTTGAACAGACTTCATTGAAATAAAATGAAAAGCACATGCGTGTAGCTTGGATTTATAACTATCGAATTATCATCATTTTGTCTCTTTAAATTAAATATTTTTTATTAAAAATAAATGCTTAAATCAGTTCAATTGTGATAAAAATTATGATTTTTTGTGAAACAAAATAAATGGTGAAACGTCGTTGCGAGATGAGTTTGTTATTGTTGAATGATTTTACTGTAGCAAGGAAATTGGGGGCATTTACCACTACAAGTCCACCACAGTTAGAGATTTTGGATCAAGTTTGAAAATCGTAACATTTCATAACGTTTAAACAATATTAGATGTTTAATTGAAACTTGCTATACTTATTGACAACGATAATACACATATATATGTAACAAAGGACAACAACACCAGCCCATTGTTATGCCAAAATATGACGTATGCACCGTGCATTGCTTCGGAAACGTGAACACGGCCGTAATTCAAGACTATTACAATTTATTCAAACGGTACGTGCTAAACCAATGTTCAGCATAAACAGCACAACAATGTACATTAGTTACAAAGAGCAACAATCATAGCTTTCATAAATTTGCCCTTATTCCCTAGATCCCTTAACACGACCTACCTACAGAAATGTTGTTGTGGCGGGGCGGAAACTTTGTATTAAATAAGAAGCAAGTATGGATACCCAGATTGGGGTTGCATCAGAAATCAAGGTCAACGTTACTTAAAACCATACATAACACAGCAATTTGGCAGCCTCATTGAAGATCTTAGAGATGAAAAAGGTCAACGATCAATCGAAAATCGCATCAACCTGGGTCGAGCGGAAACAAAGACACACCAAAGTCTGACATGATCCATATTAATGCGGTAGGGGGAGAGCCATTTATCGAATGCCTAGTACGATAGGCGCCAACTATCACGTGTATTCCAAAGCAAATCAATCGCCGAATGCTCAATGTTCAGAACACTAACACTGGCGATATCAAAATAAATCACATAGTGTGTTCTTAGTGCAATATGTTACCACTTTTTACAGAATAATTAGAACGTGTTTTCATTAACTTGGCCAATTGATTCAGATTAATTTCCCACAGGAGGATATTGAATGTTCCGGATTGAGATTAAGATAACGCAGCATGTTAAATGCATGTCCACCAGCTAAATGATGGGGTTTGTCAACGAAATTAGTCCGGCGTTCTAAAAGAGAATTCACTTAGTAATTTTCATCCGGTTTTAATTAATTAATTAGTTTTAATTAGATTAATTTTAAGAATAAAGAACAACTATGGATTATATAATTATATACAATTGTATTAATTTGTCAGCTCTAACGACATAATCTAACAAAGCAAAATGTTTCAATTAAAGTGTAGTTATAGCTAGTTTGCGATAGCAAAAAATCGTGTTTTAGTAACATTTCTGAAAATCTATTCATCAGATTTTGGTAAAAATTACACAAAACTACAATAACTTCCTACCTTCTCCCATTCCGAATTCCGAAATTTTTTAGTCACCTAATAAAAGACATTTATTCTTTATTATATATTGAAATTACACGTACATGGACTGTTTAACGCAGGGAGCAGAGGGGATCACGTGATGGTTGCATTTCGGTTTTTCTAATGGCGGCACCCATGTCAAACACTCAGGTAATTTGCTGTTTTCTGTCTTTTATCTTCGGTATGTTAACATATTATACTGACCATGTTCTGGCCAACAACGTCCGGTTCAAACTTTAAACATAAGGTCACAGCAACAATACGCTATTGCATGCCAAGTTATGTTACTCCAGCTTTCACACAGTATTCACACATAGATGACAATGGATGTGGATGCAAGTAAAATTGTGTGTCTTGTTTCAGTGGAGTATACTCCACTAAAACATGTGTATCATGGAAAAGATAGGTAAATGTGATTGTCGTACTAAACGTGGTAAGAAACTAGTAAGAATGAGAAGATGTTCATGTTAATTAGCCAGGAAATAATTGCTTTGTCTATTTTTTCCCATGCGGGAAGTTATGAACAAATATATAAAAACATATGGATAAGTATGGAGAAGTTCCATACTGACGTGGGAATAAAGGTAGAAGACAATCGCGTGTCTTGTCTTTAAAATACTACTTCTTAAACTGTTAATAATTCGAATTTAAAAAAATATAAAACAAGGGCCTTTTTCAGATCACGGTTCTTTTGTTATGTTTCTTTTTTTTTTTATGTGTGATTTAACTTTTATTTCCAATATACATAAAGTTACAATATATGAACATACATATTTAATATAGTTTTTCAAACTGCAAATTTTGATATTTCCACAAAGTAAATATAAATGTACATATAAAATGACTGCATATAATACGGGATTATTATGTGTGGGGAAATTTTGAAGAAAAAACAGAATTACGAGGGCATAGAAAAAAAAATTGAGAAAATAAATTACCAAAAGGTCCACTTCTCAATGTGCTTATCAACTTTATTCTTTGCAATAGCTATCATTTCTTCCAATCTTTTTCTTTTGGATATTAAATTTTTGAAATATAAAATGTTCGGTGTTTCTTTTGAATTCTTGCATTTGAAAATAAAATATTTAGCTAAAAGTAAAAGGAAGTTAATGGTTGTGCTTTTATTTTTATTTGAAGAGTAGTAGTTGCAAAAAGAGATAACTTCGAAACTTAATTTGACTTGTGTATTACATATTTGGTCAATAAACAGTCCAACGTCTCTCTAAAACATTTGAATATTTTGACATTCCCAGAACATGTGTGTAATCGAGTCATTATACATAGAGCAGAAATCACAAAGGCTTGATGGTGTCAAACAACATTTATGAAGGAATGAATTATCTGGTAATATTCTGAAAATATATTTATATTGAAATGCTCTTAGTTTCGTGTCAATTGTTAATCTAAACGAACATTGAAAAATACGATTCCATTGGATGTGTGAACTGTTAAAAGTATTCTCCCATTTTTTCAATGCTTTATTTAAAGTGGTTGGCTTATTGTTTTTAATAAGACTTTTGTAAAGCATCTGACTATTTTTTTGGTCTGTGTCTATTGCTGAAATATGGTATGTAGGTTGTGTGTATGATATTGGTTCTTGTTTCAATTTCGTTTTTATGTCATCAGGTATACATCTTATAAGTGATTGATAGTTTAGACATTCTGTATCGGGTAAATCATATAGCCATTTAATTTGATCGAATGTGTAAATGCTCTTCGTTCTAAAGTCAATTATATGTTCTAAAAATAAGACGCCTTTATCATACCATATTTTGTAAAAGAGAAGCTCCTTGTTTGTTATTTTAATTTTTGAATTCATCCACAGAATTTCTTTTGATAGTTGTTTAGGGTTTGTGTTGTAATTCATGCTAAACCAACCACTTAGTACTTCTTTAAGGAATTGTGATTTTATGCCTAAGCATTCCGTATCGTTGGGATCAATGTTACATTTAAATATTAATTCTTCGCCATATTTTTTAAGGTCCGATTTGTAAATTTTACTTAGTTTAGAGTCCCTATTTAGTATACGTTTAATCCAACTTGCCTTTAGTGCCTTGTTTAGTGACCATATATCAGTAATTTTTAATCCCCCATCTTTATAATCTTGAATAATTTGTTTTCGTTGTATTTTGCATTCCACAAAAAGCTAAACATCGTTGTTTCAATTTCCTTTAGAATTTGATTTGAGGGACTTTCTAGAACAGTGAGTGGGTATATTAATTTTGGAACAGCAAATGTTTTTAGGACCGTTATTTTACCTATCATCGTCATATTTCTTTTACTCCAGGATTTCAAGCATTGATTAAAAGCATCGATCTTAGGATTGATATTGTTATGTTTCTTAGAACATGGCCAATATGTTTAAAAGGGACAGTCGTAGGTGGCTGTAACTGACTGGTGCATTATTATGGACAATGCTTTCACCGGGGCATAGGCGTTGACTTAACGTAGTTTTGTTTAATTTCACAAATATACATTGAAGCGTGTTAATAATGTCAAATACGAAAAGCATCCTATCAGTAGCATCGTCTAAGGACAACATCTGTGATTCCAGTAAAGTATTCCTCTACGGCATCATTAACTAACAAGATTGTGTGTAACTTTCCATAAATCATACTTTAGTAGGACAAATTACTTGGTTTCTTATTTTACAGAGCAATACTTTTTGTGTCACTAATATAACAGCTTTTACACATTGATCTACATGACTATCAAACAATCTACAAATGGATTTGGTAAATGTTTATAATAACGTGTCATTTAATTATTTTTAGTAGTGTATGCCTGGTGGCTTTTAATTGTTTAATCTTTAATAATTATTTTTCTGCAATTAGTTTCCCGATTATTTGCTGATTATAACTGAAAAACCCACAATTAAGCCGTACATTCATTATACCATGCATTACAGGAACATTTAATTAAAGATCGAATTTTGATAGTATTTTCTAATTTAAACGATGGTGTGTTAGATCAAGATATTCTCTATAAATGATACAGTATTTAAAATCCATGGCTAGATCTAATACTAATCTTAAGTAGTGACAAAACGTTCACTGTCACATTTAATATGTTGTATTTCTTATTGACATACGAGATACATCTTAAAAGGAATGTTTATTAATGCCTCTGTAACTGGTTAAATATTTATGAAATGTATATAAAGCCATTTTACTCAATGATAAAAGCTTTTCCTGGCGAAATAAAATGATATAATCAGAAATGCTTTTATGCACCTATATATATATGCCATTATTCACTTGATAAAGGTGTATAACCAATAAAAGAATTATCAACACAATGAGCACTTTGAAGAGAAAACACAAATGCCAATAAATTCTATAATATCAATAAGATATATTTGAATTCTACACAATCATTTGATTATTGTGCTTTATCTGATTTGGTAATTGTTTAAGTCTTCAAAACATTAACATACGTAACGTTTTTATTAAGTACACGTATGCGTTATTAATACATTATTATGCAGTGTACTGAATATCTAATACTAATCCACCGACAGTTATTACTTCCATCCAATTTGATATATCATTTTTATTTCTTCTGGTGTGCTTCACTGGAATGTCCGACTTAACCGAGATTTGTATTCTGCTTAAGTCGCTGTCCGTTTTATACTGGATCAGACTGGGATTAATTGTTAAGAAACCAGTATATTCAAGGAAATTGCATGAAAGTGTGGCATTGAATGGGATATAGTGAAACTTTATGACGCACTTTATGAGTTATGTCCGGGATTACATACTAGACAATGAAAGCGGAAATAAACGAATACCGGTATTGTAGAGGTCGTCAATGTAATAACTTTAGGATATTAAACTACGCTGAATTCATATTCTGCTTATAATTGCTTGGATATTTGATCGTCTCTGTGGATTGTATGAAGAAAAACTATTATATTCAAACCATTTAGTTGTCGGACATAATTATGTAGAGTCGTAGTAAAGATCAAGTGGCTAGATTCGGAGCGATACCGGTCACATTATCCTGAATTACCCTTCCATCAAAATTTGACTTTAATTTTCACATGTTGAAACATTGCAGGTTCTTTTTACACTGGGTACACCATCTGTGTTTAGAGCTGGAAAGCCCGTTACTTTGGACGGTTGATTCTCAGGTAAATATTTGTTTTTCTATCTACCAACTTGTGCTTCATTTGCCTCAATTTGCGCACCGTATACCTTAATGGTCGCCACGTCCAGGTGGTTATCATTCCCTTTGAAAAGATTCACCAATTAAACCAAATAGCGGGTACCAATTTTTAATCTTCAAATTAAACAATAATTGATACTGGCTATTTTGTTTAATTCGGGAATATTTTCATAGAAAATGATGACAATCTGAATGAAGCAACCCTAAAAGCCATACGGTGCGCTAGTTGAGGTTTATGGGTCGCACGTCGTTAGATAGAAAACCAATTACAAACTGAAAATCACCCGTACCAAGTAACGGTTTTCCAGTTCTAGATATAGACTGTGTACCCAGTGTTATAAATGGGCAAGTTAAATTGTGATCAGGATACAATCCAGGAAAACTGGTTATTAGGAGTTAATCAGCCACCAAATAATTGAAACAGATAGAAATGCCGTGTCCGGGCTGTATCTTCCTCACTTTCGATAGGATTTTTAGCATAATTGGCACAAATGATTACCATGGAGAGACGATGTGTCATGCATATACACTAACCAGGTCCCTTGGAGAAAAGTCAGGGTCATTTTGGAATTCTGCACTGCTTCTCTGTGTCCGAGCGGTATCTTTCTTACTAATGGTAGAGTTTCAAAATCAATTCACACAAATAATTACCACACGGTGATATTTTGAAGATATTGTCTCCTATCAAGACTGCTGAACTACCTGATATTTAAATGGAAGATATTAAGTTACATACACAGTGCCTACTCAGCATGTGTGTCTTTTTTCAATTTGTTGTAAAATTGGTACGAGGAAATCGGGCAGGGTAGGCAGGACTCAACCTAATCAGCCGAACACAAAAACCAGTAGTAAAACAACACAAGCACAATGGCTAATGCCAACACATAAGCCAAAGAAACAAGTCCCAAGTCCCCGCCGAAAAAATACTGGGTGGCACATTTCCACAAAGAAATTGTATAATACCGGAAGTTCAACGGGACCGACTGAAACGCAACCAAGACCAGATCACGTTCCCCAATGCTCCTGACGACACAGCTGTTCAAACGAAAATGACAAAACTTCGACCAAACGAGGCATACCAACGCTGTAACCTAGTTTATTACACTAAAGGACATTGACCTAACGCTCATGCGAAATAAGGAGGCACAGCTACGACGTGACCTAGTTTAAAATAATGGGCAAGGGAAGAGGGAGAATAACATTACATATTTCTAGATGCACGTAGCTCCAAAATAGGCCAAAGAAGTGACCCCCAGCATCCAAATGATGCATAACCGCACAGTGACCTTATTAACTAGAGTCAAGAATAACTAGAAGCCGCCACAGACGGGTAATGCTCCCCGAACAGATGTTTGTCACAGAAAGGTACTACATTTGAAATGATGAAATATGATATTGCAAATAATGATGATATCTTGTATATCACACAGATAAAGCAGTCACATATAGTTTTTCACTGGTCAAATTTGCCAGGAGTAACAGCAGGCTCTTCTGACGATGATAAGTCAGATATGTTCTTAATTTTCCCGAAGATTTTGCTGATGCAGAAGTGGCGGACATTGTGCTACACTGCGAGCCAGCACTGAAATCACTCAATGACAAAGAAATAGATACTGATTCCATAGAACTTGAGTGGATGAGGTTCAGGAAAGAGATATACAACAGGTAAAATTATATAGATTCAATGTTGAAAATTAATTGTTTTATAATCTTATTCTAATATGCTATTCGCTATGATCTACGCTGACAGTCTGTAATGTTATCTTAACATATCAATTATGATAATATATTTTTTGTTTTCAGCAATAAAATTGACGCCATAAGGCAGTTGTAGTGGGTGGATCTATGGTGTTGGTGGATCTATGGTGTATGCAGCAGAAATGTGTGAATTTGTTTACATTAGTGAAACTGCTGCTGACGTTACCATCAAGTTATGTTGATGCGGAAAGAGGGTTTTCGATGTATACAAGGATTGGTTACTTTCTTTTCTTTAAATGTTTGTTATGATAACCAATCATGCGCATTTTGTTGTCTCGAATTTTCAGAATTGAACTTTTTTCCAAATTATTATTTATTGTTCTCACAAAAAATGACTGGAGGTCATCGCTAAACGCAAGATCTTTGAGCGATTTAATGCTGATTCATTCAGAAACCCCAACTACTGAGGAGTTCAATCATATGCTGGCTATCAATCTGTGGTATTCGAGTGGGACTAGGGCCAGAAGTCCCTTCTACAGTGAAAAGGTTAAGATAAACATACTATGAATTTAAAAATTATAATATAGAATACATTCTTGAATGTCTTATGAAGATGTTTCATTGCAGATTTATTGTTCCCATTATGGGAACTCTAGCAGGGTCTAGGATAAGAAGACAAGTCCAGGTAAATACTGGGTATAAACATGCAATATATCATACTGTTTATGAAGATGTAACACTGTTTCGTTGTTTATTTGCCATCTAAATACAAATCTAATGTACTTAATTTGCCTTTCATTGCAGCCAGTGGAAATTACCTATGTAAGTAGTCTTAACATGGACTAGGATAATGTGTACGACATTGCTGAAGAGTTGGAGGTATCGTGTCTAGCTAAGTAGGATATCGAGGACGACATCGACTCTGATGATGATGAAGAAGATCATTATCACTGCAGACAGGATCTTATTGCCTTACAGCAGAGAGCTTATAGGCTCATGATGGACCTTTGAATGATATGATAATAAAAAATGTTGAATAAAGTCGATACTCAGATATTTTGTTCATGTTTCATTGGTATTTGAAGGACCAGTTGAAATTTTTGGGGACCAGTAGATTTTGAAAGCTGGATTTCAATTTTACATTTTATTGCAGAAATAAATATAAATATTGTGAGTTTAATGTACAGATCTTGTCATAACTTGCTATGTGATTTTAGCCAGTGTCCTTAATGACACAACTTTAGTGAAATATCAATGAGGTTTGTATCTGTATTAAAATGAACGTTCGGGTACCTATATCCAAAGGAAATCACAAAGCATGCTAACTATTGTATTAGAATGAATGTTATGGTACCCATAGCCAAATGAAATCACAAGTTATGCTAAATATGGGAGACAATATATGGGACAATTCATGCTAGATATGAGTAACACTATATGTGTGTTAAGTGTTAGTCTGTAGCATCATAGACACTGTTGCCCATGCCCACCACGAGGAGGTATCACAAAGCTATGCCAATCTACCTCTATGTACACTTGAATGCGTTAAAATGTAAATCGCAACAAATGTTTTGGAAAGTTGCATGAGGCAAAAGGGCACAACACATAGGTTAGTGTACACTGAGATGATTTTCTAAACGGTCACCTAGTAATTATTTCGGACATTATTTTTGTAATATATTTTTGACATCATGTGTAACTTTTGCTGAATGGGTCAAGGTCCCCCCGGGTACTACTTCACCGTACCCCGGGTACTTTGAAGTATACTTGACCGTACCCCGGGTACTTAGTAGTATACTTCACCGTACCCCACTATGCTTACAGGTACCCCATTTTTACTGCTGAAAAAATTAATTGATATGAATTTAATCGCCGAACACAACATTTATACATGAAAGAAAGGTAGAAAGATTTCATTTCGGTATACTTCGACCCATAATATTTATTTGTTTTACCGTCGAATTTCTAAAACAAGATTTCATTGTCGTAAAAATCGATCACGTGATGATCACATGACTACGCTTGGAACAAAGTCCGTAATCTAAACAATGACGTTTTTGGCGCACTTTATTTATATCTTTCAACAGATTATGTGTATGCAAATAGTGTTCAATTCGTTTCCACCAGCCTGAATATTCACTTATTCTTCGTCCTTTTCTCCGCTGGATACGTAACGTTACTCATGAATAAATTTTTTTTTTGATTTTTATAAACAATATTTTTTTCAATGCCTCGATGACCGCCGGTTTACGTCATTCTATTATTTTGTTATTTTACGACATCGATTTTTGGCGCGCTGTGAACCCGGGTACGGTTGAGTATATCGGGGTACGGTGAAGTATTATCTGTGAAATCAGGGTACGGTGAAGTATACTTCAAAGTACCCCGGGTACGGTGAAGTAGTACCCGGGGGGACCTTGACCCATTCAGCGTAACTTTTTGTTTTACCAGATTTATTAGAAAATTAAAATGAACAGACAAAAACTCCAAATATGGGGGCGCATGCCTGCCAGATTGGGAGTGCTGGAATGAGATTCCTGAGTGGCCTTTTAGAAAAACCTCTCAGTGTATGTTGTGTTGATTTATTAGACACACAATACAAATGTTAGTGCAAGGAGCATAGGATAGGTTAGTGCAAGGGGAAGAGGAATAGAATAGGACAACAGAAACATTATTAAAGCATAAAAGGAACAAGCAGTAGGTAAAAAAGCATTCTGAAGTACATTCACAACACTGAAAATATAACTTACCAACAAAAGATAACAATTCCAAAATGTCACAGGTCCTATTAATCCGGAAATCCATTTCCAGATCAGTTTCGCGGAATTTCTTCAATATTTCACGACCAAAAAACTTAAGTGTATGAAAAATAACAAAGGCAATAACTGAAAAAATGGTTATGTAGAGTTGTGGTTCTTGAGCACTGCACTTCTCCTCATTGAGATCTATCCACCTATGAAGTTTTATGATGATACCTCAAATACTTCTTGAGTTAAGCTCCGGACAAAAAGCTAAGTACAAAAAAACCCAAAGGACAATAACTCCAAAAAAAGGTTATGTAGAGTTGTGGTTCTTGAGCACTGCACTTCTCTTCACTGAGATCTATCCACCTATGAAGTTTCATGATGATACCTCACTTACTTCTTGAGTTAGGCTCCGGACAAAAATATTCGGACGGAACGACGGACGGACAAAGCGGCAACTATGTGCTCCCCCGAATTTTCGGGGAGCATAAAAACGTTGTTCTCTCATCAAACGGCAAACCACAACAAAGGGGAACAGCAAAACCAACTAGTTTTCAACCTTGCTACTGTAATGCATCCCCCAAATTGTTTCCGTTCCATAAACAAACTAGAAATTCGGATACCCAAAAAGCGCGGTCATCAAACACCCGAGTATAAAATGCATGTAAGCCTTTAACTATTTTACCTTCATGTGTGACTTTGTCCGGTTTGCTGGGGGAGTAACTTTTATAGATAGGTCATTGTGGATGGTGTTCATAAACTAGGTCAAGTCGCAGTTACGTCTCGTTTCGGTCATCGTTTTCATCATTCCTTTCGGTTGTGTGTGGGCATTATTCCATTTAGTTGTGCCGTTACTGTTATTGTGCTAGCTGGTCAAGTGCTGCCTTGTCTGTCCGATTTCCTCATTTCTTTCTTTTGAGCTACAGCACAGCACAATGTTTTGTTGTGACTACATGTAACAACTTAGTTATCTGAATATACAATAGGAAACTAAGCATCAAGGATTTAAATTCATTAGACTTTGATCTCTAAAAAGGGACATGCGTAATGTGCATGGCACATCGACTAGTAGTGGTGAACATAATGTTCTGAGTAATATAAATATCCAATAAACAGCCCAAATGTCGAAAATGGTAAAGGTCGCAATGACCTTGACATATTGACCTTTCAACCAACATGGATCATACATGTATGCTGTTGCTTGCCAACCTCCTTAGATTTTCTAAGGCAAAGCATCTAATTGTTATTAACGGTAACCACCGACCGATCAACATGTGCTTAGCAATATACTCCCTCATCAAAGATTGGAGGCATAATAACAGTTAGGCGGGGATTTGGATGTTTAATTGTTTCTTTGGCTTATGTGTGGGCATTTCTCAGTGTAGTGGTGTTTCTAATTTCTGTGCTCGGTGGTTAGATTGAGTGATGCCTTCCCTGTCCGATTTCCTCATACCTTTTTACCAGTTACTTAAGCCACAATTGTTGTTTGTTTTCATTTTATCAAATCCATCTGGCAAAGTAACAGTTCATCATTAATAGTAACAATTTCTTCCCTTTAAACAATAAGAAACGGCACATATTGTTTAAAAAACAATCATTCAGACACAATTGTAGGTTTGTTTTCTTTCATCACATCCATCTGGCACATTAACCGTCCATCATTAATAGTAACAGCTACAATTTCGTCTTTTAACTAGTACGAAACAACACATATTGTTAAAAAAATAAACAGTGCTTCATACATTTTGGTATAAATTTGCATTTTTTGTCAGATGAGAATAATACAAACACTGTAATGAACAATATAAAAGTTGATATTATTAGAGGAGGTTGTCATGTTCATTGATACAAAAGTCGCTTGCATGATATATATATATATACACTGAGCAAAAGTTCCAACTAGACGTTTTATAAACCTCAACAAAACTTCCATTTTCAAAGGTATTGTTCTGAATTCTTTAAGACTATAATGTGTATTGACAGTGTACACATTTAAAAAAAAAAATGTTTGTCAATGTCCTAGAATTACGTAAGCGAGGAAGCACGTGCAAAACGTGTTTACCAAGTGCTGATCACCAGCCATTGTCCGAAAATGATATTTTTGCAATCGCTTTCAAAGCCTATGGACATCCCAAACTGAAAAACATAAATTCATTAAACCAAGTTAAACATACTTCGAATGCAAAACGATAAAAGAACACGTGCTATAGGAATGTTGGAAACTGAACATCATGGAGTCAGGTAAAATGCGTCAATTCCTTTATTTTTATGATTTTATTGGTTATTAATGTTTAAAACATTAGCTTTACCTTGAGAAAAAGATTCCTGTTCGTACTGATTATTAATTCGGGTCGCATTGAGTATGTTGACGTCATGTAAATATACCCTCTGAACAGGAACGTTCAAACCGGAAGTGAAGTGGATGAGCCTCGATGATATCGGCCACGTGAAAATACGCTTATAGAGGGTTGATGTTTTGAGTAATGGCACTTACGTTTTCGTTTTCAACCAAAACGTCATTGACGTCGGGAGGCTGAATATACACAATATCTCGGACGTCAATTCCCAAAATGATGACGTGTGCTGTTTATCCCTCGTACATGATGGGGCTACTAGTCACGCAACTGCCACAATTAAGAATTTCCTACCTTGTAATCATGTTAAAGGGTTTAGTTGGGTTACAAATCCCCATATAGAGCACTTCTGGCTAGAGTTTGATTGACGCATCAGACGACTTCCGGTCGCCCCTCAAAATTTTAAAGAATTGCAGCAATTCATCCTTAGGGCACGGTCTGTCAATGAACAGGGGTACATTCAATTTTACATCCGAACCAGGCTTAGACGTTGCTCCGAAATCACTCGATGAAATGGCGGATATACGCGCTTTTGGAACAGTGTGACTTTTAACTTACAGGGTCAAATTGTAAAAGAATGTGTTTTGTGATGAGCCAATATGTTCTGTTATTGAATGATTAATCTTGTTGTGGGAAAATGAATTGTTTTTCACACCATATACTTTATTTTTGCATGTTTCCATTACCAACAAAAATATACCATAATAGTCATGGGGTCTAGTTAGAACTTTGGCTCAGTATATATATATATATATATATATATATATATATATATACTGTAAAACATGCTGCTGTAATACTGGAAGTTTCTCTTTCTCATCCTTTCCATTCACCCCCTTAGTTTCTAGAATAATGTGCTGTAGAATATGGGCTGGTATGTCTATCTTGTTGTCGATTACGGATATATACGATCCTCAACGGATGTGAATACCTATAAAATAAGAGCAAGCTAGTCTTAACCATCAAGACTACAGTCAGTATATCACAAGTAAAGCTAAAAAATGTAAATTCTCTCACTCATGCTAGTTTCTAATAATTCTCCAAATCATGTTACTGGTCCTGGGTGTGTTTCGACATCATTGGATAGGAGGTATCTCAATCTGGCAGTATTGACGTTGTTCTCGATGGATAATCGCATCAGGAAGTGGTAGAACCCCATCCAGGTGTCCTCTTACTTGAAAATGAACAAGTCCTATAGAGATTGTCATGATGAACCAAGATAAGAATTTTTATGATTTTAGGTGGTAGCCTTTTGATTTAATAGGCAAGGTTTAAGTTTGGTACAGACAAACAAGGACCATAAATTTATGGTTCCAAACCTACAGTATAGATGCTATTAACAAACAATATTGAGATTGTGACATTACTAGTACTGTCGCCATTCGGCATGCGTATATATCCCTTTCCGCCGGCAAAGGGTCATAATTCTGGTAAAGATCATCGCACTTCAAATTTTTTATTCATGTACATGTACATGTTGAGGTTGGTCATATGTAAAAGGAAATCCTGCTAAAGATATGGGAGAAATTGCGAACACTAGAATCCATCTATGGACAGACGTAGAGGCCAGGAGGCATAACATTGCAAAGGAGTTAGATTAACCTGAAACTGACAGAGAAGACTTTGAAACTACATTGTCTGGTCGTCAACTTTTATGTAGCCGAAAGGGAATAGTCGGTATGCCAGTGCCCAAACCCCAAAAAATAGTCCTTTGACATGTACTTACATAGAAACTGAATGATGCTACTTTGTCATCATTGAGCATTTTGAAATAATCAAGATGGCCGCCAAGATGACCGCCAAAATATTAAAAATTGTATATTATCTTCTATTTTGAAAGTAAAATGGAAATTTTTGAACATATACATAGAATATTATTGTTAAACATTCTAGACAAGTATTCAAAATAAAAAAAGGGTTGAAAATAATCAAAATGCCCGACAAAATGGCTACCGGAAAGGGGAAATGTGATATATTGTCTTTTTATCAATATAACCACATTATGTTAAAAAATATGTATATATTGGCTTTAAGCATGTTCCTACCAGGGCAATGGGCAACTTCGGCATTACTGAGCATATGAAAAATTCAAAATGGCTGCCAAGATGGCCGCCAAAAATTAAAAAAAAAGTACGTATCGCTTCTATATTGTATATCCTTTCCGCTACCAAAGCAGACTAATGCAGACCATAAAAATGGGGGTCGCCATTACCACTAGTGTACATAGAAGGACTGCCACTGACGCCTAAAACGTACCACAAAAATGATATTCCTCAAAACCAACATCGTACAGCGCAGGACTACCAGGAATTTTTAGGTTTTGTCTTATATTTAGGTACATTTAAAATGCTTGTATCTCGTAACAGGATTTGTTATGAGGATAAAACCTGCATTTATATTATTAACCAAACCGTACACAATTAGCTGAAAAATTCATTTAAGTGATTTTTATTATATTATATTGCATAATATTGTTTTTAAAAATACAAGTTTTCCGTATTTAAGTACAAAAACAAACACCTTATGTCTAATTATGAGCAGAAACGGCGGTTATCGCCAAATATTAAGCAAGTGACACAATTCAAGTTATTAAAGGATCCTCACTTTCAAAAAATACCAATTAGCTTTAGAGATTGCGCTTTGCGATTCTTATCAAACTCATTTTTTAAAAAATAATTAGTACTTCATTTCTACCCTACGGTAACTTGAACAATTTTGGTGTGTCTGCATTATACGGCTTTGGTATTCTAAGAGTAAAAAAAAGCAGATCTGCCACTGACGAGTTTTGCAGGCTTTGAATGAATGACTTGCACAATGACGTTATGGTCATTTTGAGGTTGTTCTGATAATGCTGCAAAACTGCACTCAGGTTATTTATTCAATAAGTCATTGCAGTTAAGCACATTGGACGATTCTAAAATGAAACAGTGCTCAGTATACACTATGGTAGTTATACATTTAAAACACATCATACTAAAGTACGCTGTGGTATAGTTCTACGTAGCATAAAATTCATTTTACTCAACTATGGCATTGCAGGTAAGCATAATATTTTTGGTCAATGTGTGCATTTATCCACTACGGATGTAGTGTCTGATTATTTTGGTGCCATAACTTCAGGCTCTTTTTTAAATTGAAAAACCCATTCGAATGCTATGGTAATGTCAGCTTTGTTGTCATGTCTGCATTCGGCGGTTTTGGTATTCTAAGCGTTTGGAGATAACCTGTCTGCCACTGACGAGTTTTGAAGACTTAATTCAAATAATGCTCATTATGCCACTACGGTAGCCCAATGTCGCCGAAGGGCGTTACAGACGTATGCACATTTATACACTATGGACGTAGTCTCTGTTTATTTTGGTACCATGTCTTCAGGCTCTTTTTTAAAGTAAAAAAAAACATTTGAATGCTATGGTAGTTTCAGCTTTTCCGTTTTCTCTGCATTGGGCGGCTTTGGTATTCTAAGCGTTTAAAGATAACCTGTCTGCCACTGACGAGTTTTGAAGACTTAATTCAAATAATGCGCATTATGACACTTCAGTGTTCTTTAGTATTCGTGGTGGAGCATAGTAGAAGTGTGTCCATTTATCCATAATGGATATAGTGTCTGTTTGTGATGGTCCCTTGTCTTTCGACTCGCTTTGGAAGTGAAAAACCCCATTTGAATGCTACTGTAGTTTTAGCTGTTTTCTTTGTCTGCAATGCGACTTCTGACAACCGGAATACAGGTACAGCTACAGGCAGCATTATACAGAAAGCTCCACTAGGATCTGGCCCTATGATTACAAAACCTTTTCCATGCTCTACTCAACTCGAGCATGAACTTTTATTTGCTCCTTTACAGTGCAACTATTGAATCATCTTTATTTTATAATAAAACATTACTCTGCTTACTATAAGACCACTTATCACATATAAAGTTTTATCATTTTACTATATGAGCACAGACATGAGTTGAGCATGAAGAAGGGGACCAGCACGTACCATAAACTATCAAAGTATAACAAAACAAGGGATACCATTTATGCACCCGGGTGAGCCGCCAATGTGCATAGTATGATACTAAAAGTGATAGGTTGCAAAACCTTTTTGTTGTACACGCATTTACATAAAGGCTTAAAAAGAAAATAATGAAACCAGCAAGTGAATTAATACTATGGACTATAAATCTATTGAAACAAACAAGCATTTGCAAAAATATAAAATTTACAACTTCTAAATCATACAAATTTACAAAAGCTAAGGACAACGGTTTGTCTAAAAGTGACACCTTTTTGTTGTATTTACATAACCACATACGTAATAATGAAATGAGCAACTGAATGAAAACTACGGACAACGAAACTATTGTATACAAACAAGTATATGAAACATATAGATCAAGATTGTTGGAATCAGGTTTGCCAGTTATGCATAGGGAACCGTAATCATACACATTGTATTTGATAATAACTGAACACAACTGGTTTCACATCGTGAGCGATTTTTACGCAAACGGACGCATTATACGGACGTCACTCCAATACGAATTGCTAAGTACTGCCATTGCGTGTTGTTCATCAAAGTCTGTTACGATTGTAGGAGGTTAGGAACGCACTTTGGTGTTGAACGCACTTCGGTTATGACAACCAAAAAGCAAACACACAAACCACCGAAACAACATAATGCGTTGCAATGCTTCATATCATTATTAAATCAAAATGCATATTGGTGTTGAAAATGTAAAAATGAACATAATTTAGCAGCAAAACACAAACTATAAGTATAAAATCGAAACACATGTATACTCTATGTAGGATAATATAAGTGTGTGATAAAATGTTCAATATTGTGAACATAATTTCATTTAGTTTGATAAGGGTACTCTGTTTAATGAGAGTCTTATGTTTGGCGTTATATGTTCATCTTTGGTATTGAAGTTGTACGGAGATTTAAAAGATGGCAGGCTGTATGACAATTATTAAACAAAACGACTATAAACAGTGAAGTTAGTTAGTACAAAAAGCCAAATTCCGTTACATACTTTAAGTTAACAGAAGATGTATAAAAGCAATTCACCTAAACACCAAAGTGTGTTAGATGTCGATATACGTAACTCAAATTGATAAACACACTTTATTGTTCAACACCATAGTGGTAGAGCATGCTCTTCGAGTGCGGGAGGTCGCGGGTTCTTTCCGTGGCCGCGTCATACCAAAGACGAAATAAAAATGGTACCAGTAAAATACCATTGCTTTACGCGCAGCATAAAAGGGAAACCTGGCTCCTGTCTCTGATACCCTCTTGGTGATGGATACCATCAGGAGTGAGGTGTCGAGAGTGATTAATAGAAGTTGTAAGAACTTGTTTCACAATCGACCTAAAATAAATTAGTATAAACTAACACCATAGTGCGTTCATCACCAAAACGCACTATGGTGTTCAATACTATAGTGCGTCCAACACAAAGTGCGTTCCTAGATAGAAACAATCCGATATGCTAACATGGAAAGGCTACTGAGCGAATACATGAAATAGGGTATCCGTGTCCGTATGCGGAAGCGGGCACGGAACGCGGGCACGGACCACGGATGCGTACACAAGCAGTTGCACAGTGATAATACTAGTAACTATAAAAATAGTGCGTGATCAAGCAAATGTTAGGCCGGTATTCCATGTTTCCGCGTCCGCGGTGCGCATCATTATGTCCGCTTCCGCAAAACATCGAACTGGATAAAAACCGTAGGGTATATTCCATATATCTAGGTTCCGCGACTGCATGCGTCGTCCGCATATGACGTTCGGTGAGCGATTTTTTACGCAAGCCTGCGCGGTATACAGATGTCACTCCAATAAGAATGGCTTCTGCCATTGTTATTTGTTTGTCAATCGGGTCTGTTACCTGTGTATGAAGTTAGGAACGTATATTTGGTGTTGAACACACTTCAGGTTTGATCACCAAAATCCAAAAGCACCAAACCACCGCAATAACATGCGTTGCAATGTTTCATACTAGCATAGAATCAAATGTACATTGGTGTTAATGATAAATGTAAAAAAGGAACATATTTCATTGTGCATGATACTTTGTATTAAAAAGATGTAAACTATAAGTTTCTTATGCATTCTAAAAACGGTATTTTGATTAAAAAATACACTGATGTGTTTACCCAGAAAGGCAAGTAAGCGAACGCGGATACGGAACGCGGACGCGGGACACGGACCCATGGAATATCCGCGTCTGCGCTGCGTTTTAAATGTCGCTTCTCCAGTTAGCGAATGCATGAAATAGAGTATATGTGTCCGTCCGCATATGGAACGCGGAAGCGTAACACGGACGCATACACGTGTAATACCGGCCTGATCTGGAAAATCACTACTATATAGATGAAGTTAACTTGAAACATCAACAATCCTGAAAGATAAGCAAATCGGACCGTAGCATAGCATAGGTACACGGGTTCGAATCTCACTGGCAGATATGTATACGTATATTGAACTATTTAATTCATGACATAAGTTTCTAATTCTGTATTTATGTATATTTCACGAACGTTTAGTATATTACTGACGATTTAGCGTATACATTTTCTAAGTGTTTCAGCTTCATAAAGACTATTACATTTGTAATGTGTAAATGATTTACTTGTATCAATTATAAAGTTTTATTGTGTTCAATATACCCTTCCTTAGAGGGAAATAAAGTTCTGAAGTTGAAGTTACTCAAAGTTCTAAAATACTTATACTATTTTGTTCATGAACATAAATACAACTGAAAAGACTGATATTAGAACTACATACGTTCTAAAACCTTCCAAACGTGGCCTGCACTTCGTATAACATTTACAAATTATGACAATTGATAATTATCTGTTTAATAATAACTTTGCTTATTTATTTTTAATACACAATTCTTACTATTAAAATATAAAAATCAGCTGTAATAGCTAACGGAATCAGTATTATGTTCTTTTCTTTGATATGCTAGATATCAAAGGTTAAACAACAGCTAGATTTGTTTACATCTTTGAATTGACTGATAGCTAATTGCTGTAGTAAATTACAACTGGAATCAAGATCACAGTAAATTAAATGTACTTCAGTCACTAAACAAAAGAATAGTGTTACTATTGTAACGTTATTTAATTGGAAACTTAGATTAAAGCCAGTGCTATTGTGTAATTTTGTATATTAAATGCAATCCCAGTATTGTGGAGTGTGTCCTACAAAAACTAACAAGTATATTTAATGCATCGTATTTCAGAGTACCGTAGTAGCATTATGCTGGACTTACAAAACTTAACACTTAAAATATTCAATTCGAATACAAGTACCATAGCGGACTTTTGTATTTGGCAAAAAATCTTATAAACCGTACCTCAGTGTAGTAATGCCGATATCATAATATTATGGAAAGCCACAGTACACCCCCGAGGTAGTACTATGATTTGCTATATAAACCCATATCTGTTCTACTACCTCGGAATTATGCCAATTTCCGAAGTAGAAGAACCGTTCAATGTCGGAGTTCATATTATCCTACATCGGGATAGATCATACTACTACTTCGGAGTTTTATTTTCCGATGTAGAAGTATACATACTGCTACATCGGCTTTCTTACTACAACTTCGGAGTTTTATTTTCCGATGTAGAAGTATACCTAATACTACTACCTCGGCTTTCTTACTTTTACTTTCCGACGTACAACAAAATGCCTTGGTATAAGTACACATTAGTCATACTACTACAGTGATTTAACTCGACTGTGCTATAAAGGTATATATAGCTTGGTAGTACTTCGGAATTTTAACTCCGAGGTATCGTGGACAGCGTTATTTCGGGAGATTGGAAACGATAGTTCGGCTTTTAATTTATTCCGAGGTATCGTAGGTGAGCGTTACTTCGGGAGATTCCACGATACTACGGGGATGATTTTCACGGGACACACAAAGTCTGATCACCGGATCACCATCACTCAGGCGTTTGCAAAGGTAGAAATTTTGCAATATTTGATCGTGTATAAACGTAATCAGTAAATTAATTGGTTTGGTATTTCCAAAGTTCTTATGCCATATACTGTCTTTTTAGATTGTATTTGTCCTGTCTATATATTGATTGTTAATCCAGAATGTTGCTTTAGACTGTGATATTTTTGTCCCTAGAGTTCAAAATATTTCTGCCAGTGCTACATGGCAGTCAAATCCACTTAATGGTGATAGAATACAGTTTCAGTGTAGCAGTGCTATGAAGCTGAAAGCTGTTGCTGTTTATGGCTTAAAATCATCGTCTGTATTTTACAACTTGTCAGTACATGAATCTTCTACTGGACAGTCCATAAGTCAGTGTTATTGCAGACTTCATTTTTCTGAAGATGAGCTTTTCAGATATATTCGCCTGAAAAAGTGTCTTCCTCTAGAATCAAATACATTGTATACCTTGGTTCTTACCAGTAAAAATACATCTACTTTTTTTGGAATAAAGTGTTTATCATCCATGATGACTGAGAAAAATGAAGAAGTTGTGAAAATAACATTTGAAAATGCACCATGTGGTTCTTCATCCATAGAAAGTGGCCAGTTTCATGGTCTGTTATTCTGTAGTTAGCCTGTTAGGTTCCCTGCAGGGTTGCTTATAGACTTTAGATGTCCTTGCATTTTAGCCTGATGTATCAAAAAAAGAAAAATTATAAACGCCTTGATTTTATCAAGGAATTGTAATTATATGCATTCATGGAATCGCAAAACTTCTGTATTTGCAGTAATAAGTAATCAAATCCTGCAGAAGCGACACATGAATCAATTTTTATGCAGACCCAAGCACTACGTTTTTCAACATCTGCAATGAATTTGTTAATTAAACTAGATCCTGATTCATGTTGCAGAGTAGTCTATATTAGTTCAGTTGCCATGAGTGCTTTCGTTGGTTTCAATACTTTGATAAAACATTTGGAGAATCTGTCTGACTACAATATTGCAATATTTTAATGAACGCAACCAACCCATTTCCATGATGGGAACTTTTAGTCATTAAAAGTGAATTACTGTGTAAGATCTCTAGTTATCAGAATTCTTTGTTGATATTTCTGTTTTCCGCATTTCAAAAACGAGGGAGTAAACTGTATATTGTTAAAAAAAATGCTTAGCCCATGGTAGGGAGGTCTGTTAATTAGACTGTTCGTAACCAAACCTTGTCCAACCAATAATTACAGAACATTTCATACTAAGATTCTTAGATTTGGTATGGAGGTTTGTCATCACATGTAGATGACCCCTATTCAATTCAAGTTCAGTAGATGATAGGACAAGGCCTAACTATCCAATCCTTACTATTGGCCTCCACTGTAGAGTCTTTCCTTTCGTAACAGAGGCCGGAATTCAGTGACTGTCCAATTGCAAAAAAAGCAATTTTTCTCCCAACTTTTGGAAAAAAATCACCAAAAATACAATGTTTTGTACAAAATTTGTGTTTGAATTTCCCAAAATGCAAAGGCTAATGCCCCTTCTCATTTTTTGGAAAAAGGCCCTCTTTGAGGGGGCATTCACATTTTTTTTTATTTGTTGTTTCTGGAAGTTTGAATCCGGGATTTGGTCTTTGAATTTGGAAAAATATATTATTTTCTATTTTGAATATGACCGGAAATTGCTAGAAAATAAGACCCCCAAAAACCTGTTATTGTTACATGTATATTCCTTCTATTTAAGCATAGTAAATACCCCAAATTAATTCATTTTAGATAAATCCTTTATCAAAACTGCAGCTGGTTAATTGCTTGCATTGTTAAACTTGTCTCAGTCATCTTCAGAAATTCAATGTATGTTCTAACCTTTAAATATGTTATTTGCCTATGAGACAATTGGATAAATATCCTTGGACAACTTTTTGACATTTTTGGAACATAATGAAGCTGGCCAGTCCTGTTTAACAAATTGTACACAAATCATGTAGCCAAGAACAATCAACTACATATATCCTTTTGCCAGACACAACTTGATCAGTCTTGAAACCTCAGAGTAACATAATACATGTGTAAGGCATTTTTACACAACAGGGACCCTAAAACAGTGCATGTTTTATTCTAAGATGGCATTGCATATCAATGATGAACTTCAATCCAGGTCAATGTGCTCATGATGTGGAACAATCGTGGACATATTTATTGTATTTTAGTGGAATTTGCTGGAAAGTGCTTGTGTTATAATGGTATCTGAAGGTATGTTAATGATTAAGATATGTATATACAGTAATTAATGTTCATTTTCTTTGTACAACTTAAACTTATAATAATTTAATATTAATTAGTAAAAAATACATAGGACAACTTTATTTCTTAGGTATATTTATTCTTGTTTTGAATTATAGAAAGTACTTCGCGATGAAACTGCCGGTATCATGTTATTTCTTTTTCTTTATGTCTGATGATAGGTAAATGAGCAATCATTGAGAAAAGAACAAAAGTGTCAACAGTTTGCATTTCCTGTCTTGGAGATAGTATTCATAGAATATTCCAATTATTTTCAGAAGTTACAGAAGTCATTAGACATTACTTTCGCCAGGGCTACCCCTATAGACTCATTCATTATCTATTAGAAAGCAGACACCAGTGCAAAATAAGGTATGGTACCTACTTGATGTTATGTCCTTGAAATATACTTCTGAACTTGTCCTTGCTCACTGTTTCCTTGTCACCTTAGGACCAGCATACTCTTTATGATAGCAGAATACTATTTTTCTGAATGAGTTTATGTCAACATTCGTGTCTTTGTGCTAATTGATAACTTACTGTTGTAGTTTAAAATGTTGGGAAAAATGCATATAAACTTTCATCCGATGTTTGGTTTGCGACAATTCTATATAATTCCTTTGTCTTCTGTACGTAATGGCTAGCCACAAACGACTCAGTGACTTGGAACTCAGATGCGTGATAGCATCCAACAAGAGTTTTGTAAGAATGATCCTTGTTAATTTGTTAGTTCAGAAATTATAAAACAGATAAAATTATCATATTGTTTTGAAGTTTAATATACCACTTATGTTTAACTTGTATTGCTGTATACTATAATTTGACAGTTTCAGTTATCTACAGAAGAAAGTCATACCCTCATTAGGGTTAAAAAGAAGAGGAACACTCCCAGCAAATATTGATAATATATTTAAAATTTCTATGGCAAGTATAAATTAAATATGCTTAATCTACTGAATATAGCTGTGGCTAGGCATGTTTTAAATATGTCATATCTGACTGTACTAAATGCCATGCAGCAAAGGAAAAAAATTATCTAGAGGAGATGCCAAGCAAGTGTAGACCTAGTTGTACAGAAACATTGTTTATGTCTTCTCATGGCTTCTTGATGCCAAATTGGAAGTGGTAAAACAACTATATTTCAGGGATGTCAAATAGAGCCAAATTTAAAATCCTCAAAATCATAAGTATGCAGCAGACCATTTTGGTCATTCATGAGGCTTTCAAACATGTTGTGTGCATATTAATATATATACTTATGTTGAGAAAAATCTGCAGAGCACATTAAATTGACCATAGCTTTACCATTTCTTGAGATATTTTTTTATGAAGTAATTCTTAGCTCGATTATTGTTGGCCAGATAATATTAAGAAAAAAATGGATTCAGATTTATCTTGAAAATTCTTCATGCACAAAATTATTCAACTGAAAAAGAAACAAGTAATTAAGGAAAAGAAAATGACTAACAAAATAAAACTAAGCTGTGAAACCCCACTTAATTTATTTACTTAACAACATGCTAAAGTAAATTTATCTTTAAGCAATGGAAGAGTCAGTTTAGCCATATATTGTACACTTTGATGTTTTCAAAAATAAATTTCAGCTATAAAATCAAATCTTTTTATTACAGATTGAGATTAATAATGGTGTTGGTGGTGCTGAACAGTTGCGTAGAACATTATCAGTAAAGTATAACTTGCAAATAGCGAGGTAAGTGAAACAAGATGTGTTTCAAAAACACCATGACCCCCTCCGGGTTTAACTTGAAAATGCACAAAATAAACAAAGGGCCATAATTCCATCAAAAATGATCGAATCACAAAACCTGGAATGTGCGGGGATTCTTGGTGACAACAAGTCTGTGAATGTTTCGTCAAAATCCCATGAAAAATGTAAGAGTAGTATACTAAAAAAAATGTTGGAATTTTTTTAAACACAATGACCCCATGACCTTTGACCTACTGACCTGAAAATGCACAGGTCCTGTAGAGGTTGTCTTGAAGAACCTACATATGAAGTTTGATGAATGTAGGTGCAAGTGTTTTGATTTTATAGACAAGGTTAAAGTTTGGTACAGACAAATAGACAAACAATAGACCAAAAACAATATGCCCCGATCTATCGATGGGGGGGGGGCATAAAAAGCACCTCATTTCTTGTGATATAATACATAATGCATTAAAAGCAATT
This sequence comes from Spisula subtruncata, assembly GCA_963678985.1. Lineage (NCBI taxonomy): Eukaryota > Metazoa > Mollusca > Bivalvia > Venerida > Mactridae > Spisula > Spisula subtruncata. The sequence goes on along the minus strand of OY787662.1, from coordinate 41,284,984 downwards.
AGCTTCTTCAGTTTCTTTTTCAGCCACATTAACTTTTTTATGCATTGAGATGAATGCAGTACTGAGGTTGAAATACATCCGAGCATAATTGTTAGCTATGCTGACCTTCAGTGTGTTGTGGTTTTTTATATTCTTAAATCATGATCATGGGGTCAGGATTGGCCAAACCCTGCTTCTTTTGCATAAGCTTACTTGGGAAATAAGTTTTCTTCTCTTAAACCATTTTGTCTCTTGTTTTATTTATGAAGTTTCAAATGTATAAAGAAATACTTAATACATATCATGTCTGTTTTGGAAACAGAAATCTTCGTTTAGATGTAAAATTACCAATACATAATACTTAAGACATTGTGTCTTTATAGTTTGTCATGAATTAAGTAAAATGATTATGAACATTATCCTTGCTTATTATGACATTGATCAGCTTTCTTTAAGTGGTAGGAACATATTACATGAATGTAAAATTTTCAACGGCATTACTTCAAAGTCTGTTAATACAGGTGTACTTTTTGAGAAATACATGTGCATGATCCTCTTTTCAGAAAGTTAAGTAGAGAACTGGTTAGAGCTCTAGATCCTGTGGGTTTGGAAAGAAGAAAAAAGCATCGTCTAAGACGACGTCAATACATCTCCAAGGTATGAAACTTTAAAATTTTAATTAGTGTTATATTTGTCAAAAGGCACGAGCACTGCAGGTTGAAATTTTATCGGTCAAACACAACATTTTACCAGTAAATAGAATGTTTATTTTCATTCACTATTGGTTGCAATCAATGAACTTGTTTTTAGGTAATTTTATAACATGCTATGACTCAATAAATAATCTATTCATTTGTAACATGTATGAAAGCTTTTGACAATTAAACACAACTTTAATGTTGTAATATGCTGTAGTTCCCTTGAGGACACATTAAATTAGTGGTAAATTAGATATTAATTCAGAATTGATCTCAGCGATATTTAAATAAAATAGATTGTACAATATTTTTTCCGGGCCCAAATTACACCTGGCATCTAGGTTTGTTTGCTTTTTTTCAAATTGTAACTGTAGAGTATATAATACACCATGTCATTCAATTATAGATTCGACTTCAACACACTTTTAGGCGATGTTCACTTAGTTTGCACCAATTTTCATGAGTTCTTATCCAGTTATGAAGGAACATGATTAATAATCGGATCTTTACAGTCACATTTAAACATCTTATGAACATTTCTTGACACATTATTTGCTGATTTGCTGCCTTTGAGTGTAATATTTGATTATACTAAGCATAGTTGTGGTGTATCTGGAGAAGAATTTTAAGTATATCTTGATCAGAACACAGACAAACTGGCAGATTCTGTGTAGAATGGGAACTCAATATAATGTATTTGTTGTGACATGTCTTTATAGTACTTCACAGTTTAATACAGTTGTAAGTTCTCATTTCAATTTTTTTGCAGATGGATATGACAAACTGGCACCTTATGGGATTTACATTCATGGCTGTATTGATGGGTAAACGAAATTACTAAAGTAAATTTATGTAAAATATGCATCTCAATATATCTTCATTTAAAAGAATAGTATCGACAAAGAAACTCTTTCAATATCTAATATACCATTAACAGTTTGTCATTCATTATTTTTCTGATGTATACATGTACATCCTTGATTTTTCATGTGGACATGATCCTTTAAAGTTTAGGCATAATAAAGTATTGTGATATTAAAAAATCACATTTTTTCCAGCTCGTCTTTACCTTAAATTTTTAAGAATTTAATTTCTTTCTGCTTTTACATACTTTTAGATTCAGTAGGAAAGTGATATGGCTGAAAGCTGCAGTAACAAACAAAAGACCAGAAGTGGTAGGACAATACTTTCTGGAAGGAGTGTTAAATGAGGGAGGTAAGTGTCACTTTATGTGTATTTAAACGTAATGATGCAATTTTTATGTGAAAACGGACTAAAATTCTTCATGTCTCTTGCTTGTAATTTGAAAAGGACTACTAGTATATTATTGTTAGACTGTTAGAGCTAAAGACAATTATAGTACTGTAAACCAGGTCACTTGCACCTCAAGAAACTTTTGCATTTTTATGCACCTATTTTATGCATATTCTTGGCATTAAACCTTCGCAGATTTGAGGACACCCCGAATCCTGTAAAACAAAACACGTTTTGAATGAAATGTATACTTTGAATAGCATGACACAGCATTACAATATACCTAACATTAATTTGCCTGGTCAGTGGTCATGGTGTTTGAGTGAAAATATTGTTTGAGAAGTTTCGGGCTAGTTGCTGTTGATTAGACTTGCTTGAATATTGGTATTAGTGGTTTGTTTGGCAAGATACATAGTTTTTTGTGACACAAAAGTCAAACATAGATGATGAAAATTAATGACAAAAACAATAAAACCTGTAACTGCCAACCTTATTCAAAGTATGTTATTCATACCTTGATTGTAAACGTGTCAAATGTTTACCATTATCACACTGAATAAGCAAACTGTTGCAGCTTTCAAGACAATCTTTGTAGGTACTAATTCTTTATGTTTTATGACAAGACAGTGGCTCATGGCATTTTATTTTTGCCAACTTAAAATGTGCAAATTGATATCCTGGTTTACAGTACTGTCTTTTGCATGGTTGTTATGAGTTGAAGTTTCTTTTAAGGGTTTCCAAAAAGGCTAAGAGGAGACCACGGAACAGAAAATGGCTTAGTAGCTAGAATTCAGAGGGAGGCCTTGGATAATGAGCAAGCTTTCCGATATGGGAAATCAACATCTAATCAAGTATACTTACTTATCGGTTTGCCGTTGCATTACTGGTTTTAAGTACATTTATGCAATAACTCTTGCACTTACTTCATAATCATGTTAGCTTAGGTTTTTATGGGCTTTATTAAGGCTATGATAGGTTCGAGTCATTTAAACATAGGTGCAAGTAAAGCCAGAAAACCAGTATTTCATTTAAGCAAAGCTGCAGTATTGTAGTAAATGTTTCGTTACTTTGGTCTGGTCAATTAATACATTGCATCGACATATAAGAAAATAACATTAACACGGTGTGCAGTATATAAGACAAAGATCAAACATAAAAAATGAGTGTCATACACATTTTCTTGACTGTATCTCCCGTTACAGACCTTGCCTGTGCTGTATATCCCTTAAGCATATTTGAAAATGACTTGGTCTAATACAATGAGCTGATGTTGTCCTAGGCAACAACCTGATCCACAGGTCAAAATTACACTTTCGGTTCAATGTATTCTCCTCTGGGCTGTACCTTCTGTTTGCTTTCAAGAATTTTGATATTATTTGGTATAAAAGTTAACCTGAATTAGGTAATGCATTATGAACATAGTTCAAACGCCAAGGTCGCAAGCTTTCTTAACAGTGGGCTCAACATGTTGCCCATAGGCTTTTAAATTTTTACTGGTCTTGTTAAAGCTTTTGAACTAACTTTAATACAATAAAACTGTTAAAATTAAGATTCATGTTTTTCCATTTGTTTGGTAGCGTATAGAGAGATGGTGGGGTTACCTCAGGAACTCTCGCTCTGATTATTGGATGCATAATTTCAAGGTTTCAGCATTTTGATTTTGTTACATATACACATATATCTAAGATTTTTGGTTTATAGTTCTGTAGTCCATACCCACCTTAGAAGATGGGAGCATTTTGCTAAACCTTATTTCTATTTTCCTAATGGTTGCATGCAGGCTTGAATTTATTACGGATTCAGTTAGAAAACAAGCTCATGATGAATGTGAAAATGCTGTTTAACAAGAACGAGACCCTCCCTCCCCAACTTAGGCTGCTAGAAATAGAATAAAAGTTTGTAAAAGTCTAACTCATGGTAATGCAGAATGTCAATATATAGTTATAATGTATGTGCATGAGCATTATCTTTAACAGAAATAGTTTTAAAATAAGAAGACAAACATCTAGACAATCAATTTTTATAAGGAAAACATTTTCGTCAGACCAATAGATTGCAATATTTTATCATTTATCACATGTTTATAATGTTATTTCAGATTTTACTTGAGAGTGATTTATTCATGAAAGAAAATCCTTTGCACAGGTATGATTTCTTTAGATGCTAGTTGCTGTCAAGTGTATTAATGTAATATTACTAAATGTTACATTGAAAATGCTGTTTGCAAACATTGCAAACCATACAAGATAATGATTTCAAAGAAATAAAATACAAGTCTTCCTCACAACTGTATGTATTGTATTTAAAGAGAAGTGTGCTTTTTATCTAGAATTTATACCCTGAGAAAAAGTTAGTTTCAAACAGAATGTTTATATATTACTATTACTTCTTAGGATGTGCCTACAGTACTCCTTCCTCCCATTCATCCAAAGACAGTTGGATGAGATCAAGCATCTGTGGAATTCGCACAGAATTAGAAATCAGAAGCATGGTGACGTGTTGTCTGGTATACCTGATGTGCTTTATTCGCAAACTGAATTATATGGTATATGAAATAATTATTATCTTCAGAACACAGATTCATATTAATTGATAAAGTATATCTTTAAAGTAGCCAATGAAGTGCACCCCTCCCCTCCATCCGTTCCATAACTGAACAAAATTACAAATGACCATGGTTTTTGTTCACATGCCATCTAACTACTCTGGATAGGGTGATGTTGAAAGTAGACAAGCTGGAGTATTTTCATTCTGATTTTTCTTATTTTTAGGAGTACAGAATTACATTAATGTGGTGCCAGATGCTGTTACTCAGCAATATATACAGCAGTGCACCAATAGCTTTCTTAATTTGGACGAGGACTTTTGTACTGTTGTGGAAGATATCATACTTTCAATAGGACTTCCTGACCCTGAAGACATTGAAACATTTGAAGATGCCAAGTGTCTTTATATTGTTCTTACAGATCTTTTGTAGATGAAACATTTTATATAATTACCACTACTGAGGTTCCTTGATTGTCTTATTTAAATTTAGTCATATGAAGTCTGAAAAAGTATGGGTTGTTAAAATTGGGAAAAGCTTTGTGGCTGCAATGCTCTGATGAACACTAACAATCATTTTCCATGATGGCCAAAGCCCATATTGGAATTATGTTTGGACACTTATAGAGAAATTGATCAATATTTTCTAGGTTTTGACAGAAATTTCATGGTGGGGAATCACATAATTTCCAAGTTTATTTTTGTGCTCTGCTGTTATCTTTTCTGTTGCTTCATAAAAGATTCTACAGAATCAAGTTTTATTTATCACATGTATAAAAGTTAGCAATAGTACTAGAAAAGTTAGACTAGACAGTTTTGCTAATAGCAAATTTTGGATAGCTAAGATTCATTTATTTATAAGATGACTGTACTTTGTTATGTTTCTGTTTCCAATTTTATTATTTTCTTTTTTTCATAACTGTAGATTTGGTGAAATAAATTTAGTCTTTCTCCAAATTTGTCTGTTCATTTCTTTTGACAGCATGCTTTTGAAGTTTCTTTAATTTCATATGACAAAATTCACATTTTACGTCCACTTGAAGTTCATAACAGTGGTGGATGGTATTAGTGATTAGTGCGCAATATCATACTTCAATAAGTATTAACTTTTTATTTCTAAAAAAACTAATGCATATTTATGCCCCTTGTCTGGAGACCCGAGTAAGCCGACTTGTTGATATATTATAGGAGAAATTCCCTATCCAGTCTTAATATAATTATGTTAGACTGGTAGATGTTTATCATTGTCAGAGATGCCTATATCTATTTAGCATGCTTTTCTCCAAAGTTGTAAGGTCTTTGTTAGCGATAAGCATAAACCATTAATATGTCTCATGGAAACATCCAATAAAAAAAAAATTGGAAACATCCAACGCAAGACATGAATCAAAAATGGACACAAATCATCATGTCTTAAATGTCACTAAGTTGGACATAAAAAAGACAACTGAACTACCCAGATATTGAACCCAACCTCTCCAGGGCCTCTTGATTTCACAAATACACAGTTGAATTAGCACTAGGTTCTACAATTGAAATGTAACAATGTTAGGTGCAGTTATTACTAACATTGAAACTGAAAATGCATTTGTCCGTACTTATTTCTTATTACTTGTTCAGTGATCTATATATAAGGTATAGATTCTCAGTCCATGTGTATATTTATGTACATGAAGAGTTTCTTACACATGTATAAGTACAGCTATGTATCGACTACTTTGATAAGCTGTTTATTATTTGACTTGTGAACCTTACACATGCTTTTTTTAAACCAGTATCCTTTTGATATATTATTGTTTGTGCACACTAAAATTGCACATGATAAAGGTTTAAGAGACTGATAAAAATGTTTTAGACTTAAACTTTGACTAAAATATAAAAACACTGACATAGCTCTCTTGCAAGAAATACTTTATTATTGATTTAAAGAACTAAATAATAACTCTGATGAATAGGATAAGATACATTGATTTTGACAATCTAACACCAAAGCCTACTATCAGTCTTGATATATAAAGAACTTCCAAAAAATAAGAAAAAGTCACATAATTGACATCTGGAGAGAGAAAAAATATCCTAATGAAGTGAAATATACTTTGCTAAGAAAAATTAAAATCATGAAAAGACTAATTCATCAAAATCTACAACCCTTAATTGTTTCAACTGATACAAGACCAGTTCTAATACAGGGAAGATCATTTTACAAGATGTCTTATTTTAAAAATACCTTGGAAACACAAAACATTTAAGGGGTAAAATACTCCTTGCCCAAATATTTATCTGAAGCCCTAAATTAAGTTCTTCTATAACTATGGCATTCTTTTGACTAACCATTGTTCCATAATAAAGTGGAAAGTGATGCAGTACTTGCCTTTGGTTTTAACGGCATAATTATATGATGGCACGTAGGGCCGCAGACTGAGAATTTGCGCTCCAATATGGTATTCATAGGCAATAAATAAACAACTCAGATAACTCTGTACCAAATGTAATGCAAATTAACGCCCTTCTGTACAAAAGAACAAAAGTGAACAAAAATACACATGTCTAATGAAAACCTAGGCGTGCACAGAATGTACAAAAATTATCATTACATGCTTTTCAAATGTGCCAGACTGCAACTTTGTTTAATACAACAAGTACATGGAACACATTTCATTATGCATTTAATGCCTGGTATATTTCAACAAAGTCACATTAAACAAATTTAAGGAATGTGTATATTCTTACTTAATTTGTTTACATAAAACTGCACAAATAAGTGCTATTTTTGTAAAAAAAAAACATGCATAATATCATTCTATATAAAAAGTTTCAAGACACAGGTCATACATTATAGAGAATTGAACATCATATAGAAAACTGTAGCATGGAGAGTCTATTCATGATGAAGTTATTGAAATTTAAGTGACCATAGCTAATCCTACATAACAACTGCCTTAAGATACTGGAAAAACTAGAACTATCACTAAAGGTGATGAATACCCCCAGATGTGGCATTGACACAGTAATTGATACACTTTACAGAGGGAAATGTAATGCATTTTCCATTTTTTAATACCTACAAATTGTTGCTTAGAAATTTCCTGACCAGTTTCTAAATATTCATTATATAAAAAAAAACAAAGAGCCATAACTCATTAAAATTTACTTGGACACAACCTATTGTGGACATGCACAACTTGGCAAACTACTTATCACTTCTAAGAAGTTTCACTGAATTCCTGCATGTAGTTGCTGAGAAATGGTACGGACAAAATTTACTTGTTGTATAAAACAAAGGGCCATAACTCGGTGAAAATTAATCCAAACAAAACCTGGTTATTGCATGCACAACTTGGCTAACATTTTACAATTTCTGTGAAGTTTCATTGAATTCCTATGAGTAGTTACTGAGATATTGTATATACACTGTATAAAAAACAACAAAGGGCCATAACTCATTGAAAATTTTACCAACCAAGACAAGCTTAATGCACAACTAGGCTAACTACTTATCACTTCTGTGAAATTTTATTGAATTCCTGGCAGTAGTCAATGAGAAATGGGACAAAATTTGCCTATTGTATATACTGCATAAAAAACAAAGGGCTATAACTCAGTTAATTAATCCGAAAAAAAAAATGTTTTAAGCATGCACAACAAGGCTTACTACTGATCACTTCAGTGAAGTTTCATAGAAATCCTGTAAGAAGTTGCTGAGTAATTCTCCGGACAGATTTTGTTTCTACAGACGCACGGACTGACCGACCGACAAGTGTGAATCCAATATAGCCCCCATATATGAGAAGTTTATTTTCAGTACTTTCGTTTTGTCTATTTATTCCACATCAGGATTAGCAAAAATTACATCATCGTAGTTTGTTATAGTGTCATCCGGTGTGAATTCCTGAAAAGTGACATGAAAGTATGTTCATTAATGGTCTAACATACATTGATAAGCAGATTGCTATATATATACATATCCTAAAAGCTGAAGTTAAACATGAGGGCCATGATGGCCCTGTAAATGCTCACCAGGAAAAAGGTCATAAGGAGACGAGCATTGTTAAATTTTTTCTACACGAGTCCAAGTAATCCAGTGACGCTAAGGGCAGGGCCAATTTTTAACCCAGGGCCATAATAAGAACAAATTTGGAAGAGGTCTGCTAGACAATACTGTATACAAAATATCTTAGCTCTAGGCCATGTGGTTTCTGAGAAGAAGATTTTATAAATTTTCCTATATAAAATAGAGTAAACCCCTGGCAGGGCCACTATTGCCCCCGGGGCCATTATTTGAACAAATTTTGTAGAGGTCCACTAGACAATACCATATACAAAATATCTAAGCTCTAGGCCTTGTAGTTTCGGAGAATTTTATTTTAAATTTCATATGTAAGTCTATGTAAAAGTTACCCTGTAGGTGGAGCCAAATTTGACCCCAGGGGAATAATTTGAACAAACTTTGTTCCATTAGACTATGCTACATACCAAATATCTCAGCTTTAGGCCTGTGTTTCGGAAAATATTTTATAAGTTTTTTTCTATTTGTTGCCATAGCAACAAGAGTTTTTAATGAAATTCAATTTGTTTTAATAACTTTGAAAGGGAACTACCCAAGGATCATTCCAGCAGAGTTTGGTTGCAATAGGCCCAGTGGTGTAGGAGGAGATGTTGTTTTAAGTAAATATGGATGCCACCTTATGACGCACACTGAGCGATCACAAAAGCTCACATTGAGCATATTGTGCTCTGGTGAGCCAAAAAGTATGAAATTTTGTTTTAAAGAGAATTAATACTCCGTCAGTGAAATCACTCAAAAGTATAACAAGGTTAGGAAAGAAATGATTGCATGCACATGAGTAAGAGTCCCTAAATAAATCTCTCAAAATATACTGGTATAGACCTCTGTTAAAGTGTGGTCTTAGATGAAGGGAGCTGGGTACATCTGGATTTGTGCTTTCTAATGTAATGAATGTCATATTATAAAAGAAGTCTCCCATTCATGACTATGTAAGAGAGAACCGGACAAGCGTAAAGCACTATTTTACAATGTCAATGTTTGGGACCTAAAAAAGGTTTCAATAATAACAATCAGCTACTTCTCTTACATCTTCAATTAGTTGCAACACACATGGTACTTCCTCAAGTTTCTTGCTGCAAGTCTGTCTCTCAAATGATGTTGTTCCACTTGATAAATGGAATTTAGGGGCTGCAACATCAGCCTCTAGCAGATGACACACCATGTCATATAGGTACTGTAAAACAAAATAGATGTTACAAGCTACCTCATATACAAACTTTTCTACAATAAATGAATATCTTTTAGCAGCTGAATGAATATTGTTCCTTCAGAAAGGCAATAGATCAATGTCACTTTCTGGATACTCCAGGTCTTTTAGATACTGGCAACTTGACTGTTTTCAGTTTCTTTATACAACAATTGTAAACCAATCTGTTCCAAGGGTGAGCTGAATATTTGGTACAGCCCAAACAGACATAGATGAACCATAGCCAATGGAACAGACATAAAATTACAGTTTGAAACAGTTCCTTCTTTTACTATAACTTTAACAATCAGTACTGATTATAATGTCATGTGTAGGGCTAACAAAGAAATTCAAGGTCTTCGAAGGTACTCATCCACTTGGGTAGACCATGCACTATGCCAAAATATGTGCAAAACATAAAACCTTTAATCTAACCTTAAAATAACATGTACATGATGTGCAGAAAACAGTATGAGTGCAATAGAGAGCTGTTTAAAATGTATCTTTGAAACCACTGCAACACTTATCAATAAATAACTCACCCCAATATCTGCCTTTATTGGTGCTTTGAAGCTCATGCCTATATTGTTTCTGGCTTCATAAAATATGCAGAATTTCTTCTCTTTCTTCAAAGATGTACTTTCAATGCGCTTTGTAGACTCCTGAAATGTTCCAAATATGAAAATTTCTATTAATCCCATTTAGGAGTCATTTTGTCTGTTTATCTGTTGGTCCTGAGATTTGTCTGGGCTTTAACTTATGAATTGATACAAGTATTTTGAAATAAATTACAACAAATGTTAACCATCATTAAACAGTGTGTTGCACAAAAACAAACATGGCTGTAGCACCAGGTCAAGGTCACACTTAGAGGTTAAAGATGTACTGTATTGTATTTTTGTCCACTCAGTTACTTTGTCCTTTATAAGTAACTTTTGAAAAAAATCTTGACTTAAGTTCGCCAATATGTGGGGAGCTGTCTTGTGAGAGACTCAGCTCAGCAACTGAAATGTCAAGGTCTAAAAGTAAAAAAATCTTTTTTTAGTGGTTGCTCAGTAACATTTTCTTCATATAGATGGATTTCAGTCAAAAGTGACGGTTTGTCCTGCTTTAAGAACAAGGGTAAAACTTTCTGTCAAAAGAAATCACCTACGCATCTTTAAATAATAGCCAATTACATTTCTGAAAAAACTTTTTACCTCAGATCTTAAACATTCTGCATCAAAAGCAGCCTGTGGGGTATTCGTCATACTGTGACAAAGCTCTAGTTGTCATGTAAGTAACCTTTACCTAAATACATGTCACCTTTGCTGTCATTTCAATTAAACCTTGTTATTTTTATATTTCAATCAAATTACATAAATCTAGAAGTGAGTACGAGACCACTTGGCCAAGTTCATTTAATAAAACCCATTCACACAATGTCCATCTGATCCTAATAAACATCTCTGTTATGTGAATTCTCTCCGATATTTTTATTCACCTTATCAATCTTGAGCAAATTCACTATCTTAATATTTGTTATAAAAAAATTGTAACTACATGTACATATAGTACATTGTATTTTATAAATCAAGGCTCAGTAAAGTGTAAAAGTAAAGCAATTTAAATTATGGCATTTTAGCAGAATTCAATTTTTAGTTTACTTGGTACTCACATATTTCCTTTCCTCCAACTTGTTATGTACCTAGAAGAATAAGGGTAAGAAGTTAATAAGGATTTAAAAGTCATATTCCTAATTCTAGGGCTGTCATTTATATCTTAACATAATTATAACTGTGCTAGTTATGATCCTTGCAAGTTGCTTCATGGAACCTATTCTCAGACTAGACCTTGTTTTCTTGAACATAAATTAACAGGTTCTTTAAAAAAAAAAATACATACCCTAAGAAACCTTTCAAATTCATGATCTTCATTCAAATCATCCTGAAAACGAAAATTCTCCATTAACCTTGTGCATTCACTCCAAAATTATGCAGTAAGGAGTAACGTTTTTTTTGTGCCACACTCCAACTTAATGAGATAATTCATTAATCACATTTTAAAGGCTTTGAGTCACTCAAGGTAAAACATGTGCTCTGGTGAGCAAAAAAGGCATGGCAATTCTGACTCTTACATAAAATATTTCCAAATATTTCATACTGATTACCAATCAAAGGCATTACCTCCAGAAGTAGACAAGATTTATCCACTGGAAAAAAATTGAACTGATGGATTGAATTGACTATCACATTGATGTTCTATTTGCCTTTTTGGTTGGGCTTATAATATAGATGTAAAAATATTGATTAGAAAGTATAATACTTGGTATTGATTTACCACACAGACAGAAGAATAGATTAGTAATAGGATAAGTAGACAGAGCTGGTTCTTGTTATTTGAGACTGGCCATCACAGACAGATCTTTGACCAGACATAGGGCAAGACAAAAATGAAGGTACTCTCCAAATTATATCCAACCTACATCTGTCTTTATTTTCACATGAGATTCATAAATATTATAGTAAACTTCATATGAACAAGTCTAATGTAAATTAAGAAGTAGACCTCACCAAAGTATCACAAGCTGGTGGTGTGATTGTTTCCTTTATCTCCAATAATTCGGACATATCTGATGTTGTCGTTCTTTTTTCCTCAACCTGTTCTCGCAGAACATCCTGTTAATTGCAACACAATTATAATTGTCTATCACGTAGTATGTGCTTAACTTTAATTTAAAATGTGTGCATGCAAATTCTCATGAACTCATTAACAAATAGAGGCAATACAATGTTATGGTTCCAGCATAATACTCTTATCAGTATGTGAAATATTAACATCTTTTCAAGTACATAAGAAGAAAACAATTTTAAAACAATTGGGGGCCATGATGACCCTATATTCGCTCGACAGCAAGTCTAAGATAGTTAGATATATAGTGCTAACAGACATAGGAAGACAAAATGCAAATAATAATAAGTTTTTACATAATAATAAATTATATCACAGAAACTTATAAAATAGCACCGCATGTTAAGATGCAATATCACTTAATATGTACTTATCACAGAACAGTATGCATTATGAGATCTAAAAGTATGCTACTAAAAGATATGTTACTGAGGAACAATATAATGCTATGAATTTCACATAAGTTGATGACTTAGTAAAAAACATGAAACAAGTTGCCATGCATAATAACACAAAAATTTACTTGGTGTAGTTACTAAAGTGAAATAGTACGTCTATAAAATTTAATGCTATGATAAAAGAATGGGATTAAGTTTAAATATCAATAAAAGTTAACAGATTGTCCTTAACCTTGTGTTTAAAAGAGGAAATGGAATGAACATTCCTTATATCATTAGGTAGCATATTCCATAGACTACAGCCATTATAGGCAAATGACCTTTTTCCATTATAATAATGTAAATTAAGAAATTGACCTCACCAAACTATCAGAAGCTGGAGGTGTGCTTTTTTCCTTAATCTCCAATAATTCGGACTCATCTGATGTCGGTCTTTCTTCCTCAACTTGTTCCCACAGGATATCCTGTTAATTGCAACACAATTATAATTTTCTATCACGTAGTATGTCCTTAACTTAATTTTAAAATGGGTGCATGCAAATTCTCATGAACTCATTAACAAATAGAGGCAATACAATGTTATGGTTCCAGCATAATACTCTTATCAGTATGTGAAATATCAACATCTTTTCAAGTACATAAGAAGAAAACAATTTTAAAACAATAGAGGACCATGATGACCCTATATTCGCTCACCAGCAGACTTCATATGAACAAGTCTAATGTAAATTAAGAAATAGACCTTACCAAACTATTACAAGCTGGAGGTGTGATTTTTTCCTTAATCTCCAATAATTCGGACCCATCTGATGTCTGTCTTTTTTTCTTAACTGGTTCCCACATGATATCCTGTTAAATGCAACACAATTATAAATTTCTAACATTTAGTATGTGCTTAACTTAATTTTGAAATGTGAGCAAGCAAATTCTCATAAACTCATTAATGCTTTAATGATAAAGCAGAAGTCAGAGCAAACTTATTATAGCTGGAATGTCTAGACTGGCATGATCTTTGTCTTCAGGATCCATTTATATAACATTACTTTGTACCTAGTGACATAAATTATTATATCATTAATTTCTTTTTTTTTTCATTGTTCTACAAAGCCTTATCTTTTCTCCTAGATAAGTCAGAATTATTTCAACAAAGGAAATCTTGAGAAGTTAGAACCATGTTTTTGTCATTGTCATTGCTATAAATATCAATTGATTTCTGAGTACTGGTACTAAAACGACAGTATTGTTGTAATTATGTGATCACATGTTAATAGGTAAAATGTTATCAAAACTTAACAATAATCATCAATCATCATTGTGACACATATAACAAGGCATTTCATTCAAGATTGACGGTAAGTGAAGGTGGTCTTTTGCACATGTTTAACTTCATAAAGAAGCTCTATCAGACCCATGTAATTTATGACAGTTTCTTAACTTAGTACTTTCAAGGTATGTTTTTAAAGTAAATGTCATCTCTTACCGAACAACAACTCTCCTCTAATGTATTTTCAGATTGCTTTTCTGTGTTGGTCTCCTCATCCTAGTAGAAAAGTATAAAAAATAACAAGTGAACTCCATGATTACAAAAAAACTATTCCTTTTAATTCTTTTAAGTAAATATTATTATGCTAGGGTCAAGTAGACTTTTAAAACTAAAAATTGTAACTGCTAATAACCTATATATAAACTAGAAAATGAATTACAGAAAATAAACCAATAAATAACTCCAGTGTCACTTGTCGATGTTGACCATATTCTTGGACTGAATGGATTGACAGACTGATGGATAGACAATGTGAACTGATAAGATATTATCCCTCTGCCATGAATGGTAATACATGTGTAATTTATATGCAAACTTAAATTAAATTAGTCCTGGTGAAAGAGCTGTATGATCATTAGCAGCAATAATGTGCTTATGAAACAATTAATAAGCTTCTGGAGATTGGGAAACACAAAAACTGCCAACCAGGCTCACTCATTTCATTCAGATGTTTTTTAAAATCAGTTTCACCCATTGTCTTCAACTGTATGACAGTAATAAATACAGAACACTTAACAGTATATTATAATATAATAAATGACAAGTTTAGTAATCATACACCCATCAGGAAATCATACATGAAAAATAAATTTAACTTATTCTGGGGACTAATAAACCCAACATTTCCAATAAATCTAAATCTAATGATTTTTTTTCACAATAAGGATAAACAAGAAGTGTTTGTGAAACACTGATGCACCTTAAGTCCAGCTGGATAGTATAAGCCCTTGTCCTCAAAATCAATAGTGGTCTTTTATTCTACTTTAATGACTAACCTCCTAACTAAATATTTGATACATGTGTATAAGCTCTATATAAAGCACTTAATATGTACACAAGAGATTAAGAATGGACATCTCGCTATCAAAGAAAGTCATCTGAGTATTGTGTACTATGGTCAACTATAACTGTAACTGAAACAGAACAATAACTGTTAACTGTATTAAGATAGATATACTTGGAGTGGACAAGGCATCTAAACTAACAACATGTAAAAAGCTGGGCAAGGACATGATGAAGCATAAAGCATGCATAAATTGACAACTTACTCAATACAAGCAAGTTAGAATAGACAAGAAATTAAGTATCCTGACAGCTAGCAATCAATTACATGGAGTGGAACATATCGCTACAAGCTATCTATAATGGATCAAGTAAATAAAGGATCAATTAAACTACAAACAGAAAATTACTTGACTGTAGGAATATTAAGGTAGTATGCAACCTTTCCTTGACGTCATGCATGGGTAAAAAATAAATTTTTCTTCATTTGATTCATTATTTGATTGAATATAATTAGTTTAGTGCTTAACGTTACGCCAAGAAAATAAAGACAGCAAAACCATATTAAAACTTATATGAGCTTATTCCACAGATAAGAGCTTGAAGTTGGTGTATCTGAAATTACAATAGCATTATGTTTGAACCAACTAAGCATCTAAAAATGTAGGTATTATACCTAAGACATTCGACATTACATTGCTAGGAAACGGTCAGAAAGCAGAAAAAAGCAAAAAAATAAACGAACAACATGCTACACTACCATTGTACAAAATTTCAGAAGAATCAGAGAAAAATTGACTTTTTGACTCATGATGTCAAGGAAAGGTCGCATACTACCACATTATCACAGTGATTTTGGTTAAGAGACGTAAATGAAGTTGATTGGTAGCTGCCATGGGGGTTGTACATGAAGCAATATTTATATAACAAACTAAACAAAGTTTTGAAGACATGCTCTAACTGATTGCAAGTGAACGATACAACTTGTAGCAAGAATACAATACAACACATAATTTCAATTGAATAACAGCTAGGGTTGGGTGGCAAGCCAGCATTAAACAGGGGTGTCATTAGAGAAAAATTCAAAATCCTGAAAAGATACGAGGCGACCATTTTGGACAAACAAGAGGCCTTCAACCTCATTGTTTCCATATTTAGCTCAATTTGTAATTTTAAAATTCTACAGAGCAAATTAAAGTTAACATAACTTTGCCATTTCTTGTATTCTGGATATATCCAATAACATTGTCACCCCTGATTAAAAACAGCATTTATGAAAGCAATTTAAAACAAGGGATCTAAAGCATGTCATAAGAATTACAATAGTTTTCGCTGCACCCTTGTAGGCTCTTTTTATGTCTTTCTTGCCTGTAATACATTGTAAACTAATAATCATCTTTCTTAATTCAACATTCATATCACACACACCATGAAAGACAATGTTGTACAAATAGTTGTTTTAAATTAATGTTGAAGTGTTGAACATAATAAGAGATGCCAAAACCTGCCAAAATTCTACAATGACTTTTACTTTAGTATTTATATTTATCAACAAGCAGCAATAATGCTAATCAATGTATCAAAGCTGATACAATTAATTGTTTCAATTTGATTGTTCAACATAACATACTTCCTTTATCAAGTTATGTTTGACATAATAATCACCATGTTTCAGCTTAACATAACCATATTTGAATGATATACTTATCTGATATATCTGCAAAATAGTGCTACACACAATTATTAATACGTACAGTACTACATCAGTTCTGCCCAATCATCATACCCCAACACAACGCTTCATCACATACTGTTTAAAATCTTATGTATAAAGCTTATTTGCTTTGAATATTTCTGCCAAGACCAAAAACTATCAATAATTAAAAAGTTACTGACCAGACACAAAAAATAGACCAAATCTTTACATATAACCATTAACTTTGACCTTGGGGGTATAGACATGTTTTCTTTTTCACATGACAACTCGCCACATAGTCGTAAACATTTTTGCCAAGTATTCTGAAATCCACTCATGGATGACAAAAAACTAGACACAAAAACATACTGACTCTAACTTTAACTAATACTTGTGACATTGGCCTTAAAGGTACAACCCTGGGCTTTTAAAAGACACAACAGAACATCTTGGTGAACATTTTTGCCAAATATTTCAGAAAAGCACAGATAGATGACAAAGTTACAACAGTTCTACTGCTTATTTTCTTCAGACAAGCATTTTGATTTTGACACTTAAGGAGATAGTACATGGTTTTATTTTGATGGTTGGAAATGAAACACCTTTTGCACAGAAATAATGACGTATACAGTATTTAGATCAGAAGTAATAGTGTTTCTGAAATACCACTTATTAGTAATGATGAAATTTCTTTATGCAAACAATTCTTATGTAAAATTAGATATGGCTGATGTGGACTAAAGGTACTACAGTGCGTTACTATACATGCGGCACATGCAAATTATCATAAGCATATAGGATGATAAACACCTTTTCCTTCGGCAACAACAAACAATCGTAGTTGTGTAATCTTCTTCTGTCTTCTGTACTTCTCCAAATCCTTTATCATCATTTTTTTACAAGGTTTTACAAAACCTTCAGTTGTAGGTAACCTTGTTGCGAAAGCAATTTTTTCTGAGAACATGGTCTTTAGTTCACCTATCCAGTCATCTTCACTTGATGTACGTTTAGCACGTATTTGTAAAATACTTAGTAAACCAAGTGGGTTGACAAATGCTTTTCGCACTATCTTCAAATTCTTATCAAGGATCTGGACACCTATGGTCTGAAAAATAAATAACCATGTTCAGCATGTCAGATGTGCTTTGTTGCATACTCTCACTTACCAGGTCTTTTTTACCTTACACATTATCGAAATCCTCCTCAAACAGAGGAAAGAAATACAAACGCAGGAGACATCCCTGTCTGCAGCATATATGTTTACACTTGCAAGTTATAATTCCATCTTGTAATGTTAGAAAGACGTTCATATTTACCAGCAATTTCTCTGCACACTGCTACAAACAGTTATACAGAGACTGTCTGCAGTTTCAGCACGTACAAAGAGAGTGAACAATATCCATTGTCTAACATCATTTCTAGTTAAACACATACCTTATACTTAATCTGTAAAAATATGCCAGTGGTATTTGTGTTAAAAAATAAATACATCTATTTCATAACAACTACAAAATTTAATAAATTTTATTTTCAGAACAGCACTGACCTGTGTTAATTTTTTGTTGTTATTGTGAATCTATGTATATAAAGAATTACATAACTAAAACAATAATAAATTTCAGTGCTTGAAAGTGAAAATAACTTACAATATACTCCTCGCTGGTTGTTTTTGCCTTCTTGCTGCTTTTCCTAGCTTTTATGGGCCCAGGGTTTTCATACTTCCGTTTTAAGCTCATGAAGCTTTGCAACGCTCCTAAAAAGTTTAATAGGGTACTACAAGATGAAAACAAGAGAGCCCTATATCGCTCACATGACAATCATTGTTCACTAAGTGAAACATTGTTTTGAACTTGTAACCTAGTTTTTGACCCCAGATGACCCATGTTATAAGTTGTCCTACATATAAATAAGACAAACATTCTGACAAGGTTTGGTGAAGATCCAATCAAAACCATGACAACTACAGCATGGACAAAGTTTTCTTAAGATTTGACCTCTTGACCTAGTTTTTGACCCCAGATGGCCCATAGTTGTACTTGACTGTTATATCATTTGAATAAACAATTTGACAAAGTTTGGTGAAGATCCAATAATAACTGTGAAATCTACAGTGTTAAAATAGTTTTTCATAAGATTTGAACTAGTCCAAGATATTATAAGGACAAACATTCTGACAAGATTTCATGATGATCCAATCAAAACAGTGACTTCTAGAGTGTTCACAAGGTTTTACCTTATTTGGCACAGGAGGCCTATTTTTTTACCCCAAATGGCCCATTATCAGACTTGTCCGAGATTTTGTCGATATTAACATTCTGACCCAGTTTTGCAAAAATTTAGCTAAAAATGTGGCCCCTAGTGTGTTCACAAGATAAAAGTTGACAACGCATGTCACGCACGATGATCACAAAAGCTCAGTGAGTTAAAAACAGGACAATTTTATACCTTCATTTTGTTTATTCAATCAAATGCATCACAACCTAAAGACCACAAAACAACTTTACTGATACTGACTACTTCTGATTTCTTACTAATGTTAAGCCTTCTCTAATAAAAAAAAGACATGATATATTTTAGAATATGTGTTGTTTTTGAATCCATAAACTTGGTCCTATACTGAATATTAACTACTCATTGAGTCTTGTCCCACTCAAATATACAGTAAGTCAATGGGTTGTTTAGAGGCTATCTGTAACAAGAAGTACCAAACAGCATACCTGGTGACAGCTGAATCTGGGCATCTCTTTCACATCCAGTACTTTCAAACTGCACCTCTAATGGCTCTATTAAATACAGAACAAAAGTAGCTGTAAGTTTAGAAACTACTTTATGGATTTTACCTGTTACCTTCTGAAGTATAAACTATAATACAATATACATTTAAAATGTATACATGTACAAATCTATTTACCATGTTCATATTATATTAGAAGGGAATGACTGTTTTATCACATAGGTAGATACAGTTAAAAAGTTATTTATGTATGAATCTATGCTTAGTACAATCATAGGTAACCTCAATCATCTACCCTGTCTGAGTTCTGAAAAAAATGGAAGTTGGTCATATATTTATAATCTCTGAAAGTTTGTCCAAATGTGGATTTGATGTCCCTCTTTTAAACTTATTTTGCCTGAAATATTCTTCCTTTTTTGCAATAAATACAATGTTTACAAATACTACTGTGAAAAAAAGCCAGGCTTATCAATGATTAAACAATGACACACTAAACACTGTTTCATTATATCTTATGATTTAGTTTTAAACATACCTGAACAAGTTACTGTTGCACTTTTAGAACCAGAAGTTGACTCTGAGTTTCTTCTCTTACTCTTATCCAAATCTGATAAAAAAAAGATATATTCCATATATATAATGTTTAGTGTTTCCTCCAGGCCTTTTTAGGACGGCGCTGCGCCATGCCTCAAAGACAAATCGCCATGCTGCCTTAATAAATTGTATAGGCCTGATGAGTCATTTTAAGCAATATTCAATAATTAGCAGCACAATCAATTCAGACATAATCTTGCACAGATTACTGTGATAGCAAATTATACTATGCAGTGACAAGGAACATCACTAACTAAAGGAATAATCTGGCAACTTGCCCAGCATGGTTCGAACCGCGCTCTGAAAGTGCCCTTTTAGCATAAAAACGCCATGCCTCACTTAAACTCTGCAGGAAACACTAATGTTACACTTATAATACAGCTAACAGAGGCGGATCCAGGTTAGGGAGACCTGATAGCCCCTTGAATCTGCCAGCAACAATCTTGTCATCAGAATTACTATCATGATTGTTTGGATATGTAGTTTTATTTGAATTTAATAATGGTTTACCTGTAGCAGATTTATTTGTGTCTTTCTTATAAAAGAATATTAACAATTTAAGTACTAGAATAACATAACCTGATAACAAACAAAGACATGGGCATCAATAGGACCATCCTTAAAGAATAATATGTTTATGGTAAAGTGACCTTCTTCCCCAAGAAGACTTTTTGCCTCTCAGGATTTTTTTTCAATATTGAATAGCTGTCAGGTATTTTAAATTGGGTTCAATATAAACATAAATTGTAAGAAGATATTTCCTTCAGATCTATCAAGCTTATAATCCTGAGAAAAAAGCAAGTCATTCTGACTTCATCCTCATAAGAATATGACTGTCAAATATAGCCTTCATGCTCTGTTGATCATAATAACTTACTAAAATAACTGAAAAGTTCATGTTTGTGCAAAAGAACAACTACAACTGAACTTATATTGAGTGTCAATATTTAATATTAAACTCAATCTTTACAAAGTATACAATTTAATGTATTATCTTGTATGATTTTTAAATCATTAATTAATTACTTACCTAGCTACAGCTTAAGTTCAAATTTATGCCTGTTTAGATTGCAAATGGCGTAAGCGTGTAAAGGAAGATAAGAATATAAAGTATGCATAAATTCCATAACGATACTGGAAAAAGTTTTCACCCAAGATCGTAAGTCACATATTAAGTTTTTCTAGTTATTTCTACTCCAATGGCTCAAACCTATCCGACCGCAGATGCTAAACAGAGAAATGATTTGGTATGGCCTCAGTTTAAAAAAAACATTAAGAACAAAACTTACCTGAATGAGCTTTAGTTCCACAGCGCCAACAGTACTGTACAACTGATTCAAGTACCTGACCGCAAGTTACACACCAAACCATTATGTGCATGAATCATGAAATAGAGGAATTTTATACACATGAAGAATTCACAGTCACACTTAATTGTAATTGGCAAGGACTTATATGAATTTAAATTCTTGGTATTAATAGTAACTTCTGAAAAATCGTTTAACTTACACACTAAAAACAATTCAGTAGAACACTAAACAAGAGGGCTATGATGGCCCCATATCGCTCACCAGATAAAAAGACTCTTACAGAAAATTATCACCTATGTAAAATAAAGTGACCTCTAGGGGTCAATTTAACCCCTAGGGCAATAATTTGAACAAACTTGGTAGATGACAACCAGACAATGCTACACACGAAATACCCAGGCTTTAGGCATTGTGGTTTTAGCCAAGAAGATTTTTAAATTTTTCCTTTATAAGCCTGTATGAATCAAGTGACCTCTGGGGCGGGCCAATTTTGACCCTAAGGCAATAATTTGAACAAACTTGGTAGAGGTCCACTAAACAATGCTACACAGGAAATATCTAAGCTATAGGCATTATAGTTTATGACAAGAAGACTTTTAAAATTTCCCTATATATTCTATGTACAATCAAGTGACCCCTGGGGCAGGGCCAATTTTGACCCGAGGACATCAATTTGAACAAATTTGGTAGAGGTCCACTAGACAATGCTACACACCAAATATCTAAGCTCTAGGCCCTGTGCTTTTTGGACAAGAAGAGTTTTAAAATTTAATGAAATTTTTTTTTTTTTTTTACAACTATGGTAGAGCGTCATACAAGGAACATCCACGTAAAGTTTGGTTGAAATTGGCCGACTAGTTAAAAAGAAGATGTTTAAAGCAATTGTTGACGCACTGACACACATACGCACGCACGCACGGACGACGGACATCACGCGATCTCAATAGCTCACCATGAGCACTTTGTGCTCTGATGAGCTAAAACCTGTACATTCAAACATCTGAAACTATGCTGATAAACGGCAAAGAATGTGACTGGGATGTGTTTCGCAGTTACACTAAATGTTTAATACTTTAATTGCATATTTACCAATTATGAACTGAACGTAATAATTGACAAACGAATCTTGAAAGTAAAATAAGTAACGTTATTTTTAAATAATTACCGTTCAGCGCAAACAAACTTTCAAATAGCTTTGCTTGTTTAATCAATAATGCTTTGCCTTCGAGGATGTCAAGTACAATAATCTATTGATCTAGGTCACTGGAAGCTTGCAGCCGAAATATCGTTAAATCCCCCGAAATAACGTAACTCACGATACTCCGGTATAGCAAATCTCCCGAAGTAACGTGGTTCTCGATACCTCGGAGTTATGCTTCGTCGGTATAAAATGCGGAGTTGTACTATATACCGATGTATAGTTCGGAAACATCGTTCTTCGTCGGAATTTAAATGCCGAAGTAGTATAATAATGTATGAACTCCGAACTTAAATTCTTACTTCGCCGAACGTTGTTCTTCTTCGTCGGAAAATCGAAAAGCCGAGGTAGAAGTATGTATACTTCTACCTCGGAAAATAAAAATCCGAAGTTGTAGTAAGAAAGCCGAGGTAGAAGTATGTATATACTTCTACTTCAGAAAATAAAACTCCGAAGTAGTAGTATGATCTGTCCCGATGTAGGATAATATGAACTCCGACATTGAACGGTTCTTCTACTTCGGAAATTGGCATAATTCCGAGGTAGTAGAACAGATATGGATTTATATAGCAAATCATAGTACTACTTCGGGGGTGTACTGTGTTTTTAATGGAAAGCCACAGTACACCACCATAATTGTAAAAAAAAAATTCATTAAAAACTTTAAAACTCTTCTTGTCCAAAAAGCACAGGGCCTAGAGCTTAGATATTTGGTGTGTAGCATTGTCTAGTGGACCTCTACCAAATTTGTTCAAATTGATGTCCTAGGGTCAAAATTGGCCCTGCCCCAGGGGTCACTTGATTGTACATAGAATATATAGGGAAATTTTAAAAGTCTTCTTGTCATAAACTATAATGCCTATAGCTTAGATATTTCCTGTGTAGCATTGTTTAGTGGACCTCTACCAAGTTTGTTCAAATTATTGCCTTAGGGTCAAAATTGGCCCGCCCCAGAGGTCACTTGATTCATACAGGCTTATAAAGGAAGCGGTTTAATGGGAAAACCGATTTACGCGCGATTAATTAAATGAATCACTGGCAAATCAAAGTAATAAATCGGGAAAAACCTGATTTTGGTGCGATTTATGTGTGAATTGTGTATGATTTGTTTAAAAAACATATTTTTTTATTTGGGTTAAATTCTGGCAATAACATAGTATCCACTAAAAGTTTATGGCAAACCTCTGGCAAACTATTTTCAGAATATAAGTTTGCGGTGAACTTCTGGCAATAACGTAGTATCTATTTAAAGCTTCCGGTAAACCTCCGGCAAACTTTTTTCAGAATATAAGTTTGCGGTGAACTTCTGGCAATAACGTAGTATCTATTTAAAGTTTCCGGTAAACCTCCGGCAAACTTTTTTCAGAATATAAGTTTGCGGTGAACTTCTGGCATACTTTTAGCGAACATTCATATCAAAGAAAGTTTCTGGCAAACTTTTGGTGAACTGGCATTCATTCTGGCAAATTTGCGGTAACTTCGCCACAAGTTTGCCGGAAGTTCACCGCTACCGGCGAAGTCCTGCGAACAATGACTCTGACTTTGCGGCGAACTGATCAGTTTGCGGTAAATTTGCCGCAACTTTGCGGTAAGTTTGCGGCAAACTTTCTATTTCCGTAAGGGATGTCCTGATGACAGTATTTTTGTCACATGTGTCTAGCTTGATGAACCAGCTCTGGTATTAAGTACAACACTGGGACCGGTTTAGTCATGATACACATTTGCTTGCTGTCATCAACGACAAATATTCTATGTTTATCTTAATTTCATTCATTTTAATTTGTAGATCTATTCAAACACCATTGATGACATCTCGAAAACTGCATTATAGAAGTTCTCCCATACCAGAGGAACATTCACTAAAGGTGGAATTCATATTGGTTTCTACAAACTTCCAGTTGAACGGAAACAAAATGGTGACATTAGCATAAAAGAAGCATTCTACAATGTGTACTATGAGGTAATCACCAAAATAATTGAATATAAGAGAATATAGTTTTGTACAATATATACCTGCTGAGTGAATAAATCACTGTTTTAGAATGCCAGGACTTATTTAACACAAAGGCCTAATATGAATAAGAATACACAGGGGCTTGTACCAACAACTCACATTTCAATTGACTACTCTACAGATATAACATTCAATGTGTATGATCAATTATATATTTTTACATGGACCGTATATACTTCCTGTTTTTCTGATAACAGGGTAACAAATAGATGAAATTTCAGATCATAAAGTAAGAACCATCTTTCGGGTATCATTCATGTAAATTATGTGACTGCAATAATAAACAGTTTAAGTCAATAACCAGCATGGAAATGGTGTACATCTTCAGAATAGTATTTTGCTGGATATAAAACATCAGAGGTATTCTGAGGTACAAAATATGCGTTAAAGGTGTTAATGTTAATTCTATTTCAGATTCACTGACTCCTATCTAATGACCTTGAACAGAGAAGAGGAAAACTTCAGGAATGGTCTTCAGGCGACTAATCACCATCAAAGTATGCGCAAAAGAAGAGCGCCTGAAACATGATTTACTAAAATATGACAATTTTTGTTGAGCATTATGTTAAAATTAAGGTTGTTTCCGTATTTTAGAAATCATTGTACCAGTATGTATAAGGAAATACCACAGTGCATACAGTTTCTATCTCTTATCCGGATACTAGACCTACATATTTAAAATCTATGGAGTAAAGGGTTAATGGGAATTTTTTATACTATGTATAATACCGGAGCTTGTGTGATCAGGACAGCCTCTAAGACAAAAGCTGCACACCTCAATTAAAAACATTGATTGAACCCCATTTTTGTGAGCTGGATTGTCCAGATTTAATAATTGTTGTAGTTTTGTAATTACAGTTAAGTACAGTAACTGTCTGATAATGAATACTGAACTTCGAAGAATTATTGTCATATATTTTGTATTCATTTAAAGTCCTTGTTTTCAGGCAAATTTGTCTGTATTTACTTTTTCGCAGATTTGTTAAAATTGTCATACTTCTGATCTCATTATTTTTTTTTAAGTATGTTACTTCAGGTAAAACATCATTTCTGAATGGTTTGTTATAATAGGGGCCCAATTCACCTGACTAGTATACCTAGATTATACTCTAAGAAGCATGCTAACTTAACGTTCCACTAGCAACTTTTCCACATGTGGAAGAAAATTAACACTATTGTCAAATTTTGATGTATGTGTATGACAAGCCACAGCTTAGATCACTGGTATACAAATTCAGAACACCAACCACTGCACAATGGCTCTAACTTATTTAGTTACATCTGTACTAGCCTGAAATTCTTTATATTGAACTGTTGTTTTTTCATCTTTGGTGTGTACTTAAGTAATCAGAATTTTGTCAGAAACATTGGGGCTGTGCTCAACTGTTGATTTGAAGTTAAGTTTTGCAGTCTTGTATTTGGTAGATATTCTAAACTTCACTATAGCTATTGATGAATCAATGTTATCTTTGACTTGTGTTTGTTTGTATGCATCAGTTTGACCATGTATCAATAATATGTTGAGTTGGCAATTTTCGTTATTTTTCTTTATTCATTCTCTTACCAATTGGGTTCTAGCTAACGCCTACACAGCCCTAACTGATGAGGAACTTTTTGTCGGTTGTTATAAAGCATCATAGAAGAAAACTTATGGTTAATAGATCTACCAATTTATTTATCATTGATAATGAAACAAATTTTTTTCGCATTTACATTTATCCCTCTTGAAATCTCATGTTTGGTGTTATTCATCTCCACAAGGGTATGAGAGAAGAGTCTTTTACATAGTTCTCAAGAATAATAAGAAATCAGAAGAGCTACATTCTGATGTTTTGTTGCACACATGTTTTACTTGGGTCAAATTTCTTAAGTTTTTCACAATGATGCTTTATAAATACCGGTCTCTGAGTGTCAGCCACATGTAGTAACAAAACTTGTGTATGCTCCATGGCAGCCCAATTATGAATTGCCAAAAATGATAAAGGTCACAGTGACCTTGACCAACTGGCCTCAAAATCAATAGGGGTCTTCTACTGGTGCTGATCAACATCCATGTATAATTTGAAGATCCTAAGACAAATCGTTCTTGAGTTATTGAACGGAAACCATATGGCCTAAAACATGATAAAGGTCAAAATCAATGGGGTCATCTACTGTTGCTGACCAACATCCATGCAAATATGGAAGGCCATAGCATTCTTGAGTTATTGAACTGAAACCATATGGTCTATTGACACACCAACAAACTAACATGAGCAAAGCAATATACAACCTCATTGATGAGGGGCATAACAATAACTCCTTGTCCCATAGGAGGAGCACACCAACCTGCCTATGTGGTGTCATGAAATAAGCATATTCTCTTCACATGGAATAAATCAACAGAAATTGTTACAATAAAGACAAAGTTTTATTCTGTTATAAATTCATATGTATTAAAACATCAAGCGCACATAAATAAATGTACAAATCTCAGCCTTGGGTGAGGGATTCTCTGCTTCAATATACTTTGAAAGTACCCTGTGTCATAGTAAATACCAGGTTCAAGGAAATACTGTAAAAGCATTTTCTTTGTGGTTGAATGTCCATTTAGTGTATGGTTTTGTTACTACATGAAATTTAATGCCTACATTAAGTTGACCTAAAAATATTTGTATATAATACATACATTTGTGTATGTTGATCTTGTTCTGGGGGCAATTATGTTGATAAAAGCTCTGAATGTGTCACCCGACGAAGCTAGGTAGAGTGACAGTTCATGCGCTCTGTACTATAAGTCTTTGAAAGAAGGTGTATACTTAATTTGAATTCATTTAAACTTGGAATGAAAGGTTTTTCTGTGGACGAGAAATGTCTAACAAAATCAACCAAAGGGAAATAATCCAATAATTGACATTTGAACTTGAAATATTATACGGTTCTTGTGCACTGCACTCCTAATCACTGCAATAAACATGCATACTAATTTTGAATTTAACATGACAAAGTTATGCAATGGACCAGAAAATACTGTAATAAAACCAATCAAAGGGAAGTAATTAAAAACGTCCCAGTAAAAATGACAAAGTTATGCAGCAAATGCTAAAGACGAAAATAACACAAATAAGCCGCCTGGTCAGACGACACAAAACTATGTTCATTGACCCAAAAATATTGAATTAAGATAATTGTCTTTCAATATTTGACCTTAAATACAAATTAAGATAACGGTCTTCCAATATTTGAATCCATAAATTAAGAAACTGCAAAATTATCATTTTGCCAAATTCAACAAAACTTAATACCTGTATAAATATCTGATTTTACAGAACCCCTGATACAGACTGAGAAATAGGGTAGGGCATAACAGCAAAACATTGATGATTGTGTGTTAGTAGCAGCACATAATAGATTATAGATATAAGGCACATTCACTGATTTTTTCCAATTCAACATCCATCTCCAATTCTGGTGGCTATGGTAATGTTTTTTTTCAAAATTGACTTGACAAAGTCAAATGAGTCAGCGTTGTGAGATATACACAGCCATATAGTCACATTGATTTATTTCATAATCTTTGTCTGGTTATTGTGGAACAGGCTCTTTAAGGATGGAAATATTTTCTACACCATGATCTTCTTATAAATGATTGGTAAACGTCAAAATGCATTCCTCTGAAGTATTGGTATAACCTGAAATAGTGTATGTAGTGTATATTATTTTTCTAATACATTAATAAGATATTGTTATACATTATCAATTATATACAATACCAATCAGTCTTCCATAATGTCTTGGAGATCAATATTCCTGAA
Organism: Spisula subtruncata; assembly: GCA_963678985.1. Lineage (NCBI taxonomy): Eukaryota > Metazoa > Mollusca > Bivalvia > Venerida > Mactridae > Spisula > Spisula subtruncata. Next base: position 41,256,523 of record OY787662.1, on the reverse strand, counting down.
CTGAGCAAAAAAACCCAATTATATACCTGTTTGTTCTAGACTTGTATAAGAAATGCTAATTTCTAAAGACAATTCATGGCTGATTCTATATATGTCCATTTGTCTCAAGATAAATACAATATTCAATACAATATGGTACATGTAAATCAGTTTAAATGAAACATTAGTGAGAACTTTTGAAAATTGGCAATTTAATGATGCAAGTCTTACTGTTTATTTTAACAAAACTCATATGAAGTCTGCATCATGAATTCTATTCTGTCAAGTGCTATAACTCAGTATCACTGTTCACATGAATTATCACATAGCATGTAATTTTACACCTCATCTGAAAAAAAATCAATTTCATTATGAATTAAATCAACCATTAACACTGCATATTATACAGCAAATCAATGTATGACTTATTGGGAGACTATGCAATTTATCTTTAATTTTGTATGACTTATTGTGGGCAAACACAACTGTAACTCCGGTCACTGTATGACTTTAATATTTTGAGACAATTCAATTCAATGTGTATGACTTATTGTGATAACTGGAATTTGACTTGTTTATATTATATACACTGTGATTTAGTTCATTATTAATAGTAATTCCAGCTGACACATTGTATTGAGAACATCAGTGAATTACTGGTATGTTGACCATCAGCATGCACATTGATTTAGTTCTATTTTAAAAGTATGGCACTGTGTGCCATCAGGTGGAAACAAAGTTGGATCTGTGATTTAATTACCTAGGCAATTACCTGACTGAGTGTATGAAATTATTCATTACCCTTTAATCCAATCCATTTCCATATCCCAGAGTATATTTTAATTAGTTCAAGGTCTATGCACTGTTCTGTCCTTATCTTCACACCAAGCAAAAAGTTGGGCTGAAATGGAAAACATTAACTGTGGAGTGTGGAGTACAGCAGATGGTAAAATCTCCGGTAGTTCCCCGGCCCACTGACAACTAAATATTGTCCCCGGACCCCTGGGTATTGGTTCAGAGAACAAATCCCCAACTTTCCCCGGCAGTGCAGGGGAAACTGGACGATAAAATCACAGCCGTTTCCCTGGATATCCACCACCCATCCCCGGGGGTGTGGGCGTGGATGCAACTGACAGGTGCATTAGCTGTTGGCAGAGCATGAGACTTTCAGATGTTGGTGGGTTAGAGTCGTACTGTAGAGCTGACAGTCAAGCTGAAATTACTAATAGTCATTTGGATAACACTAGTAAACTAGGTCCTGTGTGATTCCGCTTCCGTCTTCTGTAATTTGGGCAAAGGTAACACTTCTGGGGGCCTCGACTGATGTGCCAGTGGCGAGGATAAATATAATTATTATTCATCTAACGTTAACCAATGAAAATTACGATTACAACGATATTAGATTGAATGGGTAAAGAATATCCGAAATTTGCATTGAAATGTGCACCATCCGAACAGCGTGCACTTAAATAAATTGTAAAATTTCTAGGTTGGTAAGAATGATCAAGGTGAAAAAACTTATCCACCCAATGCTATTATGTATAAAGATCAAAATTACCAAGTTTTATTAACTTGATCACACTATTACAAGTTATATTTACCTTCGTAATAAAAATTGACGATTCGTCGTTTGCTCATTGTGTACATCGCCGAGGAGTTCCGAATGGCGTGGTCGCCGCCATTAGTGACGTCAGCCTGACGTACTAAAATACTATAGTACGACAGGGAACCAGACTAGCCGAACTATCGTTTCCAATCTCCCGAAATAACGCTGTCCACGATACCTCGGAGTTAAAATTCCGAAGTACTACCAAGCTATATATACCTTTATAGCACAGTCGAGTTAAATCACTGTAGTAGTATGACTAATGTGTACTTATACCAAGGCATTTTGTTGTACGTCGGAAAGTAAAAGTAAGAAAGCCGAGGTAGTAGTATTAGGTATACTTCTACATCGGAAAATAAAACTCCGAAGTTGTAGTAAGAAAGCCGAGGTAGTAGTATTAGGTATACTTCTACATCGGAAAATAAAACTCCGAAGTTGTAGTAAGAAAGCCGATGTAGCAGTATGTATACTTCTACATCGGAAAATAAAACTCCGAAGTAGTAGTATGATCTATCCCGATGTAGGATAATATGAACTCCGACATTGAACGGTTCTTCTACTTCGGAAATTGGCATAATTCCGAGGTAGTAGAACAGATATGGGTTTATATAGCAAATCATAGTACTACCTCGGGGGTGTACTGTGGCTTTCCATAGTTTTTCCATATAATATCAACAGAACAACCACAGTGTAGCAAATATCGTACACTACAACTACCATAGCGTAGAAATGTAGTATATTTTGGAAAACTCCTTCTATGTTCAATTGTAAAAAAAATGGATTTTCACCGAAACCCTGCATTAGTCCACTGTAGAAACAAGACCCCGTATTTTTCCGGTACGTAAAAGTCGTCTCTGGTAGCTGTTCGGCAAACAAAAGTGGTAATGGGGGACCACCAAAATACGGTCTGCATCAGGCGGCTCTGGAAGGGCATCGGTGTATGATAGTGGCAGCGGAAAGGATATTAGCCAAATAATGCCTAAATATATGTAGTATTTTATTGGTATAAGTTCTGGAGAAGTGTTTTAAATGTATTTTGAACAAAAATAACTTATACAACAACAAAAATAATCGATATGGCTGACAAAAACGACCCATAAATTGGAAAAATGACAGGTAATTTATTTCGAAAATAAGGCAATATGCCCATGTTTTCATAAACACTGAAAGCCAAACATTGGCACCTGATTGACTATATTAACACCGGGAAGGTAGATAGGCAATATGTTTTTTAAAATTATTATGCCGATCATAGTCTTTATTTGCTTTATTTCTACTGAAACATGGCAGGCATATATATATGTACCTCCACCCGGATTTGAACCCGGGTCGCCAGATTAGATGGCAAGCGCACTGAGCTACGGAGGCACATGTTAACCTCACCAAGACCATGTGTGTTGCTGAATGCTGGACATACCATGATTATGCTTGTTATCTCTAAGCTATCCATTCATCTCTAATCCAAGCGAAGGCCACAGGGAAAAACGAATCCTTAGGTTACAGCTCTCGCCAGCAGATTTTCTGACGTTCACTTCAGCCAAAGCGATAAGTCCACTTATGTTGACGGGAGATCATTGACCTCACAATCAAGAAAGACGAGACTGAAATATCTGGTTTACTGCAATTATCGCATCTATTTGGCCTATCGGCAGAACCATAATTCAGAGTTAAAAAATGCTCTAAGTACCTGTGATGATATAACTGCCACAGAAGGCCGAGAACCAACCAAACAACTATGCCAATCAAAGCCAAGAGACATGCAAGACCAATGGCTTAGTTAGTAACAAGTCCTCATAAATACTGATGTTAGCTGACACCCATGACGCAAAAAGATTCTTTGACTCACTAAAAACAGTCTATGGACCCACATCCTCAGGCATCTTACCCCTCCTGAGCTCGGACTCGTCAATATTTATCACTGATCTGTCAAAGATCCTCGATAGATGGACTGAACACTTAAATGCCATACTGAACTGACTCTCTTCCAGTAACGATGAGGCCATTGTCCACCAACCACAAGTGTATATGAACTTCACCATTGGCATACCACCAACAATCCAGGAAATGGTGAAAGCCACTAAGCAACTATCCTGTGGAAAGGCACCAGACTCAGATGCCATACCAGCTGAAATATAAAAGGCCGGTGGACTGCCTATGGCACAGAAGCCACTGTAACTGTTCACATCATGCTTTAATCGAGGCGCACTTACCACAGGATTAGAAGATAGTACATTTTTACAAGCGGAAGGACAGCAGACAGAGCTGTGACAACCACAGGGGCTATCACCCATGGCATTGCAGATAAGCTTCTTGTCAGAAAATAACAGCCTGATACTACATTGTAGTACGCCATCTAGAAAATGGATTGTTGCCAGAAACTCAGAGCTGAACAATAGTCATTACAGCCTGCCAGCTACAGGTAAAAAGTCATCATGACCTATACACACCCTTCGTTGGCCTGCCCAAGGCCTTTGATACCGTCAGCCAGGAGGGACTTTAAAGATAATGGTCAAGTTTGTCATCAAGGTCAAGAATATCCCCTGATGGAGCTATTTATATCCTATAGGTCCCAAGGAATATAGAATATGTACAAACAACGCCTACGAAAAGGTACCAATTCAGACCTCGGTGGAGTGGAGCATTGTGTGTTAGTATTGCTCAGTGAAATTAAACAGTAGCGTAGACTGCGAACCTCTCTTGTACCAAAGCGAACACCCTGTCATAGAAACATGACATGTACAGGAAGTGTCAACATGTGATGCGACCTCTTAGACGGCGATGTGTTCTACAATATAAACAGACATGTTTATAATTATAAATAGTTATAACCAGAACAATAAGACATCATACAGTTAATATTTATAACATGTATTCATACATATTAGGAACCTCCATCTAACAAGGCGGTCAAGCAATCAGGAAAAATCATAAGTTAGTAGATGCAAGGGTTATGTGACTAGCACCAACTCGACTGTATGAAAACGACGAAACATAACCCAACCTCTTACATCATATCATAAACATAGGCTTAAACAAGTTAAGACTCATCCACTTACCAGGCACAATCAAACTATTACATTCCGTATGGCGTACAGCATATTTTGGCCTATAAATGAAAAGTCAGCTGTAAGTCCATTGGGAAACAGGAGTTCTAAATCATCGTTCCATATACTAGTACTGCAAATATTCCTCAATCAAAAGTAAGCATGTTAGAAAGGTTAGATCACAGGTACACCATTCAAGATGCAAGCAATTAACCCATAAGAAGACAATTTTAACAACTATTCATTGTGACTGCTACCTGATTAACTGCAGTTTGTCAAACATATTTTAACTCGTAACTATCCAAATAGATTGACAAATCAAAGTAGAAAAGCGGAATATGTGGACAAGACGGGTCAATTTGTACCTTTTTTTAGCATAACCAACGTTTCAACTATGCAATAGTCTTGATCATGGTCCAAATAGACGAAGAACATCAATGAAATATGACAATGATCATTGTAATGGTTCAGGAAATGATGAAAAAATAAAATCTCACATATAAAATAAACTCCGAAGAACAAATTGATTATTCTTAAAGAGTACAATATAATATGCTTGTGAAACTTGCATGCCTAATTTTCAGCCAGGTATTCAAAAGTGAAGGTTGATCTACAAAATGTACTGAACACAAAATACACACTAGTATGGTTCCTGTTGATTTTTCAGATCTTGGGTTTCAACTGTGCTTATTGATCGTCATTTGGTCTATTCATGTATGTTAAAGGTCACTGCTACCCTGACCTTTGACAAACTTACCTCAACATCAAAAGGGGTCATCTGCTGACTAATCTTTGCTAAATATCCTTGTGTCAAGCTTTATTGAACAAACACATTTAAGCCTACCGACTGATGAATCGACGAAGATCACCAACATATACTAAGTACCTAACAATAATATTATACTCCCTCATCAAAGATGGGGGTAAGTATGATAACATCCACCTTAATAATGTCTAACAGCTTTTTGGATGATATGTTATGTAACTATTACTATAATTGTTGAATAATTGCGTTATAAGATATAAGAGTGATAAAAACAATAAAAATATCACTTTTCTCGGATTTGGCGGCCATTTTGTCGGCCATTATGAATATTTCAAATCAATATTTTGTCCAAATATATGTAAACTCCTAACTTAACAATAAATTACTAAACATATGTGTTTTATGCTTTTGAAAACATAGACAATTGTATGAATATGAACATTTTAGATTTTTGGCGGCCATCTTGAATATATCAAAATGCTCAATGATGACAAGGTTGCATCATTTAGTTTCTATGAAAGGACATATTAAATAACCATTTAATGCAAAAACATTTTGTGCGTACTATAATAATTGTTTTGGGTTAGGCCACTTTTTGGTACTTGGCATACTGACTAGAAGCACATTTCGTGAACATGATTCTTAAGTGTATCGTTAACCTGAGACTTATATAGTTAACCTCGTTTGGCTTTGAAGTGGTACATGTGTCGGCTTCACTTGAAATTGGCTAAACGCCGAAATAAATATCCAATAACAAACAAATCGTGATCTGTTCCACTGTTTCTTTTATGATCATGATTGGTCAAATTTATCATAGTTACTCTGAAACACAGTACTCTATGACGTTTATCTTTATATTGGGATCATTTGTAGAAACTATAAGTTTTATTACTTCAACACACGTACATGAACGATACAATGAATGGCGTCGAGTAATAAAGAGTTACACATACAAAGGAATATGCAAATGAATAGGGAAATATAGAAACCGAGCAGCTGAAGCCTGACGCCACAGTCGATAAAACAAGTTTTATAACCATACACTTTAATGGTAAGTTAAGAGTATCAACTATGCATACACTTGTAAGGTCAGAATTAACTTATATAGGTTGTCAGCTACACAAACTGACAAATAGTCCTACAAAATTTGAAGACTGTATATCAACATGAACGACACAAGCACAATTCCATCATGGGATAATTTGATAAAATACTGGTCGGGTCTCAATAATATAATTATGGGCATCACCTAGAGTTTTTAAACCTTGAGCTAATAGTTCTGTTTAAATGTGTCTACACTCCCCAGAAGTCTAGCTATTAATGTGTCCAGTCACCTTTTGCGATTGTAATTATCACGTTCCCACCATTAAAAGCACGTCATTGCTGTAAGCATCTTTTAATAGTCGTTTGTTGTGCAGGTTGTAAGACTTTATTCCACATAGGATACGCGTTCATTACATTATCTGAGTTTGTAGCTTCAAGTTGAATCACCTGGCTTTTTGCACTTGATAATTGTCGTGTCTCCGAGATTAATCAAGTAATTAGGAATTGCAAGCAATGTAAAAGTCCACTACCTGATCTTCAGGTTGTCAATGTTTATGTTGCCATAGTAACCACAATTTAAAAAATAAGCAAATTTGCATTATCTACTTATTGGTTCCCGTCCATATGTACGGTTTCATAAACCTATAGTTTGAAAACTGTATTAGTTAGGGCAGAATCCAGATTTTTAAGTATGCTCATTATTCTTAGCATTTCCGTAATCCATCGCAACCACAACGTTTGTCCAAATAAGGGACATGAAAAGGGCATTTCTTCATGTAATTGTGTGAAGTTGTGTTGTTCTTGAGTGCAGCATTCATTGTCCAATTCAGGATATATTTTATATGGTGATCATAATCACCTTGATATAACAACAAGTATTTTGTCTGAATGTTATCTTCGGTCATTCTTGCTTAACAATTTCCGGGTCCAAAAACTTTTTTAAAAAGTGTTGAGGATTGCCTTTTAAACATTTTTATTATATAGTATACCCATTCAGATAACTGCATGTGATTTTTAAAACACTTTTACTGTCAGTTAAGAGAGTTATTACTATTTTTATCTCCCTACACCAGTGTAAAACGTTACTGCAAAAACAATTGGAGGCAACTGCATAAATAAAATAACTCTCCAGCAGATGACACAATGAGTTCAAGAATGTCTTTAAATCTAATGAAAATAATTATTTGTTCAATCATAAGTGTAACAATGATATTTGGTCTTATTATGAAGTAGATAAAAATAAAAATTTAACCCTACCTTCTTTGAAATTAAGGCATTTTTTTTGCATATTGCCAATAACTACCCTATTGATAAATGCCATTCAAATGTGAACTAAAAAGTTGGCACCATTGCATTTTTAAAACAAAATAACTTTAATGTTGGTGTAATGTTTTAACAAAATTCTGAAAGGTTTTACCGAGCGGTTTTGAAAAAATACACTTCAGAAATCCATAGTAACCCGACTTTCATCTATTTTACCACATATTAAATCCTGTATAAAAATAAAGAAAACAAATATTTACACTATCAAGTCATGTTATGAAGCCAAAACATTGTCTTATTACTAAATATTAAAGAAAAAAAGAATAAAAAATAGTTTGGCTGTAGTGGGATTTGAACCCACGACCTTAAGGAAATCGGTCAATTTGCCATAAAATTACTGAACTTGAGAACTCTTCAAAAGGAGATTCTTTATTACACCCGGATATTCTTAAGTAGTTTTCTGACAGTGAATAGCTTCAGTTGACTGTTTCAGCTAGTGGGCGAAATCAATACCAATGTACTTTTTGGTATTTCAATCCAGAGAGAAAAACACTATGCAAATCGTATTATGAAAATCATTAACACGTCTCATTGCTGTAATAATGTATATTTCAGTAAACCGTAGACGTTCTTAAACATACATCAACCATAATCCAAACCATAATCCATAATAAAGACCCTTAGACCAAACAAGCTTGTGTTTTATGCTACGCAAGCTGCTATTTTATATCTTAATAAACAACACGTAAAAATTGTTCATTCTATGGTTATGGCGTATTATATCCTAGACTTTTATCTCAAATGTTAAGTCAATGTTAACATAATGTAGCAATATGTATCTGGCTTAATTACTTTTATCTTGCATTTCACAAGGCATACGACCTTTGCGTACATAATTCATTGCGTACTTCCATAGCTCATATTTCACCTGTGTATTCTGTACGAACTGTCAACGCAGTAAATACTTAAATCAGCGATAGTTTGTCATAAAGCAACCAATTCTTGTTGTCAAAATCTATTGCATACGGCTAGACATGTAACTCAGTTCAACTATGACGATAATGTGTTATTTCTAATCGGACTATCTCGATAACGTTTACAACATAACACATAACCTATCCTACTCATGCCAAGTAATAGTCGCTTGAACTTATTAATGGACGCTTTATAAATAGTTTCTGTCTTCTTTAAGCTACTTTCTATATAAGATTCATAAACAAGCATTATCTTTTAACAAGACAAAGCCGAAAGTTAAACCATACCAGTGCCTTACTGTCGGTCAAAGATCTGATGACACTAAACTTACAAGCCAAGTAGTTTACTTGCAAAATAAATTGGTTGTCGTCTAGCATCTTGCACCTATTAACAAAGATTTCAACGCTATTCCCCTTGTGCATTTGGACTGACTGGGTTAGAAACAGTCTGTGGTGCAACGATTCGAACCGTATTGAGGAATTGCGTTGTTGTCATACATGATTTACAAGATAATATAGTGCGTTAGCGACTAAGCTGGACCCCCATAAACTTTAAATATCTTAAAAAGTGATTGTGCAATTTTATTGAAATTTGGCAGAGTTAACTTAATTACCTTTACCAACTCTGTGTTTAAATTTCAGATTTTTGTACTGTCTAATTAATGTTTTACCCATTGGGTCTAATGTATTATTTTTGGTGTTTTTATCAACAAATAGACAGGGAGTAAAATAAGCTATTACGATCAGCTAGTTAAGATTATGCTATTGTATTATGTAACAACTATAACGGTATAATTTTATAACTTTGACTTACATTTGTCCGATCGTCAATGTTTATATAGTTGAGGCCCATCTTCTGATTGGAAGGATCATTTATACAAACAAGAAATACATTGTTTTTCTTGCAAATATTGCTACGAAGTTGCTTCAGTTATACAAACTAAGATAAACGTTCGTGCATGGGCCTCATTATTTATTTTCAACAGTCACTGGTGTGTGACTAAATGTACAGTTATACTGGACCAAATTGTTGACCTTTGCTGTTCCGGTCACTTCCAATACCCATACGTATTTACCCTGTTTTAGACTCAAAATTTTGCATTAGGCGTCTATGCAAAGTACACTTTTCTGTGGACCGAAAATGCCGTTTTATTTTATGAGAGTTGGTAAGGGTGTTTTACGAAGACATACCCATTTTTTTTCTAATCGGCATGGTACTTTTCATGATATTTAAGGTTTATGGGGGTCCAGCTTAGTCGCTAACGCACTATAACCGATTTTCAAATTCCAGCGAGAAACACCGGTTATTGTATTATTCTATGATTTGCTATGGTTTCTATCGTGTTCCAAAGTCTTGTATGACATTGTTTAGTGTAAAGAGTCCATCCTTAGTTATGCGTAGATAATAACAATCTAGAATACTCTTTCAGAAGTTCAGCGAGTGTGTCAGTCTATAAGTACATTGCTTTGGTTGCTTTGGAATCTGATAAAGAATATAGTCGTTAAGTGAATTCGTCAGTAGGGCTTCGGGCAAATGGCAACTTCAGTTAAAATGTGAACTTATTGCCAATTGTGCGCTTATGGTTTAATTGAGCAACTATGACATATGTCACATTTCATAATAACATTGATAGGAACGAATAAGGACAATGAATCAATTCATTATTGGGGGATGCAATGGTTAATCGACCAATATTAACTTAGAAGGTAAACTTACATGAGTTCGCATGTATCCTAACTGTACGTGAAATATATCGTAGTAACGATGATGAAGCTGTAAATGTATGTAATACAGTATGTTTTAACTTCAAGAGTTACCCTGATCAAGGTTCAGTGTAAAGCCGAAACGTTGTTACAAATAATGTAGATAAAATACATCCGTTGTCAGTTGTTAGTACTACATACGTTTTTATTGGTTTCAATGTACCTTATCTGATGGTTCATGAATATAAATGACTTTTTATGTTCGTACAAAATCTAACATGTCTTTGTCATAGCATCGTAAAGTAGTAGTTCGAACCAGGTATAGTGCGTTAGCGACTAAGCTGGACCCCCATAAACCTTAAATATCTTTAAAAGTACAATGCCGATTAGAACGAAAATGGGTATGTCTTCGTAAAACACCCTTACCAACTCTCATAAAATAAAACAGAATTTTGGCCCACAGAAAAGTGTACTTTGCATAGACACCTTATGCAAAATTTTAAGTCTAAAACAGGGTAAATATGTATGGGTGATAGAAGTCACCGGAACAGCAAAGGTCACCAATTTGGTCCAGTATAACTGTACATTAAGTCACACACCATTGACTGTTGAAAATATGTAACGAGGCCCATATATGAACATTTATCTCAGTTTGTATAACTAAATCAACTTTGTAGAAATATTTGCAAGAAAAACGTTGTATTTTTGTTTGTACAAATGACCATTGCAATCAGAAGATAGACCTCAGCTATATACACATTGATGACCAGACAAATGTTGGTCAAAGTGATACAGTTATCCCGTTATAGTTGTTACATAATACAATAGCATTATTCAAACTCGCTGATCGTAATAGCTTATTTTACTCCCTGTCTATTTGTTGATTAAAATATCAAAAATAATACATTAGACCCAATGGGGAAAACATTAATTAGACAGTAAAAACCTCTGCAATTTAAACACAGAGTTGGTAAAGGTAATTTAGTGAACTATGCCAAGTTTCAATAACATTGCATTATTACTTTTAAAGATATTCAAGGTTCATGGGGGGTCCAGCTTAGTTGCTAACGCACTATAGTTTTAAAACAATCATATCCTAACTGATCTTATAGTTGTTGGATATGTGCTATATAGTTGATATACGACAATACTACATGTATATAAGTTCGAGAATCATTGTCTAATGGCATTATGTTGTAATGATTACCTATGTTATGGGACACCATTCACTAAATTTGCTTTGGGTATATGTTCACAATACACAATAGGACGCGGTACCGACGTAATAGTTTGGGCTTTAATTATGTTGATATTTTTATCTTATTATATATTTACACTATTCAATTTACATTTCATGTTTGGGAGAGCATGTTAGCTGAGGATTTTGGTCATTCACCTTTCCAAAGACCTGCCTGTTCACAGGACGAGACATGTGTGACTATTATTGTACATTGCCAGATAATGTCGACGCACTAATAAACACAGCTATATGTGACAATATCAATAATCATGACATCAGAACTTGCTCCCCGCATTAGACAAATGTTCACATATGTGAGGCCAATGTATGTGGATGCAAGTGAAATCTTACTTCAGTGAAGTAAGTGTGCATCATGGAAACGATATGTGAATGTGATGGCCATACTGAACATGGTAAGAAACTAGTAAGAATGAGAAGATAATGTGGCTGTAACTGACTCGTGCATTATTATGGACTGTCACAGTGCTTTCACCGGGATAAATGCGTTAACATAATGTAGTCTTGTTTAATATCACCAATCTACATCTACAATACGAAACGCTTCCTATCAGTAGCATCGTCTAAGGACATCATCTGTGATTCCTGTAAAATATTGCTCTACGGCTTCATTAACTTACACAATCGAATGTAACTTTTAATAAATCATACTTTAGTAGGAAAAATTACTTGGTTCCTTATTTTACAGAGCCATACTTTTTTTCACTAAAATAAAAGCTTTTACCAAATGATCAACATGATAATATTACCAAGCAATTTACAATGTGGTTAAATGGAGTTGGTAAATGTGCATTATAGAGTGACGTGTAATTATTGCTAATAGCGTATGCCTGATGGCTTTTAATTGTTTAATCTATTATTATTTTCTGCAATCCGTTTCCTGATTTTCCAATAATTACTGAAAAACAGGCATCAAACTGTACATTTATTTTATTTAATCATGCATAACAGGGACATTGAATTAAAGATCAAGTGCTGATAGTGTTCGGTGTGTTAAATCTAATACAAATCTAGAAATAGTGACATTACGTTCACATGTACATTTTATATTTTGTATTTCTTATTGACATTCGAGACGCATCGAAAAAGGTACAATGTTTGTTTACTTAATGCCTCTGTTTTCACGAAATATATCTAAAAAGCATTTTTTTCTGAATGATAGAAGCTTGGTCCCAAAGCGCAATTAAATTTTGTTATCATATACTTGTATTATTCACCTCTACTTTTCTAAAAGGTTTATAACCATTAATAGAATTATCAACACAATGAGCACTTACAATTAAAATATAAATTTCAATCATTTATAACATATTTGAAATCAACACAATCATATGATTACAATGCTTTATCTGTTTTGGTAATTGTTTAGGTCTAGAAAACATTTACACACGTAACGTTTATATTAAGTACGCCTTATTAATCATTTATTGTGATGAACATTTAATACTTATCTACAGAAAGTCAGTATTACTGCCATCCAAATTGATATACCATTTGTATTTCTTTTTGGGTATGCTTTACTGGAAATCCTGACTTAACCGAGATTTGTATTCTGCTAAAGTCGTTGTCCGTTTTATACCGGATCAGACTTGGATTAGTTGTTTGGAAACCAGTTTATTCAAGGAAATTGCATGAAAGTTTGGCATTGGTTGGGATATAGTGAAACTTTATTGCGCACTTTATGAGTTATGTCCGGGATTACATTTCAGGCAAAGAAAGCGGAAATAAGCGAATACCCTTAATGCATAGGTCATCTATGTAATAGCTTAAGGATATTACACTACGCTGTATTCATATTCTGCTCATAACTGCTGGCGATTGCTTGGATATTTGATCGTCTATATATGGACTTTAGGAAAAAATGAATATTATATGCAAGCCATTTAGTTGTCGGGCATAACTATAGAGCCGTAGTTATGATCAAGTGACTAGTTTGTAATCCTTGATTCGGTGCAATACCGGTCACAACATGCCTTGTTTCCCATCCATTATAATAGGACATTAAAGTCTATTTTCCTCCACGTGAAGAAAAAAATGCTGATTCCTTATATTATAAAAGGTCAAGTTAATTCTGATAAGGGTGCATTCCAGGAAAACAGGTTATTCAGCCACCAAATACTAGTAACTGACACAGATTTAAAATTTAACACGACTAAACTAAAGTACAAGTTTTAGTATTGACAAGTACACATTTTCAGAAAGTTCATGTTTAGAAGATTTCAAATTTGTATATCTGTCGCAAAACATAGAAATTTATCGCATAACACATAATAATTAGATAATTAGACAAAAACGGCTTAACGTTTGTAATTGGTTTCTTTTATCGCGTTTTGTGCACGCGTTGTATTGTGGTAATATTGGTAAATTAGACATTGTCAAGAAAATTCATTACTAGCCTAAATTATGCAAAATGTTGACTCTTAACTGGCATAAATCTACCATTTGAAACAAACAGTCACGCAATTTTAAGAATTAAAGCATCTTAATGAGCATATTTATCCGCCTTCGCTCAGATATTTATCCTGTCAATGTTAATTTGCACGCCTCTGTAATGTGAATAGTATTGAAATATAGTAATGTACGTAGGCACCGAGAGCAATTGTTTCTGATCGAACATGCATTGTATCAGGAACATTCATTAAATTTCATATAGGGTTCGTGAGTGTATTGACTTACTGAAAATAACATTATGCAAAACTTCTAATCGAACATTTACAGTAGGTGTTTGATTTATATACCATATTTGGCATTAGAATCTAGTATTTGATTTAAACTGCAACATTTCATGTTGAGACTCTGTGCACGTTGAAAAATGCACACACTTAAATGTTGCCAAGTTTTCTATGTATAGCAAGAAATACGCTATGTATATACCCCCCCCCCGTTTTATTGTTGCAGCTAGCCGCGATTGCTGGGGACAATCCTATGTCACTTTTGCTCCATGAGGAGGTAACCATTTGTTGGCTTATAGTTGTATTATACATTGACGTGTGTGGCCACTACATGTTATCCATTTGTCGTTGGTTTTATGATCTTTCATGGCCTAGGTCACTAAATTTCGTATTGTCACACTTATTGCAACACTACTTGGTACGAATCATTGTCACATATGTACTTTTTGTTTTTTAGTATTTTTATTTTCATCAGACATATACAGCTATACAAAACACAAAATATACAAACAATTTTGTCAAAGCAAATATGAAACTAATTCACGACTCTTTGTGATATTATTTATTAATGTCATTATGATTGTTGTAGTATATATATGGGAGGGGGGGGGTTATGAAGATAGTCGCTTAGAAGAGAGGTTGTGATTGTAGAGAGTAAGAAAGGAAAGTAAGAGAAAGATAATAAGAAATGGTTATGGGTTCGGGGAATTTACACAATATCACTATATGAGTTATGCAAGTTATGAAAACTTCTGCCATTTTCTGTTACAGATTTGGAGTTTGTTTTTAATAGAGCGATTGTTTGGTCCATCTTTTGTCGATAGTTAATGTATTCTTTAAATGACTGAATTGTCGGTGTGTGTTTACTGCTTTGAAATGTGATATTTTAGTAGTTTGAAAGCTTTTATATTAGATATTACCTAACTTCAGCCATAAAACTTTGTAGAATATGGCATTCCCAGAGCATATGGTACTATATATTGTAAAAATCACATAAGCTTGACTGGGTTATATGACGCTTGACGTGTAAAAATGAATTGTCGGGTATTACATTCATGGGGTATTTATACTGAAATTCTCTTAGTTGAGTGTCTATTGTAATAATATTCGTTTGTTGGAAAATTTTAACCCAGTCTGTGTCTTCTATGGTGAACATTAGATTTCATGTTTGTTTGTATTTTGGTTCTGTTGGTAGTTTAGTATTGATTAGTGAATTATATGCAATCTTACTCAATTTGCTTTTTCCATACGGTGATAGAGGACATCCTTGCCCGTACACCACTCTTAATGTTAAAACAGCCAGAAAAATTACCATTATTAGTTATACAGCCCTTCGCATTCGAAACAAAACTTCAACCCATTGTATGAGCGAATCACTAAAATCAAAATGCTTTTTAGAAATCAGAAAATACTTTTCGTCCGGCAAAAAAACGACCAATCAGTCTACAACATATCTTCACTTGGCTTTGTAATGGGTTCCGATAGGCGTGGAGCTACGAGATATAACCGAACATATGCATCAGCTGTTAATATATTCGGAAAGGACGAACAACAATTGGAAACTTTGGAGCTACGAGGTTTGAGTACGACAGCGACGATTTGTTCTTAGGGCGACACTCTATCAAAATTATTAAAATAAGTTGTGATTCGTAAAACAACATAGTCGCCAGGGGAACATTGTGCATGTTTCCTGAACAAACGTACCCGGCAATTGTGATTACCCTTTTCATGGAAACGAATTGCCTGTTGCTGTAAATGTTCTTACATATGCAGCGAATTTTGCAGGCATTATCCTCAGTAAACACAATAATTTTCACCAATGCGCCTTGGGAAATAGTACTACTCCCAATCCATTTTCTTCCAAGAATCTGAATGCAAATAGCAAAAAATATACTACATATAGACGATCATGCATCATAGAATTTTGAACGAAAACATAAATGGGCATGCTTTAAAATATGCTCGTATGTTTTATGTTCAAATTTCCTTCTAACGTTCAATAAAAGTGCATAAATACCTTTTTCGACGCGAACTGTACACAGAGTTGACGAATCTGGTGGCTATCCGATTAGCAAGTAGTCGAATGCCCAGGGTGGTGACAGAATAAAGGCACTCGCTTGGATGCGAACATTAAATCACTGTGATTTAAATGTTAAGCATCCAAACTTGTGTCTATAGTTTATTACGCAACAAAGCACAGCTACATATTCATTATTTTGACTTTAAATAAAGAAAAGATCTCGTACCACACGATGTTTACCCGCATCGGCACCTTCTCTGTGCTGCCACAGGTGTTTCTTGTTGTACAAACAATGTTGTTGAGACACAAGTCAACAGGAGAGGTAACAAAACAATCTTTTCTATTTACAACATTTCAATGAACACTGTGTGTATTTTGTTCTTTATTAACTACTTTTAACTGTAACAAATGTAAACAACTTCAAATCAATTTCCATAACTCATTCAAACGCGAGATAAAGTCGGTCTGTATGTGAATGCTCCGTATTGAAATAGTCGTCAATGATTTACATACTCATTTATTTCAAATATTCCAAGTCTAAGAAACAGTTGTTGACAGCTTGAATAATTGCTAGTCCTAACGAGATGTAAATATTAAAATGCAATATGAAATATTGCTTGCACATCAAGGTTAGGTATCACTCAGCTGCTGAAAGTGTGTTCAACTTATTGCAATTTCTAGTGATCATAGTTGACGAAATGAGTGATACAACATATGAGGATATCTGAAAGGGGCGACTGCACTGAATCATTACTAGCCGAGCTCAGAATACATAAACATCGCATTACCCAAATACACGAAATAATATCCACGCATAACCTAACTAAAAAATAAAATCCCAAGTCTCCGCTGTAAAAGTATTAACAATTAAAAGATTGCAATGATAATTAAACTTCGATGTTGATTTATTGCAACCTTAATGTGGGCAATTTGCAAAAATAAATTATACCAGACTTATTGGTTTAGTCAATAAACGCGACAGAAAAGTTGCATCTCCAATGTAAATACATCAACTGTTTGTCATGTCCTTCGAATCGTATATTTTCGTCGCACTGAGAAGCAGTTTGTAACGCTTCATCTATATTGTTATTTACAGAGTGTAATTTACGAGTCTATAGACATTCGTCTTATCAATGGTTTAGAAGAACGACTTACTTGTGGATAAACAATCTCGTCACGTAAAATGGGGATTACGGGGAATTAAATTGTCGTCCAATACTCATTAATCTAATTGTATTCATGACTGCTTCAAATTATCTGATGTACTAGAAAATAAATCTAGCTGACCAAATAGCAAAGACGTAATTATTCATCAATCACTAACATGCTGGAATGGTGGCAATAAGATGCGTTAAGGTATGCGCATTCGTCCTATGTTGAATGTTAGTCTTTAGTTCTCAGAGTGTAAAACTTGTATTGTTTTTGCCAATATCTCATTAGAGTTAACATATAGACATGAAGAATAGCATATTGTATTTTTGAAGATGGTTCCAATGAACAATATAATCACATACGCCGAGCAGTTGCCTGTTAAAACGACAGCTCGAGATCTACGCTATGGATGCCGATTACAATGCTTGCATTAAACATTTAAAGCAGTGTGTTTTATAGATGAATATAGGCTCATCCATTGTGCAGTCTTATAATTTTAAATATAAAATGGATGGTCCCCATTCCTAATGTGCACAATCAAAATATGATATAATATCCTATCACAACAAAACATGTTAACCAATGTCATTTGATACATTTAATGCACGGCATAAATGTAAATGATCCATTTCATTCAGAATTTAATTTAATTTCACTCTGCTGGCTGTGTTTGTCTATGTGATATATAAATGGGAATAATATTACAATCGACGTGCGATGAAGAAACGAGTATTAAAGGGGATGCGGTTGATTTTCTTGTTTTAAAATTACGCTTTTTCTTCACTCCTCAATCTTTGATGAGGGGTATATTGCTTTTCACATATCGATAGATCGGTCTGTCTGTCGGTAGACAAACAAGGTTTCCGTTTAACAAGTCGGCAACAACGCTTTACCCTATGATACTCAATTTTACCTATTGGTTGACCAACAACATTATGTGACCCCGATTTATTTTGAGGTCAGTAGATCAAGGTCACTGTGACAATTTTCGTCAATTTGGCTGCCATGGAGGACATACGTATTTTACAAACATCTTGTCATTACGTGTGTCAACTGCTCTAATGAATCATCTCAGTCATTATTCCAGATTGCTGAAGTTGCACGAATCAGTATTTACAAATGCATTTCCAATCTTGCAGATTCCAAATTATAATAATGCTGCTCGAAAACCTAATATTAGTGCCTATATTTAAACCAAACTTATAGGGTGATGCTAACTGTATTATAATGTATTATACATTCTATATAATATTCATAAATCTTTGTGTACCTAGGCCAACAGTATTTTTAATACTTGAATTTAAATAACGTTATGATTATTTCCTTTTAACTGATCACACATAACGATATAGTAGTAGTGTTTGCTTCAAGCAAACAATTAACGCAGCAAAACAGCGATGGCGACATACTAATGTCACAGTGACATGCAACATTCTAATAACCGTCGTATATTGCAACAATTACTATAAAAGTTACTTTTGTGTGATCTAGAACAAAGGTTTCTAATTACTGACATGGGCGAGTCCGAACTGGAAAGTCTATTAGACGCTTATGATGGAAATTAGCCTGTGGGTACATCAAGTAAATACTACTTTGTCAACAGGGACAGTTAAGTTGGGGAGTGTTTGTGAGGAAATTATAGATAGCTTTTATAGGGTTTGATCTATCAAATTAACACCATCTTGACACGCGTTTGTCCCATTTTGTATTGAATAATCCACACGCCATGCGTCATAAGACAAATCTGATGTGGCTCGTAAACAACTTATCACATGTCATTGGCGTGTTTAGTTGGCATGTGACGCATGTATTCGCTGAAGCATAAATAGCAATACTGCTCTTTGATCAAGATACTAATAGCTAAACGTGATTGACTTTAATTACGCTTTCGTATAAAATAATTGATTGAATAAAATAATTCGAAGATAAGCTATGTTCGTTTTGGACTAAATTCCGCTGTAATCGTCTTTTTATGGCTTAAGTCGACGGTCTGGTATCTCCGAAATTGGTCCATGTATTGTTGGCTTTGCCTCATACGACAATATATATTTTCGTGTACAAATGATAATGGTTATTCTAAGATACTTATGAACTAGAACCATGCAAAGCTTCTACGACCTTTATTACCAACCTTAAGTAGAAACACGTTCATGTTTCTTGATATATGCTATGTATACAGTTATAGTCGTAAATTAAGTAATGTTAAAGGGACTAAACTCCATTCGGATTATAAACCACGTTTTGTAGACGTTTTAATCTTACGAAAACATAAAGTATTCTTACCACTTACATTACGATCAAAGGCGCTATTCATGAAAACCCACGAACTTTTCTCGGCATTTATACTTTCCAGCGCTATAGAAAAACGTTGAATATATATTTTTGCGTTAGTCACGCAATAGATTTAATGGTTTTAAATGTAATAAACCAACGTTATGCGATTATATTTCTTCAAGATTCATATTTGTATACATTATGTAAAATAATATTTTAATGTATCGGGTCGGTCAAACCAAATGCGATCTGTTTGGTAAAAGTTGCAATTTACCAACTGGTGTTCAGTCCCTGTAAATGCAGTACATGACAATATTATGTTTAATTGCTTACTGAGTCCAACAAATTTCAATTGTAAAGAATAACATGCTTTTGAAAAGTAAAGTAATCTCAGATACAATCTCAATTTTAGAATTGTAAACCCTAATACGGAAATGTGCACTTAGAACAATGTTCCAATCAAAAGTAATATTAATAAATGTTTTGTTGCTGATATTTGAACTTTATTAAATTCTTACAGTCGACACTTTACAGCAGAAGAACATTATATCCAGACTTTTAGAAAGAATTGTTAAAACGTCACTAGGCGAAATTCTATCCTCGACGTTGAAAGCTTAATGATAACTCGGGGAGCGATACAACGCTTATGCCAGATGTTCACAATCATTTTGTCTAGTTTCATACTGAAAACTGCGATCGTTGCAAATTGCGACATTCTGTGTCGTAGGGTTTTCATGCCTCGGCATCTACTTATGTCCGTTCGTCCGTTCGTTCGTTCGTTCCTTCAATTTGATTTAATTATCTAGTTATTATGTTAAATAAGATGAATAGTAATATGAAAGATGCACCGTTACATTAGATTAGAAGAGAAGTACGTATATTAAGAAGTTTTAATAACTAAATGGATGTCATGTTTTACCTTTGACGTATTGTGCTAGACTATTTCAAAGAATCATATTAATATCTCTTAAAATCCAATGTACTTTTATACTTGGTAATCATAAAAGCTTAGGACCGAGCAAAAACGTGTATTGTTTGAAATCAGTACCGCAGTCGTATTTAACAAAACGTCGCTCATTTTACACGTCTTTATTAGAAAAGTTTATTTTTGGAAATCACTTGACAAGGTTTTTTTTATTGTTAACCTTTCAGAATATGGTTGAACTCATTAATCACAATTTTCTCAAGAAAAAACATGTTCTGTTACACGGAAACCCACCACAGGGAGCACGTTATTGTCATATTGTTACATCATTAATGTATGGCGTCCAATCAGTCCACTGAGTGGATGTAGCTGGCGATACACAGGGGGCACCGTGTACAGCCTTCACAGGAAGGAAAAAGTGCAGCCGTTACTTTAAATTTTTACATGTATTGTCCAATGCAGAATATTGGCTAGTATATTTATTAGAACTGAAATAAGAAATATGCTACTGTGTGTCATAGTAAAGTAGTTTCGAACTATTTGAGCTACTATGCATCCGAACTATGTTTTGTTCTGCGATTTAATGTCAAACTACGGCTTCACATGAGCTGTTTTGTTTTTCTTGCTCTTCCCGCATCTTTATCTAAGATGATTTGGACACTAAAATACCGAATTTCGGCACTTCAAATCTGTATAGAGACGGGGATCAGTTCTGTATTGGCTTTCGCCTGTTAGGTAATTGATTGGGTCATGAAATACACACTTGCGGGTTCTATAATTGTATATTCAGTAAATATTCCCGTATGAAGGTAAACATTGACATCAGTAGTTCGAACTTAATACAATGTGCAATGATAGACAATCGCATTTTCGAATATTTATTTCGTGCACTTTGAAAGGCTGCAACTTGATTTCTATAAAATAAAATTAGTAGACAAGAATACTAAAGCTTTGTGTTCATTCATGTTGGTTACATAAGAAGACCTTAGTGTACGATATATCTATCTGATTCACATGACAACATATGACGTAATACACAAAGAAGTAACGAAAGAGCAACGATTAGAGAAAAAAAGATCCATGTACGGAAAGAACAATTGATGACTTTTTTAAACAACCGAAATTATTCCCGAGATTTAGAATCGCTATGACCACACCTGTAAGCAAACAACAGACTGAAGAAAATAACCGAACGTAGTGACTATATTAAAGAATATGATTTTCCCGGAAGTTATTATTCCGATCATAGACAATAATTCTTACCAAGAAGAAACCTACCTCAAAGACAAACTTCCAGCCATTCCACAGAACCGCCAAACTTTCATTCATTGACTTTATGGCGTAGATGTAGATTAATTTGTTTTTACCCTGATGAAGGCTTAGTGTTAAACCGAAACGTTGGTACAAATGAAATAGATAAAATACATCCGTTGTCAATTGTTAGTACTGTAGCAGCCTGAAGCAACGTCCGAAATCTGAATTTATCCGAGACCGTGCCAGTTATACCTGTCAGTCGTGATTTGCATCACTAGCGATTATATCGCCGTTATTATCATTTTACATGTATAAGAATAATTTAGGAGTGCATAGTTAATATAATTTCAGTATAAATCATCGTCTAACCTTTTAATAGAGCTCGGCAAAGCTTTTCGTCCGTTTAAAGTGATATCGAGTTAACTGCCCATGAGAGAACCTGCTATAACAATGGTGCATTAATGTTGTTGACATGGAGGTTATTATTGTAATGTTAAAGATGCATGTATCATGTTGAGTTTATATTTAAATGTATAATTAGCTGTGTTATTGTCAATGATAAGGTTGCTGCTTCTGTATCTTGCATTATATTTGTTTTGCTCGTCGAGCCAGCACGCACTATTTGTTAACCCATAATGCAAAGTTTGTAAACTGAAGTTTTTGTTGAGCACAGCGGTGAGCTCGACATATTCGCCACGATGGGTGTTGCGTGTCTGTGAGTGAGTGAGTGAGTGAGTTAGCTAGTGAGTTAGTGAGTTAGTGTGTCCGTCCGGATCCTTGTCCGGGCTGTATCTCCCTTATGCATTGACACTTTAAAAAAAACTTGGCATAAATGTTAAAACACCATAAGGTGGTGTGCAGTGTGCAAGATCCAGGTCTCTAGCTCAAAGGTCAAGGTCACACTTAGAGGTCAATGGTCAAACACTGTCATTATAGACCATGCCCGGGCTTTATCTCACTCAAGCATTGACACATTTTTAAATAACTAGTCGAATTTGTTAAACACCATGAGGCGGTGTGCAAGATACCAGTATCTAGCTCAAAGGCCAAGGTCACACTCAGAGGTCAAACTTCAAAAATACCATTATAGACCTTGTCCGTGCTGTATCTCACTCATGCATTGACCAATCTTTCTTATATTTGGCATGATTGTTTACCTTCATGAGACAGAGGTTCATGACAGACCGCGATGTTCATATCTCAAAGGTGAATGTCACAGCTGAAGGTCAAATTGAAGCTTTTCCAGACCATAACTTTGTCGTGTATTGACCAATGTGTCTTACATTTGGCATAAATGTTCACCTCCATAAGCTGGAGTGTCATGCTCAACCCTCAGGTTCCTATATCAAAGGTCAAGGTCACAGTTGCAGGTAAACATTCTAAAGAAGCTTGTCTAGACCATAGTTTTGTCATGCATTGACCAATCTTGCTTGAAATTGCCATGAATGTCAACCTCTATTAACCGGAGTGTCATGAGCAACCCCTGGTTCTTTTCTCAAAGGTCAAGGTCACAGTTAGAAGTCAAAGGTCAAATTGAAGTTCGTAGGGATAATTTATTCTTTATGCACGCTGGCATTAGATGTAACTTAGCACATTTAAGTCAGTGCATTTTTTCAATGTGCGCCAAGGCTCGACATAATTTGCCCGAGGTTCCAAATTTCTAGTTTAATATGAATGTCTTTTTTATGTTCGCACAAAATCTAACATGTCATAGCATGATCGTACAGTAGCAGTTCGAACCAGGTAGTTTATAAACATTCATATCCTAAGTGATCTTAAAGTTAGTGGATATGTGCCATATAGTTGATGTAGAGACCTAGTATACTAGTATACATGTAAGTTCGAGCATAATTGTCTTATGACATTCTGTTGAAATAATAACCTATGGTATGGGACACCCTTCACTAAATATGTTTAGGGTATATGTTCACAATACACAATATGACGCGTCACCGACGTAATAGTTTGTGCTTTAATATAGTTGATATTTTTTATCTTATTATTTATTTACACTTTTCAATTTTCATTTCAGGTTTCGAATACTGTGTTCGTTGAGCATGTACAGGACGACGCATGCATGACCATCATTATCCATAGCAAGATGATGTCGACGCACTAATAAACACAGCCTGTTGTGACCATATCTATGGTCAATACATTGAAGAAAGTTCTGATGTTAAGACCAGGGACCCAGAATCAGATATTTCTTCACACATAGGATGCCAAATGGATGTGGATGCAAGTGAAATCGTGTGCCTTGTTTCAATCAAGTACATGTGCATCATGGAAACGATAGGTGAATGTGATGGCCACACTGAACATGGTAAGAAACTAGTAAGAATGAGAAGATACGGTGGCGATAACTGACGCGTGCATTATTATGGACAGTGCTTTAACCAGGGCATATGCGTTTAACATTTTAAAATCACCAATCTACATCTTCAATACGAAACGCATCCGATCAGTAGCATCGTCTAAGGACAACATCTGTGATTCCAGTACAATATTCCTCTACGGCTTTATTAACTTACACAATCGAATGTAACTTTCAATAAATCATACTTTAGTAGGACAAAGTACTTGGTTCCTTATTTTACAGGACAAAACTTTTTTCACTAAAATAAAAGCTTTACCTAATGGATCAACATGCTCATAATACCAAGCAATTTACAATGTGGTTAAATGGATTTGGTAAATCTGCATAATAGAGTGACATGTAATTATTTCTAATAGTGTTTGCCTGATGGCTTTTAATTGTTTAATCTATCATTATTTTCTGCAATCCGTTTCCTGATTTTCCAATTAATAATGAAAAACAGGCATCAAACTGTATATTTATTTAATCATGCATAACAGGAACATTGAATTAACGATCAAATGCTGATAGTGTTCGGTGTGTTAAATCTAATACAAATCTAGAAATAGTGACATTACGTTCACATGTACATGTTATATTATGTATTTCTTATTGACATTCGAGACGCATCGAAAAAGGTATAATGTTTGTTTACTTAATGCCTCTGTTTTCTTGAAATATATCTAAAAAACAATTTGTTCTGAACGATAGAAGCTTGGTCCCAAAGCGCAATTAAATTTTGTAATCATATACTTGTATTATTCACCTCTACTTTTCTAAAAGGTTTATAACCATTAATAGAATTATCAACACAATGAACACTTGGAAGGTAAAATATAAATTTCAATCATTTATGTTATATCAAACAAACTTATTTGAAATCAACACAATCATATGATTACAATGCTTTATCTGATTTGGTAATTGTTTAGGTCTAGAAAACATTTACACACGTAACGTTTATATTAAGTACGCCTTATTAATCATTCATTCTGATGAACATTTAATACTTATCTACAGAAAGTCAGTATTACTGCCATCCAAATTGATATAACATTCGATTTCCTTTTGGGTGTGCTTTACTGGAATTCCTGACTTAACCGAGATTTGTATTCTGGTAAAGTCGTTGTCCGTTTTATACTGGATCAGACTTGTATTAGTTGTTTGGAAACCAGTTTATTCAAGGAAATTGCATGAAAGTTTGGCATTGGATGGGATATAGTGAAACTTTATTGCGCACTTTATGAGTTATGTCCGGGATTACATTCCAGACAATGAAAGCGGAAATAAGCGAATACCCGTAATGCATAGGTCATCAATGTAATAGCTTAAGGATATTACACTATACGCTGTATTCATATTCCGCTCATAACTGCTGGCGATTGCTTGGATATTTGGTCGTCTATATACGGACTTAAGGAAATAATGAATATTATATGCAAGCCATTTAGTTGTCGGACATAACTAGAGAGCCGTAGTAATGATCAAGTGACTAGATTTGAAATCCTTGATTCGGCGCGATACCGGTCACAGCATGCCTTATTTCCCTTCCATTATAATTTGACATTAAAGTCTATTTTCCTCCACATGAAGAAAAAAAATGCTGGTTCCTTATAAAAGGGCAAGTTTATTCTGATAAGGGGGCATTCCAGGAAAACAGGTTATTCAGCCACCAAATAACTGATACAGATTAAAAATTTAATCCTAATAAAATAAAGTACAAGTTTTTTTATTGACAAGCACACATTTTCAGAAAGTTCATGTTTTGAAGATTTCAAATTTGGATATCTGTTGCAAAACATAGAAATTTATCGTATCACACCTAATAATTCGATAATTAGACAACAACGGCTTAACGTTTGTAATTGGTTTCTTTTATCGCGTTATGTGAACGCGTTGAATTGTGGTAATATTGGTAAATTAGACATTGTCAAGTACATTCATTACAAGCCTAAATTATGCAAAATGTTGACTCTTAACTGGCATAAATCAACCATATGAAACAAACAGTCACGCAATTTTAAGAATTAAAGCATCTTTATAAGCATAATTATCCGCCTTCGCTCAGATATTTATCCTGTCAATGTTAATGTGCACGCCTCTGTAATGTGAATAGTATTGAAGGCACCGAGAGCAATTGTTTCTGATCGAACATGCATTGTATCAGGAACATTCATTAATATTAATATAGGGTTCGTGAGTTTATCGACTAACTGAATATAAAATTATGCAAACTTCTAATCGAACATTTAGGTGTTTAATTCATATACCAAATTTCGCATTAGAATCTAGTATTTGTTTTAAACCCTCTGAGCAAGTTATGTCGAAAATACGTGCACGTTGAATATATGCATATTTCATAAATGTTGTGTGTGGTATGTATAGGAAGAAATACGCAGTGTTTTTACCAATGGCAACCCTTTTTATTGTTGCAGCTAGCCGAGGTTGCTGGGCGTTAATCTTATGTCACTGTGTTGGCATCATATTTATATTCTTATTATTGAAATCCGTGCTTGGTTGCTCCATGAGGAGGTAACCATTGGTTGGCTTATAGTTGTATTATATATTGACGTGTGCGGCCACTTTATGTTATCCATTCGTCGTTGGTTTTATGATCTTTCAAGGCCTAGGTCACTAAATTTCGTATTGTCACACTTATTGCAACACTACTTGGTACGAATCATTGTCACATATGTACTTACTGTTTTTTTAGTATTTTTATTTTCATCAGACATATACAGCTATACAAAACACAAAATATACAAACAATTTTGTCAAAGCAAATATGAAACTAATTCACGACTCTTTGTGTGTTATTTATTAATGTCATTGTGATTGTTGTAGTATATATATGGGAGGGGGGGAGTTATGAAGATAGTCGCTTAGAAGAGAGGTTGTGATTGTAGAGAGTAAGAAAGGAAAGTAAGAGAAAGATAATTAGAAATGGTTATGGGTTCGGGGAATTTACACAATATCACTATATGAGTTATGCAAGTTATGAAAACTTCTGCCATTTTCTGTTACAGATTTGGAGTTTGTTTTTAATAGAGCGATTGCTTGGTCCATCTTTTGTCGATAGTTAATGTATTCTTTAAATGACTGAATTGTCGGTGTGTGTTTACTGCTTTGAAATGTGATATTGTAGTAGTTTGAAAGCTTTTGTATTAGATATTACCTAACTTCAGCCATAAAACTTTGTAGAATATGGCATTCCCAGAGCATATGGTACTATATAGAGTCTGGTCGTCTATTGTAAAAATCACATAAGCTTGACTGGGTTATATGACGCTTGACGTGTAAAAATGAATTGTCGGGTATTACATTCATGGGGTATTTATACTGAAATTCTCTTAGTTGAGTGTCTATTGTAATAATATTCGTTTGTTGGAAAATTTTAACCCAGTCTGTGTCTTCTATGGTGAACATTAGATTTCATGTTTGTTTGTTTTTTGGTTCTGTTGGTAGTTTAGTATTGATTAGCGAATTATATGCAATCTTACTCAATTTGCTTTTTCCATACGGTGATAGAGGACATCCTTGCCCGTACACCACTCTTAATGTTAAAACAGCCAGAACAATTACCATTATTAGTTATACAGCCCTTCGCATTCGAAACAAAACTTCAACCCATTGTATGAGCGAATCACTAAAATCAAAATGCTTTTAAGAAATCAGAAAATACTTTTTGTCCGGCAAAAAAACGACCAATCAGTCTACAACATATCTTCACTTGGCTTTATAATGGGTTCCGATTGGCGTGGAGCTACGAGATATAACCGCAAATATGCATCGGCTGTTATATATTCGGAAAGGACGAACTACAATCGGAGACTTTTGAGCTTCGAGGTTTGAGTACGACAGCGACGATATGTTCTTAGAGTGACACAAAATTATTCAAAAAGTTGTGATTCGTAAAACAACATAGTCGCCAGGGGAATATTGTGCATGTTTCCTGAACAAACGTACCCGGCAATAGTGATTACCCTTTTCATGGAAACGAATTGCCTGTGAAATGTTCTTACATATGCAGCGAATTTTGCAGGCATTATCCTCAGTAAACACAATAATTTTCACCAATGCGCCTTGGGAAATGGTACTACTCCCAATCCATTTTCTTCCAAGAATCTGAATGCAAATAGCAAAAAATATACTACATATAGACGATCATGCATCATAGAATTTTGAACGAAAACATAAATGGGCATGCTTTAAAATATGCTCGTATGTTTTATGTTCAAATATCCTTTAACAATATTCAATAAAAGTGCATAAATACCGTTTTCGACGCGAACTGTACACATAGTTGACGAATCTGGTGGCTATCCGATTAGCAAGTAGTCGAATGCCCAGGACGGTGACAGAATAAAGACACTCGCTTGGATGCGAAAATTAAATCACTGCGATTTAAATATTAAGCATCCAAACATGAGTCTATAGTTTATTACGCAACGAAGCACAGCTACATATTCATTATTTTGACTTTAAATAAAGAAAAGATCTCGTACCACACGATGTATACCCGCATCGGCACCCTCTCTGTGCTGCCACAGGCGTTTCTCTGTGTACAAACAATGTTTTTGAGACACCAGTCGACAGGAGGGGTAACAAAACCATATTTTCTATTTACAACATTTCAATAAACACTTTGTGTGTATTTTGTTCTTTATAAACTACTTTCAACTGTAACAAATTTAAATATCTTCAAATCAATTTCCATAAATCATTTAAACGCGAGATAAAGCCGGTTTGTATGTGAATGCTCCGTATTGGAATAGTCGTCAATGATTTACATACTCATTTATTTAAAATATTCCAAGTCTAAGAAACAGTTGTTGACAGCTTGAATAATTGCTTGTCCTCCCGAGATGTAAATATTAAAATGAAATATGAAATATTGCTTGCACATCAAGGTTAGGTATCACTCTGCTGCTGAAAGTATGTTCAACTTATTGCAATTTCTAGTGATCATAGTTGACGAAATGAGTGATACAACATATGAGGATATCTGACAGGGGCGACTGCACTGAATCATTACTAGCCGAGCTCAGAATACATAAACATCACATTACCCAAATACACGAAATAATATCCACGCATAACCTAACTAAAAAATAAAATCCCAAGTCTCCGCTGTAAAAGTATTAACAATTAAAAGATTGCAATGATAATTAAACTTCGATGTTGATTTATTGCAACCTTAATGTGGGCAATTTGCAAAAATAAATTATACCAGACTTATTGGTTTAGTCAAGCAACGCGACAGTAAAGTTGCATCTCAAATATAAATACATCGACTGTTTGTCATGTCCTTCGAATCGTATATTTTCGTCGCACTGAGAAGCAGTTTGTAACGCTTCATCTATATTGTTATTTACAGAGTGTAATTTACGAGTCTATAGACATTCGTCTTATCAATGGTTTAGAAGAACGACTTACTTGTGGATAAACAATCTCGTCACGTAAAATGAGGATTACGGGGAATCAAATTGTCGTCCAATACTCATTAATCTAATTGTATTCATGCCTGCTTCAAATTATCTGATGTACTAGTAAATGAATCTAGCTGACCAAATAGCAAAGATGTAATTATTCATAAATCACAAAAATGCTGGAATGGCAATATGATGCGTAAAGGTATGTGTATTCGTCCTATGTTGAATAATCCTCTTTAGTTATCAGAGTGTCTCGTATTGTCAATATATCAATAGGGTTCAGAATTGACCAAAATATTTCATTTTTGAATACGATTCAAATGAACAATCTTATAATTACATTAACGTTAAAGCTGGTCAGTTGTCTGTTAAAACGGCAGCTCGAGATCTACGCTATGGATGCCGATTACGGCGCTTGCATTTTAACATTTAAAACAGTGTATTTTATAGATGAATAAAGGCTCATCCATTGTGCGGACAAAATATAATTTAATATATAAAACAAATGGTCGCCGTTCTGTTTCATGTGCACAATCAAAATGTATTACCTTCTCGTATCACAACAAAACACGTTAACCAATGTCATTTGATACATTTAATGCACTGAATAAATGTAAATGATACATTTTATTCAGAATTTAATTTAATTTCGCTCTGCTGTCTGTGTTTGTCTATGTAACATATAAATGGGAATAATATTACAATGTACGTACGATGAAGAAACGAGTATAAAAGGGGATGGGGTTGATTTTCATGTTTTAAAATTGTGCTTTTTCTTTACTCCTCAATCTTTGATGAGGGGCATATTGCTTTTCAGATATCGATAGATCGGAATGTCTGTCGATAGACCAACAAGGTTTCCGTTCAACATATCGGCAACAACGCAT
Organism: Spisula subtruncata; assembly: GCA_963678985.1. Lineage (NCBI taxonomy): Eukaryota > Metazoa > Mollusca > Bivalvia > Venerida > Mactridae > Spisula > Spisula subtruncata. The sequence goes on along the minus strand of OY787662.1, from coordinate 41,225,913 downwards.
TACCCTATGACACTCATTTTTTACATATTGGCTGGCCAACAACATTATGTGACCTCGATTTATTTTGAGGTCAGTAGATCAATGTCACTGTGACAATTTTCGTCAATTTTGCTGCCATGGAGGACATACGCATTTTACAAACACATCTTGTCATTACTTGAGTCAACTGCTCTAATTAATCATTACAGTCATTACTCCTGATTGCTAAAGGTGAACGGATCGTTGCTTAGAAATACATGTCAAATATTGCAGATTGCAAATTATAGTTTATAATCGTGCAGCTCGAAAACCTAATACTAGTATACTAGTGCCTGTATTTAAACCAAACTTTAAAATTATATTATTATCATACATAGCCTAGTATAACTAAATTGAATATTTTCTAAATTGAAAACAACCCCTATGCAACCCTTGAAACAGTAGTCATAGTGTGATGCTAACTGTATAATATATTATGCATTCTAGTATTGATAAATCTTCCGGTACATAGGCCAACAGTACTTGTAATATTTAAATTACGTTATTATTATTTCCCTTTGACCGATCACACATAACAATATACTAGTAGTAATTAATAAATTAATGCAGCAAAACAGCGATGGCGACATACTAATGTCACAGTGACATGCAACATTCTAATAACCGTCGTATATTGCAACAATTACTATAAAAGTTACTTTTGTGTGATCTAGAACAAAGGTTTCTAATTACTGACATGGGCGAGTCCGAACTGGAAAGTCTATTAGACGCTTATGATGGAAATAAGCCTGTGGGTACATCAAGTAACTACTACTTTGTCAACAGGCACAGTTAAGTTGGGGAGTGTTAGTGTGGAAATTATAGATATCTTTTATAGGGTTTGATCTATCAAATTAACACCATCTTGACACGCGTTTGTCCCATTTTGTATTGAATAATCCACACGCCATGCGTCATAAGACAAATCTGATGTGGCTCGTAAACAACTTATCACATGTCATTGGCGTGTTTAGTTGGCATGTGACGCATGTATTCGCTAAAGCATAAATAGCAATACTGCTCTTTGATCAAGATACTTGTAGCTAAACGTGATTGACTTTAATCACGCTTTTGTATAAAATAATTGATTAAAGTGTATATAGCTATATTTTAACAGTCATTAAATGTCAAAATAATAACTTCCATCGTTTTAATATGCAAATTAAAACTATGGATGTGGTACGTGTACTTTGTTTCAATAGTCGACACATAGACGATTGTTATAATTTCATAGGGTGTTCTAGAACACTTTCGTATGAAAATGGACAGTTCGCATGTCGAATAAATTACATAGAGAGTTTCTGTTAAAACTGAAGCGAAAACGATCTAATGGCTATGAAAGCATAATTGTTTTTTTCAGTTTTTGAAACTTTGAAAAAAATATCGTCCGATATAGTTATGTACACTTTAAGGGGCGCACGTTAAATTGGTACACTTCGATGATAAACTGTGTTCGTTTTGGACTTAATTCCGTTGTTACCGCCTGTTTATGGCTTAAGTCGACGGTCTTGTTTGTCTTAACACAGAAAACTACAACTATGTATTTACTAATAAGTTTCATTCATTTATTTTAATTTAAGGTTTGGCAATATATTTGTCATGGCTGTCATTGTATAAACATACATGTTTAAATAGACAAAAAGCATATTCTTTTTCTTAAATGTTAATACAGTATGTTCCGTCAGGGGAAGAGTTATGAGGACAGTCGCTTAGAAGAGAGGTTGTGATTGTACAGAGTAAGAAAGGAAAGTAAGAGAAAGATAATAAGAAATGGTTATGGGTTCGGGAAATTTACACAATACATGTAACTATCACCATTTGAGTTATGCAAGTTTTGAAAACTTCTGCCATTTTCTGTTACAGATTTGGAGTTTGTTTTTTAATAGTGCGATTGTTTGTTCCATCTTTTTTCGATAATTAACGTATTCTTTAAATGACCGAATTGTCGGTGTGTGTTAATTGCATTTACATTTAAATATGAAATATTTTGAAAGCAGTATAATATAGTTGGTAATAAGTCCATCTTCTTTTGTATTCTTTATAATGTTGCAAACTGAAATATTTTGGAATGTGATATTTAAGTCTTTTGAAAGCTCTTGTACTAGATATGACCTAACTTCAGCCCAAAAACTTTGTACAATATGGCATTCCCAGAACATATGGTATATAGAGTCTGGTTGTCTATTGCAAAAATCACATAAGCTTGACTATGTTATATGGCACTTGTGTAAAAATGAATTGTCGGGTATTATATTCAAGAGGTATTTATACTGAAATTCTCTAAGTTTAGTGTCTATTGTAATAGTATTCGTTTGTTGGAAAATTTTAACCCATTCTGTGTCTTCTATGGTGAACCTGAGATTCCATTTGCGTTTGTATTTTGGTTCTGTTGGTAGTTTAGTCTTGATTAGTGAATTATATGCAATCTTACTTAATTTGCTTTTTCCATTTAGTCTATCGATTAGATAGTTTGGTTGGTTATATGTTATAATTTCGTTTTGCATTTTGTCTTCCATTCTTTCGGTATGTTTTTAATGAAAGTATAGTATTTCAAGTAATCCCCATTAGGGATATCATATAGAAATTTCACATTTTTCAGGTTAAGACAAATTGTTTATCCTCGAGCTAATAAACTTAATATTGTCTTAACACAGAAAACTACAACTATGTAATAAGTTTCATTCATTTAATGTAATTTGAGGTTTGACAATATATTTGTCATGGCTGTCATTGTATAAACATACATGTATAAATAGACAATAAGCATATTCTGTTTCTTAAATGTTAATAAAGTATGTTCCGTCATCGGTCACAACTGTTATGATAGAATATGCCAAAAAGGTACATGCACGGAGCAAAGCGGAGAGAATGGACCTTCCGCCAACAAGCGGTCTATCATAACTTATCCATGAACAGCCATGAACAAATATAAACCAATGTAAATTAAGAAATATCAGCATTTTAAGTTGTCTAACAAAATATGAACAATAATGTATATAAAACATAGTACACTATACATAATTAAACTAAATCGGAAATATAACGTTTCCACTATCCAAGATAGCCTGGGTAATACATGTGACCAGGCCACCAAGGAATTGGGAAACATAGCTTGTATCTTACTCAAAATGCGTTTAAATTCCCACGTAATCTCTACCATAGGCTTCATTTCGATATCATTTCCTCCACAATGAATTATGATGATATCTGGTTTTGGATATAATCCCCGCATATATGCAAGTAACTCTAAAATATTAAATAGTTTCATACCGTTCTGAAATTGCCAAAACAGGTCTAGTCCGAATTCGGACAAGCCAAGACCAGGGCCGTCTGGGCGCTGCATTACTCTTTGGTAGGCATCTCTGACAATGGAAGAACCAATAATCCATATTGTCGATCCTGAACCTAGCACTGTATTAGTTACATGTAAAAATGTACAACACTTGACAAATACAACCATTTTCACAATGCAAATCATTAACCAAATTACGCTATATAAACGCAAAAAATATATCTACAACACCAGAATGATTACTCATGGATGCCACGACACACGAACCATCCCAAAACACAAATATTAATATACATATATATGGCTGCATCCGGGACCAGTCCAGCCGGAAACAGCCCGTCCACCGCAAGACCAACGAGCACGCATTCTACGGCGTGATGACTTAAAACTTATATTACCCACCTACCACTTAAATCCACATGGACGCGACAACGGTCTCCATTGGAAACTAATACTGCCTAGCTTGATCATTAAAGCCAAATTCGGATCGCCGGCCTAATAATTGTATCATGGAATATGGCGACTCCTATACCAAATTGAAATTTCACTACTTCTTCACATTGACCCGACAACGGTCTCCGTGTGGAAATAACCATTTATTAAGTTTTGCTACTAAAATCGGACCGCCGGCCTGTGAGCTCTTATACCAAGTTTAATAAAGTATCCTTGATTTGTTATTCACTTTTCAACCACATATTTTTCTAGTTCAGCAAGACACCACATGCTGTTATGTTAATTTGTAACACGGGGGTGAATCGCACTAGTCCTATCAAAACAAAAAAAGATGGCCTCCACGCATTTTTGGATACAATACCCATCATTAGTTTGTATCCCTAACAAATCAAAATCACCAGGCCAAATCGGACAAAGATTGACTTGATGTCAGACTTTGTTTGTCGCAAAAACTCAGCTCAACAAAATCGTTCACACTCAAACGGCTAGGAAATGACAAATTTGTAATCAAACGCCAACCACCCGAACCTTTTGGTGGGTTACACGCAAATTAGAAATTGAAAGAGCACTAAAATGCCCAATAACTCTATTTAAAGATCTATATTCATACACTTTTGCATCCAGAGTTGTGCTATTTTGTCGTGCTGAAATCAAATTATTACGCATAATTGGCATCCTTGGACCAGTGAAGTGCAGTTTAAAACATTCGCTAAACCATTCATTAAAAAAAATTAGCGTCCTCTACATTAGGATAATTATCTAAGTACACCCCTAATCACACGGTATAACCGGATGCGTGGTCGGCCGAGTGATGCGTTACGGCCGAGGTAAATATTGATGACGGGTAAGTAGTGGGGTTATATTTCTTACCAGAACTTATCGATTTCGATATTTCTTTTGGATCTAGCAATTTGTGAATGACCACGAAAGTTTAAATGTACTATTCACACAGCCTCGCATGCAACGTTGGCGGAATAAATCTGATAGAGCCTGTTTATACACGGCACGCAGAAAATAATGCTCAATTCTCACATACATTGACCGAAATTAAACAGTTTGTACTAGTATTAAAATATTTAACATCACAGATCTAAGGAAAATTCATCTATGAACAATTCTGTAAAGTAACAACTCTGTCCGCGCCCTGAAACTAACGATTGACCCCTTCAAAGAGACCCTAGTTTGCGCAAAAAGGATGACGTTTACAGCCGAGGAGATTTTGTGATGATGAAGTTTACGGCCGAGGACGAAAAATATGGATGACGTTTGCGGCCGAGGAAATTCTTACTAAAAACTGTGATCTTTCGCAGTTTCAATGGTTTTCTCACCGGGAAAGTATGGAATATTCTCCAGTGTACATTCCAATGAACATTTCTTTACCAGAAAATGTTGGATAAGATTGTCTTACACTTATTTGTTCCTATATATTTGATATAAAACGTCATGTTAGAGATCCATGACTTTACTAGACAGGTATTTGTTTGTTTGAAAAAGCATTTAACAGTCTACGAAGAACAGTTAACGAAGAACGCCAGTCAGCATACAGAAAATGATACTTTACTGAACCGGTCAATACCGTTGTGCTCCCTGTCTTCACCGGGACGTGTCTTGTACACATTCTTGTGTTTATCATATTTTTGCAACCACGGCCCATATCACCGGGGATGGGTAGTGGATAGGCGAGAACAGCCATGTTTTACCTTCCAGCTTTCCTCGCCGGAGAAATGTGGAGGATTTAATGTCCGAACCAATATCACGGGAACAATGTTTAACTGTGAGAGGTCGGGGAATACTAGAGATTTTACCATCAGCTATTCCCTGCAGTGTGGGGGAATTGTGGTGGTTATGACAACCCGAAAGTAAAATTCCACACCCATACCCAAGGGTGGAGACCGTGTAAGCAACTGATTGATGCATGATTTTAATGTTCGTATTCCCTTTATTTGTTTTGGCGGTGTGTTTTTATGCTTGGGGTAGGGAAAGAAAAATGTTCGTTCTGAACTGATGGTAAACGTTTTTAACCCTGTATATACCGTCATCGACTGTTCCTATCACGAGCTCGGATCGCTTCTGCTGTTAACAGTGGCTGTGCCGTAGATGTAGGACTGCTTCTGCTGTTAACAGTGGCCACGTCGTGAGTCTAGGACTTTTGCTGTCAACGCACAATTGTTTGATGTCTAAATTCCCGCCCTACAGCCAGAGCTGACAGTACAAATCTCCGGGGTCGGTACACGTAATCACGGGTTTGGAACCGAACTAAAGTATATTCACCGGGACCTGGAGTCGATTAGGTTGTCTTATTGTCGCATATTGTGAAGATGTGTCGGTCTAACTCTCCCTGTACTCTCACCGGCGGTACCGGAACCTGCACCGGGACAGTGAGAACGGGGCTAAAGTTATTCTCGATTTCTGACGTGTAAATTCCAATAATCTAAAAATATTTTCTCCAAAAAAATAATTTTCTCCAAATTACGCTATGAAGTCATGATTTGAAGCCAAAACATATGTCTTAAAACTAAACATCTAAGTAAAAAAATGTCGGCTCCAATGGGGTTTGAACCCACGATCTATAGGAAATTCGAATACCTTTGTAATGAATTCTTTTATGAAAAATGTTCATCACACAAGGACAAATTACATCATATGACAAACGGGCATCATAATTATGACACATGTTCATCATATAATGACAAATGCACATCAAATGATATTTTGGCAAACAGACGTCTTAAAATGACAAAACATTGTCATATTATGACAAATGGACATGGTGATTTTTTATATCACGATACGTAAACTTTAAAAATGAGAGCATTTGTCTCATTACTTTTTGATGATCCCATGTATAATACTATTTGTACTATGTACACTCGTATAGTCTGACACACTATGCTACTTGCAACCTGTTTGTAATTGTTAGTATTATAGTTCGGCATTGTGTTTACACATGCTAAAGTTTATGTCAAATTCAAATATTAAATGTATAAACAAAATTCCTGACCCGTATGAAAACATAATATCATATAGTGAGTGGTTGTGTGCATGTTTTTACAATTATATCCATTTATATGCATATCTGTAACAATCATGTACTTGAGTGAGACGTTAATAAACTTATCTTATCTTATAGAAATCCATTTGGCGTTCTTGTTCTTTTGCCAAATAAGTATACATTATGCTGCCCAGAAACTGTTATGATATCTAAGAGTGATGTAGTCGTTTATGTGTGCCCAAAATATCACATCCGTTGTCTGGACAGGTAAGGCCGAAACTACGTTAGCATTGAACAGCATTTCATTCTGTTTTATGCAATAACCAATATTCTATAATTTCTTTGTGTTATTGGGTCATTCTGCATTTGACGGGGACTTGGCCTTTTTTATTGTGTCTTTGGCTTATGTGTGGGCATTGCTCAGTGTAGTTTTGTTGTGGTGTTTCTGATATCTGTGCTCGGCAGGTTAAGTTGAGTTCTACCTTCTCTGTCTGATTTTCTCATAATTATATTTTGATAGCTGTATACGTAGATACATAAGTATTTGTTTTACACTTACGTTAGAACACGTTCATTGTGTCAGTCTATTCTTATGCTAAGTGGAAAGTACATAGCACTATTTTCGTAGATAGTTCATGTCTTAACAGGAAGCGGATTGTGTTTTTAAATAATAAGTATGTATGTATTGAATTGCTTAAGCAAAAATATTCGATGTACCACAACCATATATATAGCGTTTGTTTCCATTATACTCCGAGACATCTATGACAACAGCAACCGTTAGTTAATCGTACTCTATGCAATTAATTACTACAGAAAGGGGCCACTAAGACGAGATGGTTGAGGAGAGACAGTCACGTTGTTTGATCTACTTTTTTGACCACTCTGATGATATTGATGATGTAAAATTGTGCTTTACTCATGATTTGTATATATCTATTGTATTTGAAAATAAACTATCCAAAACTATATGTACTCATGACTGTAAAATGCATCTTAATTTGTGATGTTGCTGCTTTGTTTTATTTAGCAGTTACTATTTGTATGATTATGTCTAAACCATTTATCATATGTTTATAATACTATGTTAAATCACTGAAAAGTGGAAATAAAGAGTATATATATACAATGTAAGACTTATTTTAAAACCTGGAATGTTATGAAGTACTAAAATGCAACTTGGAAGTACATGGTTTTTTATGCATGCTTTGTGCAATTGAGACACGGCCAATGTCTAATAAAGTGGCTGACAGTATTTCAATATGGCGCGATAGTACGCCCAATATCAATTGCAGTACATCATTACGGTCGGGGTGATGACAATTTGTTGCAGTTCCGAGGACAGATCAGCCGAGTATGAGAGGTGGTTAAACATGAACACACAACATGATGGAAATACAACAAGGAGGACATAACACCCAGACAAAACATGCAAACCACTATGCTCTAGGTGTTTCTGCAATATTGGGATTAATTAGATTAATTGCTCATCTTAAGACTTTGTGATATAATCCACTTAACGCCCAATACTACATTGTTCACTCACAAGAAGTATTAATAGCGGAACTACGTCGCATGCACTCGGTACTAACGTTGTTAGGCAATTATACAACACTACGTAATCACTTCGGTTAAATGCAAACAATGTCGTCACTTGCTTAATCTTTTTGATGCCACCCACCCAACATGGGCAATACACGCAATACACAAAGAATAACAACCAGCTTTAACTTAAGCATCATTTACTTACATAACCGCATGTTCAACAAAATACCATGACAAAATGAAAACTTCAATGTAAACACACAGATTAAAAGTTGTTCTATATTGTATGCCTCGTTTAACGGAGTTAAAGCAGTCTGTGTGTACATGGCTACTTCTTAAAGACTCGGTTGCCAAGAAGACTCGAGTCCATTATTTTATATCATTTTATTAGGTCAGGTCTTTTATGTTACTATCACTATCAGCGGGGACGAAGTTTGTACTCAATGGCACAGTCATTTGTCAGTCAAATTATCACACGGTGTCAGTTCGTTACATTCAAAAGTTTAATAAATCTGAATTATTTCACTAATTTAAAATCAAGCAAATGCTGTTTTATGCCAATTTATTTATGGTCGATAGAGAAACGAGTTCATTACCTTATCTTAATCACTGATTTCTAAAGTTAGTCAATGCTGCTGTGTGCGGTAGGGGTAACTGCCGCTGTGGGAGGTAGGGGGAAACTGGTGGTAAAATGTTACAGATCAAAACAAATACTGGGCTTTAAATAGGGTAAAGAGTACCCGAGGACTCGAGTGCCCGGTCATTGGATTGATGATCGAATAGTAAAATCAATACGCCGGTGCGCATGTATTAAAACAACATAAATTAATGAACTGTTGGATAAATTGAAATAAAGACCATATACTTGCTACTTGATCAAAACTTACGATGTTCCTCCAGGTCTATAACATTTTGCCTTTTTGATCTTGATATCAGTGAAGTCGAAATGGTGATAGGAAATCTTCAAAGTAACGATAAGACAATTCAAGGAATCGATGAAGCAGTGAGAATGTGGTATGAAGATACGGTGCCTATCTGTTATTTTCGCATTCACATCGTTCTTTCATGCGTTGTAGGTATCTTCTCGTCCCATCTTGCACAACCGCACTTTCATCCGTTCAATCAATTTAACTAGAACTACTAATCATTATAAGAGTGTACTAATTCAAGCTCGTTCTGTTCGTTATTAGATACAGTATTGACAATGAGTTTGAATAATGTATGCACAATGCTTAATGCATTGGTCCCACTGAGACTTTTCAGCATCGGTGATGAACTAACGATTTAATAACTGGACATAGGAAGGCATCGGGAAAGAGATCTTCGTAGTCTTGGGGAAAGCCTCGGGGTGGTCATAAGAAATGTGTAGTACTCCTTTTCCCAAAGACTCCTGAAGCTTATTTATCTAAGTCGGGAGTACATCACCGAGACAAAAAATGCTCAGTCGGACGAAGGCATAATGTATATAACTTAGACGTTCACTGGTTGTAACATCATGTCCATGTCTTGTTCTTGCTATTATGACGCGTGTTTTTGATATGGGATGTTTTTTTTCTAAAATGTGTTCCTTTTTATGCATGTCGCGATCTGTTGTTTCTTCTGATTGCTGTCATCCTTTTGTCAGTTTTGGTCCTAGTAGTCAAGTGAGTTAAAACAAAAACAAAAAAGACATTTTGTGAATAGTCTATAATTGCCTCGTGACAAATGTCCATATTTCCTCGGTTATCATAAAACAGGTCATACAGTTAATGTACAAGTACTGTGCAACATATGCACTTCAGATATAACAGCGTGGTGAACTCAATATTGCTCGCGTGGTGAACATTTTATCAAATGTAGAGTCTTTTATCTCAGAGACCTTCACATTTGGACGGCATACATTTTCAAAGTCATTCAGTATTAAGTCTTGTATTCATCAAACATTTTGATTATCGGTTAATCATATAGGTCGAAATGCGTTCAATTTCAAATAATACTACTTGACTCAACCATATTGGATATAGATGTGTCCCCACATTGTATCTATAAATACCAATATCTTAGAAGGGTTTCGAAATCTATGACGTACTTGTTACAGAAACACCCAATTGATACGTGTTGATGCCGATTGCGACGTCTTGCAAAAAGTACCTGACAGCTACAGCCTGACCGTAAACAGTAACTTTGTGACAGATTAGAACATGAACATGGTTTTTTTTCATTAAATAGCATTATGATTACTGTCAAATTATGAAATAAATCCGTATTTGGTAAAAAATGTTGTCATGGGCCCGGCTTATTTTCGAATTTCAATCACCTGTGACTCTGGTACACTTCATTACCTGTAAGACAATAGTCTGTTAATATTACAATTAATGGAAATAAAATAAGCGTCATCGCATATGTGTTTTACATGCAACTATTGTTATACTATCACCGAGTCCAATCGTTCAGTGAGTGGAGCCGGCTGAGAACGCATGTGGAGTTGGATATTTGCCGATGGAATAACAAACAAAGGTAAGAAAATCGATTACCATTTGTGCAATTAAACGTTTAGCCGATGGAGATATGACCGAGGATGACCTTTTATAACTCCGTTTTCATATTTTTATATTGAATAACGTTAGTATCAAATCCTCGTAGTTTCTTAGAACATTCGGGTCAAATGCTCTCGAAACAGCGATTTTTGCGTACGTTAAACATTAAACTGCTCTATCTCACTGAAAAAACACATTTTGGCCAAATGATTTTCCATGTAAGCTTCAAATATATTACTCCACGTGTCCTATAACGTTTTACAGTTTCTGAGAAGAGTAGAAAGTCCGAAAATGGGGTTTTGCGGAAACCTTGAAATGAACGCTTGTGTCGACTTTTTTTAGCGAAATATTTTTGAACGCGAGTGGAGACGGCCATTCAAGAAACACGAGTTTTTTGGAGTTTAGATGTCTAAAACCGCCAGAAATTCACCTCATCTTCGTTATATCGCCACTGTCTACGATTTGTCAAACGTTTAACACTTTCGCTGCCGATCGCGGCTACAGTCGAATTACCAATACGCTGCCGATCGCGGCTCAGGTCGAATTTCCATCTACGGTACGCTCTAGTTTTTTAAATATTAAGGGAGACAAATGCAGTCGTGACTGTTCACGAGTGAAACGCGAGTATCTTCCCTTTATTTTAAGGGTACCCGCAGCTGACGATTTTGCATCGTCTGCGCATCTTTTCGCGCAGCATGTTTACGGAATTTGCAACGGTCTTAAAAACGATTTCTTAGCTGTCCTTCTGCGTATTAAAAACAGTTTTGCCAAAAATATAAATTCATAGAAATTAATATATCGATTTTCGTCGACTGCAAGGGAAACAACCGTGGTGATGATTTTGATTCGTCAGTGTTTTAATTTTACGACAGCAAACTGCTTTACGTCACATGCAAATTTTCACTAAAATGAAAACGAATCGTTGTGATAAAAAGTGGATTTAAAACACTATGTGTGCGCATAGAATCATAGAATGTTGTCATAGAATACGTGAGCAACTTATACATGACCAGGTCCAACCGTTTAACGTACACCGTTACTGTGGAAGTTGACAGAAGCAAGAAACTCAAGTTGTCAGGCCACAGAAATTCACAGAATGGCAGATCTGACCTTCAACATTCAATGATTCAGCTACATATCGTCACTAATCGTAAGTTGAAAATCAATAAGTTGACATGTCTCAAAACTGACTTTCAATAAAAACACCAATCAATATTTTGCAACGGACTCAGGAGCAGGCAAATGCCAGGGGAATTAGACTTAATATTGTAGGGGGTGGGGGTGCTAGTTGAAGTTCTAGCCTAAAACTTAGTCAAACAATCTCGACCTAGTGACTACGGAGGCCGAAATCTTGTCTAGCCTAAAACTCATATAGCACTAGGGGGGTGTCTAAGTTCTTCTTCTTCTATTTTTTTTATATATCTACCTCAGTACCTGTCAGTTGCATACACGGCCCAGGGATGGGTGGTTGATAGCCGGGGAAATTGGCCGGGTTTTAATCGGTATCATGACATATGGCATTGCATTCGGAAACCGTCGGCTATTTATAAAAATTAATTGGACACCCGGCTGATGTCGATGTAATTAATGAATTAATTTGATATCTCATTGCTATATAACTTTATAAAGTTACAAAGAAGAAAATGGCAAAAAGTAGCCGACAATCATGTTCAAATAGCCAGAGAATTTTTCTGCCTTCCCCTCATTTCTACCCCCTGTAAAAATGGTGTAGGGTAGATCAATTTTGTGATTTGTATGATGTCGGTCCAATGTCTAGTGGACATCAGATCTGTGGTACCCAACAAATGTCTTTGTCCCTTAGCCACATCTTGATCTGACAAACTTCACGAAGCAATGATTGCCACAAGACAAAGTTACAAAGAAGAAAATGGCAAAAAGTAGCCGACAATCATGTTCAAATAGCCAGAGAATTTTTCTGCCTTCCCCTCATTTCTACCCCCTGTAAAAATGGTGTAGGGTAGATCAATTTTGTGATTTGTATGATGTCGGTCCAATGTCTAGTGGACATCAGATCTGTGGTACCCAACAAATGTCTTTGTCCCTTAGCCACATCTTGATCTGACAAACTTCACGAAGCAATGATTGCCACAAGACAACCCCAACCTGATGCACCTGTGGGCCATTTTATAATGAAAATTAGTTCACCAATTATGTTATCCACCGAAAATAAAGACGTTATTATTATGCACCAAAAATATGCTGCCTGACCATCCGTCCGCCATCCAATTTGGAAGTGTGATTTGGGGTTGTTACCCACCTATTAAACCATGACTCTATGTACTATCCCCCTAAATTAAAAAACTTCTGGGGGCCTAGGTCACCTTGCCCATATGATATGGATGATCCAGTGAAGAGGATAAATTTGAAAGCATATAGATCACTGATCAATGCATCCTTATAGAATTATAAAAAGGTGTGATCTGTTGTCTAATATTTGTTTGGTTTTATTTGTATTTCAGGTTTTGTTGGACCAGTGTGACAAGGAAAGCAATTAAAACCTAATTTGGAGGAATTATTATGTACAGTTTTATTAATTGGTACTCTCATGAAAATGTTGGCCTGGTTTCAATCAGTCGGGATACAATCTGCAAACACTGGTAATAATGTTTTAACTTTGCTGTTTTAATATGTATTAAACCTTGTTTATGATAATTTGTTTTATATTTTCTCAACCTTTTTTTAAAAGTTATGTATGGCAGCTGATTTCTTAAGCAGTTTTTCTGGACTGCATCCTTACCTTCAACAAAGAGCCAGCAACTTCTCCACATGTGGATGAAAAGTCAGCTGTACAAGGAAGGGTACTTAGTACAAACAACCTGCTAGAACTTGGAATATAATCTAGATGATAGATCACTCGGTTACATGTTATAAACCATTAGACAACATCATTTATAAAATAATAATTTTAAGAGTTATTTGAGTGAAATTGCCTCTGGCATGATGCACAGCTAAAATGGATTGACAATACTGTGAAACCTGTGTGCAAGTTTTGGAATCCTCTTATTTATATGCATGACTTGTATATTGCTATAATTATATACATGTAGTGCACATGACTTATTTGCACTTAATATACATTTGTATCACATTGAGTATTGCACATTCTGTTGCAGTAATAGTTGAATGATCTGGTGTCCCTTTTGTATTTACTTTCAGTTTTCTCTGAAGACACAAGGAAAAGCTCATGAAGACACTCCTACCAGACATTTTTAAGGCTCTATGTAAAATAATTATGCCAATGATTTAGTATATCAAGAGCATAACTTTCATATAGACTATACTTGAGAAGCAAATACAATAAATGTTCACTGGATGTTTATACCAATATTTTCAGACTCTGAATTTGTGTTGAAAGTTATATTTACTCTGTGCAATTATTGAAATTTGATAATTCTAGTGCAGAACTACAGATATATAAAATGTGTCAAATCAATTACAATTATATGGAATTTACAATACATATAGTCAAAGACTCAAACCCGTTTTAAAGACGACCTTTATTATAAAGCCTGTATGACTGTGAAGACCACCTTTTGTCTCTCATAAGATTATTTTTAGCTCCTCTGTCATATAGTGACAAGGTGAACTTTTGTGATCACTGTCTGTCTTTTCAACACTTTGCTTGTGTGAACTCTAGAGGCAACAGTTTTGATCCAATCTTCATGAAAATTTGTCACAATGTTGTTCTCCATGAAATCTATACCAAGTTTAAAACTGGGTCATGTGGGGTAAAAAATAGGTCACTAAGTCAAATCTTAGAAAAACATTGTGTCCAAACCTGAGGTCACAGTTTTTATCCAATGTACATGAAACTTATTCGCAATATTTTTCTCAATGAAATATTGGCCAAGTTTAAAACTGGGTCATGTTGAGTCAAAAACTAGGTCATTAGGTCAAATCTTAGAAAAACCTTTTGTTCTCCCTAGAGCCTAGAGGTCACAGTTTTTATTAAATCTTCATGACACTTAGTCAGAATGCAATCCTACATAAAATCTAGGCGAATCCAAGTTCAAACCTGAGTTATGTCAGGTCAAGAACTAAGTCATTAGGTCAAATCTTAGCATAAACCTTGTGCTCACTCTAGAGACCCCTGATTTTATCCAATCCTCATGAAATAAGGTCAGAATGTATGTTTTACTGGTATATAGATCATTGTTCAACAGTTGAGCGAGCACTCTTGTTTATTGGTATTGAACCTGTTTAGAGAGGGCTAGCCAGCAATAGTAAAATTAGTAAAATTCTGAATTTTGCTTGCAGTCTTTGTATTACACCCATGTATTATACCATGGGGCATATTTACACACAATACTAACTGTAATTATAGTTGTGGATAATTGCAAAACAGCATAATACTGACACATAGTTGGATTATATTTTTTCTTTAATTTCACTATGATGGAAACAACTCTGTCCCGTCAGCTATGGATTATTTATGCTTGGTTGATTTGTTGCATTTGTGGGGTCAAATAGTGATCAATAAGGGTTATTGGTATATTTAAACATGTTATACTATAATTACCATTCAATTGTTGCTAATTAGTCTTGACTAAGAGATGCAAAGGTTTATTTTATCTTTAAAGAGTTATTATTATGTCCCAAAAGTTGATGAGGGGTATATTGCTGTGCTCAAGTCTGTCGGTCAGTAGACCACATGGTTCCCACTCATGTCAAGCTTTACATGGAGGTTGGTCAGCAACAGTAGATGGCCCTATTAATTTTGAGGACAGTAGGTCAAAGACACTGTAACCTGTACTATTTTCGACTATTGGGCTGCATACATGTTTTACACACATCTCTTGTTTATTTTAAAATGAATGGCTGACAGAAATCATACTCTTATGACTTACTTTTTATGAGCTAATAAACTTATACTTTATTTAATCTTTCGTTGTATTTCTTTGAAACATACATGCATTGCAATGGATGAAAGTTGTCAGTAGAATTAAATACTGATTACAGTCATGAATACAGTATTTTGAGAAACAACTGCATTCTGTTATTTACATGAAAAACATCTACATGTATGCAGTATTTTAAGATTTTTTTGGTATTTTAAAAAAAAATTGAACTTTCATCCATAGATAGTGTTCATCAACACTTGCATACCTTAAACAACTTTGTTTGTTGGAATTTCATTTATTTGTTCCAATTAAGCGTGTAGTTATATATGATATCAGTTGATTAAACTGGTTTTCCAGGAACCAACCATACAATGCTCCTGCAACAGTCTATCCCAACATATGACTGGCTTGAGATCTGAGATGTACAACTGATCCAGTCGATTGTAACGGAACTGTTGGATGTATGGCAATGCATACTCTGCCATCTCCATAGTATTTTTCCATTTCATGTGATAACCAGTTGTATGGTTTCATGAAAGCAACAGTTCTCAAATAACTCCCACAGTATACAAGTTTGTCAACAAAATATCAACATTTGGAGTGTTACGCCTCCAAACGCGGTCAAAGATGGGGGTTACAAATGAAGATTTTATGTTAAATTGCACATTATACCTGGTCTGGACATTTATTTCCTCATGTATACATGTAATAGAGTTTATTTAGCTTAAAAATAATGAATATACACAATTTCAATGAATTTTACACCAATATCTGCATGACATAAAGCCGACAATCACCTTTTTTCTATTTCTGAATAACTGTTGCCATGACAACCGTTTCAAATTTAAGAAGTGCATGGGACTTCTTTGTAAACGGAATCAAGTAGTTTTAAAGATTCCTTGCAAGATTAGGTCTAACAACAGCTTTTTTATGTGAGAAAAATGAAAGGACCCATTTGCATGTTATAAAAGTGGGTGGGGTAATTTGACATGGTTTTGAGTCAATTTGGTACATTCTGAACACAATGAATGAACAAATACATGATATTACAAATTCAAATAAATGGTATCATATGTACAGTGGTTATCCAGTTGATTAAACATGACATGTGAAATAAAAGTGAATAAATTTAACAAATACTGGTCTTTTTCCTGTTTCAAACAGGGGTAGGTCACACATTTCACGTTATAACTCTCAAAAACGCACATTAGCATATATTTTTGATGTTTCCTATGAGAACACAATATAATTTCCTTTCATTTTACCATAGTCATAAAAAATCGTAGTTATTATTTCAACAATATTTTTTTGGTTAAACTTTTGAATATTGCTCCGTTTTGGCGCCATTTTTTAGACAATTAATACTTGATTGAAACGCCCATTAAACTACAATTCTGGTACTATTTGTGAAACTTTCAATCTTTTTATGAGTTATAATCTTAGTATATCGATTAATACTTGAATTCTGATGTTCTTATGGTAATTTTGGGGCACATATCTTTAAGTATAAGCAATTTCTTTACCCCTATCCCCTTTTCTATGCCTACTGGCGCAAAAATAGCCATTTTGAGGTGGGTCATTTCGATTGGATATAGCAAAAAAAGTAAGTCATTAGCCTATGTTTTTCGACTCAAAAATGAACTTCACATAGGTTGTACTTTGCAAATAACATGGTTTTAAAAAATCGTAGTTATTTTGATCTCAGAAGTGGGTACCCTTAATGCGGATACTTCCGTTTTCGGACCTTTTCCTTGAAAATAAAGGGTGAAAAACGTTGCCTCAATACATGCGAAAAATTTGAAAACAAAGTCGCCAATTCGAGTTTATTTTACCTGACAATTTGAGAGGAATCATGCCT
The DNA here is from genome assembly GCA_963678985.1 of Spisula subtruncata. Taxonomy (NCBI): domain Eukaryota; kingdom Metazoa; phylum Mollusca; class Bivalvia; order Venerida; family Mactridae; genus Spisula; species Spisula subtruncata. The sequence continues at coordinate 41,208,377 of OY787662.1, read as the reverse complement.
CCACGTAAAAGGTTACGTACAGATGATGTTATTAATGCAATATTCAATGACTCTGACTCCGAAATTGATAGTGAAAGTGACTCTAGTGATGAAAATTCATCCACAGACTCGGAAAACGCCCCTACCCCACCCCCTCCACAACCTAGGGGAAGACCTGCAGGGAACAATCGTGGTAATATTGGACCAAATGAGCAGGTTATGAACGCTAACAATGTTGATGGTGCACCTCATGTACCTTATAACTGGGAATCCTATGAGATGGAGGATCCATATGAACCTGATTGGCTCCCAGAGTTTACAAGAAGGCGCGGTGTATTAGTTGATACAGATACTTTTGAACCTGTTGACTTTTTCCGTCTGTATTTTCCCAATGAAGCAATGCAACTGATCGCGGATGAAACAAATCGCTATGCTGCTCAGTATTTTGAATCCCACTTGGACATACCTCAATACTCAAGGCTACGCACATGGGAAGCTACTTCAGCAGAAGAAATTTCAGCAATGTTGGCGATTCAAATCAGCTTCGGTCTGTGTGCAAAACCGTCGCTCTCCGAGTACTGGAGTAATTATTGGCTGATGAAGACTGACATACCATCAATAATGAGTAGAAATAGATACGAGCTTTTACAAACATTTCTTCATTTCAATGACAATGCCAACAGAGTTGAAAGGGGTCAGCCCGGGTTCAATCCCCTATTCAAAATGCAACCTCTGCTCGATATTGTAGAACCGCTGTACGAGCAGTATTTCGGTCCAGGTAGAAGTTTGAGTGTTGGCGAGTCGATGGTAAAATTCAAAGGAAGAATATTCTTCAAGCAGTACATGCCTGCTAAACCAACTAAGTGGGGTGTTAAGTTATTTGTGCTTTGTGATGCCAAAACCGGATATGCTCTGAAATACATCGTGTACACTGGTAAGGATTGCTTCGCGAGAGAAAACAATACGCCTTTGTCAGAGCAAGTTGTCCTCAAACTGTTGGAAGGATATGAACAGAGTGGTTCTGTGGTCTATTGTGACAACTATTATTCTAGCCCACATTTATTTTCTGAGCTACAACGTCGGGGGATCGGTGCGTGTGGAACAGTGCAATACAACCGTAAGCACATGCCGAATGAACTGAAACCTGCTCAACTCCGACTTGCGAAAGGCGACGACCCAGTATTTTACCGTGCTGATAACCTTGTGTCTTCTTGTTAGCATGATACAAAGCGTGTTAATTTCCTCAGTACTGTGGACACTAACAACACTGTTGATAGACGTATAAGATCTAGACAAGTACCCGGTGGCTACCGTTATGTTGAGAAACCTGTTCTCGCGGACCGATACAACTGCTACATGGCTGGCGTAGACACCTTCGACCAGATGATGGGAACTTATTCCTACCCCCATAAATGTCAGAGGTGGTATCAACCACTATTTCATTCAATTAGAGAGACTGCCATAGTTAATGGATATATTATATACAGGGACTCTAGAAATCCAGATGAAAAGTTACTGTCACCAGTAGCTTTTCGAAAGCAAGTGAGCGACGGCCTTCTTGAAAACTTCACTTCGAAAGCCGTGAAGCGTAACACGGCTGTGGCCAATGAATTTGTTAGATTGAAAGACATTTTGTGAAGAAATATGCCAACCCTAAATATAAGCCAGACTGTAAAGTATGTGGAAGTTTGAAACCCCGTGTGCGCCGACAAACTTCCTACCATTGTGATGAATGTGACGCTGCTTTATGTGTGGTACCTTGTTTTGAACTCTATCATACATATAAAGACTACAAATCTGCTAGAGAAAATGTGTAGAATTAGTAATTAAGACTGTCAAATGACTATCACAATCTAAAAACTTAGAAATGTGCTCAATATTATGGTCAATGAAGTTAAATGAACATATTGAAAGAGAAAAAACATTCTTGTCAAAAAGTAAAAAAATTGCTTTTTTCATTGTTGATTGTTTCATGATTTTCATGTAAAATACACTTATATCAACCTAGTTATGTTTGTTTTATGTATTTAGATTTCATTTATGTATTATACAAGTAATTTCCAGCCATATTATTACAACCAGTGTCCCATGTAGAAGCTAAAATGAGAAAAATACATATTTTTCTCAAAATCCAAGGTGGCCGACAAAATGGCCGCCATGGTCATGTGACTTTTTGAAAAAAAAAATTACAAATCAACACAGTCTAGTACACACTTTTGTAATACACTTATTGTCGATGCCAACATATGATTTAATTAATTTTTATTATCTCTATCAGATGGCTTACTCCACTGGGATTGTATATACATACATTTTAGTCGATTTTCAATGTTTTTGTTTTACACGACTTTGGATAAAACTTTCAATACGCTTATGAGTTTGATCACATACAGAGTTTGTAATATTTGTAATACTTAAGGGTAAGAGGACATTTTATCCCTTTTTAATTTGTATGTTCTCCCGACAGTTCGACGTTGGGCAATTTATTGTATGGCGTCCATGTATTAAAACGTGTCAAATTGTGCCGAATAATTTGACGTGGTAGAGTGCAATACAATTGAACTATAAAGTTCTTAAGTTGGTCACAGTCAAGTACGACATTCGGATGACCCGGCTTGTTACAAGCGAAAGTTGGGGACGCATTCAAACATTTCCAAGTAATGTATGGACAAATCGTTCATATTCTCATATTTGTTTTGCCGTACGATTTCATCCTCTGCTGTGGCCTAGTGATACAGTTGTATAGAACCGGTTGGGATTCTAAAATGTGAGGACTCACACAAGTTGTTTAAATGTGGACAACGTACAAGCTTTTTGGCCCTGGTATGAATGTAGTTTAGTTCGCCTCAATCGTTTACGGTGTCCATATACATGTATAATATTGATATCGCCAGGCCATTATGTGGTCATACGACCTTTTCATTGGGGAAGAACACATCAGCTGATTGAAGCAGTTAGTTCAAACAGGTCAAACTAGGTGAGATTTTTTGCAATCGGAGTGCCCTACTTCTACCGACAGTGAAGACAATGTAACGGACATCATTGGTAGCGTTCCGTATTGCTTTGTTGCGAAACGGTTGTTAGCTTTTACGCTTGCCGAAAACATATGCATTTTCGCTTCGTCCGCTACCTTGCGATTTTAAGCTAACTTCGTGGCATAGCGCTACCGAGCGCTCGAAATACGAGTACTGACAACATTTACTCAGACTAGTACGGAACTATCGAGTGCCCAATCAAGACAAACTTCACTTCTCAACGTGTATCCTCTAGTAAGACGGTAGACAACATTTGATGCTACCACTATCTTCCGCATTCAAAACATGACAACATCGACAAGGTCTAAGATTCTTGTTCCCTATCATTGTATCCTGTACTGTATGTTATAAATTACATACCGTCAAATTCACATTTTCCTGGTTCTCTGCGTTACTGAGTACTAAGCGTGCCTGCATTAAGTAACAATTTAGTCGAAACTGAATTGGCTTACGGCTTTTCTTAAAATACATACGTTTCCTAGACTCTATCCACTAGATAATATGTAGTACACATATTGTGTTCATATCGCTGGTTTAGAATGAGAAGGTCGTAAGTGTCACTTACAATCTTTTAAGATTAATGCATACTTGAAATCTACACCACAAGGGGCTTCGTATGAGCTTATTTTCATGATAATCTGAATTTGTCATGTTGACAAAAAACTTGCAATTGTCTGACAGTTTTTCTTGTTTTCTCAAAATATTGATTTTGTATATACGACATTCTCATTCTAAGCCAGCGACATTATATGAACACTTCGTCCCATCTTATACCGTCGTCGAGTACTCTCAAATCTATGTCAGTAGCTTAGAGTACAATGTCCACTGAAACATATCATGATTGCCGATGCACCAAACGACGTGGTACATTTGCGGACATAAACATTTGTACAACAGCTACAGTTAATGGCCAAAAATGCACATTTAATTTGTCCAACCGAGCTATTTCACAAATATTCGGATTACATTGCAGTTATATTTAGAAAACAAAGTTTGTTTTACCATTTTACGAAATGACTTTTTTATAGATTAAATTTTGTTCTCGGGTTAATATGGTGCATGTGGAGTTATAAATATCTTAACGAATTTCATTGTTTCGTCACCAAACATTTAATAGTTTATGTCAGCAAAAATGAGGAACAATTAGTTTACGATGCGCTTGATGTTACATTATACTGAGTTAATAGATTGTTGAAGCTCTCGCGCTATTTACCGAAGTTCAAATGAAAGTCAACAGTTATTGAAAATGTCCCCAACTGAGACGACGTTATGACCCGAAAAAAGGAAGATTATTATGCAACAATGTGACCCTTATACCCGGACAATGTCTGTCTTTTAGATTGTTTACAAAATTTACAAACCAATATTTTGTTTGCAAATTCTTGTGGAGAGCGGATAGGCCTATCGAAAATTTTGATAAATTCAAAGGTTGACCTAAATTGTCGCATCACACGGCGCTGTTGAAATGCTGTACTACATCAGCGACGTACCTCGAATACAACTCCCGCACCCCTTAAACACTTACATGCACTTATATAACTAACTCAATATTATTTTTACATTATATTTGATAAATAGGTTGCACCATTTGGCAGTTATTCCTGTTCTATCGTATAAGGACACAAATAATGTATTTTCCCCCAAAAAATGTAAAATTTTGTAAATGGCGGTTGTGTTTGATGGCGCTGCGTACAAAGCAGGCTACGCCCAGGTATTATTAGACAGATACTATATAAGCATCCATTTCAACATTAAAGGGTATTATACACACAGGAACGGCAATATGCTCAGGATTACACTGGTAGCCCTTGTATCCCTTTTGTGCGTACAAGGGGCCCAGGGTGCCACAACAACGCCGGCACCAAGTGAGTATATTGCAAACTTATTTACAATTATTATATATATATACATGTATTTTTATTATTGAACTAATATACATTAGTTTTTAGTTGCATTTTATATATCATTTAATTTTTGTTCTCACAATATATATTGCAGCATTTCTTCGATTTAGGTCGTAAATAAATTGCCAACATTAAGGAATCCGATATGCTTAGTATCTTGTTTTATTTTATTTAAACAAATCTGTTTTTCGTATTTAAATATATATACTGTTTCTTTGTGACATTGGTTTCACCTTGAAACAAAGTAATACATGTTATGTATATGTAAGTTGTTGAATGGAACTACGTAATTGAAAGGGAAAAGGCATTTCTTCTCTCTGACGACAACCACTAACATACTAGTATAGTGACTATACACACTGCCTATATTTTTCCCTTTATCTTTTTTACAATAAATTCATTATGACTTCAACATTGTTTAAGTATATGTTAATCAGTCTGATAAAACATATATTGACATAATGGTCTCGAGAAAAAAAGGCTACTATACTACTTCAAACGTAATTAAAACTTGATTCATAATCGAACTAAATAAATTAGAGTACCCATTAGAATAAATTATTCTTCAGTTATGGGTCGCAACGAATTTTTCCTTTGAAATAAAATCAAAAGCAGAGAAAAACAAGCTATGTGAAATGGATGTAAGATGTCTATTTTATTAAGTATTTTATATACCTGGGCCATAGACCTTTATGTGCTGATTTTGTTAATCAACTTCGTAGACTTTTGTGAAATAATGTCAACCTCAAGTCAAACAGTTTGCTCCACCCCAACCACTTAACAAGACAATTTAGTTAATATATTTTTCTAATCCCTAGTTTTATTACTGATATATATTTTTTATAATTTGAATAATAATAATCAAAGATAGTGTATTTTACACGCTTATATTTAAGATATTTGCTACATAGCTCTTCTAGTTGAGAAGTTAATTCGAACACTATTTTATCACATAAACCACGATGCGAGAGTTTAATAAAACCCATCTAATAAAAAACGATATTACACTACTCAGTAATATAATAACTATGCAAATGAGGCGGCTAATCACTATTTTAATGTATTCATACGCGCTGTCAAAAATATACATAGAAAGACAGGATACTTAGAAAAAAACAGGTCCGTGACGTTATTACGATTCAAATATACCCGCCTCGCTTCAATAATTATGCAACAATGTAACGATAATTGAAATACTGTGCTTCATTATGTTAATAAGCGCGTTTTAACCGCATGTAAAATCCTATAATTAGATATTGAATTTATTAACATATTCATGTGGGAAGTACATGTATTGAAATAATAATATGTAGTTTAATTGTCATTTTACGCTCCTATATTGAACGAACATTCATATAATTACATCAGCAAAAAGGTCTACTCGAGCAATACGATATTTAATTGATTTACATTGTATTAATATTAATATAAAATAAGAAAATTTGAGCACTGCAATGTTGAATTCATATATGGACGTACATACACAATAAAATTGATGCTGAATTCATTAACATGTTTACCACGTGTGAATAATTCATTGACATATTATTAATGTTCCTGTGGAAAGGGAATCCCAAGCAATATACTGTTGAACTCATTAACATAGTTAGCCATATAAGTTCAACTCATTAACTCAACTGTCATGTTTGTTGTATTAATTAACATTGCTATAATTATGGATTAATTCGAACAATGAAATATTGACGTAACTAATGTGCCCTGCCTGTTGATTTGATAAACATAATTGTCGTGTGTGTTGAATTGATAAACATATTTACCGTTTGTATTGAATTAATAAACATTATCGCCCTCGTGTTGATTTGATAAAAATATTTCTGAGTGTGTTGAATTGGTAAACATATTTGCCCAGCGTGTTTTACTGATAAACATTATTGCCGTGTGTGTTGAATTGATAAACACATTTGCCCTGCGTGTTGAATCAATAAACATATTTGCCCGGTGTGTTGAATTGACAAACACATTTTCCATGAATGTTGAATTTATGAACATATGTCCATATGTGTTGAATTCATAAACATATTTGACGTATTTTTTGAATTCTTTAACATATGCATTATGTGTTTTATCAATGTATACTCAAACACTATGATATTGAAATCAACATAATATTTATGTTTATGTGTGTGTGTGTTCATTACCATAATTACCGCATTAACTTACAAGTAAAATGAAAGTTCTATATTGATTTATATTTGTAGATTGTGGATCGAACCCCGCTGATATCGTATTTCTCCTGGACTCGTCCGGCTCGGTGGGAAGTTCGAACTTCCACAAACAACTAGACTTCGTGTCGAGATTTGCTCAAGCGTTCGATATTGGACCAAGGAATGTGCAGATAGGAACAGTTACATTTGCTTCCGCTCCACATAATGAGTTCAATCTTAACACATTCCACACCATATACGATTTGGTGGTGGCTATTCATAAGATAGGGTAGGTGTAAACTTTAGTAGCTAGTGCATTCATTCATACCATATTGTGCTTATATTTACTGTGTGTATATTCACTGGCTTAGAATGAGAAGGTCGTAAGTGCCACTTACGAGCTTTAATGACGATTAAATATTTGAAATTTATATCATAAGGCGCTTCTAACGAGCCTATTTTCATGAAAATCGGAATTTGTCATGTTGACCAAACTGAAGTTGAAAAGGCTTGTCTTACCATAAGTAAAGACTAATTGTCAGACAACTTTTCTTGTTTTCTCAACATTTGGTTTTGTAGTTACGACTTTCTCATTCTAAGCCAGCGATATATCGATAGAATTTTTGACATATTTATTAAACAACTAGAAACAGTATTAGGCTCTCCTTGGTGAGGGTGGTATTTTGCTTGGAACATGTTGATCGGTTTCCAGAAACAGTAGATAGCAGTTTGATGTTGAGGCTTGAAGTCAAAGGTAAAGGTCACATTGACAGTTTTGCTTCAACGGGGACATGCATGTTTTACAAAAATCTCTTGGTACGCTAAAATGCCAAATTTAAAAAAAGATACGTTTGAACACTGGTTTTAGACAAACGTAGTATGCGAGGTTTCCACGACAATATATTCGTCGAAAGACAACTTGTCGAATACGACAAAACGTCGAATTAGCCTTTTAATTGAATACGGCAGTTGGTCTACTCAATTTTCGACCAATTTTGTCGAACCTTGTAGACCAAATTTCTTATTCGGCGAATTGTCGTATTCGACGAAATGTCTTTTTACCGACCGTCGTGCACCGGTTTGTGACAGGGTTACAATTAAGTCTATTCTTTATAAATTATGTAACTGTTTATCCATCTGGTTAACATATGTTTCAGATAGATTGTCTATACAATATTTCTAGCTACAGAAGTTTCTAGTAGGAAGAAATTGAATTATTTTGATAAATGTTGCAATACGTATAGTTCAGATTAAATGCTGATTGCACAGATATATTGAACAAGTAATTACATGATAAATACAGCTTACAAAATCAACTGTACTCGAACCATTTTAAATTGTGCATTTTGCTTGTGTACATAAATTAGTGATGAATATTTTGATTTATAAACTGTCCATAATTGTTGATATTTTACCCATTTTATGTTTGTATCCATTACATATTGTTTTAATTATGTCTAAATTTTGATTGTACATCACGTTTGAACGGGTAATTTACATGAAAAAGGGCTATATAAATATGGTATAATAATAAATAAATACAAACTGATGAATAAACAAATACGCATAGATGGTTTAGGAAAGTAAAACATGTTTCTACATACTTATGACGAGCATCAATATCACGAGCTTCTGGCCAATCTCGAGCAAGTTTTAAACCAATATCCGTTTGTATCGTCAATATATTACCTTTGTTACTACGAGCACATGGTTTATCTCGAGCATTTTACCTGTCCCGATCACTCCTCGAGATAATGAATCTTTACTGTAATTTTCCTTCAGCTATCATACTGGTGGAACCCGTACTGATCTAGCCTTGAAGTATGTGGAAGCAAACAGTTTCACTAATGCTGCCGGTGATCGACCTGGTGTGGCTAATATCCTTATTGTCATGACTGATGGTAAATCCAATTTTCCACAACTAACACTCGCTGAAACAGCAAAATTACACAATTTGAATGCTAAGGTAGGTCCTTTAACATTTTAACAAAGTAGTCACGAGACGAACCGACTTAATTAACTATAGTCATGCCGACGTCATTTAGCAAGTATGACGTCACTGGACTCGTTCTCATCTTGAAATTCTGGTATTGATGACAATTGTACACTATCCATAATAACATTTGTATCTCCAACACATGCCGATATGGATCAAATGTTTATTAAAATATTTGATTGTTATGAGAGGGGCTTAGTATGGACTAGGATAGCCGTAGCACGTGTTGTCTGTTTAACTATATTTGTAAAGTCTTGTTTAATCGTGGGTTTCAGTTTCGTCCAAAACTTTTTCCAGAATAACACATGCCGTCTACGCGACGTTGTAGAATATTTAAATACATACAATAGTGTTTCTAATGTACTAGTTTGTTAAATCAGACGTACATGTTTTACAGTTCCGGGTATAGTTCTGAAAAGACACCTCTGTGAATATCAATACATAAATATTACAAAAGACTATATATAGTTTGGAACAACATTTAGAGCGTCATGTTTTGATGTGTCGGGAAATTTAATCCATTCTTATTGCACAAGATATAACCAACATTTTCATAATGAGTTTTGTATACATGTATGAACTTTACGGGATACCCTCGAAAATGATGTATATATCAGACGTCATATTGTATTTTAGGTATTTGCTATCGGTATCGGTTCCGGAGTTGATAAGAATGAACTGAACCATATTGCTACTGACGCACAACACGTGTTTCAAGTCACCAATTTCGATGCATTGAACACAGTACAAGTAGAACTGAAGAAAGCAGCATGTGCTAGTATGGTGGCAGGGGATATATTGGGGTGATGGGGGTCCCTCAAAATATCAAATCTTTAGTGTAGGGCTTATTTATGGGCACCAAAAATTAAATTGGTATTTTAAAGACCCAATTCTGTATTTATTTTGTACAAAGAAGGTGTTTAATATTTTGAAAAATCATAGAAACTAAATATCAGTTGGCTCTGAAGGATTTGTAGCTCTTCAAAATGGAGGTTACCACCACTGGCGGAAGTTCAAATTGAGCGTCGTTAGAAACCGCGAAAAACTTTGACAGCAAATAGCAAAAAATCGGCAGGTATGGGAGACACTTTTCTTGCTGAATATACCTAGCTCAGACATGTTTTTTTTGTAAAATGGGACCAAAAATAGGATTGCATTGGGTTTAAAAATACTGTGTATGTGGTGAAATTGGTCACTTTTGTATTTTTTTTACTAAAATTTGGAGGGGTAGGGGCAAAAACAAAGGGCCATAACTCCACAACCCTAGGGGTTAGCCTTGCAATTTGATGTTATTTTCTATTTATGTTGCATAGGCCCTGAGACTGACACATAAATACTTTCTCGTCTTATTTGCTGTTTTCAAGAAATCCGCTTGACTGTTTGCGGCCTGTCGGAACCTCAAAATTGGCCAATAATATATCCCCTGCCCCCTTTATGTAATCGATGAGTAAATGGGTTTTTCTCCTTTAAACCGGGCCAACTTTCATTGATTACGTAGCTAACAATTTGTACGACTTTTGAGAATCAATTGTTATATGATAGCTACATTATTTCATAGTATATAATAAAAAATATATTTCAGCAAAATATTTGTACTCCGAACATTTTATTTCATAATTAGCCCATTTTGAAAATTTGTGACAAAAATGTTTGAACGCCAAAAAATTCTTCACTGTATTTATCATATTCTTTATGATAAGAACTGTATTTCAAAGCATTCAGTTTTAAATATCCTTGCTCCAGGTTTTCATTATTGTAAACTGCTTTCTATTGTACACATGAGTATATGTTGTCCAATTTTTGTTTCAGTTATTTGTGTACTATTGTCAGTTTAACAAATTGTTTGGACGTCCAAACATTTCTGTTCCAAAATGTGCATATATTAAGTTTGACTATATTTGAAAAAAAATGTTTGGACGTCCAAACAATTTTGTTCTCCCAGTGTACACATTTTGAGTTTATTTGAACAAAATATGCTCACAATGTGTTAACACTGGAAACAAAATCGTTTGGACGTCCAAACATTTTGGTCAAATATTGTTAACTATGTACATTTTGAAACAAAATGCTTTGACTTTTTATCAAATCTTTTTTTTTCGCAAAAATATGAACACTCTGAAAAAACAAAATGTTTGGACATCCAAACTATCTCTTCCAAAACTTGCTTAGGTTTACTGATATATATAATATGTATAGTTGACCAAAATGTTTGGATGTCCAAACAATTCTGAACCATAAAATGTGCATATATAAAGTTAGTCAAAATCAAAATGTTTGGCCAATGTAATCAAATATTATAGTATTTATCAAAAATGTTTGGACGTCCAGACAATTTTGTCCTTCAAGTGAACAAATTTGGAGTTTATTTGAAGAAAATGTTTGGACGTCCAAACATATCGGAAAACAATATGCTCACAATATGTAAACTCTGGAAACAAAATTGTTTGGACGTTAAAACATTTTGGTCAAATATTGTCTACTGTGTACATTTTGAAACAAAATGTTTTGACTTTTTATCAAATCTTTTTTTTTCGCAAAAATATGAACACTCTGGAAAAACAAAATGTTTGGACGTCCAAACATTTCTCTTCCAAACCTTGCTTAGTTTTACTGATATATATACTTTGTACAATTGACAAAAATGTTTGGACGTCCAAACATTTCTCTTCCAAAATTTGCCTTTTTTGACTACTATTGACCAAAATGTTTGGACGTCCAAACATTTCTCTTCCAAAATTGCATATTTTTACTATAATTGACCAAAATGTTTGGACGTCCAAACAATTCTGTTCCATGAGTGTGCGTATTTTTAGTATCTTTACATTAGTGTATACTGGTTACTTTTGCCGGTAAATCAAAATGTTTGGACGTCCAAACATTTTACTTTTCAAAATAAAGATTCTACTATGATAGTACATTTGATCAAATTGTTTGGACGTCCAAACATTTCTGTATGATATTTGCCAAATAAAGTATGAAAATTTCAACCTGTATTTATTTTATTTACTTTTGATTCTTTTTGCAATTTAGGTCGACATTTATGACCCTGATTTGCTCATTTTGGGCACCCAAAAAGGGAATTTGTGTTTTTCTCCATTTTCAATAGTTGTCCGTTAACAGTTCTGCTTATCTTAAGACAGCTGTGGCGTTCCATATAGCTAGTCTGAGTTTTATATGACCATATTTCACGATCTTAGTACTTACTTTCAAATAAACAAAAATCTGTCGTGTAAATAACATAGATCTCCAAAATGACGTTTTATATTGAAGATATAAGAATAATATAAGTATAAGGCAGTTCTTTTCAACCTTTTTTTCTTTGTCACTTGCGAATAGTCAATACTTTCCCGGTAAGAAAACCAGTGAAACTGCGAAAAATGACAGCTTTTAGTAAGTATTTCCTCGGCCGTTAACGTCATCAATATTTTTCGTCCTCGGCCGTAAACGTCATCATCACAAAATCTCCTCGGCTGTAAACGTCATCCTTTATGCGCATACTAGGGTCTCTTTGAAAGGGTCAATCGTTGGTTTCCAGGCACGGACAGAGTTGTTCATAGATGCATTTTCCTTAGATCTGTGAGGTCAAATAGTTCAATACTAGCGCAAACTGTTTAATTTCGGACAGTGTATGTGAGAATTGAGCATTATTTTCTGCGTGCCGTGTATAAACAGGCTATATCAGATTTATTCCGCAAAGATGGCATGCGAGGCTGAGTGAATAGTACATTTAAACCTTCGTGGTCATTCACAAATCGCTAGATCCAAAAGAAATATCGAAATCAATAAGTTCTGGTAAGAAATATAACCCCACTACTTACCCGTCATCAGTATTTACCTCGGCCGTAACGCATCACTCGACCGACCACGCATCCGGTTATACCATGTGCTAATGTCTCAATATTAATAGGGGTTGTTCCCAGGGTCCATAAAGCGGTTTTTTGGAATTGACTATCAAAGAGTGTGGATACCTAAAACGTGAACCAGGATAACGCGGTTTCAAATTCTGCTGACCCATGTTCCTTTGTGAAAATTGGGGACGCTGAAAACGAATACCAGCCTCACCAGAACTATTTGAACAAGCTACCACAGGATGCTGGCTTAGACATTTTACACAATAAATTAACAATGCATATATTTACACTTTTTGTCTACACAGAAACCCTTCTGGTTAAAGGCAAAGCAAGGCTTGTTAACAGATGGTATGTTACTGACACTACTAACAGTCGATGTTTATTTGGCATGCAAAGGCTGCATACACAACATCCATAATTATGAATCAACGATATGTCATGACATGACAGTATTAAAATTGGCTAAACAGCTTATCAGAAAACAACCAACCAGTAAACTTTGTGGATGCCAACCTCATGTAAGACATAAGCTAAGTATTTCCCCAGGATGCCATTTAACGTACACGGACATAAATGCATCCGCCGTCTTATTTCAATACATATGCCGGCCCAAATTTTTCCTTGATTGCCAAAGGCACGTGGGCAGACAGCATGAATGAGGAGCACGTTGGCATTGTAAAATTAATTAATGTCAATTATATGCAAAAAAACCCCGACAAATGTTATCACATGTATGATTGGTCTCAACCACAATGCCTGGCTCCTCAGGCTCAACCATTGTCGATCTCGCATCCACCTGTACCGCTGGTCTCCTGTTCTTCCCCCTTCTTGGTCGGTCTGTCAAATCTTGCTTTTGACATGATTAACCATATCCAACTATTTGACCCATTTGTATTCGCACATGTGACAATTTTTTCACCATTGGAAGGCATGGGGACTGCACGTAAAATTGTCCATATGATAAAAAACTATTTGAGAGATTTCTTATGTGCAAACATATTTTGTAGTTTGGTATGTCTGCAAAATAATGCACGAAATTTCATAGTTGTATCTTTATGGGATCAGCCCCCCTTTTTAAAGGTTTTTAACATGACCATCACTCACATTGAACAAAGAAGGAAATGAACGGATTTGATATCAAACTTGGTTACTTTCTTGTCCGTAGTTCTTTAGTTTCTCGGGGAATATATTTTGTGCAAACTTGACTAATAGTTTAATTTCTTCCCGTCAGATTGGTGTTTTGATATAAAAAATGCGATAACTAGATCTGCCCCTTTTTTACCGTTTTTTAAAACAGGTATCATTTTTTTTTAGGAAAAAAGTAATACACATATTTAATTTGCACATTGTTAATTGTTTTATGACGCGCCCCGCTGCGATTGTCACAGCATGTGGGGTAATAAAAGTGGTACACTCGCTTGAAGGGTTATGACCGCTATATTTCTATAACCGCTATATTTCCTGTATACATACTTTATTTATTATGATTTTAGAGATGTGAAACTTTGACTTTATTGCCGATTTGGAAACTAATACATGCATTAAAATAAAGTGAAATGTCATAAGCTCACGCATAATTTAAAATTATAATAATCATACAGTTGAGACATAAAATCGAAGAATCATATCATTCCTATGACACTTGCTAAATAAACTGGTTAATTGACACGTTGTACCACCTATTTGATTTATATACGAATTGTAAAAATGAAAATTAAACGTCAAAAAGGTGAGGAAAGGTGAGCTATTGACTGAATAATAAGAAAAACAAGAAGACATCTGATGTTGTAAGTATACATTTTCTTATAATATGATAGAAATATAAAAAGGGAAATGCTGCTTTTTGTTTTGTAACTGTAAAGTAAGAATCACTGACCAGTACGTTAAATAAAAGTTTTACAATTCAAAGAAAATAACGGTGGTAGAATAAAACTATCATCTATCACTTGCTAATGATTCGCGCACTCAAGTTCACAAATGTTTTGTTTTAAAGGTCGCTAAAACTACATGCTTCTGTAACTGAATCCAAAGACCTCTTTGTATGTGATATATGATTGGTGTTATGAATTGATTAAAATAATGAAAACTGATTTAGTATTTGTTTAACATTTCAACTCTTCATAACTTTGAAAGCACTCGTCCAACATAAATATAAGTTGAACAAATGTTTCATCCCGATATCTTGAGAAAATACATATTTGTGACAATTAGAGGGAAAATTGGAGTTTTGTCGGTTCCGCGATCGCGCGAATATTCTCCTATGTAATTCAAGAAAAAAACGCTCTATTTCACGAACTTAAAATTGTCATGACTTTTTTATTTTCAATATATTAAAAAACCAGTTCCATAATTGTGTGGTCTATGGCTTGAAGATGCAACTGAACAAACCGTACAAAATCAGCAGTGGTTGCTAAATTTCATTTAAACTGTACTTTGTGATATTGCACACATACTCAAGCATTGTACAGTTACTAGTAACCGTTTCTTTTTTTATCATCCATCGAATATGCATGATAAGAAGTATACATATCGTCAATTGCGGTTACTAGTATAACAAATGCATAATTGTTAGATTCCTCACACATGATCAACGAATTCTGAATGATACCATGGAAGAATTTAAATGTTTCTGATGATACCTACCTTATAAACAAAATTTCATAATGACAGAGCTATGCCCATAAAAAGATCCTGGTATGTACCATATGCAAAATGTCAAAACTACCAAAAGTGTAACTGAACGCGCAAAACCCCTCCAGCAAAGGATATGCATTAATTTATACTCTCCGACAACCCGCTGGGTGAGCATAGCGCGATTACGCAATCGAGATAAGATTGATCAGAACACCAGTCAAGGAAAGGTAACTGTGGTCGACTTGAAAACACATTCAATACAAATTGGATAAATAGTTGGATATGACGGGTTTATGAAATCAAAAACACAGCAAAAATTAACTAAAACGAAGCTAACATATTTGATAAATATTAGATCTAATTCAACACACAATTAGATTCTATTTAAACTTTACAAATTACTGACGTCATAAGTATGACGATCCATCACACCGATCTACAAATATTCATTTAACCTCGCTCGATTTAACCTGAATCCATGCGCTCGGCCTGTGTACTTTTAAACTTATTTGGCCTACGATAAAAGCAAATTCTTCCAACCGGATAATTTTAAAATTCAAGCCAATCCTGTCCTAAATTCAAAAACAAAGACACAGACAATGTGATATAGACCTAAGTAAAAACGAATGCAAATTCGGAACACGTGCAACAATTTTATGCAAATAAAATTATTAAACTTGCGGCTTCACTCTTCTGCGTCCAAGCATGGAAAAAAATATTAAACTTACGGCTTCACTCTTCTGAGTCCAAGCATGGAAAGAAAGTTCCCGCTCACAAACTTTCCTTATATACCCGTCTAAAAATAGCTGCTGCGATTCACCTGGACCAATCATGGAGCAGTATCATTTTGTCATTAACCAATAACGGAGTGGTATTTTTATATAACGTTTTTCAGGTTAAGACAAATTGTTTATTCTCGAGCTAATAAACTTAATATTCTCCGAAATTGGTTCATATACCGTTGGCTCTACCTCATACGACAATATAATTATATTTTCGTGTCCAAATGATAATGGTTCTACTGAAATACTTATAGCATTAGGAACACACAATTTCTAAGAAATAATTATGAAACAAATTTATTATGAACTTGAACCATGCAAAACTTCAACGACCTTACCAACGGTTATGTTTCGTTAAACATGCTATGTATAAAATTTCAGTCTTAAGTAATGTGATAATATTTTACTTAGTTGCTTACTGCAGATGTCTCGAACAAATTTCAATTTTGAAGAATAACATGCTTTTGAAAAGCAGTTATTAGAAAAACGTTACAGTAAAGTAAATGCTTAACTTTTTAGATCAAATCTTAACTTTAATACATGTATTGTAAACCCTAATACAGCAATGTAATTGCACTTCGAACATTGTTCCAATCGAAAGTAAGATTAAGAAAAGTTTTGTTGCTGATATTTAAACTTTATCAACTTCTTACAGTCGACACTTTACAGCAGAAGGACATTATATCCAGACTTTTAGAAAGAATTGTTAAAATGTCACTAGGCGAAATTCTATCCTCGACGTTGAAAGCTTAATGATAACTCGGGGAGCGATACAACGCTTATGCCAGATGTTCACAATGATTTTGTCTTGTTTCATACTGAAAACTGCGATTGTTGCAAATTACGACATTCTGTGTCGTAGGGTTTTCATGCCTCGGCATCTACTGATGCGGATGCATACAATAATGCACCTTTCTATCCGTCCGTCCGTCCGTCCGTCCGTCCGTTCGTTCGTTCGTTCGTTCGTTCATTCATTCATTCGTTCTTTCAATTTGATTTAATTATCTAGTTATTATGTTAAATAATATGAATAGTTATATGAAAGATGCACCGTTGCATTATATTAGAAGAGATGTACGTATATTAAGAAGTTTTAATAACTAAATGGATGTCATGTTTTACCTTTGACGTATTGTGCTAGACTATTTCTACAAATGTAAGAATCATATTAATATCTTTAAAATCCAATGTACTTTTATACTTGGTAATCATAAAAGCTTAGGACCGAGCAAAAACGTTGTATTGTTTGAAAACGTCGCTCATTTTACACGTCTTTATTAGAAAAGTTTATTTTTGGAAATCACTTGACAAGGTTTTTTTATTGTTAACCTTTCAGAATATGGTTGAACTCGTTAATCACAATTTTCTCAAGAAAAAACCTGTTCAGTTACACGGAAACACACCACAGGGAGCAAGTTATTGTCATATTGTTACATCATTAATGCATGGCGTCCAATCAGTCCAGTGAGTGGATGTGGCTGGCGATACGCAGGGGTGCACCGTGTACAGCGTTGACAGGAAGGAAAAAGTGCAGCCGTTACTTTAAATTTTAACATGTATTGTCCAATGCAGAATATTGGCTAGTATATTTATTAGCACTGAAATAAGAAATATGCTACTGTGTGGCATAGTAAAGTAATTTCGAACTATTTGAGCTACTATGCATCCGAACTGTGTTTTGCTCTGCGATTTAATGTCAAACTACGGCTGTGCATGAGCTGTTTTGTTTTTCTTGCTGTTCCCGCATCTTTATCTAAGATGATTTAGACACTAAAATACCGAATTTCGGCAATTCAAATCTGTATAGAGACGGGGATCAGTTCTGTATTGACTTTCGCCTGTTAGGTAATTGATTGGGTCTTGAAAGACACACTTTCAAGTTCTATAATTGTATCTTCAGTAAATATTCCCGTATGAAGGTTTACAATGACATCAGTAGTTCGAACTTAATTACAATGTGCAATAATAGACAATCGCATTTTAGAATATCTATATCGTAGTTATATTTGTTACGTTCTATATACATACCGTTCTTTCGTTCTTTGTAAGACTGCAACTTGATTTCAATAAGTAACATTCGTAGACAAGAATACGAAGCTTTGTGTTCATTCATTTTGGTAACATATTTAGACCTTAGTGTACGATATATCTATCTGATCACATGACAACATATGACGTAATAAACTAAGAAGAAATGAGAGAGCAACGATTAGAGAAAAAAAGATCCATATACGGAAAGAACAATTGATGGCTTTTTTAAACAACCGAAATTATTCCCGAGATTTAGAATCGCTATGACCACACCTGTAAGCAAACAACAGACTGAAGAAAATAACCGAACGTAGTGACAATACTAAAGAATATGATTTTCCCGGAAATTATTATTCCGATCATAGACAATAATACTTACCAAGAAGAAACCTACCTCAACGACGAACTTCCAGCCATTCCACAGGACCGCCAAATTTTCATTCATTGACTTTATGTCATAGATGTAGATTTATTTGTTTTTACCCTGATGAAGGCTTAGTGTTAAACCGAAACGTTGGTACAAATAAAATAGATACAATACATCCGTTGTCAATTGTTAGTACTGTGACAGCCTGAGGCAACGTCCGAAATCTGAATTTATCCGGGACCGTGCCAGTTATACCTGTCAGTCGTGATTTCCATCACTAGCGATTATATCGCCGTTATTATCATTTTACATTAAGTGATATCGAGTTAACTGCCCATGAGAAAACCTGCTATAACAATGGCGCATTAATATTGTTGACCTGGAGGTTATTATTGTAATGTTAAAGATGCATGTATAATGTTGAGTTTATATTTAAATGTATAATTAGCAGTGTTATTGTCAATGATAATGTTGCTGCTTCTGTATATTGCATAATATTTGTTTTGCTCGTCGAGCCAGCACGCACTATTTGTTAACCCATAATGCAAAGTTTGTAAACTGATGGTTTTTGTCGAGCACAGAGGTGAACTCGACATAGTCGCCACGATGGCGGTTGCATGTCAGTGAGTAAGTGAGTGAGTGAGTTAGCTAGTTAGTTAGTTAGTTAGCTAGTTAGTTAGTTAGTTAGTTAGTGAGTGAGTGAGTGAGTGAGTGAGTGAGTTAGTGAGTTAGTGAGTTAGTGTGTCCGTCCGGATCCTTGTCCGGGCTGTATCTCCCTTATGCATTGACACTTTAAAACAAACTTGGCATAAATGTTAAACACCATAAGGCGGTGTGCAGTGTGTAAGATCCAGGTCTCTAGCTCAAAGGTTAAGGTCATACTTAGAGGTCAATGGTCAAACATGGCCATTATAGACCATGCCCGGGCTCTATCTCACTCATGCATTGACACATTTTTAAATAACTTGGCGAATTTGTTAAACACCATGAGGCGGTGTGCAAGGTACCAGTATTTAGCTCAAAGGACGAGGTCACACTCAGAGGTCAAACTTCAAAAATTACCATTATAGACCTTGTCCGGGCTGTATCTCACTCATGCATCGACCAATCTTTCTTATATTTGGCATGAATGTTCACCTTTATGAGACAGAGGTTCATGACAGACCCCGAGGTTCATATCTCAAAGGTGAATGTCACAGTTGAAGGTCAAATTGAAGCTTTTCCAGACCATAACTTTGTCGTGTATTGACCAATGTGTCTTACCATTGGCATAAATGTTCACCTCCATAAGCTGGAGTGTCATGCTCAACCCTCAGGTTCCTATATCAAAGGTCAAGGTCACAGTTGCAGGTCAAATTTATAAAGAAGCTTGTCTAGACCATAATTTTGTCATGCATTGATTAATCTTGCTTGAAATTGCCATGAATGTCAACCTCAATTAACCGGAGTGTCATGAGCAACCCCTGGTTCTTTTCTCAAAGGTCACAGTTAGAGGTCAAAGGTCCAATTGAAGTTCGTAGGGATAATTTATTCTTTATGCATGCTGGCATTAGATGCAACTTAGCACATTTAAGTCAGTGCATTTTTTCAATGTGCGCCAAGGCTCGACATAATTTGTCCGAGGTTACAAATTTCTAGTTTAATATGAATGTCTTTTTTATGTTCGCACAAAATCTAGCATGTCATAGCATGATCGTACAGTAGCAGTTCGAACCAGGTAGTTTATAAACAATCATATCCTAAGTGATCTTAAAGTTGGTGGATATGTGCCATATAGTTGTTGTAGAGACCTAGTATATACATGTAAGTTCGAGCATCATTGTCTAATGACATTCTGTTGTAATAATAACCTATGGTATGGGACACCCTTCACTAAATATGTTTAGGGTATATGTTCACAATATGAAGCGTCACCGACGTAATAGCTTGTGCTTTAATATAGTTGATATTTTTTATCTTATTATATATTTACACTTTTCAATATTCATTTTAGGTTTTGAATACTGTGTTCGTAGAGCATTTACAGGACGACGCATGCGTGGCCATCATTGTCCATATCAAGATGATGTCGACGCACTAATAAACACAGCCTGTTGTGACCATATCTATGGTCAATACATTGAAGAAAGTTCTGATGTTAAGACCTAGCACCCAGGATCAGATATTTCTTCACACATAGGATGCCAAATGGATGTGTATGTAAGTGAAATCGTGTGCCTTGTTTCAGTCAAGTACATGTGCATCATGGAAACGATAGGTGAATGTGATGGCCACACTGAACATGGTAAGAAACTAGTAAGAATGAGAAGATACGGTGGCGATAACTGACGCGTGCATTATTATGAACAGTGCTTAAACCAGGGCATATGCGTTTAACATAACGTAGTTTTGTTTAAAATCACAAATCTACATCTTCTATACGAAACGCATCCGATCAGTAGCATCGTCTTAGGACAACATCTGTCATTCCAGTACAATATTCCTCTACGGCTTCACTAACTTACACAATCGAATGTAACTTTCAATAAATCATACTTTAGTAGGACAAAGTACCTGGTTCCTTATTTTACAGAACAAAACTTTTTTCACTAAAATAAAAGCTTTATGGATCAACATGCTCATAATACCAAGCGATTTACAATGTGGTGAAATGGATTTGGTAAATCTGCATTATAGAGTGACATGTAATTATTTCTAATAGTGTATGCCTGATGGCTTTTAATTGTTTAATATTTTATTATTTTCAGCAATCCGTTTCCTGATTTTCCAATTAATAACGAAAAACAGGCATCAAACTGTACATTTATTTAATCATGCATAACAGGAACATTGAATTAAAGATCAAATGCAAACAGTATTTGGTGTGTTACATCTAATAGTGATATTACGTTTACATGTATATGTTATATTTTGTATTTCTTATTGACATACGAGACGCATCGTAAAAGGTATAATGTTTGTTTATTTTATGCCTCTGTTTTCACGAAATATATCTAAAAAGCATTTTTTTCTGAACGATAGAAGCTTGGTCCCAAAGCGCAATTAAATTTTGTAATCATATACTTGTATTATTCACCTCTACTTTTCTAAAAGGTTTATTACCATTAATAGAATTATCAACACAATGAGCACTTGAAAGGTAAAATATAAATTTCAATCATTAATGTTATATCAAACAAACTTATTTGAAATCAACACAATCATATGGTTATGGTGCTTTATCTGATTTGGTACATGTAATTGTTAAAGTCTAGAAAACATTTACAAACGTAACGTTTATATTAAGTACGCCTTATTAATCATTCATTGAGATGAACATTTAATACTTATCTACAGAAAGTCAGTATTACTGCCATCCAAATTGATATAACATTTGTATTTCTTTTTGGATATGCTTTGCTGAAATTCCTGACTTAACCGAGATTTGTATTCTACTATTTTATTTAATTAAAAGTCGTTGTCCGTTTTATACTGGATCAGACTAGGATTAGTTGTTTGGAAACCAGTTTATTCAAGGAAGTTGCATGAAAGTTTGGCATTGGATGGGATATAATGAAACTTTATTGTGCACTTTATGAGTTATTTGCAGGCAATGAAAGCGGAAATAAGCGAATACCCGTAATGCATAGGTCATCAATGTAATAGCTTTAGGATATAACACTTCGCTGTATTAATATTCTGTACATAATTGCTGGCGATAGCTTAGATATTTTATAGTCTATATATGGACTTTAGGAAAAAATGAATATTATATGCAAGCCATTTAGTTGTCGGACATAACTATAGAGCCGTAGTAATGATCAAGGGACTAATTTGGCGCGATACCGGTCACAACATGCCTTATTTCCCTTCCATTATAATTTGACATTAAAGTCTATTTTCCTCCACATGAAGAAAAAAATGCTGGTTCCTTATAAAAGGGCAAGTTAATTCTGGTAAGGGTGCATTCCAGGAAAACAGGTTATTCAGCCACCAAATAACTGACACAGATTTAAAATTTAATTCGAATAAACTAAAGTACAAGTTTTTTATTGACAAGCACACATTTTCAGAAAGTTCATGTTTTGAAGATTTCAAATTTGGATATCTGTTGCAAAACATAGAAAATTATCGCATCACACCTAACAATTCGATAATTAGACAAAAACGGCTTAACGTGTGTAATTGGTTTCTTTTATCGCGTTATGTGAACGCGTTGAATTGTGGTAATATTGGTAAATTAGACATTGTCAAGTACATTCATTACAAGCCTAAATTATGCAAAATGTTGACTCTTAACTGGCATAAATCAACCATTTCATACAAACAGTCATGCAATTTTAAGAATTAAAGCATCTTAATGAGCATAATTATCCGCCTTCGCTCAGATATTTATCCTGTCAATGTTAATTTGCACGCCTCTGTAATGTGAATAGTATTGAAATATAGTAATGTAGGCACCGAGAGCAATTGTTTCTGATCGAACATGCATTGTATCAGGAACATTCATTAAATTTCATGTAGGGTTCGTGAGTGTATCGACTTACTGAAAATAACATCATGCAAAACTTCTAATCGGACATTTAGGTGTTTGATTTATATACCGTATTTGACATTAGAATCTAGTTTTTGTTTTAAACTGAAACATTTTTGCCCTCTGGGCAAATCATGTCGAGCCTCTGTGCACGTTGAAAAATGCACACACTTAAATGTTGCCAAGTTTGCTATGTATAGCAAGAAATATGCTATGGTTGTACTCCACCCTTTTTATTGTTGCAGCTAGCCGAGATTGCTGGGGGACAATATTATGTCACTGTGTTGATATTACATTTATGTTCTTATTATGGAAAACCGTGTTTGGTTGCTCCATGAGGAGGTAACCATTTGATGGCTTATACTTGTATTATACATTGACGTGTGTGGCCACTACATGTTATCCATTTGTCGTGGGTTTTATGATCTTTCTGCTAGGTCACTAAATTTCGTATTGTCACACTTATTGCAACACTACTTGGTACGAATCATTGTCAGATATGTATTTTTTTAGTATTTTTTTATTTTCATAAGACATATTATACAGCTATACAAAACACAGAATATAGAAACAATTTTGTCAAAGTAAATATGAAACTAATTCACGACTCTCTATGATAGTATTCATTAATGTCATTATGAGTGTTGAAGTATATATATGGGAGGGGAAGAGTTATGAGGATAGTCGCTTAGAAGAGAGGTTGTGATTGTAGAGAGTAAGAAAGAAAAGTAAGAGAAAGATAATAAAAAATGGTTACGGGTTCGGGGAATTGACACAATATCACTATATGAGTTATGCAAGTTATGAAAACTTCTGCCATTTTCTGTTACAGCTTTGGAGTTTGTTTTTAATAGAGCGATTGTTTGGTCCATCTTTTGTCGATAGTTAATGTATTATTTAAATGCCTGAATTGTTGGTGTGTGTTTACTGCTTTGAAATGTGATATTTTAGTCGTTTGAAAGCTTTTGTACTAGATATTACCTAACTATATCCATAAAACTTTGTACAATATGGCATTCCCAGAACATATGGTACTATATAGAGTCTGATCGTCTATTGTAAAAATCACATAAGCTTGACTGGGTTATATGACGCTTGACGTGTAAAAATGAATTGTCGGGTATTACATTCATGGGGCATTTATACTGAATTCTCTTAGTTTAGTGTCTATTGTAATAATATACGTTTGTTGGAACATTTTAACCCAGTGTGTGTTTTCTATGGTCAACATAAGATTTCATTTTCGTTTGCATTTTGGTTCTGTTGGTAGTTTAGTCTTGATTAGTGAATTATATGCAATCTTATTCAATTTGCTTTTTCCATACGGTGATAGAGGACATCCTTGTCCGTACACCACTCTTAATGTTAAAACAGCCAGAAAAATGACCATTATTAGTTATTCAGCCCTTCGCATTCGAAACAAAACTACAACCCATTGTATGAGCGAATCACTAAAATCAAATGCTTTTTAGAAATCAGAAAACACTTTTCATCCGGCAAAAAAACGACCAATCAGACTACAACATATCTTCACTTGGCTTTTTAATGGGTTCCGATTGGCGTGGAGCTACGAGATATAACCGAAAATATGCATCAGCTGTTATATATTCGGAAAGGACGAACAACAATCGGAAACTTTGGAGCTACGAGGTTTGAGTACGACAGTGACGATTTGTTCTAAGGGCGACACTCTATTAAAATTATTGAAATAAGTTGTGATTCGTAAAACAACATAGTTACCAGGGGAACATTGTGCATGTTTCCTGAACAAACGCACCAGGCAATTGTGATTACCCTTTTCATGGAAACGAATTGCCTGTTGGTGTAAATGTTCTTACATATGCAGCGAATTTTGCAGGTATTATCCTCAGTAAACACAATAATTTTCACCAATGCGCCTTGAAAAATAGTACTACTCCCAATCCATTTTCTTCCGAGAATCTGAATGCAAATAGCAAAAAATATACTACATATAGACGATCATGCATCATAAAATTTTGGAACGAAAACTTAAATGGGCATGCTTTAAAATATGCTCGCATGTTTTATGTTCAAATTTCCTTCTAACATTCAATAAAAGTGCATAAATACTTTTTTCGACGCGAACTGTACACAGAGTTGACGAATCTGGTGGCTATCCGATTAGCAAGTAGTCGAATGCACAGGACGGTGACAGCATAAAGGCACCGGCTTGGATGCGAAAATTAAATCACTGTGATTTAAATATTAAGCATCCAAACTTGAGTTTATAGTTTATTACGCAACAAAGCACAGCTACATATTCATTAATTTGACTTTAAATAAAGAAAAGATCTCGTACCACACGATGTATACCCGCATCGGCACATTCTCTGTGCTGCCACAGGTGTTTCTCTGTGTACAAGCAATGATTTTGAGACACCAGTCGACAGGAGAGGTAACAAAACCACTTTTTCTATTTACAACATTTCAATGAACACTTTGTGTGTATTTTGTTCTTTATAAACTACTTTCAACTGTAACAAATGTAAATATCTTCAAATCAATTTCCATAACTCATTTAAACGCGAGATAAAGTCGGTCTGTATGTGAATGCTCCGTATTGGAATAGTCGTCAATGATTTACATACTCATTTATTTAAAATATTCCAAGTCTAAGAAACAGTTGTTGACAGCTTGAATAATTACTTGTCTTCACGAGATGTAAATATTAAAATGAAATATGAAATAGTGCTTGCACATCAAGGTTAGGTATCAATCAGCTTATGAAAGTGTGTTCAATTGATTGCAAATTCTTGTACTCATATTTTACGAATGGAGTGATAGAACATAATTATGAGGATATCGGACAGGGACGACTGCACTGAATTATTACTAGCCGAGCTCAGAATACGTAAACACCACATTACACAAATACACGGTACAATATCCACGCATAACCTAACTAAAAATGAAATACAATGTCCCCGCTGTAAAGGTATTAAATTAATTATTAAAAGATGTGCAATGATAATTAAACTTCGATGTTGATTTATTGCAACCTTAATGTGGGCAATTTGCAAAAATCAATTCTATCAGACTTATTGGTTTAGTCAATAAACGCGACAGAAAAGTTGCATCTCCAATGTAAATACATCAACTGTTTGTCATGTCCTTCGACTCGTATATTTTCGTCGCACTGAGAAGCAGTTTGTAACGCTTCATCTATATTGTTATTTACAGAGTGTAATTTACGAGTCTATAGACATTCGTCTTATCAATGGTTTAGAAGAACGACTTACTTGTTGATAAACAATCTCGTCACGTAAAATGAGGATTACGGGGAATCAAATTGTCGTCCAATACTCATTAATCTAATTGTATTCATGACTGCTTCAAATTATCTGATGTACTAGTAAATAAATCTAGATGACCAAATAGCAAAGACGTAATTATTCATCAATCATTAAATGCTGGGATGGCAATATGATGCGTAAAGGTATGTGTATTCGTCCTATGTTGATTGATCCTCTTTAGTTATCAGAGTGTCTCGTATTGTGTTTTGCCAATATATCAATAGGGTTCAGAATTGACCAAAATATTTCATTTTTGAATACGGTTCAAATGAACAATCTTATAATTACATTTTCGTTAAAGCTGGTCAGTTGCCTGTTAAAACAGCAGCTCGAGATCTACGCTATGGATGCTGATTACGGTGCTTGCATTAAATATTTAAAACAGTGTATTTTATAGACAAATATAGGCTCATCCATTGTGCAGACAAAATATAACTTAATATATAAAATAAATGGTCGCCGTTCTGTTTCATGTGCATAATCAAAATGTATTACCTTCTCCTTTCACAACAAAACATGTTAACCAATGTCATTTGATACATTTAATGCACTGAATAAATGTAAATGATACATTACATTCAGAATTTAATTTAATTTCACTCTGCTGTCTGTCTTTGTCTATGTGATATATAAATGGGAATAATATTACAATCGACGTGCGATGAAGAAACGAGTATTAAAGGGGATGCGGTGGATTTTCTTGTTTTAAAATTGTGCTTTTTCTTTACTCCTCAATCTTTGATGAGGGGTATATTGCTTTTCACATATCGATAGATCGATCTGTCTATCGGTAGACCAGCAAGGTTTCCGGTCAACAACTCGGCAACAACGCTTTATCCTATGTTACTCCATTTTTATTTATTTGCTGGTCAACAGCATTATGTGACCCAGATTTATTTTGAGGTCAGTAGATCAAGGTCACTGTGACAATTTTCTTCAATTTGGCTGCCATGGAGGACAAACGCATTTTACCAACATATCTTGTCATAATGTGTGTCAACTGCTCTAATGAATCATCACAGTCATTACACCTGATTGCTGAAGGTGAACGGATTGTTTCTTACAAATACATGTCAAATATTGCTGATTGCAAATTATAGTTTACTGTTATGCAGCTCGAAAACCTTATACCAGTACCTGTATTTTAAACCAAACTTCAAAATTATTTTATTATCATACCTAGCCTGGTTTAACTAAATTGAATATTTCCGAAATTGAAAACAACTCCTTTGCAACCCTTGAAACAGAAGAGTCATCGCATGATGCTAACTGTATAATATATTTATATACTTTCTAGTATTGATAAACCTTCCTGTACATATAAGGCCAACCGTACTTGTAGTATTTAAATTACGTTATGATTATTTCCTTTTTACCGATCACTTCAAGCAAAAAATTAATGCAGCAAAACAGCGATGTTGACATACTAATGTCACAGTAACACGCAACATTATAATAACCGTCGTATATTGCAACAATTACTATAAAAGTAACTTTTGTGTGATCTAGAACAAAGGTTTTTAATTACTGACATGGGCGATTCCGCATTTGAAAGTCTATTAGACGCTTATGATGGAAATTAGCCTGTGGGTACATCAAGTAAATACTACTTTGTCAACAGGGACAGTAAAGTTGGGAGTGTTTGTGTGGAAATTATAGATAGCTTTTATAGGGTTTGATCTATCAAATTAACACCATCTTGACACGCGTTTGTCCCATTTTGTATTGAATAATCCACACGCCATGCGTCATAAGACAAATCTGATGTGGCTCGTAAACAACTTATCACATGTCATTGGCGTGTTTAGTTGGCATGTGACGCATGTATTCGCTAAAGCATAAATAGCAATACTGCTCTTTGATCAAGATACTAATAGCTAAACGTGATTGACTTTAATCACGCTTTCGTATAGAATAATTGATTGAATAAAATATTTCGATGATAAGCTATGTTCTTTTTGGACTTAATTCCGCTGTAATCGCCTTTTTATGGCTTAAGTCGACGGTCTGGTTTATCCGAAATTGGTCCATATACCGTTGGCTTTGCCTCATACGACAAGATATATTTTCGTGTACAAATGATAATGGTTCTTCTGAGATACTTATGAACTAGAACCATGCAAAACTTCAACGACCTTTATTACCAACCATTAGTAGAAACATGTTCATGTTTCTTGATATATGTTGTTTATACAGTTTCAGTCTTAAATTAAGTAATGTTAAAGGGAATAAACTCCATTCGGATGATAAACCACGCTTTGTAGACGTTTTAATCTCAAAACTAGGTTTTACGAAAACATAAAGTATTCTTACCACTTACATTACGATCAAAGGCGCTATTGATGAAAACCCGCGAACTTTTCTCGGCAATTATACTTTAGAGCTATATATAGAAAAACGTTGAATATATATTTTTTTGCGTTAGTCACGCAATAGATTTAAAGGTTTTAAATGTAATAAACCGACGTTATGCGATTATATTTCTTCATAATTCATAATTGTTTATATTATGTAAAATAATTTTTTATGTATTGGGTCGGTCAAACCAAACAAATGCAATTTTAAGAGAACTGTTTGATAAAAGTTGCAATTTACCAACTGGGGTTGAGTCCATGCAAATGCAGTACTTGATAATATTATGAGTCCAACAAATTTCAATTTTAAAAAATAACATGCTTTTGAAAAGCAGTTGTTAGAAAAACGTTTCACTAAAGTAATCTCAGATACAATCTCAATTTCAAAATTGTAAACCCTAATACGGAAATGTGCACTTAGAACAATGTTCCAATCAAAAGTAAGATTAATAAAAGTGTGTTGCTGATATTTGAACTTTATTAAGTTCTTACAGTCGACACTTTACAGCAGAAGAACATTATATCCAGACTTTTAGAAAGAATTGTTAAAACGTCAGTAGGCGAAATTCTATCCTCGACGTTGAAAGCTTAATGATAACTCGGGGAGCGATACAACGCTTATGCCAGATGTTCACAATCATTTTGTCTAGTTTCATACTGAAAACTGCGATTGTTGCAAATTACGACATTCTGTGTCGTAGGGTTTTCATGTCTCGGCACCTACTGATGCGGAGGCATATAAAATGCACCTTTCCATCCTTCCGTCCGTTCGTTCATTCATTCGTTCTTTCAATTTGATTAAATTAGCTAGTTATTATGTTAAATAAGATCAATAGTAATGTGAAAGATACACCGTTGCATTAGATTAGAAGAGATGTACGTATATTTAGAAGTTTTAATAACTAAGTGGATGTCATGTTTTACATTTGACGTATTGTGTATGATTATTTCGAAGAATCATATTAATATCTCTTAAAATCCAATGTACTGTAATACTTGGTATTCATCTTCAAAGCTTAGGCTCGAGCAAAAACTTTATTGTATGAAATCAGTAAAGCAGTCGTATTTAACAAAACGACGCTCATTTTACACAACTTTATTAGAAAAGTTTATTTTTGGAAATCACTTGACAAGGTTTTTTTTATTGTTAACCTTTCAGAATATGGTTGAACTCGTTAATCACAATTTTCTCAAGAAAAAACCTGTTCAGTTACACGGAAACACACCACAGGGAGCACGTTATTGTCATATTGTTACATCATTAATGTATGGCGTCCAATCAGTCCACTGAGTGGATGTGGCTGGCGATACACAGGGGGCACCGTGTACAGCGTTCACAGGAAGGAATAAGTGCAGCCGTTACTTTGTATTAATGTGTTGTCCAATGCAGAATATTGGCTAGTACTTATTTGAACTGAAATAAGAAATATGCTACTGTGTGTCATAGTAAAGTAGTTTCGAACTATTTAAGCTACTATGCATCCGAACCGTGTTTTGTTCTGCGATTTAATGCCAAACTACGGCTGAGCATGAGCTGTTTTGTTTTTCTTGCTCTTCCCGCATCTGTATCTAAGATGATTTGGACACTAAAATACCAAATTGCGGCAATTCAAATCTGTATAGAGACGGGGATCAATTCTGTAGTGACTTTCGCCTGTTAGGTAATTGATTGGGTCTTGAAAGACACACTTTCAAGTTCTATAATTGTATCTTCAGTAAATATTCCCGTATGAAGGTTTACAATGACATCAGTAGTTCGAACTTAATTACAATGTGCAATGATAGACAATCGCATTTTAGAATATCTATATCGTAGTTATATTTGTTACGTTCTATATACATACCGTTCTTTCGTTCTTTGTAAGACTGCAACTTGATTTCAATAAATAAAATTCGTAGACAAGAATACGAAGCTTTGTGTTCATTCATTTTGGTAACATAAGAAGACCTTAGTGTACGATATATCTATCTGATTCACATGACAACATATGACGTAATAAACAAAGAAGTAATGAGAGAGCAACGATTAGAGAAAAAAAGATCCATATACGGAAAGAACAATTGATGACTTTTTTAAACAACCGAAATTATTCCCGAAATTTAGAATCGCTATGACCACACCTGTACGCAAACAACAGACTGAAGAAAATAACCGAACGTAGTGACAATACTCAAGAATATGATTTTCCCGGAAATTATTATTCCGATCATAGACAATAATACTTACCAAGAAGAAACCTACCTCAACGACGAACTTCCAGCCATTCCACAGGACCGCCAAATTTTCATTCATTGACTTTATGTCATAGATGTAGATTTATTTGTTTTTACCCTGATGAAGGCTTAGTGTTAAACCGAAACGTTGGTACAAATAAAATAGATAAAATACATCCGTTGTCAATTGTTTTTTTTTTTTCATTTGAGGCCCCTTTCGGGTGACCCCGTTTATTTTTATTTATGGTACATTTATCACAAAATATATAACATACTAGTACATGTATTTCAATATATTATCATTTTGCTAAATAAATGCATCATTTAAACTATTTTACAATCTACATGTTTTGTCCCACTTATTTGAGCAGTTTAAGGAAATCGAAACAAAAAAAACATGGGAGTTTTCAAAAAAGTATATAGCATAAAAGAAGGAAGGGGAGGGGAGGGGAGGGGATGTTGACCGTACCATCTATGAAGTTATAAATTATTTTTGATATGAGTGTAGAAATAATATGTCATAGGAATCTTTTCCATTTTTGTTTAAAAAAGACAAGTTTACCTTTTTTAAAAGCAATTTGTTTTTCTAGTTTAATTCTATTTTCTAGATATTTTTTTAATCCATCGATTCTCGGTATTATTTTAACTTGTTTCATTTTGAAGAGATAGAATTTGCATAAAATGATAATATAATTTAGCGCAGTGTTTGTTATGCATCGTTCTTGAATTCCAAAAAATACATTTTGACGGTTAAACTGTATTTCAAATTGCTTTGTTTTTAGAAAGTTACTCAATCTATTCCAGATATTTTGTGTTACATGACATTCCCAAAAAAGGTGTTCTATTGTTTCATCTTGCATATTGCAGAAATCGCATAATCTTGACTGAGTTAGTTGGCAGTTATACAGATATGTGTTGGTTGGTGTTAACCTCATTAAAAATTTATATTGAAAATTTCTTAAGATGGAGTCAATTGTTGATTTAAAAGGTGTTAAAAATATGTTTTTCCAGTTTTCATTGTTTTCTATACTGATGTTGTTAGTCCATTTCCTTTTTGCTTTTATTGTTTCTTCTTCTTTGCTTTGAATTTGTATGTTGTAAAGTAATTTATTTGGATGCTTTATATTTTCCATTTTCTCCCTCAAAGTGGCATCTCTAATTTCTGTTATCATTTCTTGTTTTATATTATCTATACTTGCGGCATTTATAGCACGAATAATCTTGTGATAAAGCAGGAAATGTTGCAATGGGATATCATACATTTGTCTTGCCTCTTCAAAGGAGTAGAATTTTTTGGTTCTAAAGTCATATAGTTGTTCCACATATGTGATACCTTTGTCAAACCATTCTTTTAAAAATATTGGTTTGTTATCAACTTTGATCTTTGAATTGTTCCATATTATATGATTGTTTATACGTAAATTGTTTTTATAGTTCAGATTTTGGATATTAAACCACGATGTGAGAATGTTGTGTATGAATATGTTTTTGCTAAACATCTTATTTATATCTTTGGTTGTTAGGTTACAATCAAAAATAAAATTTCCTCCGTAACGTTCTAATTGTTGTTCAAAGAATATTTTCCAGGATCCATTGTTATTTTTGTCAATTATTCTTTTTACCCAACAAGACTTTATTGAGTTTAAGAATGCATGTATATCTGTCAATTTTAATCCTCCGTCTTCATAATTTTTTGAGAGTAGTTTTCGTTTTATTTTGTCGGGTTTTCCGTCCCAGAGAAAATTAAAAATGGCTTTATTTATATCATTTAAAATCATTTCCGATGGGTTGGGTAAAACCGTAAGAGGGTAAATAATTTTTGGTAAAGCAAAAGTTTTAATAACAGTTACTTTTCCTAGTAGTGTCAGTTTTCTATGTTGCCATTGTTTAAGACAATTTTTAAATTGGTCGATTTTTGGTAATAAATTTATTTCTAGATGTTTTTGCTGATATGGTTGAAAAGTGATTCCGAGGGTTTTTGCACTTTCAGAGGTCCAAACAAAGTGTTTGTCTGTAGAGTATTTAATATTGGTATGCTTTAATGCTCCTAAGCGTAAAACTACTGACTTGTTAAAGTTAAGTTTAAGTCCCGAAACTTTCCCAAATTCATTTATTACATAAACAAGTTTTTCAAACGATTTCTTTTCTCCATTATTTACATAAGTTGCATCGTCTGCAAACAGCGTTTGCTTTATTTCTACGTTTTTAACAGTAATTCCTTTTATGTCTACATCATTTGAGATTGTATTTGATAATAGTTCCATACATAGTATGAATAAAGAAGTAGAGAGGGGACAACCTTGTCGTACACCCCTTTTAATGCTTATTTCTTTTGATAGATATCCATTATTTATTATGACTGATGTAATATTTTTATAAAATGTCTTAATCCATCTAATTAAGCTATTTCCAAATTGGACGTGTTTGAGGCATTTATATATGAAGTTATGACTTAATGTGTCAAATGCCTTTTCATAGTCAGAAAATAGCAAAAGGCCATTTAGATTATTATTTTCAATATGGTCGATTATCTCAAATATCAATCTGACATTTTCTCCAATGTATCTGCCTTTCATAAAACCTGTTTGGTTAGGATTTATTAATTTTGGAAGAACTTTTTTTAATCTATTTGAGATAGCTTTGGTTGCAATTTTGTAGTCAATGTTAAGTAGACTGATAGGCCTCCAGTTTGAAAGGTTAGTATGGTCTTTTCCTGGTTTTGGTAAGAGAGTAACAATACTTTGCTTTTGCAAATCCGAAAGCTCTATTTTGTGATAGCAGTTATTTATTGCATCTATATAGTGTTTTTTTAAATGTTCCCAAAAATGTTTATAAAATTCTGCTGTTAGACCATCTGAACCTGGACTTTTGTCGTTTTTCATTTCGTCAAGAGCAAGTTTGCATTCATGCTCATTTAATAATCCTTCACATTGATCAGACTCTGTTTTACTTAATTTGGTATTAGTGGAATCAAAGAAATTTATTTCTGGGTCCTCATTTTCCTTTAAATCATATAATCTTTCATAGAATATTTTGGTCTCATCGAGTATATCCTTTGTGTTTGTAATCATACTATCATTAAGTTGTAGTCTTTGTATATTCTTTCTTTCTGCATGTCTTTTTTCTAAGTTTGTAAAGTATTTGGAATTTTTTTCGTTCATTTCAATTTCTACAGCTTTTGATCTTAGCAATATTCCTTGGATTTTATTGTCATAAAGGGTCTGTAGTTTGTTTTTCTTATCTGCTAGTTCTCGTGTATGTTGAAGTGGAGTTTGTGTGTTTAACATAGTTGTTTCTAGAATTTGAATTTCGTTTTGCAAGTTATTTTCTTCCTCTACTTCTTTTTTCCTTTTTCTAGATGCAAATTTAATTGTTTTATTTCTTATACTGCTTTTAATCATATCCCATAAAATTTCTGGTTTTGTTTCCTTATTGTAATTGACTGTGTTATTAATGCTTTCTATTATATTTTTTGTATATTCATCGTCCATTAACAAGCTGTTGTTTATTTTAAAATAGCCGGGACCTCTTTTTTGAGTGGTGAAGTCAAAGCTCATTGTTATTAAAGAGTGGTCTGTTTTATAACCGTGTTGTATTTTGTTAGTTATGATTTTGTTACATAGATTTTCAGTTACCAAAAAGTAATCCAGTCGACAATGTACTGGTGGTTTACTATTTGAACTCCAAGTATATTGCAATTTTTTAGGATTTGATTCTCTCCATGCATCAAGTAGATTGAATGATTTGGATAAACTAATAATTTTGTTCCTACAATGTGCGTGAGTATTTGAATTTCCATTCTTTTTATCTAGATTTTGGTCTAAGATTGTATTAAAATCACCCCCAATAATGAAATTCTTTTCGTTATTCAATTGCATGTAAGATTCAAGTTTTGTAAAAGTCGAGACATCATCTTTGTTTGGGCCATATATATTAACTAGAGTAAATTCCTCTTCATTTATTTTTATATCGACTGATAGAAGTCGACCTTTTACTATGTTTGTAACTTCGGAGGTCTTAACTCCTAAAGAATTTTCTGGATTTATTAAAATAGCCACTCCTTGGCTATTTGAACTAGCACCACTAATGAACATTTCACCTTTCCAATCATTCTTAAAATGGATTAAGTTTTCTTCTTTTAAATGCGTTTCTTGTAGCATAGCGATAGAATATTTTTTATCTTTTAGCCAACAGAAAACCGCTTTCCTTTTCTTACTGTCAGCTAGACCTCTGACATTAAGTGAACATATGTTGCAAGTCATCGATATTGTCAATAATTGTTATAAGAGATGATACGGTCAAACAGGGGGGCGGGGGAGATACATATTTACCTTGTTGGTTCATTTTGAAGTTGGTGCATAACGGATGAGCCATGTTGGTGTTTATTTAAGCATTTCATAGATTATCAAAATCAATTAATTTGTTTTAAAATCAAATACCTTAAAAACATTTTCCATAACAGTTTTTTGGATGGCGATTTATCTGTATATTCATTGCATAAATTTTTGGAAAAATACAGTGTGTATGGATTGTCGTTTAGGAACAACTTGACCAACATATGATAAATTACAATTTGATTACCTACACATGAAAGTGCAGTTGGTAGGATACAGATGTGAAAACTTGGTACATAGATACATTTAGACAACCCACTCATAAATATATACAACATTCACTTATAACAAAATATATGCAGTTTTATGACACTTGTTAATCGTAAATGGAAAACCCACACATATTTATACATTCAACATTCATTTGTAGCGAGATTTATATATTTTGGTGCCCTTGTTGAGCATACATCGACATACAATGTATCATGCTTACCGCTTGTACTCAGTTACATATTAATGTTATACAGTATAACTATTTCGAAATCAAAAATAAAAAATACATTGAATTAACCAGTTGAGTAAAGTTAGCGGTCAGGCAATATGTGATGCTTGCTATTGGTACTCAATACACCCATATAGTACAACATTTTTGTTTATCAATGCATAGATCGTAGATGTGATTATACGTACAATACAGTATTATTTATCGTAAACAGACAAATAATGTACATTGCTCGCCACTGGCGTTCAATGCACGCATAGGTAGACATGCATGCATAGGTAGATATAATTCTGTTTCCCGGTCACATTGTTACATTATACAGTATAATTACTTACAGTAAAAATGCATTTCACATAAAGTACAAAATATTTGTTTATCAATGCATGGATCGTAAATGTGATTATACGTACAATACAGTATTATTTATCGTAAACAGACAAATAATGTACATTGCTCGCCACTGGCGTTCAATGCACGCATAGGTAGACATGCATGCATAGGTAGATATAATGCTGTCACATTGTTATATTATACAGTATACTTACTAACAGTAAAAATGCATTTCACATAAAGTATAAAATATTTGTTTATCAATGCATGGATCGTAAATGTGATTATACGTACAATACAGTATTATTTATCGTAAACAGACAAATAATGTACATTGCTCGCCACTGGCGTTCAATGCACGCATAGGTAGACATGCATGCATAGGTAGATATAATGCTGTTTCCCGGTCACATTGTTATATTATACAGTATAATTACTTACAGTAAAAATACATTTCACATACCTGATTATGTTACACAGCCACTTCTTAATGTCATACAGTATAACTACTTTCAATACAAAAAATACCGAGCATTTAGTGTAAACAGACAATGTACAGTGCTCGCCACTGGTACACTTTGCGCACATAGGTTCACATGATAATATCAATTTGTCAAAATGTAGTGTTATATGGTACATTTGAATACAAGAGTACATTTCTTTAAACAATTTTTTACTTAAATGGGCAGAATATATATATTTTATACATGTCACATTTTTATGTCATACTGTATAGTTTTATACATCTGCTGACAATTGTCAATACACAAGGATCATTTCTACATACATTTATACACAAAATGATCAATACACATAGAATATCAGTCAGCTAGTTTGTAGAATAAACACATTGTAGTATTGTCCAGGTCGACTTTTAAAGGGGGTTTACCAGATTTTTTTCTGGCCATGGGATGTTTAACCATACCCCGTATTCACTGAACAGCACATGGTGTACCTTTCCTTCAGTATTTTTGTAGAATATTTGACCATTTTTAGTCCAGCCATACTGAACAAATGGTTGTTTCTTCACTTTAACACTCATAAGTACATTGAAGTTTAATTTGGTAAGGTCGTCAGTTACAAAAATTGGATCCTTTAGTGACCTTTTTTGGCTCATAATTTTTCCTTTTACTAAGCGGGATGCAAATTTGACGATTATTTGTCTAGGTTTTTTACCCTTTTTACCCAGGCGGTGACACATGTCGATGTCTTGTTGCTTCAGATTTAGACCAGGAAGCTGCTTGTTGAATGTGTCGATGACAAGATTGGTGGTTTGTTCTGCTGTTTCGTAGAACTCTCTACTATCACCACTTGCAGATTGTATTTTATCTTCCGTTGTCTCTTCGCCAGCAATGATGTTTTCTTCTACAAGACCGTTTATTCTAATATTGTTAGCTCTACTATACTGTTCTACATCGTTTCTGTATTCTTCGAATCGGTTCTCACCTTGTTTTGTTTCACGTCTTATTTTTTCTTTATATTCCTCTTGATTGCTTATGTGCATTTTCAGGTTCTCAACAGTTTCTTTAAGTGAGTCAATTTCCTTGTCTTGATCGTATATTTTTGATTCTAGTATATCGTTGTCAATTGTTAGTACTGTGACAGCCTGAGGCAACGTCCGAAATCTGAATTTATCCGAGACCGTGCCAGTTATACCTGCCAGTCGTGATTTCCATCACTACCGATTATATCGCCGTTATTATCATTTTACATTAAGTGATATCGAGTTAACTGCCCATGAGAGAACCTGCTATAACAATGGCGCATTAATATTGTTGACATGGAGGTTATTATTGTAATGTTAAAGATGCATGTATCATGTTGAGTTTATATTTAAATGTATAATTAGCAGTGTTATTGTCAATGATAATGTTGCTGCTTCTGTATATTGCATAATATTTGTTTTGCTCGTCGAACCAGTACGCACTATTTGTTAACCCATAATGCAAAGTTTGTAAATTGATGGTTTTTGTCGAGCACAGCGGGGAGCTCAACATAGTCGCCACGATGGCGGTTGTGTGTCAGTGAGTGAGTGAGTGAGTGAGTTAGCTAGTTAGTTAGTTAGTTAGCTAGTTAGTTAGTTAGTTAGTTAGTTAGTTAGTTAGTTAGTTAGTTAGTTAGTTAGTTAGTTAGTTAGTAAGTGAGTGAGTAAGTGAGTTAGTGAGTTAGTGAGTTAGTGTGTCCGTCCGGATCCTTGTCCGGGCTGTATCTCCCTTATGCATTGACACTTAAAAAAAACTTGGCATAAATGTTAAACACCATAGGGCGGTGTGCAGTGTGCAAGATCCAGGTCTCTAGCTCAAAGGTTAAGGTATACTTAGAGGTCAATGGTCAAACATGGCCCTTATAGACCATGCCCGGGCTCTATCTCACTCATGCATTGACACATTTTTAAATAACTTGGCGAATTTGTTAAACACCATGAGGCGGTGTGCAAGGTACCAGTATCTAGCTCAAAGGACGAGGTCACACTCAGAGGTCAAACTTCAAAAATTACCATTATAGACCTTGTCCGGGCTGTATCTCACTCATGCATCGACCAATCTTTCTTATATTTGGCATGAATGTTCACCTTTATGAGACAGAGGTTCATGACAGACCCGAGGTTCATATCTCAAAGGTGAATGTCACAGTTGAAGGTCAAATTGAAGCTTTTCCAGACCATAACTTTGTCGTGTATTGACCAATGTGTCTTACATTTGGCATAAATGTTCACCTTCATAAGATGGAGTGTCATGCTTAACCCTCAGGTTCCTATATCAAAGGTCAAGGTCACAGTTGCAGGTCAAATTTATAAAGAAGCTTGTCTAGACCATAATTTTGTCATGCATTGACCAATCTTGCTTGAAATTGCCATGAATGTCAACCTCAATTAGCCGGAGTGTCATGAGCAACCCCTGGTTCTTTTCTCAAAGGTCACAGTTAGAGGTCAAATTGAAGTTCGTAGGGATAATTTATTCTTTATGCATGCTGGCATTAGATGCAACTTAGCACATTTAAGTCAGTGCATTTTTTCAATGTGCGCCAAGGCTCGACATAATTTGCCCGAGGTTACAAATTTCTAGTTTAATATGAATGTCTTTTTTATGTTCGCACAAAATCTAGCATGTCATAGCATGATCGTACAGTAGCAGTTCGAACCAGGTAGTTTATAAACAATCATATCCTAAGTGATCTTAAAGTTGGTGGATATGTGCCATATAGTTGTTGTAGAGACCTAGTATATACATGTAAGTTCGAGCATCATTGTCTAATGACATTCTGTTGTAATAATAACCTATGGTATGGGACACCCTTCACTAAATATGTTTAGGGTATATGTTCACAATACACAATATGAAGCGTCACCGACGTAATAGTTTGTGCTTTAATATAGTTGATATTTTTTATCTTATTATATATTTACACTTTTCAATATTCATTTTAGGTTTTGAATACTGTGTTCGTTGAGCATTTACAGGACGACGCATGCGTGACCATCATTTTCCATAGCAAGATTATGTCGACGCACTAATTAACACAGCCTGTTGTGACCATATCTATGGTCAATACATTGAAGAAAGTTCTGATGTTAAGACCTAGCACCCAGGATCAGATATTTCTTCACACATAGGATGCCAAATGGATGTGGATGTAAGTGAAATCGTGTGCATTGTTTCAGTCAAGTACATGTGCATCATGGAAACGATAGGTGAATGTGATGGCCACACTGAACATGGTAAGAAACTAGTAAGAATGAGAAGATACAGTGGCGATAACTGACGCGTGCATTATTATGAACAGTGCTTTAACATAAGCATATGCGTTTAACATAACGTAGTTTTGTTTAAAATCACCAATCTACATCTTCAATACGAAACGCATCCGATCAGTAGCATCGTCTTAGGACAACATCTGTCATTCCAGTACAATATTCCTCTACGGCTTTATTAATTTACACAATCGAGTGTAACTTTCAATAAATCATACTTTAGTAGGACAAAGTACTAGGTTCCTTATTTTACAGAACAAAACTTTTTTCACTAAAATAAAAGCTTTACCAAATGGATCAACAGGCTCATAATACCAAGCAATTTACAATGTGGTGAAATGGATTTGGTAAATCTGCATTATATAGTGACTTGTAATTATTTCTAATAGTGTATGCCTGATGGCTTTTAATTGTTTAATCTACTATTATTTTCTGCAATCCGTTTCCTGATTTTCCAATTAATACTGAAAAACAGGCATCAAACTGTACATTTATTTAATCATGCATAACAGGAACATTGAATTCAAGATCAAATGCTGATAGTGTTTGGTGTGTTAAATCTAAAACAAATCTAGAAATAGTGACATTACGTTCACATGTATATGTTATATTTTGTATTTCTTTTTGACATACGAGACGCATCGTAAAAGGTATAATGTTTGTTTACTTAATGCCTCTGTTTTCTTGAAATTTATCTAAAAAGCATTTTTTTCTGAATGAAAGAAGCTTGGTCCCAAAGCGCAATTAAATTTTGTAATCATATACTTGTATTATTCACCTCTACTTTTCTAAAAGGTTTATTACCATTAATAGAATTATCAACACAATGAGCACTTGGAAGGTAAAATATAAATTTCAATCATTTATGTTATATCAAACAAACTTATTTGAAATCAACACAATCATATGATTATGGTGCTTTATCTGATTAGGTAATTGTTTAGGTCTTGAATCATTTACACACGTAACGTTTATATTAAGTACGCCTTATTAATCATTCATTGTGATGAACATTTAATACTTATCTACAGAAAGTCAGTATTACTGCCATCCAAATTGATATAGCATATGAATTTCTTTTTGGGTATGCTTGACTGAAATTCCTGACTTAACCGAGATTTGTATTCTGCTAAAGTCGCTGTCCGTTTAATACCGGATCAGACTTGGATAAGTTGTTTGGAAACCAGTTTATTCAAGGAAATTGCATGAAAGTTTGGCATT
Organism: Spisula subtruncata; assembly: GCA_963678985.1. Lineage (NCBI taxonomy): Eukaryota > Metazoa > Mollusca > Bivalvia > Venerida > Mactridae > Spisula > Spisula subtruncata. The sequence continues at coordinate 41,167,100 of OY787662.1, read as the reverse complement.
GGATGGGATATAGTGAAACTTTATTGCGCACTTTATGAGTTATGTCCGGGATTACATTCCAGACAATGAAAGCGGAAATTAGCGAATACCCTTAATGCATAGGTCATCTATGTAATAGCTTTAGGATATTACACTACGCTGTATTCATATTCTGATCATAACTGCTGGTTGCCGATTGCTTGGATATTTGATCGTCTATATATGAACTTTAGGAAAAAATGAATATTATATGCAAGCCATTTAGTTGTCGGGCATAACTATAGAGCCGTAGTAATGATCAAGTGACTAGATTTATAATCCTTGATTCGGTGCAATACCGGTCACAACATGCCTTGTTTCCCTTCCATTATAATAGGACATTAAAGTCTATTATCCTCCACATGAAGAAAAAAATGCTGGTTCCTTATAAAAGGTCAAGTTAATTCTGATAAGGGGGCATTTCAGGCAAACAGGTTTTTCAGCCACCAAATAACTGAAACAGATTTAAAATTTAATCCGAATAAACTAAAGTACAAGTTTTTTTATTGACAAGCACACATTTTCAGAAAGTTCATGTTTTGAAGATTTCAAATTTGGATATCTGCTGCAAAACATAGATATTTATCGTATCTCACATAATAATTAGATAATTAGCCAAAAACGACCTAACGTTTGTAATTGGTTTCTTTTATCGCGTTATGTGCACGCGTTGAATTGTGGTAATATTGGTAAATTAGACATTGTCAAGTACATTCATTACAAGCCTAAATTATGCAAAATGTTGACTCTTAACTGGCATAAATCTACCATTTGAAACAAACAGTCACGCAATTTTAAGAATTAAAGCATCTTAATGAGCATAATTATCCGCCTTCGCTCAGATATTTATCCTGTCAATGTTAATGTGCACGCCTCTTCAATGCGAATAGTAATGAAATATAGTTATATCGACACCGAGTGCAATTGTTTCTGAACATGCATTGTATCAGGACCATTCATTAATATTCATATAGGGAACTTCCTGGGTTTATCGACTTACTGACTATAACATTATGCAAAACTTCTAATCGAACATTTAGGTGTTTAATTCATATACCAAATGTGGCATTAGAATCTAGAATTTGTTTTAAACTTAAACATTTTTGCCCTCTGGGCAAATTATGTCGAAAATATGTGCACGTTGAATATATGCATATTACATAAATGTTGTGTGTGGTATGTATAGCAAGAAATACGCTGTGTTTTTACCAATGGCAACCCTTTTTATTGTTACAGCCAGCTGGGGGACAATCTTATGTCACTGTGTTGGCATAATATTTATGTTCCAGGGATTTCCCCAGAACTTTTTCTAAGCGCAATAGGGGTGGGGACGAGAGGGGTGTCCCGTCCTGTATTTTGAAAAAAAAGTCAATTTGGGGGATGAAAATCATGAAATGGTGCAAATTAAGGAGGTTTTATGGCATTTTAAGCGCAATTTTAAGCGCAATTCAGATTGTAAGCGCACTGGTAAACTGGATTTTGGAATCCAAGCGCACTGGGCCCAGACATTAAAATGCTCTGGGGAAATCTCTGATGTTCGTATTATGGAAAACCGTGTTTGGTTGCTCCATGAGGAGGTAACCATTGGTTGGTTTATAGTTGTATTATACATTGACGTGTGTGTGTGGCCACTACATGTTATCCATTTGTCGTGGGTTTTATGATCTTTCTGCTAGGTCACTAAATTTCGTATTGTCAAACCTATTGCAACACTACTTGGTACGAATCATTGTCAGATACGTATTTTTTGTTTTTAGTATTTTTTATTTTCATCAGACATATTATACAGCTATACAAAACACAAAATAAACAAACAATTTTGTCAAAGTAAATATGAAACTAATTCACGACTCTTTATAATAATATTCATTATGTCATTATGATTGTTGTAGTGTATATATATGGGAGGGGGGTTATGGGGATAGTCGCTTAGAAGACAGGCTGTGATTGTAGAGATTAAGAAAGGAAATTAAGAAAAAGATGATAAGAAATGGTTATGGGTTCGGGGAATTTACACAATATCAATTTTTGAGTTATGCAAGTTATGAAAACTTCTGCCATTTTCTGTTACAGATTTGGAGTTTGTTTCTAATAGAGCGATTGTTTGGTCCATCTTTTGTCGATAGTTAATGTATTCTTTAAATGACTGAATTGTCGGTGTGTGTTTACTGCTTTGAAATGTGATATTTTAGTCGTTTGAAATCTTTTGTACTAGATATGACCTAACTTCAGCCATAAAACTTTGTACAATATGGCATTCCCGGAACATATGGTACTATATAGAGTCTGGTCGTCTATTGTAAAAATCACATAAGCTGGACTGAGTTATATGACGCTTGACGTGTAAAAACGAATTGTTGGGTATTACATTCATGGGGTATTTATACCGAAATTGTCTTAGTTTAGTGTCTATTGTAATAATATTCGTTTGTTGGAAAATTTTAACCCAGTCTGTGTCTTCTATGGTGAACATAAGATTCCATTTTCGTTTGTATTTTGGTTCTGTTGGTAGTTTAGTCTTGATTAGTGAATTATATGCAATCTTACTCAATTTGCTTTTTCCATACGGTGATAGAGGACATCCTTGCCCGTACACCACTCTTAATGTTAAAACAGCCAGAAAAATTACCATTATTAGTTATACAGCCCTTCGCATTCGAAACAAAACTACAACCCATTGTATGAGCGAATCACTAAAATCAAATGCTTTTTAGAAATCAGAAAATACTTTTCGTCCGGCAAAAAAAACGACCTATCAGACTACAACATATCTTCACTTGGCTTTTTAATGGGTTCCGATTGGCGTGGAGCTACGAGATATAACCGAAAATATGCATCAGCTGTTATATATTCGGAAAGGACGAACAACAATCGGAAACGTTGGAGCTACGAGGTTTGAGTACGACAGCGACGATTTGTTCTTAGGGCGACACTCTATCAAAATTATTAAAAAAAGTTGTGATTCGTAAAACAACATAGTCGCCAGGGGAACATTGTGCATGTTTCCTGAACAAACGTACCAGGCAATTGTGATTACCCTTTTCATGGAAACGAATTGCCTCTTGGTGTAAATGTTCTTACATATGCAGCGAATTTTGCAGGCATTATCCTCAGTAAACACAATAATTTTATCCAATGCGCCTTGGGAAATAGTACTACTCCCAATCCATTTTCTTCCGAGAATCTGAATGCAAATGGCACAAAATATACTACATATAGACGATCATGCATCATAAAATTTTGGAACGAAAACTTAAATGGGCATGCTTTAAAATATGCTCCTATGTTTTATGTTCAAATATCCTTCTAACATTCAATAAAAGTGCATAAATACCTTTTTCGACGCGAACTGTACACAGAATTGACGAATCTGGTGGCTATCCAAATAGCAAGTAGTCGATAACCCGGGGTTGTGATAGAATATAGACACTCGCTTGGATGCGAACATTAAATCACTGTGATTTAAATACTAAGCATCCAAACTATTGTCTATACTTTATTACGCAACAAAGCACAGCTACATATTCATTATTTTTACTTTAAATAAAGAAAAAATATCTTACCACACGATGTATACCCGCATCGGCACCCTCTCTGTGCTGCCACGGGTGTTTCTCTGTGTACAAACAATGTTTTTGAGACACCAGTCGACAGGAGAGGTAACAAAACCATCTTTTACAACATTTCAAGGAACACTTTGTGTGTATTTTGTTCTTTATAAACTACTTTTAACTGTAACAAATGTAAAATTCCATAACTCATTTAAACGCGAGATAAAGTCGGTCTGTATGTGAATGCTCCGTATTGGAATAGTCGTCAATGATTTACATACTCATTTATTTCAAATATTCCAAGTCTAAGAAACAGTTGTTGACAGCTTGAATAATTACTTGTCTTCACAAGATGTAAATATTAAAACGAATTATGAAATATTGCTTGCATATCAAGGTCAGGTATCAATCAGCTTCTGAAATTGTGTTCAACTTATTGCAATTTCTTGTACTCATATTTTACGAATGGAGTAATAGAACACGTATATGGATATCGGACAGGAACGACAGCACTTAATCATTACTAGCCAAGCTCAGAACACATAAACATCACATTACACAAATACACGCTACAATACCCACGCATAACCTAACTAAATCAAAGTACTGAAGTATTGACAGGCTGGCGAACTGCAAATGGACAATAGCTTTTCAAGTAATATAACATCAAGTGGTTTTCTAAGTCAAAAGAGAGGTAAGTGCTGGACGAAAAATAAAATTTTAAAAAATATAATTTTAAAAAATATATAAATTTTGGAGCCGCCGTGATTCGGTCGTTAGACTTCAGCATTAGAAAATTACTAAGCGAGTTGCTTAACCACTCGGCCACGATCTCATTAGAGAATATTGACCTTTTAAGAATCTAAGATAATAAAATCACTGATTCGTGCGCTATATCGCGTTCGTAACGCGAAGTAATAATTATCAACGCATTTAAACACCTATTCTTTTAATTTCATCCAATTTCCTTCCATTAAAGAAGAAACTTATGTATTACAACCGAACAGATTAAATGAAACAAGAAAAGTTTAATGTTCTAATCTTGCAAAACTGATTAACGAGGAGGAACTATTTTCAATGAGTGTATAGATTCTGTGTTGTCAGTTTCGGGAGTAAATGCATCTTAGTGGATTTCATTTTTTGGCATTGTAATAGTCTGGCGACATCGCCAGCCTAACAATGAAATCCCAAGTCTCCGCTGTAAAAGTATTAATAATTACAAGATGTGCAATGATAATTAAACTTCGATGTTGATTTATTGCAACCTTAATGTGGGAAATTTGCAAAAATAAAAAAGATATACCAGACATATTGGTTTAGTCAATCAACGCGACAGTAAAGTTGCATCTCCAATGTAAATACATCAACTATTTGTCATGTCCTTCGAATCGTATATTTTCATCGCATCGAGAAGCAGTTTGTAACGTCTCATCTATATTGTTATTAACAGAGTGTAATTTACGAGTCTATAGCCAATCTTCTTATCAATGGTTTAAGAACGACGTACTTGTGGATAAACAATCTCGTCACGTAAAATGAGGATTACGGGGAATCAAATTGTCGTCCAATACTCATTAATCTAATTGTATTCATGCCTGCTCCAAATTATCTGATGTACTAGTAAATAAATCTAGCTGACCAAATAGCAAGGGTAATTATTCATCAATCACTAAAATGCTGGAATGGCAATATGATGCGTAAAGGTATGTGTATTTGTCCTATGTTGAATGATCCTCTTTAGTTATCAGAGTGTCTCGTATTGTGTTTTGCCAATATATCAATAGGGTTCAGAATTGACCAAACTATTTAATTTTTGAATACGGTTCAAATGTACAATCTTATAATTACATGTACGTTAAAGCTGGTCAGTTGCCTGTTAAAACGGCAGCTCGATATCTACGCTATGGGTGTCGATTACGGCGCTTGCATTAAACATTTAAAACAGTGTATTTTATAGACAAATATAGGCTCATCCAATAATTAAAATAAATGGTCGCCGTTCTGTTTCATGTGCATAATCAAAATGTATTACCTTCTCCTATCACAACAAAACATGTTAACCAATGTCATTTGATACATCTAATGCATTGAATAAATGTAAATGATACATTTCATTCAGAATTAAATTTAATTTCGCTCTGCTGTCTCTGCTTGTCTATGTAATGTATAAATGGGAATACTATTACAATGAACGTGTGATGAAGAAACGAGTATTAAAGGGGATGCGGTGGATTTTCTTGTTTTAAAATTGCGCTTTTTCTTTACTACTCAATCTTTGATGAGGGGTATATTGCTTTTCACATATCGATAGATCGGTCTGTCTGTCGATAGACCAACACAGTTTCCGTTCAACAACTCGGCAACAACGCATTATCCTATGATAATCTTTTTGTACACATTGGCTGGCCAACAACAGTATGTGACCTCGATTTGTTTTGAGGTCAGTAGATCAAGGTCACTGTGACAATTTTCGTCAATTAGGCTGCCATAGAGGACATACGCATTTTACAAACATATCTTGTCATAACGTGTGTCAACTGCTCTAATGAATCGTCACATTCATTATACCTGATTGCTGAATATGCACGGATTAGTACTCACAAATTCATTTCCAATCTTGCAGATTGCCATTTATAATAATGCAGCTCTAAAACCTAATACCAGTGTCTGTATTTAAACCAAACTTTAAAATTATGTTATTATCATACCTAGCCAAGTGCAACTAAATTGAATATTTCCCAAATTGAAAACAACCCCTGTGCAACCGTTCAAACAGTTGTCATAGGGTGATGCTAACTGTAGAATATATTATACATTCTAGTATTGATAAATCTTCCTGTACATAGGCCAACAATACTAGTAGTATTTTAATTACGTTATGAGTATTTCCTTTTGACCGATCACACATAACGATATACTAGTAGTGTTTGCTTCAAGCAAACAATTAACGCAGCAAAACAGCGAAGGCGACATACTAATGTCACAGTGACATGCAACATTCTAATAACCGTCGTATATTGCAACAATTACTATAAAAGTTACCTTTGTGTGATCTAGAACAAAGAGTTTAATTACTGACATGGGCGATTCCGCATTTGAAAGTCTATTAGACGCTTATGATGGAAATTAGCCTGTGGGTACATAAAGTAAATACTACTTTGTCAACAGGGACAGTTAAGTTGGGGAGTGTTTGTGTGGAAATTATAGATAGCTTTTATAGGGTTTGATCCATCAAATTAACACCATCTTGACACGCGTTTGTGCCATTTTGTATTGAATAATCCACACGCCATGCGTCATGAGACAAATCTGATGTGGCTCGTAAACAACTTATCACATGTCATTGGCGTGTTTAGTTGGCATGTGACGCATGTATTCGCTAAAGCATAAATAGCAATACTGCTCTTTGATCAAGATACTAATAGCTAAACGTGATTGACTTTAATCACGCTTTCGTATAAAATAATTGATTGAATAAAATATTTCGATGATAAGCTATGTTCTTTTTGGACTTAATTCCGCTGTAATCGCCTTTTTATGGCTTAAGTCGACGGTCTGGTTTCTCCGAAATTGGTCCATATACCTTTGGCTTTGCCTCATACGACAATATATATTTTCGTGTACAAATGATAATGGTTCTTGTGAGATACTTATGAACTAGAACCATGCAAAACTTCAACGACCTTTATTACCAACCTTAAGTAGAAACATGTTCATGTTCCTTGATATATGCTATGTATACATTTTCAGTCGTAAATTAAGTAATGTTATAGGGACTTAACTCCATTCGGATGATAAACAACGTTTTGTAGAATATAAAGTATTCTTACCACTTACATTACGTTCAAAGGCGCTATTCATGAAAACACACGAACCTTTCTCGGCATTTATACTTTTTAGCGCTATAGAAAAACGTTGAATATATATTTTTGCGATAGTCACGCAATAGATTTAAAGGTTTTAAATGTAATAAACCGACGTTATGCGATTATATTTCTTCAAGTTTCATAATTGTATATATCATGTAAAATAATTTTTTGATGTATTGGGTCGGTCAAACCATACAAATGCGATTTTAAGAGAACTTCTTGATAAAAGTTGCAATTTACCAACTGGGGTTGAGTCCCTGTAAATGCAGTACATGACAATACTATGTTTAATTGCTTACTGAGTCCAACAAATTTCAATTTTAAAAAATAACATGCTTTTGAAAAGCAGTTCTTAGAAAAACGTTTCACTAAAGTAATCTCAGGTATAATCTGATTCTTAAAATTGTAAACCCTAATACGGAAATGTGCACTTAGAACAATGTTCCAATCAAAAGTAAGATTAATAAAAGTGTGTTGCTGATATTAGAACTTTATTAACTTCTTACAGTCGACACTTTACAGCAGAAGAATAGTATATCCAGACTTTTAGAAAGAATTGTTAAAATGTCACTGTGCGAAATTCTATCCTCGACGTTGAAAGCTTAATGATAACTCGGGGAGCGATACAACGCTTATGCCAGATGTTCACAATCATTTTGTCTAGTTTTATCGTGAAAACTTCGATATTGCAAATTACGACATTCTGTGTCGTAGGTTTCTCATGTCTCGGCACCTACTGATGCGTATAATAATGCACCTTTCCATCCGTCCGTCCGTTCGTTCATTCATTCATTCATTCATTCGTTCTTTCAATTTGATTTAATTAGCTAGTTATTATGTTAAATAAGATGAATATTAATATGAAAGATGCACTGTTGCATTAGATTAGAAGAGATGTTCGTATATTTAAAAGTTTTAATAACTAAATGGATGTCATGTTTTACCTTTGACGTATTGTGCTAGACTTTTTCTAAGAATCATATTAATATCTCTTAAAATCCAATGTATTTTTAGGCTGGCGATTTGCGCCAGACTATTACAATCCTAAAAAATGAAATCCACTAAGATGAATTTACTCCCGAAACTGACAACACAGAATCTATACACCCAATGCAAATAGTTCCTCCTCGTTAATCAGTTTTGCAAGATAAGAACATTCAACTTTCCTTGTTTCATTTATTCTGTTCGATTGTAATATTGAAATGGAAGGAAATTGTACGAAATTAAAAGAAAAGGTGTTTAAAGGCGTTGATAATTATTACTACGCGTTCGTATACGACGCGTTACGAACGCGATATAGCGCGCGCATAAATGATTTTAGTATGTTAAATTATTTAGGTCAGTATTCTCCAACGAGATCGTGGTCGAGTGGATGAGCAACTCGCTTAGTAATTTTCTGATGCTAAGGTCCAGCGATCGAATCACGGCGGCTCCAAATTTTTTTTTTTTTTTTATTTATTTTTTTTTTGTTGAGTCCAGCACTTACCTCTCTTTCGACTTAGAAAACCACTTGATGTTATATTACTTGAAAAGCTATTGTTCCTTAGCAGTTCGCCAATCTGTCAGTACTTTCAGTACTTTGATTATACTAGGTAATCATAAAAGCTTAGGACCGAGCAAAAACGTGTATTGTTTGAAATCAGTACCGCAGTCGTATTTAACAAAACGTCGCTCATTTTACACGTCTTTATTAGAAAAGTTTATTTTTGGAAATCACTTGACAAGGTTTTTTTTATTGTTAACCTTTCAGAATATGGTTGAACTCGTTAATCACAATTTTCTCAAGAAAAAACCTGTTCAGTTACACGGAAACACACCACAGGGAGCAAGTTATTGTCATATTATTACATCATTAATGTATGGCGTCCAATCAGTCCACTGAGTGGATGTGGCTGGCGATACACAGGGGGACACCGTGTACAGCGTTCACAGGAAGGAATAAGTGCAGCCGTTACTTTGTATTAATGTGTTGTCCAATGCAGAATATTGGCTAGTACTTATTAGAACTGAAATAAGAAATATGCTACTGTGTGTCATAGTAAAGTAGTTTCGAACTATTTAAGCTACTATGCATCCGAACCGTGTTTTGTTCTGCGATTTAATGTCAAACTACGGCTGCGCAGGAGCTGTTTTGTTTTTCTTGCTCTTCCCGCATCTGTATCTAAGATGATTTGGACACTAAAATACCGAATTGCGGCAATTCAAATCTGTATAGAGAACCAGAATGGTGGGATGACGAGTGTTTGAAAGCCAAACATGCCAAATATAAGTACTTGAGACGATTTCGGGCTTCCAACCTACAAACTGACTTTAACTTATATGTCTTGCACAGAAGGCAATTTAAAAGTAAGTGTTTTGAAAAAAAGCGGTCACTTGAAAGGCAGCGAAGACAAGAACTTGTCAATTGCAGCAGAAACCCAAAATCCTTCTGGCATAAGATTAAAGGGGTCGCAAACAAAAACACTTGTACTCGGTCAGACAGTATTAGTATTAGTGGTGACAAATGGTTCACATACTTCCAGAATTTATTCAGACGTGATGCCAATGATGATATAGAAGGGCCGAGTATACTTGATGACATAACAAGGGAGGTAAATGCAGATGACCTTAACTTACCGATATCAGCAGAAGATATCCGACATAGCGTTACAGCTATCCATAGTAATCGTGCTACTGGTACTGATGGATTGTGCATTGAAATGTATAAAAACACTTTAGATATTGTCTTGCCATACTTACTTACACTGTTTAACAATATATATGACAGTGGTCAATTTCCCGCACAGTGGAGTGAAAATATCATTACCCCTATTCACAAGAAGGGCTCTAAGCTCGAGCCAAATAACTTTAGGGCCATATCACTTATAAACTCATTGAGTAAAATATTTGTTCACATTTTAACAAGAAGCTTAACTAATTGGTGTGATAATAACAATGTGATCAATGAATCACAAGCTGGTTTCCGGTCACAATACTCCACAATTGACAATATATTTACATTACATGGAGTAATACAAAAATATTTATCTAAACGCAAAGGACGTTGTTATGTTTTTTATATAGATTTCTTGAAGGCCTTTGATGGATGTATACACAAAAAACTATGGACATGTTTGTCAAGACACGGTTTAAATGGAAAATTCCTGAATATTTTCGACTCTATGTACTGCCAATTGAAATCATGTGTTAAAGTAAACGGTGGATTAACAGACTTCTTCGAATGTAACATTGGGACCCGTCAAGGGTGTGTTAGCTCACCCATTATTTTCTCATTATTTATCAATGATTTGATCATATATCTGAAACATAAGTGTGGAACAGGTATTTACATAAACAATGATATTGATGATATATTCGCGCTGATGTTCGCCGATGATGTTTCCAGTGTAGCTGACACTGTATTAAACTTACAACACCAGATCAATTGTATCGATGACTTCTGCAAAGAAACTGGTATGAACTTAAATCTCGACAAATCCAAGATTATGGTTTTTCGGAATGGCGGGCCACTACGTACGTACGAGAAATGGACTTTCCGTGGAAGGGATGTTGATGAAGTGCCTTTTTATAAGTACCTTGGTGCTTTTTTCACACCCAAACTGTGTTGGACTAAAACCAAAGAAACTTCAGCAACACAAGCATCCAAAGCAGTCATAAATATTCTCAAATATCAAAAACAATTTGGTTATTTCTATGCTTATGAAGCCTTGAAACTGTTTGACAGTATTGTTGTGCCAATTTTGTGTTATTCTGCTGAAGTATGGGGTTATCAATATTCCGAATGTATTGAACGAGTGCAGGCTAACTTTTGTAAACGTATATGTTGCTTGAACAGAACAGTACCAAACTTTACTGCACTAAGTGAATGTGGCCGGCAACCATTATCAACCATATACATGACTAGATGTATTAAGTATTGGGCTAAACTTACTGCAATGCCGAGCCATAGATATCCAAAACAGACGTATAACATGCTACGCTCTTTAGATCTGGCTGGTAGAACCACATGGGCTACACATATCAAATGTTTATTATTTAAGTTTGGCTTTGGATATGCATGGCTGGCTAATGAAGTTGGAGATGTTGTGGCTTTTACAAAGTTATTTAACACACGTGTTGCTGATTGCGCATTGCAAAATCTAAATGAAAAAGTCAATACTTCTAGTAAAACATTGTATTACAAACATTTTAAAACGCTATTGGATACAGAGCGATATTTGTCTATAGATTTACCATTTCTGTACAAAAAGTCATTGTCTAATTTTAGATGTTCGGGACATTGTTTAAATGTTGAAACAGGTCGTCATCAGCATATTGAAAGAGAATTTAGATTTTGCGCTCATTGTTTAAAATCTAATGTATATACTGTGGAAGACGAATTACATATGTTATTGGTATGTCCACTATATTGTGATCTGAGATTAGAGTTCTTCCCACAATGCTGGTTAAATAGACCTATCTGTACTCAACTTTTTTACTCTATCATGTCAACTGCAGACGACAAACAAATTTATCGTCTATCCAAATTCATATACAGGGCTTTCCTACTAAGACAAACTCTGTAATATATTATCTGAATGTGTCTATATACAAAGATGTCATTTCTGTTACTGTACATGTATAATGTCATTACCATGTCTATTTCTCTATATATACATTTTACTTATATTTTGCCTATTTATATAGATCTAATCTAATGTATTGCAGGTCTATATATTTTCATAATACCATGTTTGTTTTCTTCATTGTTTGTTCGTAATATACTATGCATATATCATAACTCATATACATGCATTTACATTAATTTGTATTTTGGGCCGGTGGCCTCGTTACAAATAAAACATATCTTATCTTATCTTATCTTATCTATATAGAGACGGGGATCAGTTCTGTAGTGACTTTCGCCTGTTTGGTAATGGATTGGGTCTTTAAAGACACACTTTCAAGTTCTATAATTGTATCTTCAGTAAATATTCCCGTATGAAGGTTTACAATGACATTAGTAGAGTTCGAGCTTAATACAATGTGCAATGATAGACAATCGCATTTTAGAATATCTATATCGTAGTTATATTTGTTACGTTCTATATACATACCGTTCTTTCGTTCTTTGTAAGACTGCAACTTGATTTTAATAAATAAAATTAGTAGACAAGAATACGAAGCTTTGTGTTCATTCATTTTGGTAACATAAGTAGACCTTAGTGTACGATGTTTCCATCTGATTAATTAAATGTATTGTTCAAAGAGAGATCTACCGATACAGTCGATGCGTATAGTGACCTCTGTATTCTTCAATGACATTGTGGTACTAAATTCTACTCGTTCATATGATTTTGTGTTTGTTAACTATGATGAACCGATTATCATTATAATTATATTATCTTACACTAAACACTAATGGCAAAGTGTCAAAACTGAAAGAATGCATTGAACTTAATTATTCGTTCAATATTGATGATCTGTTCAAATTGTGTGTTAGATTTAACAGTGGGCTTTGTCTTTTTCAAGTTCGAACGTAGTCCATTAATTTAAATTCATTAATTTTCGTTTGTATTAAATTTCGCGATTTTTTATTTCTTTAATTATAGCGCATTTTATGAGGTCGTAAATTTAACGCATTGGGAGGAAAGCCATTGGGAGGTCGTTGAATCGTGTTTCATTAGTTTTAAACTTGTATCAACAAAGACGCCACGAGCATGTAATCCCCGTGAATAACATTGAATTCACAGTATCATACGAATGAAATAAAAGCATATAACGTTAAACTTTATAATTGATTTAAATATACTTAATACAAATATAGAGACACAAATCTATGTTTTACAAACAAACAATGAACATAATACTGTAAAATGATTTAATTTCGCTCGGATGAAATTTAATGTTTTTTGGTAAAAAAAGAAAATTTCGAAGGGACGTTAATTCGTGGATTTTGCATTTCAGGTAATAAATACAAGGGTCAAAATGATTGTTCGAAGGTACTTGATTGCGTGGTTGAGGGTAAAGCACAAAATCCACGAAAATTAATCATCCACAAAAATTAAATGATTTTACAGTAGTATATTCCTATCGTACACACACCATAACATAATCAAGCATATCACAGAACAATGCATATATCACAGTATTTTGTATTCATACTGGAGAAAGGCCATACAGTAAAATCTCACTTGAAGACCACCTCAATAACAGTCAACCATTTTTCTAAAGCTTTGCTGTTGGTCGAAGTATCAAAAAAATCTACTGACCAAAATAATATATTATGATTCAAATTCAGTACGTTAATCATTAAATGACGAATTTCAACGTCTATTAGTACAATATACGAATAAATCTAAAGCTAATTACTAAGCTAATAACATCTTGAAAACGTACGTATATAGTACTCGTATTCAATGCATTGTTCAAATGATGTATATGCCATCTGTGAATTGTATTTGAAAAAGATAACACAATTGTCCTTGCTTTTAAAGAAGTAGTGGCAACTAAATACTGTAAAATCATATTTTTGCGTGGTCAAATTTTCAGTGAATGTAGTTAACAATTTTTGACCGTCACAAATTGAACATATCTCGTGTTTAACCATTGTTATCGTTGTTTAAGTTCACGGACATTTATTTTCGCGAACTTAATTGATCGTCCAAATAATTAACGCAAATTAATCCCTTGTAACTCTCTGATTTTACAGTAGAGTGTATGACCTATTAAATGTATTTCATTATTCGAATTTTATTTAAGTCTCCGACCCATATATGGCCTCTATTGTCTACAGCCACAGCGTTTGGTTTGTTGAGACTGTAGGTAAATGGCAGTGGTTTTCCCTTACTGTCCAGCAAGTGTAAAGTATCATCGTTTAAATCAGAGAGAATTGTCAATCCATGTGCGTCACAGGCTACGCCATCTGCGCTTCCAGACGCTGTGTAGGTGTACTTTGTACTTCCGTCAGAATTTATTACAATGTACTTGGCAGCGACTCCGGTTGAGACAACAAAATCACCATTTACCGTATGACACACGCGGTAAAGACCTAGTCCTCTATTTATACGGATTTCCCTAATTTTACGACCCGTAATTGAGTATATAATGATTTTCGCGTTGTGCATTTGTTTCGTTTTGGATAATGGTACATCATTGCCAACAACTATTACATTAGATCCGTCTCGAGATGTGGTTATGCCCCTAAGATAAAGATCAGTCTTTGCAAAGTATGATTCTAGATTTGATTTACAAAGTTTTCGTATAGCCATTCCATTGTATTCAGTTAATAAAACAGTTCCATCAACTAGGGTTGTCATATCATCTATATCAAATTCCGTTGTTTCTACTTCAACAATGCGGCCAAATATATCAAAGCGCTGGATGCGATTCTTGTAGCCATTACAGACCCATGCCGTGCCGTCACTTTGTGCCGTAATGGAAGATGTACTACGGAAGTTCTGATCCGTGTTGAACGTTGAAACCAGCTGTAGTTCCACTGCTGGGAGTGGTACGAATAAACCTTCGGCTGAAAATTTCAGATCACCAACCGCCTGTTGTATTACTAGTTCATCGATGTCGCCTCTAGCAAAGGTTTGCCTCTTGCGCCAGAGTTTGTCTGTAAACGATGGGATGTCAGCCTCTGAAATACAAATTATCTATAAAGCTTTAAATCGGGTTTCGTCTTCAGTCTCATCGTACTTGTTAAAAAACATTCAGTGGTTTCTCTGTCTCGTATTTAGTTAATAGTTTGAATGAAAGTTTGTTTGTTTCATTTCTGGTTGGCATGCAAAAACAAAATTGATGTGATACACTTATTAATTCAAAGAATACACAAATACTGAAGATTTCAATAACACACATTGACTTAGCCTATATGTTGTTTGGTTGTTATGTTTAAGTATGTATTATGTATACGAATATCTTAATTGCATTCTTGAAAAGTGATTTATCAGTATGTATCATTTTGGTACAAGTGTTGTGTAATTACAAAGTCACATACCTTTCAAACTCTCGTTTAGATTCTGACTCGTGTTAATAATGGCAACATCAGTGGCACTGTCCATCTGTACTGAAGCGTTATCCAGCAAACCTGTTATACTTGCAATCTTCTTATTCACTGCTTCAATGCAGTTATCTAACTTTGCTATCGACTCATCATGCTGATGCCGAACTCTTTGTACTAAATGCTCAGTATGTTCATCTACTATATCTTTGATTTTAATGGAGTGTTGTTTGATATCATTTGTGGTGTGTTCGGTTTCTTCTTCCAGAGCCATCTTTCGATTCTTAATTTCTATAGCTTCAGCTTTGAGTTTCGCAAGATGACCTTTCGCAGTTATCATGGCCGTGGACACTTTCAGTTTTCGTTCATCGGCGATTTCCTTAACAGATGCTGTTTGGTGGCCTTCATGATCGATGACTTTGCAATCACGGCAGATGGGTACATCGCACTTTTTGCAGTGAAATTTTACTTCTTCATGTTGATGGATATCACAATAAACTTTAATTTTCAGTTTGTCATTAACGGCTCTTATGGTCGGCAGGATATTAACGTGATGTTCACGTCCCATTTTCATTCTAAGATGGAGTTTGTTACATTTTTCACAAAAGAACTCATTGCATTCGGAACACTTATAAAATGCAGGGCTATCTTCGCATGCGTCACATATGATAAGATCTGTGTTTGTTGGTAATCGAGGAGTAATTTTCTTCTGCTTTCCCGAATTCTTTGGTAGACGTATACCGGCGCGACAGATTGGGCAATGGCAGTGTTTTCCACGACTATGACGCAGTATATAATCCTCAAGACAATGAGCACAGAAGTTATGTAACCCCGGTAATAACCATTGATACTCTAACTTATTCTTGCACACATTACACTTCATTGGATTACTCTTCGTCAGTTTAATGCTTCCTCCAGCTGTTCCCGGCCGGGAATATTTTGATACCACTGATGAAGGTCTGGAATATGGTGGACTCGGACTAAAAGCACGAGAGTTTGGTGAAGTCGGCGATGTTGGTGTTGGACTCAGTGCCGTATACCGGGTCATCTGTGAACTAGGGCGCGATGGTGACATCTTGGTCTCCGTATAACGTGTCATTTGAGACCCTGGGCGTGAAAACGCCATATTAATCCGTGTTCGAGCGATCCTATGAATAACTTTCTAAACTGTTATATTTCCATTATTTTCCGAACATTTTTAATTTGTCTTCAAGTTCATCTAAAACTGTTTTATCATACACACACGTTACCAATGATCAAGTAGTAGATCGGTGTGTCCGGAGTCGATCAAGTTAATACATTCAGCTGGCCATCTGCCATGACCATCAGGTTCTATACTGTAGATAAAACACAAGCGTATAGATGAAGGCAATATTGAAACGACTCAAAAGGAGCATTGTATTTACACGACAAAAGATTTCCATTCACAAAACAATCATGTTTATTTGCTATTGAACGCCAAGAAGGCTTGACGATTTGATTTACAGTCATCTCCCTCAGTGTAATTAGTATTGAAACCAATATTACAAACATTAAATCTTTCAGTGACACATGGCTGACTATTTAATGTTTAAATATTCAATTACTGTTTTAATTAATCGTAGCACTGAATCAAATTTTCTACTTAATATAAAGTTTAAATCATTGCACAAGTGGCACCCTGCGTAAGCCAGATTAATATACAGAAAGACAATTGCTGTATAGTATTTTATTTATACATAATCACAATGATCATTAAATTATTTTGATTTTAATGAGATAAAATACCGAAATATTTTTTTCATTGTATAGGCGTATGCTAGATATATGTACAACTATACCTCATCTCTACATCTATATGGTTTGAATAACCCCAGTTAGTGTTATGTACGATCATATACATCGACAAAGAGATACCAGCGCCATACTGGCTTGACAAAGGGATTGTATTACCAGTATTTCTTTACCTGAAACAAAGGCTATTGATTATTGCATATTTGGCAATGATACTAGTTTTGAAGAACAGTTCATAAAATGCTGGTCAAATAATGGCATATTTTGTGCTTTAGAATGTACATGGACCTGTGTTCAATTATAGTTAAGCAAACTACGATATATTGCGGTTAACACGATGAGGATCAGTAAAGACAATACTTTTAGTGTGATATTCTGTGACAAGACTCATGGCTAGGCTAATAGGTACCCAAGGAAACATTTCGCATCTCGAAAGTGGATTAAATATTCTATCCAAAATGAATGACACATTTTTGAATACGTTATTGGAGTTATCTGAAAAGGAGAAGGAAGCGGAAGGAAGGAGACCGCAATCAGGGCGTCCTGGTTCAGTGCTGTTCTCTCGACCACCAAGCTCCATTCTCGTATCAAGACCACCAAGTGCTGCAATATATGGAGCACCTCCAAGCGCAAAGAAAAGGCAGCGACGACCACCAAGCACCAGTACTTTGATACCAAGATATCGTCGCAGTAGCGAGCATCACGAACCAAGACCTCCGAGTGTCTCAACCATAGCACGTCCAGTCAGTTGTAATGCCATGCGCAAACCGAATACTATCAAATGCAAGGTTTGTACAGATGGTTACAACTTTCCCGGCAATACACCGTGCTTTGATCATTATTGTGCACAATGTCTGGAGGAACATGTGCTGACATTCAAACGCGGTACAGGTTGTAGCTGTCCTTTATGTAAAAGTGGAATACTTCTACCATCCAATCGTTTAAGAAATGGATCTTCAAGGATGTTGCTGAAATCTGAACTCAACGTGTGCGGTAACTGTCAGGAAGCTAGACTAGCTCAATATCGTTGTGGTTCATGTGAGGAATTCTTCTGTGAGAAATGTAATAGAGACTTCCTTAAAAGAATGAGGCTAGACACGTTCCACACATCGCATCTCGGTGACCTTACAGGAGATAATGACGTTCCTTTGATTATGCCAATGGGAATGGACGACGATTCATTGGATTCCATATCATTACCGTCGCTTCTACCAAAAGGGTTTGGACTTCGTTGCAGTGAACATGAAGAGGAAGAACTACGCTTCCATTGTAAGGAATGTGATAAATGTATATGTAGAGATTGTAAAATCCTGAGCCATGAAGGCCACGAAACTGTTGGGTTAGAAGATGTATACGAGGATCGAAAACATATGCTGTCACAAGAAATTAAACTGTCGAATGGCAATATACGAAAGTTACATTCCGAATGTGCGGAAATAAACTCGAAACGTTTGGAAATAGATGATGAATCAAGAGACGCCATTTCTCAGATAGAGAATCAAGCAAATGAAGCGAAACGTATGATTGATGAACTATCAAAATCGTTTATCAAGACTATTCGTAGTCAAAATGCACAGAGTCGTGGCACATTAGAAGAATGTCGCGAAGTTGTGAAAGACAAAGTTAAAGTACTGCAGAAAGTTGTTGAAGAAGGACGCGTGTTGCTAGAAACAGAAAACGGTCTTGACATTGTGGACCAGGCTCCTGCACTAACGAAGAAGCTTAAAGGTACGTGACATATTCTACCCACACAATGATCATGATATCAATTTATGAACATACTATCAAACCTCTGTTCGTTGTCACCTGCACAAAATCGGAATCTGCAATATATAATGTCAACGTCGTAAACAACGACAATTTCTGTATTAAATACGAGCATATCAAAAATGTTATAGCCGCGTCTTGCTGTTTTAAACAGCAACGTTTAACGATGTGCTTAACCATTCTTCTCCGTTGGTATCATTATTTCCTCAGTTCATAAAAGCTTTGACTACAGACACACTATATAAGCATAGTGTAGTGTAGTTATTGTAATTAATTTTAAAATCGTTGTTAGATATACAACGTATATGTGTGAACGATTATTAAGAAAACTAACTATACTATTATTTGTGATGCATAACGGCTATGAAATGATTAACGTCGTCTCTGTAATATTAACCATAACCATTTATTGATAATCTGTATTAAATTGGAACCTTATACATTTTCGATTGATGCATGAGGACTGGTGTTTGTTTACCAGAGACTTTCGAAGTAGATGTAATAATTATGGTTGCCTTACTTTTCAAATCTGTTCTTACTTTCACAGAAGTAGACATATCACCCTCTGCTGACAGACTTTGGAGAAAGAAGTATGTATTTGAACCAAGGGATCTCAAACAACACTCATCCCAGAAATTATTTGGCAGACTCCGTACAGTGATGTCAGGTTTGATGAAAGATGTACCGTCGGTGGAACTCCAGGTATATTTCGGTTACCATCATTAAGATAAGTTTTAAAGTATCATAATGTACTACTTACCGATCACTAATGATATTCTTTCTTAAAGCGGCTGGTGGAAATGGGCCGTTCTGTAACGACCAGTTGATCAGCCCCCGACTAGTTAAATAAAAGTAATCACGTGTCTTCTATACTGATGGGACTCGGAATGACCTTGGCATGTGATGAAGTAGAAGTTCATTTTCAGGACCTGAATGTACCACAGGTGTCTCATAAGTACAGATAGCTAGTTGAAGTTAATATGCTGAGTTTGTACATAAGCTAATGTTAGCGTCTATAACTTTCTATATGCAAAAGTGGTTTTCTGTACATAATATATAGTATCCGGTCATGTTTCCCGCGTTTCTGATCAGACTTTGCTTGATACATAAGTAGGGTATCATTTACCGCGTTCTCTATATATTCCCTCCTCTCCTTTTAGGTTGAGTGTACGTTTAACAGTGACCAACAATACAAGAGTACGACCGCACTGGCACCAATGTCGGACGGTACGGTATGGGTCTGCAACGGATATAAGAATCGCATTCAAAAGTTCGATATGGACGGGAACGTCTTACAAACAGAGACTTTGGACTTTGATGTTGACGACATGACAGAAGCTGCTAATGGCTTTTTATTTCTAACAGAACTAAACGGAAAAACTATCAGAAAACTAAACGAGAAGAAATTGACAATATTTGCCAGAGCGGATTTGTATTTACGCGGTGTTTCCAACTCACGGGACGAGAGTATGGTTATAGCATGTGGTAACGATGTTCCAGTGGCGTGTCTCAGAGAGTCAGTACAATCAAAATTGTTCATGTTTAATATGAAGGGTAGACTGATACGAGAGTTTACTCTCGATATTGGTATGCGTGGGGTTGGTTTATTCCGGGTGTGTCATACCATTAACGACGAATATGTGGTTTCCACTGGTATCTCAGCAATGTACTATATTGTTGGGGAGAATGGGTCGATCAAGTACCGGTATAGAGCAGCATCTACAGCGGACGGGGTTGCATGTGACGCACATGGTCTAATTTATCTATCCGCATGGAAGGATGATACGTTGTACATTTTGGATTGCAAAGGGGTTCCTATTCCATCTACATACGCCATGCATAAACCAACTGCCGTGGCGATCGATAAGAACGATGTTGTTTGGGTGGGTGATTGGAGTAAGGTACATGTGCTCAAATACAAAATGTAAACTTTATGTTCATATTTGCATTCCTAATAAACACTATTTTTCAATTGATTGTAAGTTACCTGTTCTAATTACTTAGCGGATAGGAATACTATCGCTTTCGAGCAATGTATTTGCCTGTACATATGTTTTAATATGTTGTTATCCCTTCTCTGTGTAGCGTGTTGTATGTATTGTCAGTCTAAGGAAATAAATAGTCTGTAAAATGTCTGATGGTTATTAGTTTATCTAGATCTATGAATATATTAAGTTTTATGTTCCCGTGTACGAAACTAGAAATGTGCGTAAGTATTAATATTCGATACATATATATCCTTTGTATAACATTAAATCGTCTGCATAACACACGTACATTTTGTATTTAATAAGGAAATCACCATACGTTACATCATTCGTACGAAACCTAACGGCGAGCGTGAAACGGCCTATATTATAATTATAATATAACATTTCACTTTATGATATTTGAACGACATTCTCTGCTTTGATCAAAGTACAGCAGGATGAGTTTCAAATGATAAGGTGACCCTCGTTCAATCTCTATAGGTCTTATATTAGTACACGTACACCAATATCACGGACAATAAGATCAGCTATTCATGATTCCACGCTTTATTTCATTGATCAAGCACAATTTAGTTACTACAGATATTTCGCGTGAACCTGATACGAACATTTTGCTAAAATCATTAGTTTGCAATCAATGTCTAGATACTCAGTCGAGGCAGTATTTACATCAAATTTATGGTAGCTGTACCGCGTTCTCAGGAAATTAACAATTGGATTATGGTACATTTGACGATCAATTTGCCATTTCCTTCCCGCAATTGTGACACCATATCAACTATCAATAATTGCATGAAACGTTATTATCTTGAGAGAAAGAAATAAAAACGCACTAAAAATGTTGCCATTGCTTGCAAAAATGGTTTGGATTTTCTTGAGGAATTTTATTTCTAGAATGGTTGGTAATTATCTACAAGTGCTAGCATAATAGATCCCTTGAATTATTTCTACGCTTTCTGTACTTTTGGAAAAAAAAATTAATGGCCTGGAAACGAAAGAAAGAAAAGTCCAGGATTTTGAAAGGTCCATTGTATGCAGTTTTGAGGATACAACCTCGAAAGTACATTAAATATACAAAGCTAATTTTTATGCAGTAGTTTGTATAATTTAAAATAGCGTGATCAAAGCATATTGCAACAACGTATTAAACGCAGATGTGTAATTGTGTTATCTTCAAATACCGGTAATCAATCTGCGATTCTCACCCCTATTGTCCGAATATAATTTGATCTTAGTATTTTGATGAAAGTTCTAAGTGTTCTAAAATAGCAGCGGCTAAGTGCCGGACTTCATCAGTCTATTAGCTCACTTTCTAGTATAATTGTAGATTCAGTGTCCAGGTTGTCATCATGTGTTGGTTTGTGTAACCAAAGACATCTTTTAGTCAATGTTATGCAATTCAGGACGATAATTTTAATAATTTTTGTTGAATGTCATTTGTTAAGCTACCTTAGTAATTAATGAACACGTGACTCATATTGCATTACCAAACAGTTTTTTTATTGTTCAAACACCATCATCCAATGTGAAATTACTTCGTAATTCCCCACAGCGTCATGATGACATCTTGCAATCTCATGACATAGTACTAGATTCCATTATGGAAGATACATAACCTATGATTATGTATCAAGTGGTTGGTAATGCTATGGTAAAAATGCTCGTACGATGTCCGTACGGATTTACCAACTCGTACAAGTATGAAATATCATGATCCTAACAGTATTTGCATCTGGTCACAGCTCGTACGGAGTTCGTACGAGTTGTACAGAATGTACCTCTACGAGATGTGAAAATCCGCACGATGCTTGTTGGTGTCTCGATTTCTGTACAGGCTCCGTACGGACGTCGTACGAGTTCAGAAAAATCAACTCATACAAAGCTCGTAGGGCAAATGTGACTAGGGTATAATTGAATTATTTTTTGAAAGGTAAATACATGATTGTGTTTGTACTACTAGAATTCTTATTTCAAGGTTAATTGTTGCCCTCTAGCAAGCTATGCTGATAGTTATATATGCCCTTAATTATCACAAATTTCACAGTTAAACTACAAATTTAAAGCACTGTATTTGAGATAAAACTTATATGTTATTGAAAACAAAGCATGTAATAAATCTCTACATTATGTACAATGTCTCTTTAAGTTAAGTTACCAATTTTCTAGGGCTCTTTTAGCTGTTAGGCCGCTCAAGAACCCTTTGACAGTTTAACTACCCTGGTCATTGGGCTACATAGGGAAACCTACACTCGTATCTCCCTGGTGAATCTATTTCTCTCCTGTGGGTGTGGCTTGTTAAGTTTCTATGAACGTTGTGTAAGGGGAACTACTGTTATGAACCAAAACGTGTAGATACTGAAGCAGTTTTCTCCCCAATGCATGTACTGAGGTTTCCGAAGTAAGTGCAGTTCCGTTATTAAAGGCCCGTTCTGACAGTCCCGGGGCAGGTCCCGGTACCTCCCGGCAGAGGCACTACCGTGATGATCCATATTTGTAACAAAATCAATTGCATTCTTACATTTCTGATGTTACTCCTGTGTACACCCGGTCTGTAAGAATATTCAATCAGCTTGACGCCGGAGTTTCTATGGTTATTCCCGGTTCCAGTACGGTGCCGTTACAGTGAATATGGGTAGGTCCCGAAAAAGCCCGACTTGGTCCCAATGGATGCCGATGTTGTCACGGTGACCGTCGGTGGGAGTCCAGTGATCGAAGGTGTCGACCGTTATATCACGGCTGTGTCCCGGTGACTCGCCGTTGTTACCCGGTAGTCACTGGAGGTAATATATAACTAGTGGAAAGATGCAACAACTTTAGTTCTCACTAGGCTGCCAATCACATACGATAACTTCATGTCAAGAAATAACAAGCCAGGAAAGAAAAAGAAGAGGAGGGTGAAGGCACAGAGGAAGAGGGTGAGGGGACAGAGGAAGAGGGTGAAGCTGCTCCCAGTGCCGAGGAGGGTGAAACCACATCACAGGATGGCTCACAAGATGGGGAAAATCCCGATGATGTATCAAACTGATGATACTATCAACATATCGACCACGTCAGAATCTCCCCGAACAACCCCTTCCAGTGACAATTTAACACCCAATATGCCAGAAAACCCTATCAGATCCGACGGGAGTACATCCGAACCAAGAACTAAACCCGCCACGGATACGGATTATGGGAACACAATACGACACCGTGACCATCCGTCACCCTCGAACAACATAGACAATGGTGACTTTGTGGCTGCAAAACGGCGCAGGAATGTATCCTACTTCATAGGAAATATAGACTCAAACGTAACGGAGAGTGATATATATAATCACTTCAAATCGAACAACGCACATGTGTCGTTTATACGTTTATTTCACGGGCGTAACGGTTCATCGGCTAAAATTAACATTCCAGAAGAGCTGGAGCCGATCATAGACGACCCATATTTCTGGCCAGACGGCATTACCTACAGGAAATGGATGACCAGAGAGGAACACGAAAAGGAACGACAAACGCACCGGCGCTATCGTTACCAAGCGCGTTTCCAACGTGACGACGTCGACGATAGACAGGACTACCATTCATGGAATTCTAACGAACGATTTACGTCAGCGATAAACAATGAAGGTTATACGCGCCGGAACAATCACACTCGATATGAACGTTGTTCCGTGCGAAATGACGGTCGTTATGACAACAGAAATCACTCCCTTGACAACAATCGAGAACGAGGCGAGTACCGGAATGAAAGAACAATGGACAATCCGACTCATGCGTCTGATTTCTGGCGTAATACGAAGCCTTATAGTGCTTGTTACTAGCTGACTATATATAGTGTGTTATTCATGTACTGTTCGTTAACTAATTATTGCAATAATGACAGGTAAAATATCTTGCAAAGTTTTGTACTACGTATATATAAGTGTAATCATGTCATTATCAATAATATGTTGGAACTGTAGAGGGATTATGTCATCGGCATACCCACTAGCTAATCTATTAGATAAATACGACATTGACATTGCTCTAATAAGTGAGCACAAATTGCTCCCTAGATCAACGATGTTTTTTCAAAGTATACACTCAGACTATAATAGTATTGTAAATGTGGATACAAATGTTGACAATTTTGGAACAATTAAGTGTGGCAAAGCAGGAACTGCAATCATGTATAAGAAAACATTGTCGTTTTGTATTAATGAATTGCCAATTGTAGATAATCATCGCATTCTTGGTATCGAACTAAAATGTATTGATAAATTGCCATTGTATTTGTTTTGTGTATATATGCCTGCTAACAATGACATAGATTATTATAAATCTGTATTAAGTGAAGTGCAGTCATTAGCATCGCATTATAGCCAGATTGGTAACGTTGTAATTACAGGGGATGTGAATGGGCAGTTTATATTGAACCAAGATAACCAAAGAGTTAATGTGAAATCCCGACTTCTCACCAAATTTATATCGGACAACAATCTAGAATCAGTGCAATATGAATTTGGTCGTGACAATCAATGTACATTCACTCCAACTGGGAAGATTATAGATCACGTGTTACTTGAATCGGCATTTATTAATAGGATTGACACCTTTGTGATTGAAGATAGTGCAAATATTCTTACTTCGGACCACTTACCTCTTATTATCAATTTGTCAGCTTCGCCTCTGAAAACACCAGACCATCCAGTACGTACCAACATAGCTTGGAATAAGTGTAGTAGTGAGCATTTGACTCTTTATAGACAGGTACTGAACGAAGAATTGAACTGTATACTATGTATCGACACAAGTACATGTTGTCCAGATTTCATTAACAGCTTAATTGTTGACGCTATTCACAAAGCTAGTTGTGTTCTTCCCGTTAGCCGTTTCAACAAGAAAGCGAAACCATATTGGTGCCCCGAAGTAAAAACAGCTCACACAAAATCTCGCCAACTACGCCGGATATGGATTAACGAGGGTCGTCCCAGAGGAATTATCAGCAACTCTTACCGGGCGTATAAAGAAGCGAAACGATGTTTTAGACGATTACAGCGTACTATGCAACGTGAATGCAAAGAGAAAGAAATGGATGATATAGCGAAAGCTGCGTCCGAGGTAAACTATCGCCAGTTCTGGAAGTTACTACGTAGACAAAGTGGTAAACCCTCCACGGTTTGCAACGAACTTACTGTTAATAACGTGACATACAACAATGAACATGTAATTCAAGGTTTCGATTCTTACTTCTCTAGTGTTTTTGATGCTGATCCCGAACAGAGTGATAACTCAGTAACAAGCGAACTTAAATTCTTACTTACCCAAAAGGATAACGAACTCACAAAGGAAATTACGAAAACTATATCGGAAGAAGAAATTCAATGTGTTGTCAAGAGTTTGCAAATGAGGAAAAGTCCTGGAGTGGATAATGTTTTCAACGAACACGTGAAAAGTGGTAGCAGCA
This sequence comes from Spisula subtruncata, assembly GCA_963678985.1. Lineage (NCBI taxonomy): Eukaryota > Metazoa > Mollusca > Bivalvia > Venerida > Mactridae > Spisula > Spisula subtruncata. The sequence goes on along the minus strand of OY787662.1, from coordinate 41,140,713 downwards.
CTATCGTGAAAGCGTTAACTGTGTTATTTAATGCCATAATATATCATGAAACGACCCCACGTCAATGGGGAACAAGTATACTAATTCCAATCTACAAAGAAAAGGGGAAATCAAAGGCAGATCCGAACAGCTATAGACCCATCTCGCTTAGCCCAACCGTCAGTAAAATATTCGAGAAAGTGATTCTCCACAGAATAAATAACTCAATCAATACCCAAAACATTGACTTTCCATCAGAACAACAACAGGGATTCCGCAAACATCTAAGCTGCATTACAACTGCGTTCAACTTACAAGAAACTGTCTACCAGCAAATCGAGAGCAACCATAATGTATACGTCGCCATGTTAGACCAAAAAGCCGCATTCGACTCAGTATGGCACGACGGCCTCTTCGTGAAAATGGGTCAGTTTGGTCTCGTTGGTAAAATACTGAGGACACTCAAGTCTTCATACGATGATTTAACATGCTTAGTCAAGTATAATGGAGGAATATCCAAGCCAATTCGCATACGGAAATCAGTTCGCCAGGGCGGCGTTTTATCCACCTTCTACTATCTTCTATACGTTGATCAACTGTTACGGAACCTCGAAAATAGCAACAGTGGATACAAAGTATTGACCACCAAGGCCGGTAATCCTGCATACGCAGATGACATTAGTCTAATAGCTCTGTCACCTCTGAATCTACAAAAAATGATGGACATTGTTTATCGATACTACAAAACGTGGAAAATAGACATAAACGTAACCAAATCAGAGATTATTGTTTTCTCTAAAAAAAGGGATCTACCCAACGTAGCAGCTATGTACGGACAGAACATCATTACACAGACTTACAACGCGATCCATCTGGGTGTCCGTCATGATTCAAACCTAAAATGTAATCTGAGGATAGAGGAACATTGCCAAAAGGGGAAAAATGCGTTATTTGCAATGACTGCACAAGGTGTTCACACATTCGGTTTAAACCCTTTAATATCATGTGATCTATATGTTAAGATAATTATGCCAATAATATTATATGCCTGTGAACTATGGAATAATGTGACTAAATCTGATATCAATATTGTTAACAAAACGCAGCACTTTATTGTAAAGAAGATGCAGGGTTTACATGTTCGTACCAGATCTGATATGTGTGAAGCTATGTTAGGACTAAATAAGCTGTATTCATATGTCATAATCAGAAAATTACTATTTTTGCACCAAATTTTAAGTCTAAATACAAAATGCGTGACCAGAAATATATTTTTACGAAGATATTTTCAGTTTATTCAGGATAGAAACGTTAAAATGGGATTTATTCCCGATATCTGTAATATACTGTGCTCTCTCGACTTAAGACATTTTGTCAATGATTATCTGATAAGCCCGGATTCATTACCGCCGAGGGCACAATGGCAAACTACTGTAAAACAACTGGTATTGAAACGTGAAACTTCATTGTGGTCTGAAAGAATCATGTCTGACGAAGACTTCACTCATTTCAGACAGATCCATCCATCTATTTCAAAATCAATTGTGTACAAAGTGTTAGATAAGAACTCATATAATAATAATATATATATCATATAAACACATCAGGCTGCTAATATCTAAGTTATGGTGCAAAATACCAAACACCAATATTCAACAATGCAATAAATGTACCTTAGTAACTAACAATATGAATGTTCACTGCGTATATGACTGTATTGAAAAACAACATGAACGATGGGATTTCTTTTGTGACGTCAGTGAAATTGATGTCAGCCTTGCCAACGAACTGTTTAATATGACTCCCGAATATTTTTATCTCTCACTCCTAGGAGCAGAGATTATCTCATCAGATGATTATGTGACTGTGAGAAATGTATTTCTAAAACGTGCATACACATATATCTACCACTGTTTAAAACACTGATTACTACATGTAGATATAGTGTGGCGTATACTGTCAATATTGTTACACCGACAACATATAATGCACCCACACCTGTGGATTAAGAATGTGTTTCATATTTTGATACATGTACATGTACCATGTCATACATAGTTTATATGACTTCTATATTATGTATATAATGTTGTAATACACCATGTAATTATTTACCTGTATATATATATATCACATATCACCAAATATGGTGGAAATAAAGATATTGAATTGAATTGAATTGAATCATATTACATTAGCAAACAGTTTTTTATTGTTCAAACACTAACATCCAATGTGAAATAACTTCATAATTCCCCACAGCGTCATGATGACATCTTGCAATCTCATGACATGATACTGAATTCCATTATGGAAGATACATAACCAATAAATATGTATCAAGTGGTTGGTAATGCTACGGTAAAAATGCTCGTACGATGTCCGTACGGATTTACCAACTCGTACGAGTATGAAATATCATAATCCTAACAGTATTTGCATATGGTCACAGCTCGTACAGATTTCGTACTAGTTGTACAGAATGTATAGTTTCCACCAGATCACCGATACATCTACGAGTTGTGAAAACCCGTACGATGCTCGTTGGAGTCTCGATATCCGTACGGGCTCCGTACGGACGTCGTACGAGTTCAGAAAAGTCAACTCATACAAAGCTCGTAGGGCAAATGTGACTAGGGTATAATTGAATTATTTTTTGACAGGTAAATACATGTGTTTGTACTAATAGAATTCTTATTTCATGGTTAATAGTTGCCCTCTAGCAAGCTATGCTAATAGTTGTATATGCCCTTAATTATCACAAATTTGTATAGAATTCACAGTTAAACCACAAATTTAAAGCACTGTATTTGAGATAAAACTTATATGTTATTGAAAACAAAGCATGTAATAAATCTCTACATTATGTACAATGTCTCTTTAAGTTAAGTTACCAATTTTCTAGGGCTCTTTTAGCTGTTAGGCCGCTCAAGAACCCTTTGACAGTTTAACTACCCTGGTCATTGGGCTACATAGGGAAACCTACACTCGTATCTCCCTGGTGAATCTATTTCTCTCCTGTGGGTGTGGCTTGTTAAGTTTCTATGAACGTTGTGTAAGGGGAACTACTGTTATGAACCAAAACGTGTAGATACTGAAGCAGTTTTCTCCCCAATGCATGTACTGAGGTTTCCGAAGTAAGTGCAGTTCCGTTATTAAAGGCCCGTTCTGACAGTCCCGGGGCAGGTCCCGGTACCTCCCGGCAGAGGCACTACCGTGATGATCCATATTTGTAACAAAATCAATTGCATTCTTACATTTCTGATGTTACTCCTGTGTACACCCGGTCTGTAAGAATATTCAATCAGCTTGACGCCGGAGTTTCTATGGTTATTCCCGGTTCCAGTACGGTGCCGTTACAGTGAATATGGGTAGGTCCCGAAAAAGCCCGACTGGGTCCCAATGGATGCCGATGTTGTCACGGTGACCGTCGGTGGGAGTCCAGTGATCGAAGGTGTCGACCGTTATATCACGGCTGTGTCCCGGTGACTCGCCGTTGTTACCCGGTAGTCACTGGAGGTAATATATAACTAGTGGAAAGATGCAACAACTTTAGTTCTCACTAGGCTGCCAATCACATACGATAACTTCATGTCAAGAAATAACAAGCCAGCAAAGAAAAACATGTCGGTTGAGAGTTAGAAGTCAGAAACTGACAGGAACTTCGCCGTCCTTAACTGTGACGTAAACCGGAATCTGTCTGGCATAACCATAGAAACACCGCCATTTCCCGCGTACTTGCGGGGCTTAACCAACAAGACTTCAAATCCATACCGTAGGGCTCCCTGCCTTCATCTGCCTCACGAGCTACATTACATGGACTCAACTGGCTCTCTCCGTAGTCTATATCATACCGGTACACTACGGTTTGTCTTGGTAGGGATACGGGCCTTCTCGGAAAGCCCCGGTGGTGTCATGGAAAATCCCGGTAGTGTTCCGGTTATCCCCGGATTAAGCTGGTTCTTGATATCGGTCCCGATGGTCCGCAGTGATTCCCGGTTGTATTAAACATTTTCAAACAACCGGGACTAATGGCCTGTGCATCATGATTCGTCCTTGATGAGCACGATGCCGCTACGAATGTATCCCCGGTTGGAAACTACGGATTGCGAACCGGCGCTCACCGGGGATGATACACCGGAACGGTGAGGACGGGGCTTTGAGATCGTGTGGCAACACTTATCTACTGGAACTCACTATATTTTATATCACGCAGGTTTGCGAAATTGTACTTCTTATAGTTTCTTATTTGGTTATAGTAGAACAACATATTTAACAGGACGACGGACAATGTTAATTGACAATAGTTTGCATACTATTACTGATTGACCTCGTATTTGATAAATTTTACTTTTGTTGAGATAGTTACAGGACACTTGTTGACTATTACAATTATGAGATGCTCTGAATTGCGTACATATAATTCAATTATACATTTTTATTATATTGTATGAAATTGAAAACAAATTTCAAAAGCGTTTGTCTGCCTCGTAAACAAAACGTGTTACATTGCTTTAATACTGCTGTTACCCTTTTACACGGTCGGTACATAATGAACATGCTAAGTTATTCATTATAGTAGCGTGAAAAGTTCAAAAGGAGTCAAATCCAGTTGGTAAATTGCCAAAGTTATCATAAAGTTTTCTTAAAATCGCATTTTTGGCTTGACCTACCTAATGGATTTATATTATAATCTGGACTTATTCATCTAGAAGAGACATATTCGCGTAACGTCGGTTTGTTAAATTCCCCCCCCCCCCCCCCCAAAAAAAAACACAACACTATTGCATAACTAATTCAACGTTGTGTAGCATTGAGTGGTGTTTAAATGCCGAGAAAAGCTGTTACCTAATTAACGGACGGTTAAACATGTGCGGTATATTTCATCAATAGCGCATTTGATCGTAATTGTAAATTGTAAGAATACTTATTTATTCGTTAAACATAGTTTTCTGACTAAAATGTCTACAAAAACGTGTTTTTATCATCGAAATGGAGTATAGTCATTTTAATAGCAGTAAATAGCACATTGATACTATAAACTATTCATTTTATTTGATTAAAGATAAGATAAGATAATCTTTATATAACGTCGGTAATGTTTAAACACATTAACATAAGCTTGAAACTTGTATACGACATAAACATTGACTATCCAATAACATACAAACAAACAATTTATAAAATAAACTATGATTAAACATATCAAAGACAGTATCACATTCAAACGCTCATTATAATATAGATAGGTTTCACCTCAAGCGATCTTCAACTGAAGAAACGTATCACGTGATCTGATATACTAGTAAGCGTTTGATACAGTCATTAGTATAAAAATTATTTAGTGTTCTTTCCGCATACCAAGTTTGTAGAGTATGTACACTGAGCGGATTTGAAAACGCAACACTTTTCAAACTTGAATATTATCGTAATCCGTTAACTTACAAACTTGAATTCGTATATAGACTCTTGATATACGTGAAGATCATCTATGAAATTCAGCTTATTTTTACAAATCACTCGTCCGAAGTTAAATAGTCTTAAGGACATTAGTTCCATTTTCATGATTCCTTACATGCGTAATTTCATGAATGGCAAGTTTTATGCTTTTGAACCAAAACCTTTTCGGTAAAATACATTTTTAGTTTTTAGGGGTTGTCCCCTAAATCTAAGAATATCATAAATACAAGCCGAGCAAAACTGTTGGGAATTTTCTACATGATTAGCATTGATCTGATCTTTATAAAAACAGGTTTTATATACCTTGTACAGAAAATTTCAAAAGGAACGAATGTCCTTAAACATGTTGAAGAATATGAATGATATAGTCGTAAATAACAAAATAATTAGTCGAACACATGGTGAGTATGTCAAGGGAAGACTGCAGAAGTCCGGTCGGTATACTCATGGGTGGGTATTTATACGACCAGTCAGTGTTAAATAATATAAGTCAAAAATATTATAAAAATACATAATAAATCGCAAGATGTAAGAAAAATGTTTTATTCAAATGCGATAACGCTTGAATGATTGCGCTTCTTTTTTACGACCAATCGCACAACTGTTACATTTAGTTACATTATTAGATATTACTGAACTTCTTTACTTGCTAAAATTATGATGTATATTCACATGTAGACGTAAAGTGCGTTTATAAAACTTAAGCACCCGTGTTAAAATTATTAAGCACCCTTTTGCTTCATTTAGTGCAATAAGCATTGAATTTCATAAATTTCCAGTTCAAAGTGATATTCGATCATGTTGTGCCATATGCATGTATTTGTTCTATGATAAAATCTCGCGATGCTTAAACAATTATTATTATGCTATACTACATGTATGTAAATGTTGCGTTTTCATTGTCGCTTAGTGTATGTTTTGTATTTTCTTGCATGTTGATACAAGGTTTTCATGAAGTGAATGATTTAAAAAAAAAAAGGTTCGTAACTATGGTTATTCATCTGTTACACATGTAACATCTGTACATAATGTGAAACTCTCATAACATAATTAGCGACAGTTATGGACGTAATGATGAGCAAAACACACAAAAGAATAATAATACTATTGGCTGTGTGGTTGGTTTTTTATATGATAGTTTCATCTTATATCAAACATAACACAGGAGGGAGTTTAAAGGAAATAAAGGAAAGCATCAAAGTGCATCTTCGTCGATTAAACTTTTTTGAGAAGCTAATAGGTGAACTAGAATTAAACCCATTGGAAGTTATACTTAAGGAAGCAAAGCAAGTGAGTTTGTTTAATAGAACAGTTTTAGTTACTCTGATGAATGATGCTTTTATACCATTTGCATTCAGTTGGTTGTGTAATACACAGGCAATGGACATTCACCAATCAGTCTTAGTTGTAACTACTAACGATGGTGCTATGGAAAAACTGAAAACAGTTTGGCCTAACATACACGTTGTTTCTATGAATGTTGATATAGCACCGGGCAAACAGGATTACAGTACAGTCGAGTATGTTAGAATCATGATACGTCGAGCTGAACTGTTTCTTACTCTTATTGAAGCCGGCTATGAAGTGATGCTGTTTGAATTTGATTATGTTTGGTTTGATAATCCCGTACCAAAACTTCAAACTATGAATGACGTAGATATGCTGGTAAACCCTATTTCTACAACCAATAATAAACGTGTAAATGGTGGCTTTATTTATCTGTTCCCCACAACGAGGACTAAAACACTTTGGAGAGAGTTAACCCACAGGCTACATGATTTAGACACACAGATACGCAATAAATCTGCCGGAGATCCTGTTTCCGAGGGAACAAACGACCAGACCTTTTTGTCAGCATTAGTGCTATCGAGGTAAATATGTTTCTGTAATGTTAATCCAGTCTTTTCAGAAATCATTTCAGACCTTACGACTAGTACATAAAACATTACTTACAATGGCAATGATAAAATGGCGGCCTAATTTAAGTGTTTCTGTCAAATACAAATATAATCCTTAATGACATTTTAAGCATTTACTCAGTACAATAAAATATATAAGCATATGACCCCCACTTGTTTTATTTTCCAATGAAAATTGTGTGACGCATACGGGAATATAAAAAGGAACACTGTGCAGCCATTTGTATCCATAAATACACACTCCAAGTTCGCGTGTATCAACAATCAGTAGCGTGTCACAATCAACTAAATGTCGAAATGACATCATCAAGATTTAACAAAAACACGACATCACAATTACATAACCATCTGCATACAACAAATATCCTGTTTAATAACGATAAAGGCATTTTAGTTATATTTTATGTTTTAACCAGATATGCAAATATAACCACAAGACAGTTGCCACTCGATAAATATGCTGACGGAAAGTGGTATTCATCTTCAACACAACAGAGACAACAGTGGAGACCAATGTTGATCAGCAATAATTGGATTATAGGTATGCTAGATAGCCTTTGATTTGCTTTAATACCAATCATTGGATTATAGGTATGCTAGATAGCCTTTGGTTTGCTTTAATACCAATCATTGGATTATAGGTATGCTAGATAGCCTTTGATTTGCTTTAATACCAATCATTGGATTATAGGTATGCTAGATAGCCTTTGGTTTGCTTTAATACCAATCATTGGATTATACTTATGCTAGACAGCCTTTGATTTGCTTTAATACCAATCATTGGATTAAAGGTATGCTAGATAGCCTTTGATTTGCTTTAATACCAATCATTGGATTATAGGTATGCTAGATAGCCTTTGATTTGCTTTAATACCAATAATTGGATTATAGGTACATGTATGCTAGATAGCCTTTGGTTTGCTTTAATACCAATAATTGGATTATAGGTATGCTAGATAGCCTTTGATTTGCTTTAATACCAATCATTGGATTATAGGTATGCTAGATAGCCTTTGATTTGCTTTAATACCAATAATTGGATTATAGGTATGCTAGATAGCCTTTGATTTGCTTTAATACCAATAATTGGATTATAGGTACATGTATGCTAGATAGCCTTTGGTTTGCTTTAATACCAATAATTGGATTATAGGTATGCTAGATAGCCTTTGGTTTGTTTTAATACCAATCATTGGATTATAGGTATGCTAGATAGCCTTTGGTTTGCTTTAATACCAATAATTGGATTATAGGTATGCTTGCTAGATAGCCTTTGATTTGCTTTTATACCAATAATTGGATTATAGGTATGCTTGCTAGATAGCCTTTGATTTGCTTTTATACCAATTTACTGCGTGTAATTGTACTATGCGGATTTGTTAAAGCAACACATAATTATTGTAGTGTAGATTCCCTTCAACCGAATTCACTTTGAAAACTTTACTTACCAAACAAGGGCTGCATTACATATATCCTGACGTGAAACCAGTCTAAGAACCACCGTTTTTGCAGCACCTTGTCTCTTTCTGGACTCACATTTGGTCCTGGACAACGTATACGGTCGGGTAATTTAACCTTAAACACATCAATAAGTAGTAAATAGCTAGATGACCTTAATCAAGTCTCCAGACGTTATTATTGCACAACAGTTTGGGAATTATGGCTTGGGTATACATGTTTGCATTATTCCACTGACGACGGAAGCACAACCTAGAAGGTATTAGACATTTATGAAATTTTATGTACTTTCTAAAAAACCTTTTGTAGCTTGGATCGAAAATTTCTTTTTTGTCAATACTTCTAGAAGTGTTCGACAGTAGCATATGGTTTAGAACTATGTATCTCATTTCGTAGGAAAGAAGGGAAAGTGCTCCTACCGCGGTGTTAATTCTTATTTTCTGTCTTACAGGTGTTGATAATAAAATAAAAAGAGCTAAACAATTCGGACATTGGTTCCTGAAAGATGATGGTACGTGTGACTTACAACAAGTGAATAGAATGACCAAGAACATAGCATGATGACGTGTAAATTCTGATGACCAGTGTGTACTAATTATGAACTACATGTATAGTTGATTCAAAGATCTCTGTCACAGCCGCGTAAACAAACATTCACCCCAGTTGATTATTGAATGTGTGTGAGTATTAAAGTTTACCATCAGTAATACACTTAGATTATTAAAAGGCTAGTAGCCATACAGAGTAGTGGTTATACTTGCTGCAATTAGCAATTCAGAAACTGTTTTGAGGACATTTTTGAATCGACAATATCAAATATCGTACAGCAGTATACTGCGGCATCGTGTATCGATACAACCAGGCAATCCAAACAAATAATGATATGCATTGTCTAATGAATACACGTACATTGTTCTGACAGAGCATACCTTTTTATTTGTACTCTCCGTCTGTTTGTCTGTATGTCAGTCTGAACACATTGCTTTCAAACTTGGGATAATTGTTTAGTATTGTTATTAACCCCTTAACTGTCCAGACCACCTGGTGGACAAACTTGTATTTATAACCGTTCTCATTTAACTTTGAACGGACTGTACACTCTCTTGTTTGGTGTGAAATACAGTAAAGCGTTTCAGAACTTTTAATGAACATGTGACAGAGAATCGAAACACGGACCTCTCGATCCGTAGTCATGAGTGCTACCAGCCGGACAATTTCTTGTATGCGCTTATACATTGTAGATACGCCGTATGCGCCTGTTATTGACAAACATGCATTTAAAGACTGGTTGTAAGAAAACAAACCTTTAATACATTACACATAGCGATACATTATGATTGAGGTCAAACGTATATCATAGCGATAATAATTATGCTGACTTTCTTTGACTGTTCAAAATAGGGTCAACATTAACCATCCTTCAAACATTACATACTTACATAAAACAATTTCTCTATAACAACTCCTTCAATTTTCGAAAGTCGATATTTACTCTAAACCTCTGTAGAACATCAACTTCTATACAAGCGTCAACATTTGCAGCTCACAAAGGGTGGTGCTTTGTGAAAGTTGTACTGTATATGTGCTGATTACAAAAAAACAGTCATTGCACATATCTCATTAGTATTCCTTCAAATGTTTCATAAGCGTACAGCCATAGTGGTATGTACGCGCGTACAATATTTTATTATTAGCTTTCAATGGATTATGGTGATTTTCAGTGAAAATAACAATGACAAACAACAGTGAAATTATCGTTTTGTTATTTCCACTGTTTTGGAGCTGGTTCCAGTATCGTGTAGAAAAAGAAACGCAACGTCAACAGCGCCGGGCTCCAAAATATGTGTTACGTCATTGTGACGTCATATTTGCCACGTCGTGACGTTCTAATTTCAACGTAATTTTTCCAATTTAGCCAATTACTGTACCGTTTTACGAGAAAATGAATCAAATAATAAACAGAAAATTTGTTAACTTTTTTTTTCACTCGTGATCACATAATATTATATTTTCACTCGTGGCTACGCCACTCGTGAAAATACTGATTTCTGTGATTGATCACTCGGTGAAATAAAATTCGATCTTACACCAAAATCAACAAATATCCTCTATGTTAATTGTATAAAAACGTGTAATTATATCAGTATCACAATGTATAAGTTACAGCACACAATTGTTTGCTACTTGAGCTACAAGTAACTATTTAAGCACATACTTGAAAAAGAACAAGGACACCCTTACAAGAACTTTATATGCAGCTTACAAAGCAAGTAACAAGTGTGGCAAGTTCATTCAAACAATAGCTTGACACATAAATTGTGATGAGCATTGTCATCTACTGAAATGTAGATGTTATCATCTTTTATAAAAATATCAAGACTTTAGTTGCAATTATGTTGACAATAATATGTATATCTTAGTAAATATCTTCCTCAACAAAGTATACATTCAACTGTACTGTCGACCTTTTACAATTGTATGATTTATGAACAAAACATTACTATAGTTAATTCTGTATTAACCACCATCAGCGCTGTCAGTGTTTTTCTTTATTTCTGTAAAACAATCGTATTTTGTTGCTGGTAATGCCACCCCATTCAATATGCTACATGTACCCCAGGACCCTGATCACGATATTGATGGTTCTAACTTGTGTTCGGCAATTTTAACATCGTTTCTGAAGCATTTAACCTGAACAGCTAATGTTTATATAATACAAATACAAAAATTTATTTAGGCATTAAACAATATGTATATATTTAATTATAACAATGACAATAGTATGACAGATGACAGAGATACTGTATTGACTGTATTCTGCAGTAGGGTGTTTCATTTTTTGAAAATTTTCTCCGATCAAAAACCTTTTTTGCCCAACTGTGACCCTCCTGAAACAATGCATATATACAAAATTTCAGCTAAATTTGTCAATGGGAACACCTTGCCCTTCCGACTCGAACTTTTGACCCAAGAGGGTCTTAGATCCACTTTCGGATTATTTCATATTTTTTCAAACTTGTACAAACTATGTGATGTTGCATATCATTTTGAAGGGAATGATCAGAGGAACAATGCCGTAAAAGAATTCATGAGATTAAATACGTTTAAAAAGAGTTATGGCCCTTTGAAATTTGCCAAAAAGTGGCTTTTTACCAATTTTCCTTAAATATAATTATATTTGAAATAAATTGAAATACGGTAGATAAGCATATTATTGGAAAGGTCTCAAGAAGGCAATATCAATGGGACTAACAATACATCACATATTGTTCTGTAAAAACTTATGCTCACTTTTAATAATGATATTATAGTAATTTGTAAATTTTCCTCCATTTTGATTAGTGACTGTCACTCTATCGTAGCTCGCAATAATAATGATACGCTTGCGCTCTGCAGTATTTGCATAGTTATTATTGTCCCATGTTTCTCATAGGCAGGAACTAACAGGCAGAGCGAATGTGAAACCAGCAGAAAGAGCGAAGGTGAGGAGCCACTGCTATTTGAAAACCAAAAAGTTTGCATCGGGAAAGAGCAACTTCCCCTGATAATGGATGATCTTGCAATGGATTAGTATGGACCAAGCTCATGACTAACTCTTTCACCTGTTACAAAATTGAAGTGACTGACTAACAATGCCTTCTCATCAATGGGATTTGGATCGGCTGTAACTTCAAACCCTTCTTCGTCTTCTAGATAAAGATCAAAATAAGAGAGTCCTAATTAAATGGACAGTGTAAAGCTCAGTGAAACATGTACACAAATGTCAGACAGAAATCAGTTTCAGATTTGCTCCTTGAAAACTGATTGAAATCATATTCAGTTGATCATGTTGCAAAATGAATCAGGCTCTGAGTAGTGTGTTCAATATAGCAACCTTTGTTACAATCTTGTTCTCGCCTTCAGCTGGTCTAGGGATGAATCAGGTTCCTTCTCCTATGATCATGTTATGGGGGCACTCCCGGAAACATTTCTTGTGTTTGAATTTTCAGATTTCAGTAACTAGCCAGACTGAATGTCAACAAGTCTTCAGTTAATATCAAAAAGGATATGTCACATGGCTTGTCTTCGACGACTCTCCAAATGTGCCCTGAGTGTCCTTTAGTATCGTCGTGGCGCATACAGGGGTTTTCGTTGAATAGTCGTTAGTGATAAAAGTTGCTGCAAGCGTTTGTTGTGGGCATGGCTATTGTTTTGTAAACAACTGTCTACAATTCTGATTTTCATTTTGGCATCTTCTGACCAGGGAATCATATCCCGCAATTTGGTTGCCATTGTTAGCAATGTCGCAAACATAGGTGCCCAAGCTCCATTTATTTGAATGCTAGTGTCATTCCTAGACACTTGATGGCCTCACATTTAGAAACAATGTGGTTTCATCAAGCTTGGCTCTCGTAGATGTAATTATACACATTTTGTTGGATAGAAGCTCATTTTCCATCTACTGTATCACGATCGCCAAGAGTGTAACTTTGTAAGGTCTCCCTTGAGGAGATTGGTGTCGTCGTGGCTATGGATGTATATTATACTGTCATTGGCACTAGCTTTGAAGCTGTCGTTTATGTAGACCAGAAATAGTTGTGGGCGTAAACAGACCCATGTGACACTCAGACATTTCAGATTTGCATTGTTCGACTATGCTCCATACGTTGACCAGTAGTCATGACTTGATCCTGATAAGAGTCTTGTTTCTGAAATCATAGTGCTTTATCTTTAGAAGCAGACTATTATATGGAACATTATCAAACGCTAGGACAGATTCTAGCAGAAACGAAATGATACTGTTTATAGTGGACTTGAATTGTTTGTAAATATCAATGCTGAAAGTGGATGGGTGTTAGTGGGTTGGAGTAAAGAACATTCAAAATTGCAAATACTGCAACAAATGGGACCCACATTGGACGCATGTATCATAGTTTGTAACTGCTGTAGAGTGCAAATCAATGAATTTAGCAAAAAAAAAGGAAGATACATGTTCCCTAATATAATAAATAATTATACAAGTATCATTTGTGATGAAACAGTGGATACAACTTATAACTAAACATTTTGTTTTATATCATTATGGCCCATTGAATGTGCCTTCTTGCTCAATGGATATGCTAAAGTACATGTACTATATTTTAATCTACTTCAAATCTAAATATATGTCTTGAAAATTGGTTAAAAAGCCGATCTTTTTTATAATTTGCAAAGGGCCATTACTCTTTATAAACTTATTTAATCTTTTGAATTCTTTTACGGCATTGTTCCTCTGATCATTCCCTTCAAAATGATAGGCAACATCACATAGTTTGTACAAGTTTGAAAAAATATGAAATAATCCGAAAGTGTATAGAAGGCCCTCTTGGGTCAAAAGTTCGAGTCGAAAGGGCAAGGTGTTCCCATTGACCAATTTAGCTGAAATTTTGTACATATGCATTGTTTGAGGAGGGTCACAGTTGGGAAAAAAAGGTTTTTGATCGGAGAAAAGTTTCAAAAAATGAAACACCCTATTCTGCAGTTTGGTAGAATTATTATCATTATAGTATAAATCGAACCATTTTTGTATTACAATGTACTATATATTTATGTTAAAGTCGGTTTCAAGTCGTAACTCCCTTTCAAAGGGAGACAGCTATTGTAGTACTTATATACAGGTCAAACTAATTGGTTGTCTCCCTTTGTTAATCCCTTGATTAAATTCATATGCTTGTTTTTCTGATAAAGAAGGATGGTTTCAATAACATTATTCTGAAACTGGCAAAGTTTGACTCATTTAGAATTAAATACATGTACACATTAAACTGTTACGTATATGAGAGTCTTAGTAACTGACAAAAACTAACTTAATGTACAGGTATCATTCTTACAATGTCAGAAAGTTTAGTCAAGTTGCGAGGTTTGTGAATGTTTCCGAAATGTACATGTACATACGAGGGATGATCAATATATTCTAGCACTTTTCATCTAGAATTTGATATTGGCAACAAGGTTTAAACCCAATTAACATCATTTGAAGTAAGATATCTCCTACCGAACGGACTAATAGAATCATATGAAAATTGCCAATTTGGAACGCAAAGTCAAGTCATATTGGAGATATCGCGAAGATTTTACAAGTTACGTGCTAATTTTCATAACATGCCGTTGTTCTGAGATAACGTTACGTCCGATATGCTCGACGGTGCGTACTTCACCTTGGTTACAAAAGTGACGACATCAAGTAACTAGCGACGTTATCATAAAGTAAATCAGCAGAAATGCGGGATAATTGATTGATCTACATCAGCTCGTAATTGCATTTCTCTAGTTCTAATATTTTAAAAATTACAAGGAAAATCCTCGAATATATTGATCACCCCTCGTACTGGTCGATGCAGAATAAAATAGCATATCTGGAAGACTTATGTCAGGAAATATAATTGCAAATACTGGATTAGAATATGAGTGGTTATGGCGATCATCATTTGATTTCTATTTGTGGTTGATGTATTGGTTATGCCTTGTTTGATGTAGTATGGGCATATAGTCTGACCCGCGTCAATGACTCATTCCAGTTAAAGTGCTGTGTATAATATTATATAGGATTGCAAATTTTTTAATCAGACAAACTATTTATGTTCGACTAGATAGCCCTGTGACCAAGAGTAGATTTGACTTTGTTCATTTGCATATGCGGAACAGGATATAAGCCAGGTTTTCGCGCAGTAGGTGCCCCATCTATTGACACCAGAACTAACATAATGTCATTTTTAACTCGATACTCGGCTTTCTTTATTCTGCATTCTCAACAAGTACAATTAAAACTTCAAACCGTTACTTTTAAATAACGTTACAATAAACAAATCACATCATGTAAATATTTCGTTGTAACGGACTTTTTTTATCTAGATTCTACAAAACTATAAAAATGATCCAGATACATGACGACAAGAACTTTCGCCAAAATGTGAAACCCAACAACGATAAACTTTTGGAGGATTGTTTTTCAGAATATAACGAAAACCTTGATCTAAAACACCAGATGCGTGTATATTTAGTATGTAAAGTTCCTGATCATGGATGTTAAGTTTTACGATAGAATAACGGGTCTGACTGGCAGGTGGCGGTTATCATATCATCTAATTAAAACGCTGGTAGAAATTTTATTTGACATATGTTGTCTGAATTCGTGTATTTTGCCAGTGCACTCCCAATACTCATGCAATAAATCCAAGGTGTTGTACTCAGCGTTAGAGAAATCCTGGATAACAATGGAAAGTTCGTATTGTTCAGCTATTATTCATCAAGGAATATGGTCTGTATAACGGACGAATCGTGCACAAATTCACCTAGTAATTGGATGCACCCGTACTAGACTAACCTTTATTTCGCATTCCAAGAGTCTAATTCTTAAATATAAAAAGTTGTTTAATTACAAGCATATTGTATTGTTATGCTTTTCCTAGTTAGTTACAGTAAAGTTCCGCTAATACAGTAGTCGGAACATCCGAGTTGTCACACGAAGCGCACGATGGGCGAACGATGCACGCACGATATACGGACGATACACGCACGGTTCCCGTTACAAAAATACACGATGGGCGAAACGATAGGATACACGATCCGTACGTTATACACGGTATACACGGTCTGCACGATGGGCGATACGATATGATACACGATCCGTACGTTATATATACACGATAGAGATACGGAACGTGCGTTCTACACGATATGCACGATTCGCAAGAAGATTCCGAGTGTGAGAAAATTCACCTTAAAATTTCGTTCACTATCAGACTCAAAATTCGAAGCAGTAATTAATACGACTAACAATGTTGTTGTATCGTCGTCAAGACGTCGATTCCGACCAAATACTGTTGCATTAAATAAGTCGAGTAGACTTGCGACTGAACGTTTAGCCGATATTTATCAGTATTTGTCAAATATTGTTACGGGGTGGCCGAATGCCGCTTATTTGGACCATTTTAATTAAAGCCCGGCCTTTAACCGACTAGTTTTACTCACTAGAAGTATAGGCCTTCATTAGGCGTGTCTGCAGAAGGAAAAGGGAAGTAACCGTTGGCGTACTGGTCATCGGTATCTTTCAAGCGTTTGTTGATCCAGATTTTTATGAAAAAAACAGTAAGATTTTCGATTTAGTTTAAGGTTTTTCAACTTATTTAAGTACTCGTTACTATAAACGAGGAATTAAAGTTGTTATACGATGCGCCCCGAGGACAGAAATCTTATGTAAGTATGCTGTCATTCTCGGTTCCATTTGTTAGCCAAAAATGACCGAACACTTTTTACACTGTGACTTTTTTGTCAGTGTCTCAATTGCTCTTGTAATAGCCTTGTTTATGAGATTATGCACCCACGACCCCCATCAACCACTGGGGATGGGCTAGATTTTTACTTTCGTGTTGTCGAAACAACCCCCCCTCGCCTTTCCTGTTCCACGGGCCGGCCAAGTGGAACAGCTAATGATAAAATTACCATAAACTCTCTGGTAATTCCTCGGCTCCTGGCAACTAAATATTGTCCCCGCAGTATTGGTTCGCAGTAAAAATTCCCACGATTTTCCCGGCATTGCGGAGGAAGGCTCCTAAAATTGAAGGCAAAAATCAAAACAAAACTATTTCCCCTGGCTATTCCACTGCCCATCCACAGGGGTGGGGTTTTGGATACAACTTACTGGTGCGTCATTAATTAGAGGTTAATACACGACACAGCCGGGCCGGAAGGCGATAATCGGCCCGGAAAATTAATAATCACCGCGAGGGCTTTAGCCCGAGGGTGATTATTCATGCCGGACCAATTATCAACTTCCGGCCAGGCTCTGGAGTATATTAAAGTCTTTAATACAATTGTTCGATTCCAAAACTCAATGAAAGTAACCGTATCTCACGCTTAGTTAAGTTCGTAGATATGTGACCTGAGGTTGGGCAGTGGCAGCGACTGTGGCGCTTTTCGTGAAAGTAGGGGAATACTCGCTTTGTGAAAGTTGTGTACCACCAATAATCTCTATTGGTTGGGTTGGTTGTTGTAACTCCAAACCTCCTGTCGCACAGTGTTCCCAATGTTACTTTGATGTGTATGTAACCTTAATTGTTATTTGTTTCTCCAAGTGTACATCAGTGATAGAATGTACCTAGTGGTATTAGCATCTCCAATGTGTTTTTTGTAAAGTTCTCCAATGTTGCAATGTATATTGCAGTTGATTCTTATATCTCCAATATTGATCTCTTGTCAACAGTAACGTAACCTACACATTAATTCAACGACAAGTCCCTTTTTCTAGTTTTCTTCATTTATTTCTTACATGTACGTATACAATAGTTCAGTATATCATAACTATTCAATTCAACTAATTATAACTTTTTGTAACCAGATGACTTATTATTAGCTGACACCAATTTAATAGCACTTAGGTGTTCAACGTTTCGTTTCAATTTTAAGACTGCTTCAGTAAATATAATTTTAAAAGTACAGAAAATTATATTAACATATTTGATTGGTCCAGACATTATTAACCAATCAAAAACCTACATTAAATATATTAAAACCTTAATTGTGATAAAGATCATCAAAGATGTCAATAGGTAATAAACACATATAATTTGACTATGGCTGTTTCTAGGAACAATATAACCTGGACAGCATAGATTTTATCAGTAGACATTATGTTGCCATATTGTAAATTATGTACAATAAACGCTTCAACCACAGACCTTATCTTATAAGGATATTTCCTATAGCTTTAGGATATAAAGAACATTTGATGTACCTAAATACTAAGTCTTATTAATCAATTTATAAAAATAGAATAATAATCTATGCTTTGCTAAATTATAGGGTTAAAGCTTGACAGTCAAAAACTGATTCCTATACCCTGTTACATGTCACCCTTCCTTCTAAGAAGATTGTCCTCAATCTAATTGCAAAAATAAGTTATCAATTTATTTACTTGTATTCAACAAGTTGTATAGACTAACTTATGTCATATCTTATATAGATTATGAGACTAAACTGCATACATCATTAAAACAATAGTAACAACAACAATACCTGAAATAAATTCATGTCTGATTAGACATGACATTTATAAGAAATATTTCATTACAATCATTTAAAAAATACTTTGGGGGGGGGGGGGTTTATATAGTTGACTTCGCAAAATTTATGCATAGCTTCATTGTTCTATCATTAATGACCAATTTTGGTCAAAATTTACTTATTAAAAATATATTTTTATTTTCAAAAAACTGAGTAATTAACTCATAACCATTTGCAACTGGTCATAAGACAATTAAACAATTCATTTGAAAGTCTAATTGAATCTGAACAGCCAGGCAACAACTATTTGCAACTAGTTGCGCACTAACTAAACAAACCAATTGAAATGGTATCTAAATAACTTAACTAAGACTCCTATGCATAATTTGATAAGTCAACCAACTTGCAATAATATGAATATTATTGTCTAGGCATATTCATATACAATTATTGATAAAAAAAAATCTGGATCCATTATTAAAAGCCTTATGTTTAAGAATTTGCCTTGGAAGCATGTAGCTTTATGTGAAATTAAAAATTGTACTCTCTGAATTGAAATGCACCTGCCTAAATATACATTAGATAAATGTAAAAGCAGTAATAGCTAGCCAAACAATAATTATAAATGACTTATGTTTATAAAAACAGCATACTATAAATATAATGAATGACTGAAGTGTGAAAATCCAAAAGTCAGATACTGTACTTCCTTAAAATTCACCTGTATTTAGCATACATTAATTAAAAATGTATATACAGTCATACCTATGCCTGGCATTAACAATCTAATCTGATTGCATTCTTGAATAAACAACTAGGTATAAATACATTTTAACTTAAACACAAAATGATTATTTTTTATATATCTTCTCTATAGGATTTATGATTATTCCTATAATCATTATATGTGTTCAACAATACAATATGTTTTTCAATAACACACTCTTTGTGCAACTATCTGGACTGACTGACCAAGCTATTCTTATGCGACATTTGGGGATCAGCAGTATCTTTTTTATATATACTCATTATACATGTACTTAATATACTCTTAAATTCTCTTGCAACCTTGCAGACAACTGACCAAGCTATTTGTATGCAACATTAGGGGATCAGCTGTATCATTAAATAGAGTTTTTACATATACACAATATTCTTATATTCCCTTGCAACCTTGCAGACAACTGACCAAGCTATTTGTATGCAACATTTGGGGATCAGCTGTATCATTAAATAGAGTTTTTTTCACATATATATATATATTTGTAATAACATTACTGCTACTACTCTTGCAACATTGTAATAATACAAATCCATATTTCAACTTTTGTCTCTGGTTGATTATTCTTCTCATCGTTTGTTTCATTCTTCCTCTAAGGAAGAATAACTTTTCGATAACTTATTATATGTGCTATCCTTTTATATTACACCTCTTAAATAGTAATATCACTTCATTCATATTGCACTGTCTAAATATTTCGCTTTACTTCATATCACACTGTCTAAATATTACACAGTTTTGTTTCTTCCTGGCAGTGCCTATAGAATCTGTAATAACTTAATTCATCAAAATAATTTTTTCTCACAATTTTCATTTAGTATAATATAGTAAGGCATCGTGAAAATCAAAACTCTATGAAACATCTTTACCCTTGCAAAACCACAGTTGCTATTTTTATTTAATTTCTATCTAAGAAAATACATCTTTACTAATTTCTAATGTTTAGGTAATGACTGTTTCAACTCATAAATACATGTTAGATATAAAAATAATTATTCTAGAGTTTCAGGTGAAGAAAAAAAATCAGCAAATCTGCCCTACTACATATAAAAATTTACATCTTAAACCTAGGGTTATGAACAAATATCGGCCCATTATGACAAATTTTGGCACCAATCCTAAACAAGAATTTTCTGACACACTTGATAGGGGCTTGAGATAGGGTTAACCATTGAGCTACATTGGAATTAACAGGATAGACTCTGAAGTAGGTAGTCTCATAAGGATTGCTTTCATCATTGACAAAGACAGCATTGACCTTTTTTGCTTCGAAAACCTGTCCCATGTCACTGATTCCAGTTGTACTACCCCAATAGCTATACTCAACATTCTGGATAAGCTCAAACATTTTGTTGAGGAATGGTTGCATGGATTTTTTTTTCTCACTTATTTTATTTGGGACAATAAAATTGTGTGTTGTTTTCAATGTGGGATTGTACTTAAGTATCTTTTGGTTTTTCATATCGGAAGTTTCTTCATAACCTATCATCCTTGGCTCCATGTTTGTTTCGACTATGCAGTTTATATCTGGGTGTTTGTCAAAGAATTTGTGGTCTTTTAGTGTTCTTTTTCTAGTTGTACCCTTCATGGTCTTGCTGATGTGGAATTCTCTGATGAACACCTCAGGTATGGATGTGGCATATTCCCATGTACTTGGTTTGTTTGTATCTTTCCACTTGATGCGATAATAAAGTGTATCTTTTGTGCGTTGTGCTGACATGATTCTGTCTATGTCTTCTGTTCTAAATTTGTGCTGACTTGTGTTTGTATTTTGTGAATCTGACATTGTCGGCTGTGATGGTGCTGCTTGTTGTTTTTCATCGGTAGTTTGTTTTTGAAGTGGTAGCGGTGGTTGTTTTTCAGGACCAGTGTCCCTGTTGATAACCTTAAACGGTTGATGTTGGTCTGTATTGTCCTGAAATGACTCTGGTTGATTTTGTTTTGGTACTGAGTCTGTGTGTTTTGACTTTGATATACTTGCATGTGTACTTTTATTGCTCTCCTGTTGCTTTTGCTGTTTGTTAGTTTTCTTTTTACTTGACTTGACTTTTGCTTTAATGTTCCTGTTTGCTGGATGCTTTCCTCTATTTGATGTGTTTGATTGTTCTGTATCTTGTGAATGCTGTTGTTCAACATTGAGTGGTTGTTCGATTTCCTGAGGCTCTGCATTCACTGGTTGTTCTGTGTTCTGTGACGGTTCTTCAATTGAGGGTCCTGCATCATTATTTGGTTCTTCTTCATTTTCATAGTCTGCTGGCGGATTCGTTGGTCGGTCATTTGGATCATGAAAGCGTTTTAGTCTGGTGGCATTTATCATGGCTCTAATGGGCTTATTGTCTCTGCATCTTCTTAGTTTGTAGGTGCTATGCGGACCATTCATGGCAATGTAGTAAGGACCTATCCATTTCTTATGTAATTTTGGGGCCATTCCTTGAGGTACCTTGGTGCAGTATAGCCAAACTCTATCTCCGGGGCTGTAGTTAGGTTCTCTGCTGCGTTTGTCGTACTGCTCCTTGTACTTCTCTTGAGCAAGCTGGATGTTTTTGGCTGCAATCTGTCGAGTAACCTCAAGATTTTGTAAGACTTGAGATAGATGGACCCTAAAGTCAGTAGAAAGAGTGGTTTTGGGAGTAAGAGAAGTGTCGATTGGTAGACGCATCTCACGACCAACTAGCAGATAGAACGGTGAAAAGCTAGTAGACTGGGTAGCAGGAGTCATGCGATATGCCATCATGATTGATGGCAAAAGCTCAGGCCAATCATCCTGCTTCCCTTTACAGTAGAGTCTTAGAGATTGGAGAATGACAGAATTCATTCTCTCAACTGAACCATTGAGAAGAGGGCGATAGCTGCTAGTATAATAGCGAGTAATCTGAAATAATTCACAGAGAGCTTTGACAAGTTTGGAAAGAAACTGTTGACCTCTGTCTGAAACAAGAATAGAGGGGGCTCCGTACCGGCAGATCACTTCCTTGAATAGAACGGCTGCAACTTCTGTAGCTGTCTGTGTACGAAGGGGGAATGCTTCACTCCATTTGGAATAGCTATCCACAACCAATAGAACATATTTGTATTTATCCTTGGTTGTGGGAAGGCCTCCTAAAATATCAATGTGCCATCTTTCAAAGATATCAGCTACGGGCATTGGTTGTAAGGGTGGGGGTTTGCCATGAATGTCGCGTTTCACTCGTTGACAGGATTCGCATGTTTGAATGTATTTTCGACAATCTTCAAACATTGTGGGCCAGTAGTATTTCTGTCGGATCGCTGCATAAGTTCTTTCAAAACCTTGATGCATGCCACCGGCCAGACTATCATGAAACGATTTCATTATTTCATCCCTGAGGACTGCAGGGATACACGTTTGCAAAATTAACTTCTCATCTTTTGGTACTCCCCTTGTTCTGGGTGAGTATTAATGAACTAAAATACCTGATGGAAGAATTTCAAACTGATCTGATTGTGCAACTATTAGTTTTGCTTTCTTTTGTTCATCAGGAAGTTCATTTTTGTCCTTGTATGTAATAATGCTTTTGTAAAATTCACAGTTGTGCTGAAGTGTTTGTAATTCTGTTTGTTCAACTGATATTGATTGTTCATTTGTACTATCATCTGTACTGTTTTCACCTGATGTTGTTGGTGTTTGCTTAATTGGTGTTGCTTCAGTGTGTACTGTGGCTGGAGCAACTGATGGTGGTAATTGGATCTGATCTGGACCATAGAATAGTGTTACCGCAGCAAGCTCTTGCTTGTCTGACTGGATACACATGTCATCTGGGTCCACAGAATTAACTTCCATATTGTTACCACTTTCGGGGTATATACGCCTCGAAAGACCATCAGCATTTCCATTAGCAGATGAAGATTTATGCACAATCTAGAAATTGTAGGCCTGCAGTTGCAGTGCCCATCTACCAAGACGTCCGTCACATTTCTTTATCTGCTTAAGCCACTTAACTGATATGTTATCAGTAAACACTGTAAATGGATTGTTGGCCAGGTATGGTCGATACATATTCACTGCTTCGACCAGTGCCAACCCTTCCTTGTCAGTAATATGCCATCTGGTTTCATGGCCGTGCAACGCTCTGCCACCGTAAGCTATCGGGTGCTCATTACCACTATCATCTAGCTGGGACAGGACAAAACCTATGGAAAGGTCGGAACTGTCAGTCGCCAAGATGAAAGGACGGTCAAATTGAGGAAAGGATAGGATAGGGGCAGACGTAAGGGCCTTCTTTAGAGTCTTAAATGATTCATCACACTGTTGTGACCATATAAACTTACTCTCCTTCTTCAAAAGAGCAGTAAGGGGACTTGCTATCTTAGCATATGATTTAATAAATTTCCTGTAATAGGATGCCATACCTAGAAATGATTTAACCTGTTTGGCATTTTTGGGACATGGATATTCATCAATAGCCTTTGTTTTGTTGGGATTAACCTTGATTCCTTCCTTGGAAATAACATGTCCAAGGTATTCTACTTCCTTAGTAGCAAACTTACACTTAGACGGTTGTAACGTTAGGTTTGCAGCTCTAATATTGCTGAATACTTGCTCTAAATGAGACAGGTGCTGATTGAAATTCCTACTATAAACTAGAATGTCATCAATGTACACAAGCGCAATTTTCCAATTAAGATTTTTAAGAACCTTGGTCATCAAATTTTGAAATGTCAGAGGACTGTTCATTAAACCGAAAGGTAAACGGTTCCATTGATACACACCTTGATGCGTAACAAAGGCAGACTTATGAGCAGTTTCCTTATCTAAAGGCACCTGCCAAAATCCGGATTTAAGATCGAGAACAGAGAATATTTCCGCTTTTGCATCAGCAATAGCATCAAAAACATCTGAGATATGTGGTATTGGAAATGACATTGGCTCTGTGATCTTATTCAGCTCACGGTAGTCCACAGCAAAACGCCATTCTCCGGATTTCTTCCGAACGAGAACAATTGGACTATTCCATGGTGAATCAGACTCTACGGCAATGCCATCCCTCAACATACCCTCAACTTGTCTCTCTGTTTCCCGTCGCATCTCAGGACTTTGACGGTATGGATATTTCTTAACAGGTTTATTGCAACCAGTTTCAATACGATGAGAGGTTAGATGTGTTTGACCTAACTCAGAAAAATCTTTGGAAAATGCCTTCCTATTTTTCCCAATGAAAATTAACAAAAGTGTCTTTTGATACTCAGACAGATCAGAATCCTCTAAAGTAATGCCTAACTCGTGAGCCTTTGCAATGTAATCGTCATCTGAAAGACTTTGATCGGTGCTTTCAGAATCTAAACAGTTTACTGATTGTGAAGTTTCATTGTCAGTAACTGGCTGGATAAAATGAGTGTTTACTTCTGAAACCACAGAAACACAGACATCCTTCTTTAGAAATACAGGAACAGCTGTAGGATTCATTAACCTATACATAACTGTTCCATTTGATACTAATGATAAACATTTTCCACCAGCAATTTCTTTCTTTGACAAATCATTCGGAGGCTCACAGAGAACGACATCACCATCATTGAATTTCTTAACTTTTAGAGACAAAGCATACTCAGAATGAGGAGGAATAACATGTGAAGTTGTGGTCCTAGCAAAAGATGTTTTGCTAAGAGTCTCAGACAACAAAGCAAGGATAACTGGTTCGGCCTTCTCTCTCAACATTGTTATTAAATTCTGACCAAAGTCTAGACTGATTCCTACCTTTTTCATAAAATCTCGACCAATTATGACGGGTTTGTGTATTCTTGTAAACACATGAAATTCATGAACAAACGGACACTTATCAATTAGAAATGCTAATTCAATAGTCCCTAAAACAGGATGGATTTCACCACAAACTCCAGTCACATGGGTTATTTCAGACTTTGAAATTTCTAGATCAGACATAAACTTTTTAACCAAATGTACACTAATACATGAAATAGTAGCACCTGAGTCAAATAGAGCACTAACTTCTTTGTTACAAATATGGATTGGGGCTGTACCATATTGGTCTATCGGAGATATAAGGGACACAGAGGGTTTTTCACATTTTGAATGTGTCATTGCAGAACATACTTGTTTAGAACACTGCCAATTTGTGTTATTTGGAGCCATTTTTATCTGTTTTTCAAATAAAGCACTTCAAAATTTAAAATGCAAAAATTTACTAGGAAGTATGAATTACTTCCGAAAATACTGTTATCAAAAATTTAACAAATAACTTGCCCTTGTTGTTATTATCAATGAACTATCAGACCTGATTTCAACTTAAAAATCATTTTTTTTTACAAGATTATATAATCTACTGAATATGTGATTTTCAATCAAACTTATTCAAAATGGAAATTTATGTCGAAACTGTTCATTAAAAGTATCCGATGGTATTTGTAAATAATATGTAACTGGATGAAACAGACTTCACCTAAATAAGACTATATTCAAATCTATAGTGATAACAAGTAAATAACAAGTGTATAACAGATAACAACTTTTGTAAATAGCAACTGATGAACCTTGCAACAATAAAGATATTAGCACAAAATGATGATTTCCACTTACCAAGTGAATGTAGATAGCTTTAATAGAAACAGTTCATTCTATAGCACTTTGAAATTGGTATTGGCAGTTCTGCGCTTCCTCTGTTCCACTGGATTTGGCTTTAGTTTGAACATCACAGGTCTTCCCTCGTTCCTAAGGTACATGTTATCGTATGTACCAAATCGTCCCAAACGTTTCCAAAATCAATTTTCTGGTAATTCAGTATTCCTCGATTTGTTGGATCATCTACCATCGGATTATCTCGCACCATAAACAACTGTGACCTGAGGTTGGGCAGTGGCAGCGACTGTGGCGCTTTTCGTGAGAGTAGGGGAATACTCGCTTTGTGAAAGTTGTGTACCACCAATAATCTCTATTGGTTGGGTTGGTTGTTGTAACTCCAAACCTCCTGTCGCACAGTGTTCCCAATGTTACTTTGATGTGTATGTAACCTTAATTGTTATTTGTTTCTCCAAGTGTACATCAGTGATAGAATGTACCTAGTGGTATTAGCATCTCCAATGTGTTTTTTGTAAAGTTCTCCAATGTTGCAATGTATATTGCAGTTGATTCTAATATCTCCAATATTGATCTCTTGTCAACAGTAACGTAACCTACACATTAATTCAACGACAAGTCCCTTTTTCTAGTTTTCTTCATTTATTTCTTACATGTACGTATACAACAGTTCAGTATATCATAACTATTCAATTCAACTAATTATAACGTTTTGTAACCAGATGACTTATTATTAGCTGACACCAATTTAATAGCACTTAGGTGTTCAACGTTTCATTTCAATTTTAAGACTGCTTCAGTAAATATAATTTTAAAAGTACAGAAAATTATATTAACATATTTGATTGGTCCAGACATTATTAACCAATCAAAAACCTACATTAAATATATTAAAACCTTAATTGTGATAAAGATCATCAAAGATGTCAATAGGTAATAAACACATATAATTTGACTATGGCTGTTTCTAGGAACAATATAACCTGGACAGCATAGATTTTATCAGTAGACATTATGTTGCCATATTGTAAATTATGTACAATAAACGCTTCAACCACAGACCTTATCTTATAAGGATATTTCCTATAGCTTTAGGATATAAAGAACATTTGATGTACCTAAATACTAAGTCTTATTAATCAATTTATAAAAATAGAATAATAATCTATGCTTTGCTAAATTATAGGGTTAAAGCTTGACAGTCAAAAACTGATTCCTATACCCTGTTACAGATATCTAAAGTACATTTATTCTGAAAATCTTATACAAAGGAATTGTACCTCTGTGTAACGTAACGTCATATTTTAGCTCTAATGTGACGTCATTTTAGATTCAACGTGACGTCATGTTAACTTGGATAACGTAACGTGCCGATTACGATTCTGAGATTGCGGACCGGGTGGATAGGCGATAATCAATCACGTGATGGTCATAATCAGCCTTAAATAGGCTCATTTTTGTTACTATATATAGTAACAAGTGTATTAATGCATTGTATTTCTTAGTTGGAGAAGCTTACCGAAGGGCCAGCGCTAAGCTCAGTGTATCATGTCCCTTGGGTAGTTTGTATAATTTCTGACAAGTAATAATTTTAATACAGTACATTAATGCATAGCTACTGGAGCCCTTTCCATATTAAACCAACGTGTTATCAATTGCTTTTTGGTTGTGCTTTACCATGTATATATAAAACAACATGCAACCAGAGAGCATACCATTTATCTGCACTGCTAGGCAAGCGCGTCAAAGTGCTTTCGTATGAAACGGGCGCCTTTCAGCAAGAACTTAAAAAAATCAGCGCTACGTAACAGTCTGCTAGCCACGAGCGCTCACCGAAATAATATATATGTTCCATTTTGTCCGATATATTGTAGCGCTTATTTTAAGCAAGCCGTTTCTAAGCATAGCGCTCAATATCGGACTACTGTACAGATCCGCAATTTTTTCAGCCTTTCCCTAAAATCACACATTTCTGCGATCATCATCAGGGTCAAAATAAAATTGCACTTGCATCTCTGTGTTGCCCGAATGTTTACCCAGCCGCAAAGCCAGTAGTGAAATAATTTCACTTGCATTATTATCAGGCTTACTTGCGGAAATTGGTGACAATAAATCGCCACGATTACATCGCCATGTCTACTAATGTCGATTATTTACTCTATCCGCTTGGGTCAGTCGGTCAAAACTTTAATTGTGACATTGTCACGTTGTGTAGTCACTAGGTCACTTTAATCAGATGGATAATCTCTACAAAATCTAGTTCAATCTGGGGTAAAAAATTGTGTCACTTAATATATAGGTCAAATCCTAGAAATTGCTTGTGTGGACAGTAGAGATAAAAAAATTGGTCTTATCTCCATGAAAATTCTCCAGAATGAATGATTTCATTACAATCTAGGTCAATTTCAATAAATTAGGTCATCCTGGGTCAAAATATAGGGCACTTTGTGAAAGTGTCCGAGATTATTTGGGCTACCAGACTTACCGATAGTCGCTTACGGTCTGACAGACTTGGAAAAACTGTCGGACCGGAAGGAAATCTGTCAGACTGATTTTTGTTTCGCTAAAAGGCGGACAGATACTGGAATTGTCGGATTCATCCAACAGCTATTGAGAAGTCTGGCTACCCTAAGTACTCTTTTTATACAGAAAAATATGCCCGCTGACAAATATGTCAGATGTGTGCGGTGAACATGTATCAAATGTGAAATGAATATATGGTGAATACAGTCTTAACACATTAATTTCATTTTAATATATTCACTTTTCGAATGCCAGTTATAGCTCTGCAACAAATAAGTGTGACGAATAGGCGGCGTTAACTCGGTAAAATATGGCTTTGAGTCTTTCTTTGTTTCCAAGTACTTTCATTATGAAATCAGTTGTTTGACGGCCATCCGCATTTTTATGCATACTTTTTCCTCGGGGAATTATAAGGAGACTCTTCAGAAAAAGAGTACAAGAGCGATGAGCTAATTAGATTGTTTTCCTACTTTGCGACGGGCTTACAAATTTATAATCGACCAATCAAGACATGTCTTACAAAAGACATGCAGTCATGTACAAAGGAATAAAAGCGAACAATGACGGTTAAGAGTCATCGGACAGGCAGTCCGGACGGAAACCAAATGCGCCTGAAAGAGATTAAAATTGTCGGATTTGTCTGACGATTATTGTGAAGTCTAATCATGTAATGTCATTCAATTTATAGCTAATTTTCATTAATATGTAATATTTATTAGGGATTTATTGACAGAAACTTAGCCTAGTGACATTGCAACATGTATATACTACTCATCCAAATGGTAAAAAGTACAGAATCCGGTTAGTGCCATATGAATTATCGTGCATCGCAAGATAGGGGCCTGGCGACGGTCTAGTTCGACTACCGTCGGCCTAACCTACAACTACATGCCTCCGTACGCTCCGTTTTATCATACCATGTGTCGTGTAACTGCGACAATCTGGCGATATAATTTCGTGCGTCGCCTAATTGTCGCTTCTTGACTCGCTTTGCATCTCGTGCCTCGACCTTGGAACGTGAGGCACGAGAATCGCGCGACATGCGAAGCGAGGCACAATATTTCAGCCTGAGACACGAAGCGACATTTGAGAATCTCGCGACACAGGAGGCAAGGCACGATATTCTACTGCGAAATCTCATGGTTTTTGATACTGCGTTAGAGCGAGATCTCGTGTTTGAAAATTGTGCCTCGCTTCTTGTATCGAATGATTGTCCCACGTCGCTTCATGTGTCGCGAAATTCTCTTAATTGATAATTCATATGGCACTAATCGGATTCCGTACAAATGTGAGACAACTGGTTGAGTACCATTAATTATGGGTTCAAGTGAGTACTAAATCCCCATTTAGGTGATGCCTTAGTTCATATTATTGATCAACTTAGGCTAAAAATATATGATTTAAGTACCCCAATATCCATGTTGAAATAAAAAGTAAATACTGCAGTTACATGCAGTGATTAGAAATGATATAAACTTTGATATTATAAATTATTATAATTTATCATTTATGCATAACACATCAACACCACAATATTCCCATTTAAATGTTCGATTCATAAACCAGAATTAGATCATGAAAAAAGTTGGATTCTGCAAGCTTGTCAATATTAGCGGATAACTACTAGCATAATTACACGTACAATATGTACATCCAACCATAATAAGTCGGCATTTCAAATACATGGGGATAGTTGGTCGGCAAAAAAACAACATTTAAGACATTTTCATTACATAAATTATGAATTATCGATGTGCAAACAATTCTTTTCATGACGGTGTACATAATTTCGGATGTCAGTTTCGGACATACTTCCGTTGCGTCCCGGAAGTTAATGTCACCGATACAATACTAAACTGATGAATGATTTGATTTGTTAAAAGGTCCTCGTATCGTCCCATACCTTTCGGTAATTTGGATTGTTTATAGAACCCCCGACATGTACTCCTTCATGTCGGAACAAGTGTGTTGTGTTTTAATACTGTACATGGACGATTCACACGATACGATGCACGATTTATCTCTCGCTATCGTGTTTCGTATACTTTTACTGTACCATACACGTTTCACACGTTATACACGTTGTACACGATGTACACGATACGATGTACACAATATACACGATATGCACGATGGGCGATACGATACGATAGACGATGCACGTTACTAAAATCACACGATGCACGCACGCATACGATACGCACGTTACACGCACGATACACGCACGATACACGCAAATTTTGACAACTCGGACGTTCCGACTACTGTAAGACCACTTTGATTATTTTGAAATCATGCATATTTTTGCCAGTTTAGGTCCCAAAGTAATTAATTTAGAACAAAAAAGGTCCGCTTATAAGACTGATTCGCTATTAAGACCACCTTTTGACTGGTCTTATTAGCGGAACTTCACTGTATACATGTATTTTAGTTTATCATCAAGAGTATGTTGATATAATTATGATCAATCAGACTTTAAACTACATGTAACATTTTAATTATACAATTTAATTATGTAGCATCTAATCTTTCCCTGTGGAAGACCATAAACCAGATCGGCAATCATAGTTGTTAGCTATTTGTGTAATGCTAATGAACGAACGTACAATAAGACCTTACTAACAATAGCACCTGGACAAACGAACCTGCTTTGGCAGTATAAACTAAAATAACGCCCAAGTCAATAGTAGTATCGTGTTCATTATACAAAAAAGGTATTAGAAACTCCGACATGGAAGGTAGCACTCAACCCAACCAGCCGAGCACAGAAATCAGAAACACCACGACACAACTACACTGAGCAGTGCCCACAGAAACCCATGCCAAAACGGCGAACAAATGAGGAACAACAACCCCGGCGCATGACCTAGGTTAAAATACTATAAACAATGACCTAACGTTACCTGAACGCTATATTAGGTCAAAGTTTCAATGATCAGAAAATGGCAAAATATTTCTAGTTCATATATAGAATAACAAATAAAATAATGACAACGACGAAGAAAATTACCGCGCACGGACAATACAATGAAACTAATAAAAGGATGATACAATCTGCATTTTGTTCAATCCCTCGTGATCTAATGATCTGCCTCTGGAAACGGGTTCATATCATGTTTAGTGTCCTCTATAAAACAACAAAATATGATGCCTAGCATCATACTTCCATTCGACAAAGTGTCTCCGATAACTTTTGTCATTGTTCAATACTTGAGAACAATATGAGAGACTATAGAAAATGTGGTCGCTGGTGCTTTATTTGGAAAACAAGAAACAAATGGCTGAAAACTAAATACTTAAGGAATGATAGTGTTAATACATATGCAGAGTCCCTCGGGAGAGTTGGTGCCCTCGAGCTGACGGGCTTGGACACCAACCGCCCCGGACTCTGCAAATGTAATAGAACGATAAAACATGCGTTAACCCTACATTCCAGAACGAATTCTTGGTCTGAGTAGCAATAGTGATGTTAGTTTGTGACAGGCCGCCGAATATTCCAATGTTTTCCAAACATATAAAATTGTTATTAGCTTAATGCTCCATGATCGCAAAAATTAACACTCGTTATGTCACAATATGTCTCTCTTATGTAAGCTTCCATTGTTTACATGAAAGTATTCTCATTAACATGTAATACTACACTTACGGACTTTGAAAAAAGAACCACTTATTCAAACCACGAAATTTAATAGTAAACATTGTTTAATTGTATTAAAATTTTGTCTATAGATAGCTCAGTTATGTTTTAACATCAAGCAAAATTTCAAAAAGACATATGTAACTAAGTTACAAAGTCACGTGACATCCACGTACTTAAGTCTCAAACCCAAATTCACAGTAGAGGGAGAGTGCGTGTAAAGTTATGTTTTTGGTGCGTTCACAACAGCGGGTACTCGTTACAATTTCAATCCGCTTCTGGGGAATGTTCCTCTATTCACCAACAAAGCTTCGGACAACCTTGTGGGCAGATCGCGTCATGGAACTCATCCGTGGACTCAGGTTTGATAGAACATGCCATATGTTTTCGGTGGGATCAAAATCTGGGACATTCCATCACGCAGATATTGTTTTCTTCAAGAAAAGTGATTGTTATTCGCTATTTATGCCCATGGTTATATTCACACTGTCCAAGGTTAACACCCCTGTCATCCGGAAATAGTGATACAATAAGGAAGTGACTGCATGTTGAAGCACGTGTTCAATGTTAGATGAAACACAAATTGGCAGGGTACTAAATGAAAATGTCGTATTTCATTAATAAACGTGTTTGATATTCTTAATTGATGATTTAGCATATCTATTGACACCAAGTATTCTTTTGACAGGCACGGTTGTTGACCGGAAGTCGTTTTTACGGCGGAACATGCGCATTAATTTATCCGAATTAAGTGGCTTTTTAGGCCTTTAATCCCTATATGGAGATCAATGGTGGTGTCAGATGGCATAAAACGCTATTGGAGACGCATATTCATGGTATCATGACCATGTAATCGCGAAAAAAACGCGTGGTGGCTACTTCCGGTATGTAACATGTCTTTACCTCCAGACACATCAGTTTCAGACTGATATTAAATGTAATATTTGGTTTGGAAAACTTAAAACGTGTTGTTTTTTGGTATGCTAATTAATCGTTTACACATCGTCATTTACACATTTCGGATATTTTCATTCGCACGAGACTCACGCGCAAAAAATGAGATTTGGCCAAGTGGTCACTACTAGCGATTCGGTTAGTAAAAATGGATTAAAATATACTTTACCGATAATGATTTTACCCAGGAACATTATTCCATTGGTATAAAATAATCCTAAATAGTTCATACAAAAAATATCGACCCCTGAAAAGTGGTGCGTTTTCAAAGTCCGTAAGTGTAGTACTGCTTTCCTTCATTATCTTGTAATTCTGTCATTCAAGTACATGAAAATAGAACTTTACTGAGCAAGGAAGAGAAAGTGTCAGTATCTATATCATGTTTACTTACGTGGACATACACGTACATCTGTGTATATACAAACATGTCTATCTATATAGTGCTTGGCAATTTTTATGGATAAATTATCCATTAACTAGTGGAAACGAAATGTTTGCGACCTACGATTCTCAATGCCCTTTGGTTTCACCAGTTCGCGGTAAATAAAAGTCACCGAAAGATGTTCTCGCTGATCATGCTGTCTCAGGGTTGCCAGTCCTTTGTCGATTTGCGACACATTTATTTAATAAGATGGTATCTTTGCGACATCTCAACAACAAATGACAGTTTCTGCAGAATGGATTGTCATAAACATATCAAAGGCGGCAATATACTTTGTATTCAATTTCTCACGTTTCTGTAAACAAATATTATAACAGTGTAACAATAGCATCACCGATTCGGTGGACCTTATTGAAAATTGATATTAACTGTCAAATATGTAATCCACAATAAATAAAGTCGTTATTATTATTATTATTATACGTCTCTGGTCCATTAAAGTTTTAATTTCCTCAAACTGACAATCAACTAATAATAATGGTTGCATGTAACAAATGCATAGGTTTGCTGAATAAAACTGTACACATTTTCAATGATCTTGGTACCGTGGACATGTGTTACTGATGTTATTAAAGAATAAAAGTTGATGCAATATTTGGGGTACTCTTATTTTCCAGCAACAATTCATGTAACATATCCCCTTCTTTTGTATGCCTATATGTATATGAGGGAATGTTTTGTTGGGTTATCTTAAAGTCTTATGAACACAGCCCCATGAGATGACAAGGATAATGAATTGACTGTTCAACTAGTGGAACTAGTGGTGTTATATATAAATAGAAACTTTACTAGTAACGTTAGTTCTTTGTGACAATGACAGACCTTACGATACCAGCAAACGACAATAAGTATGTATACACGATGATGATTGTTGTCAACAATATGCATATATTAATTAGTCCTTATTTTTATTACGGAAACATTTATTTTCTGAACAAACTGCATAAAACATAACACCGTCAGTCACAATCATAGTGTTAAAGGCAGTAATCTTCAACCCTGGGGCGTGACCTAGGTTAAAACACTAAGGACAGTGACCTCACGTTATGCGACATAAAGAGGCACAACTACGACTTGACCTAGTTAAAATATGGGAAAGGAAGTAATGGGGTGTGAAATAATTTTACATATTCCTAGCAACTACAATGAGCAATGCCCACACATAAGCCGAAGAAACAACCAAAGATCCAAGTCCCCGCCGATAAAATGCAGGATGACCCACATTCACAAGGAAATTATATAATAGCGGTTATTGCCAAATGAAACGAAGCCTATACTCGACCAAGTTCCCAAATATCCACTGCACGGCGAACCAACCACACAAACCCATGCGAAAACGGCGATTTAATGAGGCATAACCACCCCCTAACTTAGTTAAAAACACCAAGGACAGTGACAAAACGTTAATACGTGTTAAAGAGGCTTTATGTGACTTGACCTTGTTTACAATAATAGGCAAAAAGAGGGCGAAAATATACATGCTGAAAACGTATCTTATAGTGACCAAACAGCACAGTGACCTAATGAAAAAGTATCTCATCCAGCATCTCCGCAAGATACGAATGATGAAAAGAGGGGGGGGGTGTTTTTGGCGTTACCATATTTGCGCGTTACATGTGATTATAACCAAGAACTGCAACTGCTACGCTTAACGTTTCTACAGCCCATATATTTCTAGGATCAGTATACAGTTCTAAAATTAACCGAGACAACATGTTATTGAATAGAGCATTAATTGTGTAGTGACGGAATTTGCGATAACGTAGCTGGCGAATGTATTTTCAATTACTGCAAAAATATTAAGTTTGTTTTCCACCTTTTCATTTTCTTGATAAAACTCTTCTAGTAGCAACTGTGTTGCAAACAACATCAATTCGCTCCAGGGAGGCTTTTGCAGTAGAAATCGGTCTTAACTTGAAATATATTCAACTGTTAAAATTGTTCTGTCCGATAAAATAAGGGACACATGCAAGATTACATATGTTACATTGGAATAATTTTATACAAATAACATTAAATTGGGAGTTTATTTTAATGGTATTTGTCAATCACAACCACGGGGTATTCGACATGAAATGGCTCTCCTTGCATATCTTTGTATCTATGGGATTTTCATTCGTCAAAATTCGGGACTATCGAGTAAAATGTAGTTTACCCCCAGTCATTGGTTTGGTCATAAATTTCAATAATACATGTTGAATACACATCTACTCATTGGTTCTAATTTTGAACGTTTGGACAACGCATGTCAAAACTGACCAAACATATATACGTTATATCAAGGAAGGGTCTAATCCAAATGATACATTTTTACACCTCGGGGGTAAGGTCTTATACGCGAATAAGTTTGTTTCATCTTTATTGTTTTGTATAGCTGGTTGTAAAACACGTTAAGGTAATTAGGTTACGCTTTTAATTGTTTGTCAGCCATTATGATTAAATGTTGAGATAAAATAATCCTATTTTTCAGTCTCCATTGGAATGAGTCAATTGTAAACACCATGTTAAACTGATCATTCCATTTCACCCTTGAAGCTGATCTAATTATGCTAATTTTACAGATTCCAATTTGCATATCATCTACGAAAGATATACCATTGGCCTCACAGCATGCACTATAATCTGTATTACATTTTAACCGTTTCACTTGCAAAGTGTCGAGTTTTTTTGTCTCAAACTCGGAATGTTTCAAATTAAACAATGCCATTGACATATCATGGATCTCTTCATTTAAATTATGTAATTTATCTAGCATTACACTCTTAGATCACAGTATGATGCTTTCTTTACCATCGTTGTACATTGGTATATGATTTGAAGCCATAGTATTTAGTCTAGTTTCACTTTATGCTTTGTTAAAAGTTCAGTGTTTGGATATCGATAGTTCCGTCATAGCTCTTAAAAGAGCAATTAAACACGCATGAGTTACTAGCATGATTTATACTTGTATACTACACTCAATGACGAAATAGTTTGTTTTTGACCAATGGTGCGCTACTGTGGACATGCGTGATAAGAGAGATATTTTTTATTCTTCAATCCCGTTGCCACAGCTGATGTGAAATGAAAAAGAGAAAGAGCAAACATAGAAAGAAGAAGCAAAGGGACAAACAAACTTAACAAGGACACCACACACACGAACACAAAACAGAAAAAAACCCGAATTAGTCACATGCTGGGTTTAGAATTGCCCGATGGGCACATAGCCGATGACCAAATATATTTAACAAGTTGCAACATTTTTATAAATAAATTTACTTTATTGTTACGAGAAAATCGGAAAATAATTCAAGACCGTCCGCAAAATGAACGTAATCATGACTATCAAATAACGACACAGGTCTTTGTTTGGAACATGATTCTGTTCAAATTGATAAATCATATATAAATTTGGAACCTGTCAACTTGTCCAATAAAATCAAACATTAATCAAGTTACATTTAAGCTAATGTGGGGGTTATTACATTTGTGGAGAAAATGGGTGGGTACAACATCAGTATGTGTGCTGACAAACTTGTCCAATAAAAGCAATAATTAATCAGGTTCTATTAAGCACAATGTGGAGGTTATTACATAATATCTTTATACCTTAAATTATTAGATATATACCTGACTGTTTCGAAGAAAGATTTGCAGTTGATCAATCATAAATAAACAAGTACATATGAATGGATAGTCCGACATCATACTGTTGATTCGAAACTATTCGTCTTTAGTTCAATCACATTTGACAAATACACAATTAATCCCGTAACAAATATACTATTGTGCAGACTGAGAGGCAGATTGATGTGTCAATGAGTCCAGCAAGAGCTAACCAATGTAATAAGATATAATGTATATGATGATGACACGTCGTCAAACATGTTTACACCATTTTCTTGTTTCCAGAGCCCCAACATGCACAAACACGATAGTAATGACAAACTATGTATTAATAATCATTATTACTGGTTTATGGCACCAATTATTCCAATGGTCATAGAACTCAGTCTGTGCCGAATAACAAAAATATTTATGTTGGACGCATTACTTAAATACAAACACAACGACGACGCTACGTAGTTGCTTTCTCTCCTAAAAATAAATTCGACAACATTTACTGTTTCTCTCTTCAATAAAATGCTATCTGATTAACGGTTATGTAATAGAACTATGCATATAATGAGCATAGCAAGGATTATAGACTGCAAATATGTCTTGAATGTCCTAATCACACATTAAACAACTAATTTCACTTAGTGTCAGGTCTCATTCCAGCATAATTACTATATGTATATAGTTTTTGTCACATAGACCGATTGTATATGTTTTGTTCACGTCATAGGATAATAATCATAAATACTGCAACTAGGCATTTCTGATTGGTAATTCGTTAACGCAGGTTTTCTGAACAAATTGTTGTATACATATCTTCTAACATCGTCATATGGTGTAAAATGCATAAATAGCCTAACCAGAAAACAACCGAACAGAAACAATTTATACACCGGCGATTGCAAGAAACACTCATTCAGACGCGCCACTCTCAGACATGCACCATTTTCCGTTATTCCCCGTTAACATGTGTCTGCGTGTTGAATGTGATAAACAAAGAGCTGCAACTGCCTAACGTTTCTACAGTCATTATATTTGCACTACTGGGATATAGCATGCATATTCATAAGTTTACAATTATACAATTAACCACGAAAACAATTAGTTCGAGGAAACGGAACTTAAATGGACGCAAAATAGCAATGATACGATAATAACACTGTCAGAAATAGTGTTCAATGTTCGTTTTATGAACGTAATATTGTGATCAATGAAAAAGTTGTGGCACAATTATATACGTTTAATGCACGGGAGTGCAAACCGACATGATTAATCAGTAATAATAAGATATATATAAGCCATAAATACGTTTCCGAATCAATAGTTACACTATTTATCAACAAGATAGTTAACGAAATAATGTTGGTTTAATGCAAAACATAGTGTCTATCGTAACCATAACATGTCTGTTGAGAAAATACGATTCCTGCGAGTAACGGTGGTTGGGCTCAACTTGAAATTAAAATTTAGGGTGACTAATATTATATCAAACTGAATAAATTCAACTCTTCGGCATACTATAAGCATTTATTATTTCGTAAAAGTGTGCGTTTTCCCATTCAAGTAGCCTTATTTGAGATTAAATGTTGTTTTTAAAATCATTGGTTTCATTTTCAAAATTAGAGCTGATTTTGAGGTGGTCTAAGCTTACCCGCTGCTAGTACATTACCTAGGAACTTGTACAGTGTATCGTAGACGAAACTTATGAATAGTTGTAGTGTGTACTCTAATTATATCACAACTGAAGCAGTAATGAAATAAAATGTTGAAAATCCACCATTTACTCCTGATAAATACGCTCTTTAATTTTGTGTCTTTTTAATTTTGGGTGACGTAAATGACTTAATTAACTAGTGTCACAGTATTATGCACATTCTTCAAACTAATACTGGTAAAAATTTAAAGAAGTGATTTGGAACGGTGTTTGAGATATTACGAAATAGCAAGTGAAGTCCATCATAATGATAATATAATATTTACTGTACCCAAACCAATTTCATTTCAATATCAAGTTGACGAACGAAAACGCTTCTGAAATAAGGCACTATCCTACTATAGATGTCAATGACTCCTTAAACGAATTGGTCACTCAATCAAATAATGTACGTGTCGTTGGTTGTAATATCGTGATGAACGTGAAGGAAAACACCCGTTATTTTTAACATAAATAGGACATTAATTGTTTATTGTCAAGATATTCCATAACCAAGCTTGCAAATGTATTTTTAATTACGGCGAACATTTATTGAGTTTATTTTCAGTCTATTAATTTTCTTGATTGAACGTGTTTGATGCCAGATGTGTTGCAAACAACATTAATTTGCTCCAGGGAGGATTTTTGCTGAAACATTTGAAGGATTAACTCGATGGTGCTGTTAAATTACGGTATAAATCTGTCTTAACTAGAAAATTTTCATTTGTTAGCAATTGTTCTTTCCGATAAGATAATGGACAAATGTAAGATTACATGTTACATGGGATTAATTTCATACAAATAATATTAAATTGGGAGTTTATTTAAGATAAACATGTTCAGAAAGAATGGAATTCATTACTACGATAATGATTTAAGTTTAATCATAATGGGAGTGTTGCCACTAACCTGAGATCTTGGTAAGCCTCATCTACCCTAGTGATCAGCCAGTTTGAATATCATGCATGTGACATGTGATTTTACGTATTTGACCATTTAATTTAATTGATCTGATATTATTCCAGAAGTGACAATGACATCGTTGGAAATTGATGCCATGTTATAATTAAATGTTGATATGTCCTGAAGTATGAAATGTGCAACTCAAACATTGTAAAATAGTTAGGGGCTGTTTTCAGAATATAATGTAAACCTAAATCTAAAATGCCACATGAATTTAGGTTAAGTGTGTAATGTTCATGATCATGAATGTTAAGTTTTACGATAGAACTGTCTGGCAGATGGTCGATATCATATCATCTAATGAAAACACTGGTAGCAATTTTATTTGACATATGTTGTACTAATTGGTATATATTGCCTGTGCACTTTGCATACACATACAATAATTACAGGTGTTGTACTCAGCGTCAGAGAAATCCCGTATAACAAAGGAAAGATCGTTTTTTTCACCATGGTATATGATCTGTATAACGGACGAATCTGACACAATTTCACATTATTATGTTGATGCACCCTGAATTCGATGAATCGTTTCACGTCCATTATATATACAAACTTAATATTAGGTACAACTTTCAATTAATCAGAAAAATGGCAATATACATTGTTTTTCTAGTTAATATATTAAACAAAATAACGATAACGTCGAAGAAAATTGCCGCACACAGACAATACATGTACAACGAGACTAGTAAAATCACAAGATTTCAATCCCTCGTGATGTAATAATTTGCGTCTGGAAACGGGATCGCATCATGATTAGTGTCCTCTATAAAAACAACAAAATGTGATACCTAGCATCATATTTATATTCGACAAAATGTCTCCGAAAATGTACGTCATTGTTCAGTACTTGAGAAAAATATGAGGATCCATAGAAATAAGGTCGCGAGTGTAGAATGCTAAATTTGGAAAACAAGAACCAAATGGCTGAAAACAAGTGTCTTTCTTAAATTGGTTTTAATGACCCTTTAGGGTTTGTAAATTGATTCATATTATTTGTTGTCACATTACATACATTATCCAAAACACACATTACATTGTCATATCCCATTTAAGAGTTATTCTGTTGAAAGTCGCTGTCGGTGTAGGAATTAGATGAAATCACTAAAGTATTTTTCGCATGAAAGTTCTTGTTCAACATGTAATATTACTTTCGTTGTTTATCGTCGCAAGTTCGGAGAGATTTTACTGTACTCAACAATACGAGACATCATCCTTAGAATATGCCATTATAACCTCTCCATGGACTATAATATTGTTGTTTTTGACTCAGTTTTCATCATTGAATTCAGTGAAGAAGAAAAAATAATAACAAACCCATTAAAGTATCGCAGTGAATGAATATAATACTTCTTGATTAACCCCACCCGCACCAATAAACAAGCAATGCTCTATTCGTATTTTATTAAAGTAACGGATGTTTCCCTTCACGTTGATCAAGATATTACCACCCAAAACACGTACATTATTTGATTGAGTGACCATTGAGTTATAGTGGCCTCCCGACTAGATAATATATTTTATCACTCAATTAGCATAACAATTTTCAATTTTCGCTAGATTTTATTGTGGACTTGATTACTTATGTTTGAGGGTGCAAAGAGAAATAACTTCATGAGGAAAGAGTAGATTGAGAAGTTGTCGTTTTAAACATAGGGTGTGTTAAAAAGACTATGTTTGAGGGTGCAAA
The DNA here is from genome assembly GCA_963678985.1 of Spisula subtruncata. Lineage (NCBI taxonomy): Eukaryota > Metazoa > Mollusca > Bivalvia > Venerida > Mactridae > Spisula > Spisula subtruncata. Next base: position 41,099,044 of record OY787662.1, on the reverse strand, counting down.
GGAAAATATTTCATGAGAAAAGTGTAGATTGACGAGTTGTCTTTCTAAACATAGGGTATGTTAGACAGACTAATTGAGTGTAAGTAGTACGGTCAGCCTGATCATATTCATATATTTACCAATTGGAATTTGGCGTTTACGTGTCAACAAAGTGTTGTACGGGTAACTATTTTCAACAAATGGTATTGCTTTGAATGGATCTACAGTTTTGTATAATGCTTACCTTTACAGTGATATCTCTAATTTAGTGTCTCGTGTGTATCACTTTGCCATTTGACAGTGAAATCAGCGTCTGAAATACAACAGTTGTTAAAATGGGGTCGGGGGAAAAGGTAATACGAGGCAGTTAAATAGAGAATTGCTGATTATATTAGTATTGTCAACGTGTTATCATGATCATAGCGAATGTTTCCTACGGTTCAGATACTTTTTAGCAGGTTTCGTATTGTATGTTTAATTTCGGTTTAATATTTATGTTGGATAATCGATGCATGTACATATAACATTGACATGAATAATTGATGTAAAAAGGTATTAGAAAATCCGAGAGGGAAGGTAGCACTCAACCTAACCAGCCGAGCACAGAAATGAGAAATGCAACAACACAGCTAAACTGAGCAATACTCACACACACCCATGTCAAAACGGCGACCAAATGAGGCTCAACAACCCCGGGGCCTGACCTAGTTTAAAACACTTACACTGAAACATATACCTTTTATCAAAGAAGGATCTAAACTTGGATCAAATGATATACTTTTAGACGTCGGGGGAAAGGTCCTCTACGCCAATAAGTATGTTTCATTTTTATTGTCTTTCTTGTTTTAAACACGGTAATGTTATTTAGCTGCACTTAATTATTATGTCTGCAATTATGATTGCATTTGAGATTTAAAAGTCCTATATTCCAGTCTCCACAGGAACGATTCATATTATTTACACCATGTTTAACAGATTATTCAATTACACCAGTGATGATGCTAATCTAATCCTGTTAATCTTACAGATTCGTCAGAACTCCCAATTCAGAAAGTTCAACAATTTCAATTCATTCTATGTTGCATATCATCTAAGAATTTAACACTCTAACACTTGCCTCATGCTATGAAATCTAATATTTGCTACGTTTTAACCGATTTAGTTCTTACCGACAATTGTGTAATATCGAGTTCAAGTCACCATTTCTGATTTTTGTAGAAAACGACAGTTATGTCACACGTTTTAGCTGAGAAAGTTGACACTTTCGTTTTAAAAGTAAGGTGTATATTTATACTCGTTTAATGATTACTCAGAGAAATAGACAAATGTAGTTTGTTTTCGACCAATTTGCAAATTTCTCTACCAAGGAGATGCATGATAAGGGCTATATATTTACTTATTATTCCTATCATCCCTTCCCAGCAACTGAAGTTAGCCGAAAAAGAGAAAGATCTTAAAGGACAAACCAACTTCACAAGGACAGCATACAAACAAACACTCATCAGAAACAAGGTAAAATTTGCATTTTTTTGACAGAAACATGTTGTGTATCGACATTTCGGATGGGGAAATAGCCAATGACCAGAGTTTTTCAAATTACAACAATTATAATCTACTCTATTGTTATGTGAACACGTGATGGACGATAATGATTCCAGACAGTGTGCATCGACAATTGATAAATAAATGATCATAATAATAACTATAATTAATAACGACATGTCTTTGTTTGGAACATTTTCGTAAATCGCAGATTAATTTGTCAAATAAAAGCAAACATTGATCAAATTTCGTTTAACCCATTGTGTGGGTTATTACATTTGTGGAGAAAAGTCAAAGAGTGGGTAGAACAACAGTATTTGTGCTGGCAAAGTTGTATTTATTTGTAATTTAATATATTTGACTTATGCGCAGAAAGTTTTGCAGTTGATGAATCATAAACAAGCAAGTGAATATAAATGGATAGGCATACATCTTACTTTTGATTCGAAGATTATTCATGTTTAGTTCAATCACCCTTGACAAATACACACAATTAATCCCGACACAAATATACAATTGTGAAGACTGACAGATAGTTCGATTTATGTACGTAGTGTCTCCTGTATTTACACATGGAATCCAGTTTCGTACTAACAGTTTTTTCATCAACACAGTAATTGAAACTATTCGGAAATGAGCAATGTTAAAACACCTTTGAGACATATGATAAAAATCGGTTCAACAATACAAAACAATACTATACAATCTTTTTTAAGCCGGAATTTGGAAATTTTAAGAAATGTAGCCCTAAACAGAAGATTGTGGAAAGCTTTAGTCCTCACACAATGTGTCCTAGAGCACAACAAGAGCTACGAATTGTGGGGTGATAAATTGTTCACGTATATGATGATGACACGTCGGTTTACATGGTTACATAATTTTCCTGTTGCTAAAGCACCAACACACAACGATAAAGAACGTAGTGGCAGACTATGTACTACTAATTATTACTACATCTACTTTTTTCAATGGTTCTATAACTGAGTCCGTGCATAATAACACAAGTATTTATGTATTATTTATACATACATTTGTACGTGAAGTCGACGCTACGTCGATGCCAGTTTATCTGTTCAATGAAATAATTGTGTGAAGAACGGTTATGATAGTAGAACTATGCATATAATGAAAATTACTAAGCAAGAATTATAGACTACAAATATGTCTTGAATGTCCTAATCACAACAATAAACAACCAATTTCACTTAGTGTCAGGTCTAATGCTAGCTTATTTACTATAGTAATATAGTTTTTGTCACATAGTCTTAGAGATATATGTTTTCTTATATCATAGCCAATGATCGTTTATAAGGTAACTATGTATACTTGAATCTGATTTGTAATTCGTCAATGCTGGTGATCCGAAGAAACGGTTGTATATTTCCTAACATTGTCATAATTATAGTGTAAATACAAAAATAGATTATCTAGAAAAAAGAACGAAAACCATTAACAAATGGGCGATTAGAAGACAAACTTCTTCAGACACCACTCACATACATGCACCATTTTCCATTATACTTTAGTAACCCGTGTTTGCGTGTTACATGTGATAAACCAAGTACTGAAACTGCCTAACGTTCATACAGACATTATAGTTGCACTTCTGTGGCGTAACAAGCACAAGCATCAGTATACAATTAAACAATAAACCACGAAAACAATAAGTTCGAGGAAATGGAAACTTAATGGCCGAAACATAATTATGACGATATCATAAACACTGTCAGAAATATTGTTTAATGTCGCATTCTGATTTTTTTTCAAGAAATACTACATTCAGAAACTGTCATTAGACGTCGAATAGTTTTGATTTTTGTGCTTAATGAAAAACTGTGGAACAATGTTATGCACTAAATGTGTAACAACCACGGGAGTGATAAACGACATGATTATTCCATATTGTTACATTATAAGAGACAAGACGACGTGTATATATATAACGTCTTTATTTACAGAATAAATACCAAATTAATGATGTTGATATTTGTATATAAGTCGCTTTAACTGTATATTGTTATTTGCTAGCACAGTGGACTTTATTGTAAATATTCCACACTTCGATGAATTATTGGTGTATTACATGTATACGTTTGATAAACCCTTTTGGTAAATGAAGATTATTGTATAGCATAATGATTATTATGTATACTAAAGCAAACTAATTTGACGAAGAAAAGTGCTTTTGAAAAAAAGACACCATTCCACAATAGATTCCCTTCCTCCTTTAAAGAATTGGTCAATCATATAACATACGTGTTTTGAATTCTAATATCGTAATCAGCGTGAAAAGAAACATCCGTTACTTTGAACATAAATAGAGCATTGATTGTTCATTGTCTAGATAATCAAGCTGTCCAAATGTATTTTCAATTACTGCGAAAATTTCTTGAATATTTGTTTTCAATCAATTAATTATTTTGATTGAACTGGTTAGATGGTAGCTATGTTCCAAACAATATTAATTCGCTCCAGGGAGGAGTTTAGCTGAAACATTTCATGGATTGTGCTTCGTGTTGTTAAATAACAGTATAAATCTGCCTTAACGTGAGAGATATTCAATTGTTCAAATTGTTCTTTCCAATTAGATAATGGACAAATGCAAGATTACATGTTACATGGGAATAGTTATGTACAAATAATATAAAATTGGGAGATCTTTTAAGACAGGCGCAATGCTAGAGTGTTCCTGTTTAAGAGAAACATGTTCAGACAGAACGAAATACATGGCTACATGTACGATAATGATTTAAGTTTTATAAAAATGGGAGTGTTGCCACTAGCCTGAGATCTTGGTAAGCCTCATTTAACCATGTGATCAGCCAGTTTGAATCACTTGCATTAGACATGGGATTACCACGTCATTTTTACGTATTTGACCATTTAATTGAATTGATCTGACATCATTCAAGAAATGACAATGACATCGTTGGAAATTGAGGCTATGTTATAATTAAAAAATGATCTGTCCTCAAGTATGAAAAATGTGCAACCCAACTATTGTAAATTAGTTGGGGGATTGTTTTCAGAATATAATGCAAGCCTTGATCTAAAACTGATGCTTTAATATTTAGTATGTAAAGCTATTATAAAAATATAATTTTGATTGAAATAAAAGTGTGATTACTAGTGACCGCGTATACAAAAAACAAACGTAATGTTGTACGTCCACAACAAGCACAATCAAAATGTAAAAATGCTAAGCATTGAATAAAATAAACCAATTCTGTAAAATAAAAAGGTTTACGTCCCGTTTATATCTATAAAGCTTCATAAAATGCTCTCGGTACATCACGCCAAGATCAAGTACTGAATGTGAAGCCAACAAACTGTAAAAAATGCGAGGATTGTTTTCAGAATAAAATAACAACCTTGATCTAAAACATCAGATGAGTGTAAATTTAGAATGTAAAGTTCATGATCATGACTGTGATGTTTTACGATAGAACCTGTCTGTCTGGCAGATGGTCGATATAATGTCATCTAATTAAACGATGATAGCAATTATATTTGACATATGTTGTCATAATTCGTATATTTATTGCCAATGCATTGTGTACTCATACAGTAAATTACAGGTGTTGTACTCAGTGCTAGAGAAATCCTTGATAACAAAGCAACGTTCGTTTTGTTCATCATAGTGTATGATCTGTATAACGGACGTATCGTGCACCATTTCACTTAATTGGACGCACCCGAATTCGATTAACATTTTTCATTTTCATTTTACAAACATTATAAAAAATGTATTAGGTACCAATTTCAATTCTCACAAAATGGCAAAATATTTCTAGTTAATACATTAAACAACAAATAAAATAATGACAACGTCGAAGAAAATTTTCGCGCACAGACAATACAATTAGACCAGTAAAAGGACGAGATAATCTGCATTTTGTTCAATCCCTCGTGATGTAATAATTTTCGTCTGGATACGAGATCATATCATATCTATTGTCCTCTATAAAACAACAAAAAGTGTTGCCTAGCATCATATCTCACTTCGAAAAAGTGTCTCCGATTATTTTCGTCATTGTTCAATATTTGAGAACAATATTAGGAGCCATAGCAAATAAAGTCGCAAGTGCAAAAAGGCTATTTTTCGAATACAAAAGTCAAACGTCTGAAAACTAGTTATTTTAGGATATCCAGCTTTTCTAAAATTGGATATAATGACCTTTTCCGGTTTGAAAATAGGTTTATATTATTTGTTGTGACATTACATGTGTTGGCTGACATTCTGTGCCGATAGTGTAGGGAGCGATCTGACGTGAGTTTTTGTTTTGATCGGTCCGTCTAATGACTTTTGTTCCTATTTATTTCTGTGCCGAACAAAACGTTTGGGAAACTTAAAAACAACTGCAGAACTACCCTGATGTATTGTGCTGTGGACTTTACATCATTTATCGTTCCTCGGATACTATTTTATGTTATATACGGTATAACAAAATGCTTAAGAAATGATAGTCACTCCGTACCGTCGTCTGGCGTCGTGATTTTTTGTATTGTAACGCTAACAACGTCGCTGTATTACTTCATTAACCAATCAAATATGACATCATCACTATGAATCACAGTATAAAAATTCGCCAAAAAAAGCTAATTATTCTTATATTAATTTTGGCGCGATGCGACTAAAACTGCTGAAGTGTTATTGTGGTTAAATATTTGAATTCATTTTTGTGATACATACTTTTTTCGTGCTGGACCGTAAGCCGTTACCATGGGTTACAAATACATCCATTTATCGAATACAACTTATACTGATATAAAGTAATTTCGTCAAATACACGAGCTATGGTTGTAGAAATGTCCATGCAAAATTATAAAACTATATCATTATGTTGGAGTAAATAAATCTCGAATTATACGCTATTCTGGGACAACCTTCGTACATAAACAAAAACACACATAGCCTTTTGGACGTCAAATCCCATTCAAGAGCTATTTTGTGCAACGTTGCTGTGTCCTTCAGGATTGTGCTTCGTGTTGCTTAATTACGGTATAAATCTGTTTTAACTTGAAAGATATTCAATTGTTAAATTTGTTCTTCCCGATAAGATAATGGACAAATGCAAGATTACATGTTACATGGGAATTCTTTCATACAAACAACATTAAATTTGGAGTTTATTTCAGAGAAACATGTTTAGAAGAACGAAATTCATGAAACAATGGCGAAAATTATCGGAGACATTTTGTCGAGCAGAAATATGATGTAAGGCTTCTTTTATTGAATGCTTTTTTTGTGGATAAAATATGCGATGCTCCTTTTTCAAGACGGAAATTACTCTGGCTTCAAGAAATACACTTTGCTTAACAAAACACCAACTAGCATTTATTTCCGTCTGTAATTGGTGTTGTAAGAGCACTACTACCGGTTACGGTCTTGGGTCTAGTCTCAATGAAGTATTTATGCTGTATTTGTTTCACATGTGCCATTATTTTTATTGATTATTATAACAATGCAAACAAACACAATTGTACCATATTCTCCGGGCACTGATATCATAACCACACACGTGAGGATCGGTGGCCTAGAGCTAGGGCGCGCGCTTCGGGATCGAGAGGTGAAGGGTTCGATCCCCCTCTGGACCACAGGTTAATTTCTCTGAGCAAGACCATGGTGTAAAATCGTACCTGTGAGGGCAGTGTCTATTCCTGGGCGCCGCAGATCGATGTTGGCTGCCACACCACAGGAGAAAAATAGTCTCCCAAGGGAGACACGAGTGTAGGTTTCCATATGTAGCCCAATGACGCGGGGAAGTTGAAATGTCAAAGGGTGCTTGAGCGGCCTACCAGATGAAAATACTTTTTTTTTAACTTAACACTTTTATTTATTATATTTAGCTACATGTAACCTTGCAGATGTTCTACACAACCAATAATCCACCAACAATAAGATGTGTCTTAATGATATGTAGCACGCGTTCTGTTTAGGGTTCTGTTTAAAAAAACGACAGATATAATAGTTTTAGGAAATTGAAATTTAATGGAGTACCAACACCTAGATGCTATCGATATAATGATGTAATGTTTATTTACCGGAACGTGCGTAATAAAAAGTAAAATACAATGAGGTTTTTGATATGGTCAGGCAATCTATTGTACAGACACTGTCATTTAACGTCAACGTGGTAGGGATCATGCTTATTGAATCAACTTGTCGTCACCTGGCATACTCTATCGCCCGGCAAACCAGAATGGGAATGATGGTGGGTGCGTTGTTTATTTTGTCCATAGTAGCATATATTTTACCCACATTATTTTGACTTCATGTTTTGTATCATGATTCTATCCATTATACATGTATATTGCTTAACTATGTCTCCCTTGTTGTTACACATGGCTTTTGAACGTGTAATTCACTAGAAAAACGGCTATATAAATTTGGTCTAATAAAAAAAAAACTAACTAATTGCTCTCTCAATCATATATTGTACGTGTTTTGTGTTAAACTATCGTGATCAACGTGAAAAGAAACACCCGTTCCTTTGATTATTAATATAGCAGTTTATTGATGAGGTTCCGGACAATTAAGTATGTAAATATACATTCAATTACAGCGAGAATTTATCGTTGATATTGTATTTAGTATATCCATTCAATTGTAATGATACAACTTGCAGCAACTGCGTCACAAGCAACACTAATTAACTCTGTAGAGACGTTTAATTGGCAGATTGCAAGGATGGTTCCACGTGTTGTTAAATTACGGTATAAATCTGTCCAAATCTGACGCGATAATGGACAAATCAATTTTGCCTGTTACGTGGAAACAGTTTTGTGCAAACAACATTGAAGGATAAAATTTACTTAAGAGGCGCATTATTTGTTCGATCACAAAGAATTTAATTGACTTATATCGTGAGCTGTTTTAGGTCAACATTTACCAATTTGTTTTGTTTGCAACTGAAATCACTTTTGCTTTACATATCTAAAGTTAGCATGTCAACAGTATAATGCATATACACAAACATACTCCTTTGTGGAATGATATCAGAAATTCTCAAACACTAGTAATATACAAAATAATAACTCTTCATACACCAATCAACATGAAACCTCAAATGTTTGCTCTTGTAACTTACTGTAACAGGAAGATATAGCTTCAAAACTGCTTTACATTTGACAACGTAGCTTGACGTTCTTAATATCTGATGACAAATTCGCATTTACGAGAGTGTGCAATACCACAAGACAATGCATTAAATCAAAATATACATTTTTCACATTTTCATCTTGCATTTTTATATTATCCTCAATTACAGACAACGAATTAGAAAATACCATTTTTGCACTGTTATGACTCCTCAAAAGGTTTTGTAGTATGGAACAATGACGAACATTATTGGAGACATATTGTCGAGTGGAGATAATTGTTGATGTATGATGCTTTGATGCCGTTTTAAGACGGAAATCATTGCAAAATCACGGATCGAAGTATGCCTAACAAAAACAGTTATATCGTTCTTTCTGTCATTTTTCTAGTTCATTATTGTCTGGGATCCCAAATGAAATGTCATGTCGTCATTTTAGTCATTCTTGTATTTGCTGTTTTCTCGCATAAAATTTGGGAATAACAACACAAGTTCCGTAGAAATCATTAACAACAAGGTTTTTATTCACAAATCATCTTTCAGGGAATACTTCGATTTTCCCCGTTTCAGCTAAACGGGGAAATAAAGAAAGATTACAAATTGTTTACATTGTTAAGAAGCAGAATGTAACAGGCTACTGTACAGTAATCACATAATAGAAAGATAGGTTATAACTCTAACGCGGTATTGGGACCTGTGCCACATAAAGTAAACAGGTCAATCAGGTATAAAAACATACATTCAAATAAGCCAAGACGTAATTATTACTGGCGAATTCGGTAAAAAAGATTAAATAGATATAACAAACATCTACCTAAATCGATGTAATGGTCAGTGATTTCTGTTTATATTGACATAGCAGATTATCGCGTTAGAGTTATACCCTTCGTTTATTTGGAAATTTGTGCAGTTCAATATTTTAAGTTAAATCAAACTATTTAAGTTATCCCGTAAGATGCTTTGTGAAAACCGGCCCTGGTCATCATATTGAGTTTGGATAATCAGTGTAACAGTAAAAAAAATCAGCATCGACTTAGAAATTAGCTTTTTGTACTGGTGCTTTCGTAAGTAAGTAATTTATTCACGTTCTTAATCATCAACCCTTAGACAAAGTGCAAGCATTATAATGTCTGTTTTATTGTCTTCAATAGAAAAAAGTAACATACAACGCAATTTAATTGACAAATGATAGTATTGTTCTATGTATAACAGCAGTTGTGTGATCACAAATCTAACAGCAGAATCCTTGTGGTAGTTTCCTTTAAGTATTTGTACTCTTGAAACACATAGTAAAGGTTAATCGAATTATGAGCGAATCCAATTACACTTACGGACTTTGTAAACGCACCATTTATTCAAACCACGCGGACTTTAATAGCAAACATTGTTTCATTGCATTAAAATGTAGTCTATTGATAGCTCATTTTATAGTAAAACATCTTACAACATTTCAAAACGAAATTTTACAATATTACTAAGTCACGTGACATCCACGTGATTAAGTCTCAAAACCAAATTCACAGTTAGGGAGAGTGTCTCTGGTGCGTTCATAACAGCGAGTACTCATTACAAATGCAATCCGCTTCTTGGGAATGTTCCTCTATTCATCAAATAAGGTTTGGACAAACATGCAGGCAGAATGGGCCATGGAACTTATCCGTGGACTCATGTTTGAAAGAACATGTCATATGTTTTCGGTGGGATAAAAATCTGGGACATTCCATCACGCAGATATTGTTTCCTTCAATAAAATGACTGTTATTTGTTATTTATGCGCATGGTTATATTCATACTGTCTAAGGTTAACACCCCTGCCATCCGGTAATAGTAAAACAAGAAGGAAGTGACTGCATGTTGAAGCACGTGTTCAAAATAGGTGAAACACAAATTGGCAGGATACTAAATGAAAATCTTGTATTTCATAGATAAACGTTTTTGATATTTTCAATTGATTATTAAGCATGTCTATCGACACAAAGCAATCTTTTGACAGGCACGGTTGTGGACCAGAAGTCGTTTCTTTGGCGGTTAATGCGCATTAATTTATCCGAATTTGGTGTGTTTTTAGGCATTTATTCCCAATTTGGAGATCAATAGTGGTTCAGTTGGCATAACACGCTATTGAAGGCAAATACTTGTTGTATTATGACAATGTTATCGCGCAAAAACTGCGTGCTGGCTACTTACGGTATGTCACATGCCTTTGCCTCTAGAGATACATCAGTTTAGGATTGACGCAAAATGTAAACTTTTTTCTGAAAATGTGTTTTTGGTTTGCTAAAGAATCGTGAACACATCGTCATTTACACAGGTCTTCAATTTCAATTCGCACGAGATTCACGAGCTAAAAATGTGATTAGACCACGTGGTCACTACTAACGATTCGGTTAGTAAAAATGGATTAAGATATTCTTTACTGACAACAATCTAATCCAGGAACATTATTCAATTGGTAAAAAATAATCCTAAATAGCTCATACAAAAATACCGAGCCCTGAAAAGTGGTGCATTTTCAAAGACCGTAAGTGTAATTTAAATGGTGCAATACACGTCAGTTATACCGATCATTCACTATGATTAATATTTGTACAATACGAAATTTTCGTTTGTTATCCAGTACATGAATGACTCAATCGCGTACATAAAGTGCACTAACAATATATATACGAATTTAGACAACATATGTCAAATACACTCAACCGCTTTAAAAACGCACCACTATTGAAAATAATCAAATTTTGTCAAAATATATTTTTTGCTAAAATTAATAGTTTACAGGGTTTGTTCAGTTCATAAGCTTGACCGAATTAAAGAAAAGGATTTATTTGTCATTCGGAATACCCCGCCCAGAGAACCTTTTTGATTTTGTATGTTTTGTGCGTGCAGCTCGATCGCGTCGACCTGTGTGATCAATATTGACTTTAAACTGTACGCTGTTGATTAGCACATTGAAAAAACAACATAAGCAATATTAGCTAATTGTATTTTTATGCGGCGAATATCTCGAATATTTGTTCTCGATGATTGTGCCTTCGCTTCCAACTATAAAGAGCCTCGGTGCCTGAGCATGGCGGTTCAGCTCTCACCATAAAATGATTGTGGGCTTAGAAAATCGATTCCTGGCGAATGGCACTGTCAAAGACCGACCTGAATGAAACCAGCTAAAGGTACTGAGCCCGAGCAAGGAGGAAACAGGACACAGGTTGTGAAACTGTAATTTGTTCCGCATGGCTGCACACATTGTCAAAATAATCCCGGGTGTCAATCAACAAACCAAAAGTACATTATTGCATTTTCAAAGTATTTCTTTCATAATTGTCAATAAAAAGGAAAATTATTTTAGTACATTTTTTAATGAATTTTCTCCCGTTTAGAAATTAAATTCCCAACTTTTTGTCATCAAGCTCCTTCATATTGTTGATTCGGGGTGCCATAGAAGCATCATGGAATATGTCCTGACAGTGTGATGCTCATAATTAAGACTTCGAGTTTAAATAAGGCTTTAATCCATCTTAAGTTCACATAATGCCCATATCTGAACCGCACTCGGTCGTATGGTATTAGCCAGACAGCCATAGTCACATACCATTTATAATTCAAGTTTAGCTTTGCTTGAATGGTGGGAAACATCACGTCGAACATAATTCTATCATATTACGTAATTAATGTTATGTTTTAGGAGGATATACCACGTCCATGCATCAATGTAGCGGGCTCTTATACTTGCTTTTGAAAATGTGACTTTCACTTTCATGGGTCTCAGTGCTATCTATATTATAATTCATTTCAAACTCATAATAATGGTTTGGAAATCACACACATCGTTGAATATAGACTGAAGATTATTAATCCGAAAATAAATAACCATAAATTGACGTTTTCATCACTTAAACCGATATTTCGTATGTGGTGCGTTTTTAAAGCGGTTGAGTGTATAATTGCTTCCAGTGTTTAATTAGATAATATGATATCATCCGGTCGCTAGACGAACACATGCTGTCTTACAACTGTAACAACCACGATCTTGAACTTTTCATACTTTATTTGAAAGCATCTGTATTTTTGGATCAAGGTTTCCATTCTATTTTGAAAATTATCCTCGCCGATATGCGCATATTTTATGCGCATATTATGTGCTTCCCATTTTATCTATTGTTCTTGCTGCCATGTACAAATGTATTTAGAGCATTTTACGAATGTATTAACTTTGATATGTAATGTCTAATGAGCACATAGTGAACCTTTATATACATTAATTTATTGCAGGTTGCTCTAGACACTCCGCATGTGTATATGAATAGCAAAACTGGTCGACGTCAGTTTATTTATTTTTTATATAAAATTGGTAATCGAATTAAGAAATCATGTACTTGTAAATTGATCTTATTACTGATACATGTAACTTCACGTTGATTCTAATGCTTGTTCTTACTTCTTTTATGTAGTCAATGGATAGATCATCTCGGGTAGAACAACAATTATTGCAGATAAAGTTTCCTTATGTGTTCTATATATACTGAGTTCCAAAAGTTCCGCATCCAATTTTCGGTGTGTCTTTTTTACTAGAATCTCTAACTTATTCATGATAATTCAAATGCACATGTGTAGAGCGATGTGTACTTGATATAAATCCATGACAGTTATCGATTTGAAGATATGTATCGATCCATAATAAAACCACATGTGCCACCACCCCACGATTCCAAAGTACACACAACGATAAACTACTATTTTGTAGTGGAAGGGAGGTAATAAATACCGAAAATTATCTCTCTTTGACCATAGACAATTATTAATGTTGCAATAGAGTCTGTACAACAGGCCAGATTTTAAGAAACAACATCCTTGACATAAAAGACGCAACATTAAATCAAGTTTCCCATAATTTTAATGTAGGGTGGACTACAATTAAGCTACAACAATGCCGTTGTTCTTGGTGCAAAAATATAGCAGCATTACCTGTCTAGGTAAGCGACATTGACCCTTGACCTGTTGTCACGTGGTACGTCATATAAAGTTTCTATCGGATGGTGATGATACAACAGTCTTATTATGATAGAGACATGTCAATTCAATTCGACACAATGTATTTTTAGTGAAACACCAACCTCTAGCGTCTTATATACACGAGTCGTTCAACATTATCCATTTTTGCAATCAAATTAAGCGTACATTTCAATCTTATTTGACCAACTTATTGTGTTTTTTCGTAACACAGACACGATGCAAGTAAAATGGAAGTGAAAATAAGGTCAAAAATGAAGAACCCAACTTATGCGTGCTTGAATAGACGTTTTTACCATTTGCGATGGTGTGATCATTCAAGCGTGACGAAATCCAACGAAATTATGTTCAACATAAACACTAACGGTACGCAAATAGATTGTGTTCCTTAAAAGTTATTTTAAGTTAACTATTCCAAAAATAATGAATTTTTAATTAAGATGCAGAACTTTTGGAACTCAGTATATATTAAATGATCTACATATTCTGAGAAATATATTTGAGCCATTCTCCAGGAAAACCGGGCTTATTGACAAATTTACGACAAACATGATAATAAATCGTTAGAAGGACGAGACTCTTATGAACAATTTCTGAAAATTTGAACGCATTATTACATATATTAACGAAGTTATAGACTTTTTAAACTTACCACTCCCGCCAAGTTTTTGAGTGACGTCGCAAACGTCATTCGAACATTATTTGACGTAACGTTAAGAATTATTTCATAAACCCAGTATTTATTGAATTATTGACGTAAATTTTTCAAATTTGTGTCACATTTTAGAATAATATTCTGATTATAATAAAACATGACACAGTTGTGAGCGTTTGCTTAAAGGGAAAAGTAGCTGCTATTTTCAAACACTAGCCCCTTGTTTTTCTCAATTCGGGTAGTTTACGAAAATTGATCACCATAGCAACAACGGAAGTGATTTTATCATAATTTATCAGAAAAAATAAATCTTTAAGACAGTACTATGTTATCCAACTACTTACGATTAAATCGGTGAACATGACTTTTTTCTCATTTTAGACCTATTTCTAAATGTTATTACATAATTACTATTGTTATGTCAATAAGCCCGGTTTTCCTGGATAACGGCTCATTTGTAGTCGATATATCATAAGTTTCAAATCAATAAATTTTACAAAAGACACAATCACTGATGTGTAAACTAAATTAATCTCGTTAATATGGATTAATATAGTGGATGCGTAAAAAATACTGATTGTGGTAACTTCACACTGAACTAACTTACTTATACCCAATGCATTTGACGTAGTACCTTACTTCCCGTTTCGCCGTATGCTGTTTATTTTTCCCCGCCGAAGGCGAAGGGGATATGGTAATGGTAGGCGTCGTCCGTCCGTCCGTCAGTCTGTCCGAACTTCTGTTTGAAACTCCTCCTACATTTCTAAAGGGAATTTGACAAAACTTTCACAGAATAACTTCTATGATGTCCCCCAGCGCATTTTGTCAGGATTTTTTTATTCGACCATTTTTGACAGAGTAATTGCCCTTTGTTGTTTTTCACATATAAATTCTTCTGTGTGCAACTCCTCCAACATTTCTTAAGGGAATTTGACGAAACTTTCACAGAACAACTGCTATGATGTCTCCCAGCGCATATTGTCAGGGTTTATTTATTTGACCATTTTTGACAGAGTTATTGCCCTTTGTTGTTTTTTACGTATAAAGTCCTCTTTATGTAACTCCTCGTACATTTCTTAAGGGAATTCGACGAACCCTTACATAATAACTGCTATGATGTCCCCCAGCCCATATTGTCAGGATTTATCAATTCGATCATTTTTACAGAGTTTTTGCCCTTTGTTGTTTTTTACATATAAAGTCTTCTGTGTGCAACTCCTCCTACATTTCTTAAGGGAATTCGACAAAACTTTCACAGAATAACTGCTTTGATGTCCCCCAGCGCATATTGTCAGGAGTTTTTTATTCGAAAATTTTTGACAGAGTTAATGCCCTTTGTTAATTTTTTTACATATTTCTCATGGAATTTTGTCAAAACTTTTACAGAAGTACAGTTATGAGGTGCACCAGCGGATATCGTCAGGGTTTTTCATTTCGGCCATTTTTGAATGAATTATGGCCCTTTGTTGATTTTTTATATATTAATTAACTTTTGTGTGCAACTGCTCCTACATTTCTTAAGGAATTTTGATGAAACTTTAAAACATTCATTTTTTTCGTTGACCCCAATTTTTCCTTCGGCGGGGGATATGGCTGTCAGTGACTGCTTCTTGTTGCTTTGACAACGACAAAATACTTAATGGGATATCGCCTGAGTTTTTTACCAATAGAACAATGTTCCAAACACATAGACTGGTGTCCTTAAGGCTTATTGTCAGTATGTTCATTTCTTTACCAAATATTTATGCGACCTATATGTGATAAGTTATGTTCAATCCGGCGGGCGTCCACAATTTTGTTTCCGATCAAATTCTTGACTTGAGTATGTATTGAGAGTCATTTTCATATTAGTCAAAACAGACTGCAAATGTCTGACTATGCGATGCGGCTCATCATCAGAGAATGCATTGACACATTTTTTCTAATATAAAAAATGTCTCAATCCTATTTTACTGCCTTATTATAGCTCGCAAGGTTTCTCTGAACTTCCAGCAAGTGAAAGAAATTAGGATGTTTTAAACACAAGATCAAAAATTGGCGGCATAACGTTAACAACATCTCTTATGCGGGTAGCTTCCATTTGGCATATACGTCATTAGTTTATTTTTACAATACATGCACGTTATCTTGCCAACAAACCAACTTGATGCTATATTTTGTTGTCTTCAAACTTTTGATGTTTTCCACCTTTGGGACCCAACATAATAGACATGCACGATTCTGCAGGTTGGTTACTTCTTAAAATTAGCCATTTAGGCCGGTATTCACAAAGCATCTTAAGTGAAAACTTACATACTTCGACTTAAGTTAAAAAATAGATTTGCACATATTTCAAGAGAAACTATATATATCTCAAATTGTCTTGGTGATTATTGTAGCGCTTTGATTAACCATTCAGAACAATGTAAAACGGTAATAATCTTAGTTTTCTTGTTTAGCTAATACACTTTAGCTAGTTCTAAGTTTTCACTTAAGATTCTTTGTGAATACCACCCTTGATGTTTAATTGGGCATTATAAAATAGAACAAACTTACATTACTAAAATAATACAATAACATAAAATGTAACTGGTCTAATAAATATTACAAGTGAAATGTTGATGCTGGGCATCAAAGATGCCGCTAGTTCTTTTTAAGTAAATCTTTTTATTTAGTAAAAGGTATTGGTAGAAACTTGTAAACAAACTAAAATTCCGGCGTGATGTGTGATGCACAAGGGAAGTTATTCTCATGTGTTGAGTGTACGCTGCAAAAACTTAAGATTGCTGAAAATGGGTATTTTTCACTAATTCAAGGGCAATAACTCTGGTTGTACTAAATTGAAAGGGGAGTGAAACCCCAGGTGCACTAGAGTACATGCTGTCAAACATTTCTATAAAGGTTTCATGATCCTAGGTCAAATACTTTTTGAGTAGCATGTGAAACAAGTCAAAAATGGCTATTTTACACCATTTCAATGGCTAATAACTCTGGATGTACTAAACTGAAAGGGGAGTGAAACCCCAGGTGTAGAGAAAACATCCTGACCATTTCTGTGAAGGTTTCATGACTCTATGTCGTGTACTTTGAGTACCGTGCGACATAAGGAAAGCGGCCAATTTTTTCTGTTTCAAGGGCCATAACTCCGTCAAAATTGGTTGAATCATAAAACCCTGATAATATGCACCAGGTCACATGATGACAATCATTCTCTGAAAGTTTGGTTGAAATCTATGAAGAAATGTAGGAGGAGTTGTGCACAGAAGAAATTGTTAAGGCCCGCCGACATTCAGCAATCTAATAACCAGAGTTTTCCTTTGGAAAACCTGGTTAAAAACTTGAAGGCAGTGAAACACCAGGAAAGAATAGAAAACATGAAAACATTCTATTTTCTATTGAAATATTTATTCAAATGAACATAACATGTTTTAGAAATATGAGCACCATTATAATATTGATTAATGCTTCACAGATGGCATTTAGCATGTTTCATAAAATAACAAAGTGTATTCCAATAACGTGGTATAGCCTGACAACGTGAAACTGACACTAAAGGACATTGTTATTTCGTGGTTTGTGAGCTTGATAAGTAAATTTATTGCGAATTAATACGTTCAACATAGTTTAAAATATGCATAGAACTAGTTCCATTTGGCAGCAGTATAGGAGCGCATATGAATATTTTGTAAATAAGAAGTGTCAGTTCAATGTTGGCAAGCTATATTTACCCGTTTAAATTTTGGCAAAACAAACTATTCTGACATACATAAATAAAGAAACATAGAGATTAAAAAAACACTTGCATTTATCAAATTTAGATTAAGACAAAACCTAAGAACTGGAAAAAATCGAAAATCATAACTAAAAAATATCTGACAGACATGAAAGTATTTAACATGTTCCATAAAAGTTCGAAAGGAAAATCGCCGCTCCGCGCAAATAGTTTTTTTTTTACTTTTTAATAGCCCCTGCTAAGACCCGCAAATTGCAACATATGTAGCCGTTATATAAACACCCGTTCCGAACTGATTTGGACTTTAGTACCTACCGAACATTTATCATCCTATTTTACCCCTGACGGGCGAGTCCAACAGCGTTATAACCAATCAAATCTTGTATCCTCCTGGGACTTGGACTTTAGTACCTACCGAACATTTATCATCCTATTTTACCCCTGACGGGCGAGTCCAACAGCGTTATAACCAATCAAATCTTGTATCCTCCTGGGACATCTGCTTGCACCCTTTAATACTCTATGCCGCCTCCTGGGCGGCATAGAATGAACGGAAATCTTATTTTCCAATAAAAAGAATAGCAACGAACGCGAAAGGACCAGCTGGTGTTTAAGATTGTAATAACGCTTGATAAATCATATAATTCCGTAGAGGAAATACATGATTTGTCAATGTCATTGTTTCATTTGCAAAATGTCGAACTGGCAACTTAAATTCGACATAATACAATTCCTAGAAAGGAGCAAAAGAGTTGGACATGCAAAATAGATTCAAGGTCATTGGTCAAGCTGTGTTTTCAAACATCATTTACAAGTTGGAACTAACTTGCTCGTTATGGTTTCTCATTTGGGAGCCAAGCCGAGATTGCCAGGATTAGAACAGCATCGCTATTGTAGTAGAATTATCTGTAAAACACGACTAGTACCATTTGAATCTCTTCCACATGAGACTGAAAGCTAAGAGCACTTAATCTCCATACCCAATCATATTTCCACATGTATCATTTAATTGTTGCAACATAAGCTTATCGTGTTTACGCAAACTCAACTGTGTAAACTGGTGTAAGGGAAACATTTCTACTGGTGACATATTCTAAATGTGGTAAGATGGCACAAGTTAGGTTTGATGGTACCGAATGTCCCGCCATGACCTGCCAGACCACTGTTAAGATAAAATTAGATACAAGGGATGGGAAAATCTTCAAATGTTTGATAATAATTACCATGACAGTCAATTTTTCAAATATCGATTAAGCGTATTTTATTAGTAATCAGTCTTTCTTCCAGAAAATGCCTGTGTTTGCTGATCGCCATTATAAGTAAATTATTTACAATCATTATATATTGTGAACTTTAGAAAATGCCTTTTAGATCACATAATAGCATCAGAGTATTGTAATGGCTAATGTGCGTGGATAGTCCATACATGTAATTAATATGACATTATCATATACCGTATCATCCCTAGGAAACACGTCATTATTGGAGGTTTGACCGATATGAAAACCGTTTAGGATAATGCATACTGTCACGTAGAAATAGAGTAGAATCTGAAAGTATATGTTACAGTACAGCTATATACAATTTAGCTTCAGCCCCGCGATGCTAGATATTATATATATTCAATTATGCAGTGATATTCTGTCATTTTGGAAAGATATCACTTATAGATATCAAAACGTCAATACATTTGAAGCTGATTATGACTTCAGGCAAGATGGCGTCGGTCTGAATACTCAGGGAATATAATACTCACATTACACTGACCTTGTTTGGCGCCTGAAGTTCCAAAATAATAATACATGTATAGAAAATAATACATACAAATGGCGTTCCTTTGGAATATATTTACATCATTAACCGATGGTATAGAGTATCAGAGATCGACAATATAGTATCGGTACGAGGGTAGCTTATAAGAAATGAACAGTAAAGAACTGTTTTATTTTCATTAAGAAAAAAACTTTACTGGCATTTTCAACTTCATGCGAATATTGATTGTTTAATCCAGATGATTAGGAAAAGAGGTCACCATGTTTCAATATCGAATTTAAAGACTGGCGATATGAGGCATATGTATCAAGTAGCCGCAGCCGTGGTCCATTGATTAGTGTCATTCACCGCCCCTGGGTTAAGATCCAAAATGTATCCATGCCATCTTTTTTCACTGTAAGATCCGGAACAGAAAAATCATATCCGCGACATAACAAACAATAATCACAAAAAGATTAATCATTTACTATTTACTGATAGAAAGTAATTAGTCCTTTCTACATTATTCCATCATTGGATGATCCTTCAACGATCTCTCTCTGAAATAAAGAGTAACATTCACTGACGTAAAGTGTTTCCCACGCCCCCTGTTGTTCTTTCTTGTCAACCGTTCACAATAAACAAATGTTCTTCACGTAAATGTTTTATTACATCTACTTACCAATTGCATCACACTATAATTTCTAAAACATTGAATAACATTTTTTTTCTGTATGCCTAAAAAATGTCTCACCCCCGCGGACTTAAATGTTTTTTTGTGTGTAGTTTTGGTACAGTGTTGAACCTCGTATGATATCCTGTTTTGCGACATATACTAACACTTGAATTAAACCGTTTGGTTCATTTTTCGTTACAGTAACAGTACTGTCAAATATGAAACAACATAACAAAACATGACTTCGGGCTCATAGCATTAGACAGATAATGCTACAGTGCACAGACAATCACACATAGATCAGACATAGAACAAACCATCCACATCCAATAATGGCTGTTTCAAGCAAGCCTATTTTTCTTACTTTGCAGGCGAATGGCACACTGTTATGTAACTCTAGATTTATACAAATGTATGATGTCTTGTTATTCACCACACGCACTGTAGGACACAACATTTGATCCAACAAAAAACGTGTATTGAACTTTAACTAACACACTTCATGCTTAAGCAAAATGTACAACAATACAAAGCAGACTAAGGCTATACTAATGTATTAAAAAAAGGAGACAAGATCGCCACTGAAGGGCAGATCATTTCCGCAAAAGGTGGTTTAATTGAAGATAAATACAAAATGTATCTATGCCTTTTTCAGAAGATGGGATCCTGTTTTCTACATGCTTTGTATGTTAAAATCTGTCTCTGTGATAGTTATCAAAATACCAGACAACGTCTGCTGCGTCTGCTCAAGTCTGCATAGTAATGCAAAAACTCTTTTTTGTTAATTAAAGATTCTTATAATTACTGTTCCGACTGCAGAAACATCTTTCATTCAGGGCCCTTTTATCAGATATTGACATATCGCTGGCTTAAAATGAGAGGGTCCTAACTACAAAATTAGTATGTTAAGAATACACTTTTTAATTATTGCAAAACAAGCCTTTTCAACTTCAGTTTGGTCTATCTGAAAAGTTCCGCTTTTCATGAAAATAGGCTCGTAAGACACTTAACCTTACTTTTTATCCACACAACGTCACATTAAACGACATGACGTCATTTCTATGATATATCGGCTGATTTACAATGGTGTGATTTATGCTTTGTCTATAATAACGATTTTACTTTATGTCGATATGTCGCCGTTTGTATCATGGGTATCTGACATAAGATTATCTTGCTCGTCTACTATAGTGTTAACCACAACATAACCTCTATCATCGACGTACATGTACAAATCTTGAAGCTCGAAACTGTGATTGAAGGGTAAATTAAATAGTGATTTAACTATCAGTGTACAGCAATGAGATCATTTATAATACATCCATGTGTTGCGTACATGTAGAAACGTCATAATACAAGAAACAACTGTCTGACACGAAGTACAATCAGAATACATTAACCCATCTCGTAGCATACACATTAAAAGTTCTAAGAAGTAAACAAATATTGGTCATGCCATATTGAGGAACGTTCAGGAACATCAGCAGATAACAAGATCTGGAATTCCAAAGAAGCAGATATATCACATACGTATACTAGTAAATACTTTCATAGGAACAGACGAGATAGTACTAGATATATATTTACAGTTCCATTATTTGCACATCGTTACTCGTAATGCAATACATGAACTAAAACAGATTCCTCAGCATCATGTGCACGATCTTCTAGGCGTAAACTGAAATAAACGACTACATGTCAACTGAAACATGAAAGAATAATACGCGTTAATGTACTGAAAAAATACCGCTTTTGGAACTTTTGATACCAATTTAAGCAATAACAAATGTGTAAATATATGTGAACATTTAACCAAGAAATGATTTGCACCGTTTGCCATCAATCTGAATTCAAAGGAAACTTCGCAAATCGTTAACAAGAATGCATTACATCTTTTGTGCAAGTGCTTTTTGACACCTTAATGAGTGTAGACACCATTATGTAATGCCAATGAACTGTAGTGCACAAGAACATTGTGCTAAATTATTACCGAGACTGCCAATCCTCGACTTCCGCTCTTGGTCTCCTCAAAAATGTAAATTTGCAGACACCCAGTATGGGTCGCAATAAATAACAAATTACAACAACTTTCAAAGCATGCATATCACATCGTACATATTTTCTTAAATCTTAGAAATTGGAAACGATATCCAAGATGTTGTCATAACGAATACTTGCGGTCTGGTATATAAACATTCAAAGAATGTAGTTTGACGTTACATTATCTAGTTGGGTGATAAAAATAGCAAAGCATTGGTGATGAAAGAATCAAAATGATGAAACAATTTTGATAATCGTGCTGATGCAATGATTTAATCACTCGTGCAAAGCAGTTATTATTTTATTACTACGGACACAAACTCGAATCTGTGTTATACGTTGCGTGTTCCACAAATAAAAGAGTTTTTTTTCATCGCAGCGCGGCAAATAAGAAATAAGAAAACCAATGTACTAGAAAACAGGACTGAGTTCAATAAACGCCTATGCCCCGTGGAAGCCATGTCCATAAGAAGCTGAGTCAATCAAGGGCCATTATTCAGTTAAAATGTTTGATAGTGTTACATGGCTTTGAACTATAAGGGGCTTATGTTGGTAAACGAAAATGCCACATTTGAAAGCAGTGCCTTGATCGACTTCATGTGTGATCTGGTGATACAGGTGTTATGGTTCTGTGTCACTACACTATTCCAAGTTGACATCTATTCATATACCAAGTTTCAAGTCAATATTTTAAATACTTTTGAAGATACGCTCCGGACAAACAATTATCATAAAAATACTGAAGGGGAGATTATTCAAAATGTAAGACAGACAGAGTTATGGTTCTTGGTCCCTGCACTTCTGCAAGCTACAGTATATTTATATATTAAGTTTTAAGGCAATATCGTAAACACTTTTGAAGATACACTCCGGTCAAAATTTGATTCTGAAAATACTAAAGGGGAGATAATTCAAAATTTAAGACAGACAGAGTTATGGTTCTTGGTCATTGCACTTTTCCAAGTTGCCATCTATTTATATTCCAAGTTTCAAGTCAATATGTTAAACAGCTTTGATGATATACTAAGAGCAAAATTTGACTATAAAAAGTCACTAAAATGGAGATAATTCAAACTTTAAGACAGACAGAGTTATGGTTCATTGTCAATGCATTTCTCCAAGTTGCCATCTATTTATATTTCACGTTTTAAGTCAATATGTTAAATAGTTTTGAAGATAAGCTCCAGACAAATTTTTATGGTAAAAATACTTAAGGGGAAATAAGTCTAAGTCTAAAATTAGGTCAAGGTGAAGGTCAAAATGGAGTCAGGTGATACAGGCGTGTGGAGAGTGGTCATATACAACATCCATGCAAGTATGAAAGCTTTGTAGCAAGCCATATTAATGCTAGAAGAAACGGTCAATTTGGGTTAACCAAGAATTTGGCCTTTCAATAAGTCTAAGTCCAAAATTAGGTCAAGGTGAAGGTCAAAATGGAGTCAGGTGATACAGGCGCGTGGAGAGTGGTCATATACAACATCCATGCAAGTTTGAAAACTTTGTAGCAAGCCATATTAATGCTAGAAAAAACGGTCAATTTGGGTTAACCAGGCCGGACGGACGAACGAACGGACGGACGGACGGAAGGACGGACGGACAGGTAAATTACTATATGCCTCCCGATCTATCGATACGGGGGCATAAAAAGTTTGATCTGTCACTGAGAAACATGTGAAAGCAATTGGCTGAAAATAAGAAATATACTAAACATTGGATATACCATGTACCAAGGAGTCGGGTCGCACCGTGACATTATTGTGATGTCGCATTTCAAACACAGTATTGTAAAAGAATGAAACACTCAATATCTTTATATTTAGTCACTCTGACGTTCAAAACAGCTCTAATACAATTGTTCCCATTGTTTAAATGTGCTTCTGTACAATTGTTCATAAAATTGTGTTACAGTACTATTAGAGATGACTCAAACATTGGAGGGTTTATCAGTGTACGAACAGTCTTTAGCAACGTCCTTGTAAGCTCATACCTTCGCAAACTGTAAACACTTGTAGCCAACAAAACAGCAGCTGCGGCTAAATACCACTACATTCTATGTATTTCATCAATTTAATGGTTAGCACTGTTTTCCCAATGTATGTCATTATTTAACAATATCGAGATTTGTGGGTTTGTGCGTTGACGACGTTTCTTGCATGAAGCACTTGGATACATACATTTGATTACTGACTAATGGTCATAAACACTGAGCGAATTCTTTAAAAGCATACACGCGCCATTGATATCCACCGATATCATACAATTAGGCGATATTATTTTTCGAATGGTTACTCAGATATTCACATTTCCAATAAGGCTGGTAACGACAAAAACAGTGCCACCCACCTTGGCGTTAAATGGTTACTATGACAACGTTTTGTATGAGCATCATCAACTTGAACTAACAGTATATAGAGCATATGAAGTAGCTATGAATATGGAACAAATTAATTTAAAATGTAAGTTTTGAGTAAAAAAAGGTTATCGGAAAAATCCTTTCAATTCTGGAACACCCCTCGTATTCTGAAAAAGAATAGCTGTATATTCATAAGTTCGTAAACATTATAAGAACATGTCTCTAGCTTTGAATAATAAGGTCGTTACTACAAAATCAGTATGTTAAGAAAACACAAACAACTGTTAGACAAGTACTGATTTTCATGACAGTAGGCTCCTAAGAAGCGCCTTATGTTGAATACACTTACGATCTTCTTATTATAAGCAAGCGATGTATACACTTCTATAGGATATTACATTAATGAGACAACTGAATTTATTACCATCCTATTGGACAAACATTGTACGAAAAAAACAGATGTTGTGTATCATAATTCAACCAATATGACACAGACTCGTAAATCGTGGTTCAATCATACACCATATGTTTTATCATGACGTTGATTCATTATACTATTATTTATTACTTATTCAGTAAGCAATCATAACATTAACAGTAACTAAGTAATGTGTGTTTTCTATTTTGGTTTAGATACATGGACTGGATCATCTAAAACACCGGCAAGCGATTTAACGTTCCCTAGATCCTACAATAAAAGTTGTCCCGTCGGGTTCAGCACTTGCACTGTACGACTATTCGTTATTGTATATTAGAGGACACTTGTCAATCCGTTTGCAAATCATGTATAATTGATCGATCAACATATTTCGTAAATGTATCATCAATCGAAAAGAAACATATTCATATATGAGATTGGACCAAACCATTATTGTTTATGAAATTACGTATATAATTTTGAGCCTATCCCATCGTCTGATAGAGTCTCAAATGAAATAACAATACGTATCATATACAAAGGAAACAGCGTTTCGACCTTGATGTGATATGCTAGTGTTATTATCCAATGATATGCTGTCTGGTGCTGTCATATTTTGAAGGTATCAATTGAAGAAATAACAACACAACGTCAATACGTTATGAGGCAGACAGCATGACATGTGTGTGATTCCGTATGGTATGGTGGTCATTATACACAGTGCTTGTATGGCGTCTACAATTTCAAACTAGTTGCACAACGTTTACAAAAACAATAGTCCAATTATTACATACATGTATAAATGACATTACTTAGTATTCAATTACGTTTATGAACTTACGATGAACCATTCCCATGAACATCAGAATATAACACTATCAATATATATTGCGAGTTTTCTGCTTATTAGCAGTACGTAATGATTTGAGACATAGTCACAGAAATGGTATATTTTCTTTTTAGACACCTTGAATACAAATTTTCGCTAGGGTCACCGTCGGGTAATATTACTGACACAAGGTCGTCCTGCAGAGGGGACTTGAGGAACTTGGTCGGGTCTTAGCTGCATTTCGTTTTGATTCTGTATGTTTTGGAATCATCGCTTTTTATGTAATTTATTGGGTCATCATTGGTACATCCTGCATTTTTGCAGTGGTAACTTGGACTTATATTCATTTATTTAGGTTGTGTGTGTGCATTGTTCCATGTAGTTGTGTTGTGATGTTACTGTTTTCTGTGCTCGGCTGGTTAAGTTGAGTGGTCCCTTCCCCCAAAATACTTCACCAAGAAAGAACTTAAAAATAGTCAGTCTGATAATTGTTAAAACATACTAACTTGTCTGTTAAACACTCCCGTAATGACAATTCATTAGAAACCTCGTTGTTTATGTCTGACACATCGCTTACAAAGTCATGGAGATAAATTAAGTCAAGTTAATTTGTTTCGCACATATCCTGATTTTCTGTCTCGTTTACCGTAATAAGTTTATTACAGTCTTATTAAATGTCGTTCTATATGTTGAGCCTTACCCATAGAATATTAGAGTCTGAACTAAAATAACGATACGCATCTACACTAATAAACAAACCTTCAATCCTGATATTAGATCTTATCAAATGATATGCTGTCAGTTGCTGTCATATTTTGAAGATATCACTTTAGATATAACTACGTCATTAACTTATGAAGCAGATAATGGCTACAGACAAAATGACGTGTGTGTGATTCCCCATGGAATGATGATCATTATACACAGATATTGTTTAGCGTTTACTATCATCAACTAGTTGCAGCTCTTTTACGATATAATATCAAACATTATACATATAAATAACGTTCAAGCATAAATATCCAGCATGCACTTATAACACAGAGATAAACATCAGAATACAACGCTCTCATAATAAAAACCCGAATGTAAATGCAACCGTTTATTTGTATTATTCATATTGCTATTATATGGTATAATGTAAACATTATGCTATTTTATTATTCAATATAAACAAACATTCGAACAAATAGATTAATACATGTATATACATACATCGTGCAAAATGAATTATCATATATGTGACGTGGACTGCAGAAATCAGGCCAGATGCGGTAACGTCTATTTTTAGAAAAATGACGTCAAAAACTTGCGCTGTTTTTTTCGCGGATTTTCTAATTTATTAACTTATATTTTCATGTGTAATTGTATAACAAAAGTTCTGCTTTAGAAAATAAACAATTAAGATATATTTGCAACATTTCACAACCACTTCACGAATATTTTAGTGTAGTCTAGCCATTTTAGCGATAGTTGTTTCCCTTTTACTCTGTAAAGGTCAACAAACCAAAATGGCGGACACTTGATTGTTTGTGTTTGTTGAGTGCAGTTTGTAAGGTATAATGATGAGAAATGACGCTGATGTTGGTTTGATCTGGTTGATATCGAATTATAAAGCTCGTATTTGGAGGTAAGCATATATTTTATTGTCTGTGATTGCTTTACTGTTGTGAATTATGGGTTTAAATTCGTTGATAACATTGACTTTGAAAGCGAAAGTTGACTTTAAAATGCTACAAAGCAGTCTGTTTTTATGTGGATAAGTCCATTGTATACCCGATTCTTCATAGCATAGTGCAAATTTTATGCCTGCAGATAATGAGTTAACATGAGGATTGTTCATGGCTGATTTTATGGATGTATTCATGTTTGTTGACATACCCCCCACCCACCTTACTTTGCTGAAGTTTGCACACATCAAGTAAAATGACTGTCATTTGTCTTAATTTTTTCAAACTCTTTGAATGCATATATCCAACTCACCAGTACAACCTGAAATTCAGTAATGTTCAAACACTACTGTTTAGTAGTAAAATAGGTCTGGTTTAGACTGTCTGAACTGACAAGTAAATTCATTTGACACTTCAGCTACTGTAGGCTTCCATCCCTACAGAAATGTATGCGGTTCAATTCACTAGGCCAATTTCCTGCCGGCTTACTTAAACGGGTTTAATTCAAGTCCGTACGGCTCATCCGGACTTAACCGCACACCCAAATACCTGCACATCTCTACAACAATGTAACAATGTGGTACACACATGCCTCTAGTAGCTGTTCCTCTTATAACTACACTGTAGTAGGCCTACTGTGTACTGGGAAATCCTTGATGCATCTAACAGTAAGATACAGTATGCCTGTTCTGTGGTTAGTATTTACAGTTTGACTACATGTAATAATAGGCAAATTATACTTAGTTATATTCTATATGAATAATTATCTTCATAAAATTAATTCTCATTTTCAGGATGTTCAATAATTGATCTTGAACAACATGTGTGGACAAACCATGAACATGTCAGTTATGTGGAGTTTACTGTGGGGAGGCTGAGTTTGGACAGACCTCTATCTCAGGTATACAACTGATCCAATTATTAAACTTCCATTTGTAAATCCTTCATATTACTTATTCCACTAATTATCTGTAATGGTTACTGGACCAAGGATATGTATAACAGTTGTTATACTGTAGACCTGACTGCTGATCATGAAGTGGTTGTTCCACAGAACTATTTCAACATAATATATCATGATTATGACAGTAGCTGATATTATGCCAGTAATTTCAGTATCTGTTATCAATAGTGAACATATCAATAATAATTTTCAAATGTCATTTCCTTTTTTAAATAGAATATAGACTACTATAATACATATCTTCTATTATTCATCTATAAAAAAATGCTTGCAAGACTCTATTTGAGCAGTGTCCATTAATTTGTAAAAGGCTGATGCTGCACAAATAAATTAATTTATTGGTTTAATTATGAGTTCTTTCAATAGTATTGGCCTAAATTTATTTGCAATATGCCCAATATTTGAGTTGTTTTCATTTTATCAGGACTATTAATTAATGGATATGATACCCAGCATAAACTGTGTACCAGTACTTTGCACTTTAATCATTGAATAAAAAATCTTATAATTTCTTTTCAGAAAAGTTGATACAGAGACCATATGGCAAAGAAGTGAAGATTAGAAACATTCCAGATGATTATTATAACTCAATTAGTCAGATTTGGAAATCAACAAGTCATGACTGGAAGTTAATTCTACCTGAATTGTCATACATGATGAAAATAATGTACATTACTAACATCTGAATAACTGTAATTGTTAAAGAAACTACATGTATTTTAACAATTGTAACAATATAACTTATTTTCTAAAGTTTAATTATATTCTGTCAAGTGAAGCATGTTCCAGTTATGAGTTTAGATTTGTATATCATACATGTATACAATGTAATAGCCTTGCATTGGTATCTTATCTGTCTATGCAAATGTTGATGTTATTTCATGTATTGTCTATTGATTATATGAATAAAGGCATTTTATATTTGTTTCTGCTGCTACTACTGGTTAAAAATGAATTGTTTATCAAGCCTTGTATTATTCTGATGTTACTGAACTGTAGTTTTGTTGCTATACAATAGTTTGTCATTGTAATGGGATAAGAAAACAATTGAGAGAGCATTTCAGTACAAAAACCACATGAAACTGTCTGTTATACTTTTGCAGTTGCTATGCAAAATGTTCTTTTCCACCAGTTGTCAAGGACATTTGCATGATTGGAAATGCATGATAATTTTATACAGCACTGTTATGATAAGATGATGTGTAGTTCAGCTTGAATATCACTTGTATATAGTGTATACCATGTTTGAATGTTGTTCTCTAAAACATTTATATATAGAAGGTAATTTGTGATCCAGCTTTCTTTGAAAATGCATCAAAAGCTTCATAATTAAACATGTAAATCTACAATTCAAAAGCATTATACTGTCAAAAGTATTAATTTTAATATTGTACTAACTTGACCTTAGAATTTTTTTAACTTAATACCTGTAGATTCAATGTATTTTGATATTTTTGATCAAAATTTAGTTTCTATCCGTTGCTAGGCAACCAAAATGTCAATATTTACATGCAGATGTTAAATATTCCAACTTGTTGTAAAAATAATAAAATAAAATAAAATGATAACATGTCTTGTGTGTTTATTGCTGTACTATAGCTACACTGTTTTAATGTCTTCTTATTGTATTTGGCATGGCAAAGTCATAATTTTGCACTAAGGCAGTGTTACTTAGTTACAGCATTTTATTTCATTATAATGTAAATAATTCAAGATAACAATGTGAGCTTATCAGAATCTTCATATTTTATAATTTACTACAAAGAAATGAGTGTATTTGATCTGAAAATATAATTCACAGCCACATGTATAGTTACTTAAGTACTGTTGCCATGGTAACTATTATAATATGCAAAATATTTCCATAGTAACCTATTTTAAAAAGAATGTTGTTGTTCAAGCAATATATGAACTTGTTGATGTTGTATGGCATACATTTAACAAAGAAAAAGCAGAAGATCTTGGATTTATCTTTTGAAGGATTTATAGGTTTTGTACAGCCGTTTCACCTTTTTATTGTGTTTTCGGCATCAAGTGCATGTGAAGAAAATGCTGTAAAACCGAAAATAATCACCAGAATCATCTGAAATTTTGAGAATTTATTCTTAAAAGGCTATTCTTCAAGATTATGAAGAAAACTTAAAATGTGAAATTTTAGCATCTGGCCTGATTTCTGCAGTCCCTGACACATATATGCATTTTACAAAAACTCTAAATATATCTATGTAATCTCTCAATACACGTTTTCCCCAATCTACAATTATGGTTATTTATCTAACAATATGTTTATGAATAAAGACGCAACATGCATTAATAAGTAAGATATAGCTACTAAAGTGTCATAATTCTCATGCAGTGTGTGTGCAATACAACTAGACAATGCATGATGATGTTATCAATGTATTACATTTTATAACATAAGCATTGGTTTGTGGGACATTTCACCCACAGCTGAATATTTCGTCTTGTATTTCTATATCACCCTTAATTACAGACAACGCCTTTGAGAATAACATTTTTGCACTCGCAATCTTAATCTATTATGGCTCCTCAAAATGTTCTCCAGTACAGAACAATGACGAACATTATTGGAGACGTTTTGTCGATAGGAGATTATTGTTGATACAGGATGCCAGATGCAGTTTCAAGACGAAAATCATTTCAAAATCAGGCATTGAAGTATGCGTAACAAAGCGTTATCTAGTTCTTTCTGTCATTTTTCTAGTATCATGCTATTGTCAGTGTGGTTTGTGACATTTGCAGCCGATTTAATCATTCTCGTAACAACGGAATTATGCCCAGGGACACACAACGTTTGAAAAACATTCGAAAATCAATTATAACATCACAGGTATGCGTCAGATGATGTCAGAACAAAGATGACGTTGTGCCCTTAAGGTGCATAGTGGTATATTCCGCCGACGTGTACGAATAATTACCCAAAACATCACTGTTAACTGGTTGATTTTTAACGTAAAGGTGTTTATAAGTATATAATGAAAGGTAAACGTATTGTTTGTCAGATTTACTATGCTGGTTGCGAGAGCCTTTTGTATTGAAGTATTGAAGTGACGTTATGACGTAATATCGCGCTTTTCGGAGACGTGACTGCAATTAGCGTACAGATGGTAAAAATCATCAAGTCGAAACATTCAACAATTCTTATGACTCGTGACCATGACTGCAAGTGGAAAAATCAGACTACACGGTGGTCATCAAATATATCAAAATATGAATTTGTGACTTTTACCTCCCTTGGTTGACATGTAAAAATTGATTCAATTTAATAAATGCATATCAAACTCAACTTTTTGTTGTAAAATTTTGACTGCTGATAACTGATGCATAGTATAGGCAAATTTCATTGAGATATAAACATGGTTGACAAAGTTATATACCAAAATATAAGTGAGGACTTAGAAAAGTTGCTAAGTAAACTACTGTGCCTGTTTTATTGTAATCAATAGAAAAGAGTGATATACAACGTAATTTATTTGTAAAATTATATGTTTACTCCATATATCACAAATCTATGAACATACGCATGTGCTCTGATGGAATA
This sequence comes from Spisula subtruncata, assembly GCA_963678985.1. Taxonomy (NCBI): domain Eukaryota; kingdom Metazoa; phylum Mollusca; class Bivalvia; order Venerida; family Mactridae; genus Spisula; species Spisula subtruncata. The sequence goes on along the minus strand of OY787662.1, from coordinate 41,066,788 downwards.
TATCTAATAAGAAGAAATCATAGCAACCGACTAGGAGACCTTTCAAATATGGCCTAAAATAGGATACTAGTATTAGAATGCACAGGTCCTTGTTTTGTACGAAACCAGACTTGATGTACAAAAAACAACATCCGCATCTACAATATGACCTCTGCTTATCCACCGGCTTGGATTGCATACCTGCAAATATCTTTCCATAACGCATCATCTATTAAGATAACGAACACAAACAGTTTTGTCAGTATAAACATTGTTATACTTCCCAATCCTAGATTTACTATTGCCTGTCACCGGGTTTAAAGAAACGTGATTAAAGATTGCTTTTATTTGACAAGTTGATGAAACCCAAATGAATCTGTGATGTACTAATTGTACCAATCATGTTGGCACATACACAGGTGCCGTTAAAGCGTATTGTCATTCTGTTCATGCTTTATCAATTATGTATGCGGACTGTTTTTACTAAGTTACGTTCTGCCGTTTGGCATGCAGTCAACAGTAAAGTGACTGGTTATAAGATTGGCGACTTTGGTGTTAAGCAGTAGGCGGGTGGACGTCCACAATTTAGTTTCAAAATAATAACTTGAGTTTTGAATGACATACCAGGTTACTGAGGCAATGTCAACGCCTTTTTGAAATTAACCGTTTGCTGCTTAATTTGGGCATTATAAAATAGAACAAATTTAAATAACTAATACAAGAACATAAAGTAAAATTGGTCTAAATGTTACGATCGGAAATCTTATTTTCCAATAACAAAGAACAGCAACGCATACACAAGGACTAGATATTGTTAAATAATGTAATAATGCTAGATGAATCATATAATTCCGTAGAGGAAATACATGATTTGTCAATGTCATTGTTTAATTTGCGAAATATCAAACTGGCGACTGAAACTCGACATTATACAATTGTTAGAAAGAAGCAAAAGAGTTGGATATGCAAAATAGATTCAGGTTCATTGGTCAAGCTGTGTTTTCAAACATAATTTGCAAGCTGGAACTAGTTTAATCGTTATTATTTCTCATTTAGATGCCCAGAGTAGAACAGCATCGATGTTGTAGAATTATCTGTTTAACACGATGTTTTAATGTATTTTTTTTCCCATTTGAGACTAAATATTAGAAGTATTTAATCTCCAAATTTCATCATCTATATGTTAGATAGCTTTCATTGGAATATAGTAACAACATTAACCGATGGTATAGAGTATAAGAAATGGACAACATAATATGTGATCGAGTGTAGTAAAAAATCGTAATAAATTATTTACTGCTAGAAAGTAACTAGTTCTATTTTACATTATCCATCCCTGGACGACTCTTCAATGATCTTTCTATGAAATAAAGAGTTACATTCCCTGACGTTAATGTGTTTCCTACGCTTCATGTTGTTCAGTCTCGTCAACCAAACACAGATAAGCAATGTTGCTCATGCACTTGTCTTATAATATCTACTTATCAATTGAACCAAAGTATATATTCTAGATACATTTAATAATAACAATTTATGTTTTCTTCAGAGTTCATAACATCAGTCAGATAAGCCTATTATGTAACCCTAAGTTGTATACGATGTCTTGTTATTCACCACATACATGTACACAGCTAGTAGGCCACAGGATCGGATCTAATAAAAACGTGAATTGAATGCTAACTAACACAATGCACGCTTAAACAAAGTGTATATCAATACACCGTATACTAAGGCTATAATATTGTATTAAAAGGAGAAACAATCGCCACAGAACGGCAGATAATTTCCGCAATATGTCGTTAATTGTAAGATAATTTCTATGATTTTTCTCCGAGGATGGGACCCAGTTTTCTACGTGCTTTGTATGCTTAAACCAGTCTCTGAGATTGTTATCAAAATACCAGACATCGTCTGCACAAGTATGCATCGCAAGGCAACAACTCTTTTTATGTTAATTAAAGATTCTTATAATTGACCTTTCCGTCTTATAAAATTTCTGGATACGTGGAAATGGTGTAAGTAGTTTCAAGAGAAAAGAACATATTGGGAATCAGTCTATAACTATGCAATCCTTGTTTTGGGTACATGTAGACACATCATAATTCGATAAACTAAGTACTGTCTGACACGAAGTATACTAAGAAAACATTACATGTAACCTAGCTCGTAGCATTCACATAAAAAATTCACATAGGTGAACCAACATCATTGCGTTATGCAATATTGAGGAAAGTTATGGAGATACAACAGATACCTGTGACTACATGTATATCAGGAATCCCAAAAGAAGCAGATATAAAACAAACGAATACTAGTATACACATTCATAGGCACAAACGAGGTAGTACTATATATGTATTTACAGTTCCATTAGATGCACAACGTTATTCGTACAATGGAATACACGATCAGGAATATTTCTCAGACTATATTATTAGTTATTTGTAAATATTTTTGACATAAATATTTCGCAACATGCAAACGATGTCTCAGCAGTGCCTTTGTCCTTTTTCGCCAGGTTCATGTTCAATATCATCTGTGCATGGAATAGAAAACAACGTCCACAACTGAAACACGAAAGACTCTTATGCGTTACATCTGCAACTTTTGATGCCCTTTTAGAAATAAAAGTAAGCGTTTGTCATTGGTTAATGTGAATTTAAGAGAAACGGGTCGCACATTATTTAAATGAAGCAATATATTTACTGTGCAAGTGGTTTGTGACACCCTAATATTTCTAGACACCATTATGTAATGTCAATAAACTGCAGTGCACAAGAATATTGTGCAAAATAGCAAGTCAGCCAATCCTAGACATCCGTTCTTGGTCTCCTCATAAATTTGCATTTGCTGACACTCAGTAAGGGTCGCAATGAATAACAATTTACAACTTCCCAAGCTTGATTTTGAAAATACATCATCACATCGTAAGAAGTATCTAAAATATTATAAACAGGACAAGATGTCAATGATGCTCTTATTACGCTAACCTGAGATACAATTCCTGATTGTTATTTGTTTTATATCACATGAATTTCCTTGTATTCGGGTTAGTATAGCGAGTACGTATAATCTTATACGTACTTTTTTATACTACACGGGCGTGTTTTTTTCAATAATTTGATGCGTTTTTTGCGTTTTTAGTGTCATATGATATAAATAATCTATCTAGCGTTGTGAATTGATATATTTATATTAAACTCGTTCAGGAAATATTATTAAGCTCGCCAAAGGCTCGCATAATAAAATTTCCAAAACTCGTTTAATATAAATTTATATCAATTGACAACTCCAGATAGATCCTCTATATACATTCATTCAGGCTTAACTATCATTGTTCAGTATGGTCAAATTCTTTAAGCATTGTCTGATCATAATTTCCTATCAATCCATTGTACAAACATACCTTTTTGTAGGACATAATGCTGAAATTGGACCATCTGTTTCAGAAGGGAACACATTTTGTAGTACATTTTGTACAGGTACCGAAATAATCCGTCAATCCAATTTCTGCTACCAAATGTTAGCAACCCATATAATGCATAAAGATTCAATTAATACAAACTCAATAACAACTCACATGTATCAAGAAAATGATGTACGTCGACATCACATTATCTTGCGGTGCTATAAGTTGCAGAGTATTGGCGATGTTAGCATCGAAGATCGAAATGACGAATATATAGCTATGCTTTGTTAGATTAACATACATTCAATCGTTCAGTTGCGAATAGTAGGTGCTACGCATCCCTCGTACCTGTGTTTTATTCAGTATCAAAGCAGAACTATATATTATTCATTTATTAAATAACGTCTATATCTTTCAACAGGACGTTACACGACAAAAACAACTGAACTTATTATCAGGCTATCGCACTGTTCGGAAAGATAGATATTGTGTATCAAAGTTCAATTAAGCTGACACAGACTCGTAAATCATGGTTCAATCATAAATCACATGTGTTTTATTACGACGTACATATGTTACAAAACTATTTAATGGTAAACTTCTGAATTTTGTATCCTACAATTAATAGGGGATTTAAATAGCCCCGCGCAGCGGGGCTATTGAAAATACCCAGACCGTTAACAGGCGAACGTGCATATATTCGTTGAGTTTCTGCCGGTACTAATGCTTTCAAAAAAAGTTATTTCCGGTCAAAAATTTCAGGCAGTTTTCCGAGGTGAATAGTCCTTGGATTATAAAAAAAATAGTAAGCTGTAAACGGTTGAGCCTATCGTTCTCTTTCGATTAAATATCATTTTTAAAAAATGTGTAATAAATAAATAACATATTTTAAAAAAAACAAAGGGAAGTAAGAAATACGCTACTGTAGATACTCCGCTTTACGTGTCACTAGCCAAAGCGTTTACGAGATTTTCATGCGCCCATTGCACACGGAAGATGTTTTAATAAGAATCGTCAAAAAATTAAGGTGAAATTTTCATTTAAATAGCCGATTTATCATGACAGTACTCGATCTCCGAGGAAATTGGTCTTTAATAGACATTTTTACGTAGTTTTACAATAATATCAACACTCAGATCATACCAGATGCTTGAACGTAAGTAGGCTACAATTCGTTCCATGTCAACAATGCAAATCAATCAACAATTCTATGTCTCAATGTATAGCTTGTCAAAGCAATGTTTATGAGATTATTTTGTTACTGTCAGTGGTTATAATACTTATGTACCAGTAAGTTTCATCCACAGCACCCCAGCCCCGGGTGAACAGGTAAAGGGGCGCTCCGGGATTTTGAGTTGTCAAAATCAACAGCCCTTCAGCCTTCTACGGCCTACAGGGGAAGCTGATGGTCTACCGGTAAATATTGTCTCTAGGCTATTGGTATTCGCAGAAAAAATCCTAAATTTCCCCTGCCTTGGGGGGTAGCTGGATGGTAAAAACATGGCCTATCTGCCATGGATCCCTGTGGTCGGGAGGAACTGTGGATGCAACTGACTGGTGCATTAATTATTTGTGGTGGACAAACTTGTGTACTAGCAGGGTCCATACGTTGTCGCTTATGTAATATCTTCGATAAAGTTTACTTAAGCCTACTTCAGACGTTAATTATCCAAAACAAATAACTATCGCATATCTATTTCAATGGATTGATTCCGGATTGATCACAATCGGTAGCTGGAGTTCGGTTCGTGGGAGTATTAAACTGCGGAGCACAATTGTGTGATGTTTGTTTTGGTCTTGTATGATTGACTAGGCCCCCAATTAACGTCATACGGTGTCGCTTTTGCTATATCTTCAATTTTCCAAGGCTTGAAGCTGATCCGATACTATGGACTGGACGAAATATGGTTACAGTAGGTTTGGAAATTTCCCCTGGACTAATTGAAACTGCTCTCAAGAATACAGTTAGGCCTACAAAGTACAATAAAGGTATGCCATTGATTTTACTCATTTTGAATCAAATTATGACAGTTTCATTTTGAATGTGTTGTGTACAAAAAGATATTTACATTGTACTGCTAGGCAAGCGCTACCAAGTGATTTCGTTAGAAACGGGGTGATTTGGTTGCCCTTTTCAGCGCTATGTACTCGTAACAGTCAGCTAGCCACAAGTGCATGCCGAAATAATAATATATTGTTCACTTTTTCCGATATACAGTAGCGCTTATTTTAAGAAGCTGTTTCTAAGCATAGCGCTTGATAGCGTGACTACTGTGCATCTCACGCAATGTTTGCCTAAAATCGTACATATCTGCGGTCAGGGTCAAACAAAAATTTCACATGCATCTCTGCAGCCGCAAAGCCTAAAGTAAAATAATTTAACTCTATTCGCTTGGGTCAGTAGGTCAAATGCCTTATGTGGTCACTAGGTCACAAATTTGTTCAAGTTCAATTATAGGTCTTCCGGACCGGGTTACCTGATTTTTTGGCTACCCGACTTCCCGATAATCGCTGATAACCTGTGGGACTGACAATCTGGCAGACTAAAAAAAGTCGGTCTGACTGTCGGATGGACTTTTTTCTGCTAAAATCAACAAATGCAGTTATTCCCTTTTAAGGCGGCGTTTACACATTAAAAGCAGGTTTTCCTTGTTTCCTAGTCCTTTTATCATGATCTCAGTGTAAGACTGTTTTCCGGTTGTCATTTACCAATAACTCAATTGTTTTAATGCACAAAGTTTCCCCTTTTCCCTGGCGAAATCATCGAGACTTCAGAAAAAGAGTACAAAAACACCAAGTTAGAAAAAATGTTTCAGCTTTGCGATTGGCCTAAGAATTTATTATCGAGTCGACCAATCAAAATATGTCTTACACAAGACACCGCATTGTCGCAAAACCAGTCTTTCTGTACGGGTGTCCGCCTAATGATGGTTGAAAATTCTTGAGAAACATAGGAGTTGAACACAGAATTAATTGCTAACGCTGCCTGCCCACACATTTGTGGCTATACCCAAATATAATAACGAATGATTCTGAAGCCTGGTTAATAAGTGTAGAAAGCATGAATATGCCAGCACAAAACATAGCATTTCATGAAAAATGCCCAATGCAAACTGAACTTATTGACCGGAAACCTTTTTTATGTATTTTTAGTAAATGTGACCATGACCCCAAATACAATCCCAAGCTAGGTATCCATGCAAGCTTGCTATATACGAAGTATCATTAAGATCAGCCTATCCAAACTTCAAGTTATTGACCGGAAACCCCTAGTTAAAAATTGTTTGACATCGCTGCCTCGCTGCCCGTCATCTAGTCCGGGACCAATTGGCCCAATCTTATAAAGCAGGATTTTTCGTTGGAAAACCTGAAAAAAATACATGCGATAATGTACCCAGGAAAAAACGTACCCAGGACAGAAACTGAAATTGTTCAATTCATTGGACGGCTAATTGAAAAGTCTGGGTACCCTTACAGAAAATATTCTCTCTGACAAATGTGTAACATGTATGCGGTTAACATGTATCAAATATGAAATGAATATACTGCGAATGCAGTCTTAAAGGGACTGCGTCACGTTTTAGCGTATGGCAAAAATCAAATAAAATTGTTTAATATTTACTATATTTGGCATAGATGCCTGTATATCCCATAAATAAGCACACTGGTATAAATATAACTTGTGAAACATTATTTAAGTATTTTACCTAAATAAAATTCTATACCATATATCTGAAATATAGCTTAGCAATTACCCAACATCTATTTAATCCCCGTTTAGGCGGTGCCTTAGTTCATATTATGACATTGTTAAGAATCATCCATCGGGAAAAAACATAATTATTTGCTTGGAAAGGATATTTGACTGAGCCACTATTGTATTTGACATTACGTATACAATTTTAAGCCTATCCAATTGACTGATACAGTCTCAACTAAAACAACGATGCGTATCTACACAAATAAACAAACTTTCTATCCTAATATTAGATATTATCTTAAGATATGCTGTCAGCTGCTGTCATGTTTTGAAGATATCACTTTTAAATATAACAACACGTCAATAACTTATGAGGCAGATAATGACTACAGACAAATTGACGTGTTTGTTTGATTCCCCATGGCATGATGATCATTATACACAAAACTAGCTGTACGCCATTTACGATATAATATCAACAGTAATACATATAAATAACATTCATATACAACATGAACTGATAATATAGTGATAAATTTTGTATACATCCGAATACATACTCTTATAATTAGAAAATGATCCAAATATGAATTCAAGCCTTTATATGTTATACTATATGATGCAGATGTTTTTTTATAGATTAAGAAAGACAAACTGACCCTTCGATGTCCCATTGATATCCATGCTTTTTCTGGCATGGTTGAAAACTGCACGATTGACGTACGACAAATGTGACCAGCCTTCAAACCTTGTCCAGACATATTTCAGATCACCTCGGAGTAGCAATACATGCATCGCATGGCCACGACAACCATATCAAGGTAATTGTTAAACTAAATTTAATACACTGTGTCACATCTTACGGTCTGGTCTTCGAAATGCAATAATTATCTTGGCTTTATATTACATAACTATGCTGGATTACTTTGCGTTTGTTACCGTTTACTACCATTGTGCTGTCTTGTTCTAACATTGGCTGTAACGGTAGATAAGGAATAATTCAGCGTCAATATAATAATATGTTAATCCTCATATATGCCAGATCATGTTAGATGGGCCATTCTAATGGCTCATTAGTGAACATCACATCGTGGTTAGCAACACCATCACCTGTAGCATTAGTTCTTCTAGAAGCACCAACAATACAACAATCGGAATACAAGCAACACCATTTACACAACCGCCCCGCACAAGTGGGGAGCGGTGGGCTAGAGGTAGGGCGCGCGCTTCGGGATCGAGAGGTCCCGGGTTTGATCCCCCTCTGGACCACTGGTTAATTTCTCTGAGCAAGACCCACATGCTCCGCTCCACTATGGTGTAAAATGGTACCTGTGAGGGCAGTGTCTGTTCCTGGGCGCTGCATATCGATGTTGGCTGCCACACCACAGGAGAGAAATAGTCTCACAAGGGAGACACGAGTGTAGATTTCCATAGGTAGCCCAATGACCAGGGGAAGTTGAAATGTCAAAGGGTGCTTTGGCGGCCTATCAGCTGAAAAGAGCCCTAGAAAATTGGTAACTTAACTTTCTTTAAAAGACCCAATTATCAATATTCGTTCACCGTTACTGAGTATCTGCTATCAAAATCTCTATTCCAGTAATTGACGTGGTCGTCAGCAGCACCACCAACGTTATCAGCTGCGGCTAACGTAAATGTAGAATTGTATGTTATTTATGGATATTAATGTACAAGACATTCTAAAAAATGCACCATTTTCCATTTTCTTCTGTTAACCCGTGTTTGCGTGTTGAATGTGATAAACCAAGATCTGCAACTGCATTACGTTTCTATATATTTACACTAATGGGTTACAACAAGCGCATTCATCAGTATAACGTTCTAAAATTAACCACGAAAACAATTAGTTCGAGGAAATGGAAACTTAATGGACGAAACAATAATGATCCTATCGTAAACACTGTCAGAAATATTGTTTGATGCCGTATTCTGATTTTTCCAAGAAATACTTCATGCAGAAACTGTCATTGGATGTCGAAATGTTTTGATTTTTGATTTATACGTGTTTAAAGAAAAACTGTGGCACAATGTTATGCACTAAATGCTTATCAACCACTTATCAATGATACTTATTATAGTCATATCAACTGCAGATTTAACTGCACATACGTGTAGTGGACTTTAATGTAAACATTCAACACTAAGATAGATTCGCTTTATCGAAAATTTATATGTATACGTTTGATTAACCCTTATGATACATAAAGCACTTTGTACATAATAATACTATGTTTATTGTACGAAGCCAATTTCAATTTGAAATAAGCCACTATCCCACTAAACATTTTACGTCCTCCATAAACGACTTGGTCACTCAATCAAATAATGTACATGTTTTGGGTTGTGATATCGTGATCAACGTGAAAGGAAACATCCGTTAATTTGACCATGGATAGAGCATTATTGTATATTGTCAAGATTTTCCATAACCAAGCTGGCAAATGTATTTCCAAGTCTGCGAAAATGTATAGAGTTTGTTTTTAATCTATTAATTTTCTTGATTAAACTGGTTTGATGACATGCAGCTGTGCTGCAAACAATAATAATTCTCTCCAGGGAGAAATTTAGCTGAAACATTTCATGGATTGTGCTTTGTGTTGTTAAATTTAGTATAAATCTGTCTTAACTTGAAAGCTGTTCAATTGTTAAAGTGCTCTTTCCGATAAGATAATGGACAAATACGTGATTACATGTAACATGGGAATAATTTCACACAAATAACATTAAATGGGCAGTTTATTTAAGAGAAACATGTTCAAAAAGAACGAAATCCATTACTATAATAACGAATCAAGCATGGCATGAGATATCGTTCAGTCAGCTTTTCGTATACTTAGCCTGCATTGAAACTATTTGTCCCTTTGGTGCAACAAGGTTGTATCTTACTATATGCTTTATATAGAGGATCATACATGAGAGTCTTCTCCTACGGAATTTATTAAACGAGTTAGATAAAAGTGATAAAATACGAGGCTCCGCCGAGTATCTTAAAACTTTTATCCAACAAGTTTAATATTTTAGTATGAAAAGTGTTTGTATTTGTTATTTGTAGCTAGTTGTATCTTTAACACATTATCCAAGCACTGAATTCATAATCACGCATGCTTATCCATTATATTAACTAGCATATGCAGTTCTGCTACGCAACCGATTGTTCACCAACAACTAGACTTGTCCTAATGGGATGTAACATGTGTTATGCACTTGTTCACTAATGTCCAGTTCCAAAAATAAACACAGATAATAGTGTGGGAAAATTAAAGCTTAATAGACCAGCCACAAATGATGATACTATGAAAATAACAATTTGTTTACGTGATATTGACACAATGTGTGATCAAAAACAGCATTTAACGCGGTTTCCGGTATTTCCATGCAATTAAACTGTCATTTAACGTCAACTTGTGGTAGGGATTCTGCTTATTAAATACATTCGTCGTGAGCTGACATACTCGCCTGGCAATCCTAAAAAGCAATACTGAGTGAGAGGATATTTGAATCAGATCACTTCCGCTTTAAATTATAAAACATAATTTCCAATAAGTCCTGCATATAAAGTGTTGCGCCTTGTGGGAATATTAAAGCGTTCCTCGAGAATCGTCAGATAAGATTAGCAGTGCGAGTTTTATATTTTAGGAAACTGTTACTAATGACCAAACAGTAATAACTCGCTTCGTTCTGACCAACAAATCGTGTACCTACACACGTAAAAGGCAATCTGAGGGAAATATTACGTTTGCAGAAATATGGGAGTCGTCATTTTATAACCCATGTATACGCAATATAGTATTGCCCTTGTATATAATAAACTAGTTTAATGAGGATCATGTTCGGTTGACTCTTCTTTAACGATGGTTATGTTTTTTTACACTTATCAACCATGTATTGTGGCGGCGTAATGGAGGCGGTATGGCGTAATACTATGTCGTGATCATCTCGTATCACCCAATTCATGGACTCTTCAATTCAACCATTAAATGTCGATCTAGCATTTAGAGAGACTGGGTTGAGTACAAATGACTACTTAAGTAAACGATACCGCAATTATCACTCAGAAACGTGATAGAGGTGCTGACAATTTCTTGTCGTTGCCCAGTAACGTTCTGTTTTCATGTACTTGAATGTTAACAGTACATGCATCGATTCCCTTACAGAAACGTTAACACGAAAAAACGAAGTAAAATACGTTATATGTCAAGCCAATATTTGAACATTTGTTAGCACCCGATATGTTCATGCCAGCATCGTAAAATTGAAAACACCGTAAATAGTAAGAAGCCATGTGTCATAATACATGCACTGTCTTCATCCTGCTTAGTACATGTGCAATTTTTCGATTAGAACGAAGTGCAAAATATAATTGTTTGTTCGCAGGAGCAGACTTGTAGTGGTGGAAGTGTTGTTTATATTATGTATTGTCCATAGTTGTATATGTTTTACCCACATTATTTTGATTATCATGATTCTATCCATGGCGTTATATATTGTTAAACTATGTGTCAATTGCAATTGATCCTGAAGTTTGAACGTGTAATTGACAAGAAAAAAGGGCTTTATGAATTTGGTGTAATTTAAAAATAAACAACTAATAGCTGTCTCAATAATATATATTGTACGTGGTTTGAGTTCAACTATCGTGTTCAACATGAAAAGAAACACCCGTTACTTTAATTATCAATAGAGCAGTTTATTGATGAGGTTCGGGACAATCAAGAATGTTAATATCCATCCAATTACTGCGAGAATTTATCGTTGCTGTTAATTTTAATGTGTTATCTTTACCGAATTGATACGATACACAATGTAGCAACTGCGTCACAATCGACACTAATTAACTCTGTAGAGACGTTTAACTAGCAGATTTCAAGGATGGTGCCACGTGTTGTTAAAGAACGATATAAATCTGTCCAAATCTGACGTGATAACGGACAAACGCAATATAGCAAGTTACTCTGGAACAAGTTTGTGCAAAGAACGTTAAAAATGAAGTTTACTTAAGAGACGCATTAGTTTTATGACCACATAAATTGGATTGAATAATATTCGTGATCGGTTTGGGTCAGTATTGACCAATGTACTAGTAGTCGGTTTGCAACTAACGTCACTATTGCATTACAGATATAACGTTAGCATGCATACATTATAATGCATAGAACACAAATATACTCATTCGTGAAATGATATCAATAATTCTCGAATACTTATCCTATACAAAATTACACTTTATACATCGCGCAACCTGAAACCTCAAACTTTTGCTCTTGTTACTTACTGTAACAGAAAGATATAGCTATAACAGTGCTTTCCACTTGATAACATCATTTGACATTATTAATGTATGATGACATAATTCAGATCTACGATAATATGTGCAATGCAACCAGACAATGCATTGAATTATATTATGTATTTATAACATTATGCAACATTAGAATTAGTTTTTGTGACATTTCCTCACAACTGAATGGTTCGTCTCACGATTGTATCGCCCTAAATTACAGACAACAAATTAGAAAATAGCATTTATGCAATCGCGCTCTTACACTTTTATGACTCCCCAAGATGTTCTGTAGTATGGAACAATGACAAAGATTATATGAGACATTTTGTCGAATGGTGATAATGGTTGATGTAAGACGCTATGATGCAGTTTCAAGACGGACATCATTTGCAAAATCGCGGATTGAAGTATGCTTAGCAAATGTCGTTCATTAAATTGGCTTGGCTCCCAAATTAGAAATAGTATCGTCATATTAATCATTTTTGTATTTGTTGTTTACTGAAATAAAACTTTAATATTGGGAATAACAACACACGCTCCGTGGAAATCATTGACAACTGGGGTGGTATTCACAAAGCATCTTTAGGGAATACTTAGAATTTTCCCAAATCAGCTAAACGAGGAAATGAAGATTACGTTTACCAATTGTTTACATTGTTACAGTAGTCGGAACGTCCGAGTTGTCAAAATTTGCGTGTATCGTGCGTGTCGTATGCGTGCGTGTATCGTGTGATTTTAGTAACGTGCATCGTCTATCGTATCGTATCGCCCATCGTGCACATCGTGTGTATCGTGTACATCGTATCGTGTACATCGTGTACAACGTGTATAACGTGTGAAACGTGTATCGTACAGTATAAGTATACGAAACACGGTAGCGAGAGATCAATCGTGCATCGTATCGTGTGAATCGTCCATGTACATTATAAAAACACAACACACTTTTTTCCGACATGAAGGGGTACATGTCGGGGGTCCTATAATAAATCCAAATTACCGAAAGGTATGGGACGATACGAGGACCTTTTAAACTAATGCCAAATCAAATCATTCATCAGTTTAGTATCGTATCGGTGACGCAACGGAATCATGTCCGAAATTGACATCCGAAATTATTTACACCGATATGAAAAGAATTCATTGCACATCGATAATTCATAATTCATGTAATGAAAATGTCTTAAATGTTGTTTTTTTCCCGACAAACTATCCCCATGGTTTTGAAACGCCGACTTTTCATGAATTGGTGTACATACTGTACGTGTATTTATGCTAGTAGCTATCCGCTATTATTGAAAAGCAGAATCCAACTTTTTTCATGATCTAATTCTGGTTTCATGAATCGAACAATTAAATGGAAATATTGAGGTGTAGATGTGTTATGCATAATGATAAATTATAATATTTATAACATCAAAGTTCACGACTTCCTTCAAGACGGCCAACAGGCATTTCTAATCACTGCATGTAACTGCAGTATTTACTTTTTATCTCAACATGGATATTTGGGTATATAATTCATATATCTTTTGGCCTAAGTTATTCAATAATATGAACTAAGGCACCGCCTAAATGGGGTTTTAGTACTCTTTTGAACCCATAATTAATGGTACTCAACCAGTTGTCTCACATTTGTACAGAATCCGATTAGTGCCGTATGAATTATCAATTAAGAGGGCGAGAATTGCGCGACACATGAAGCAATGCGGGACAATCAGTCGATACAAGAAGCGAGGCACAATTTTCAAACACGAGATCTCGCTCTAACGCAGTATCAAAAACCATGAAATTTCGCAGTAGAATATCGTACCTCGCCTCCTGTGTCGCGAGATTCTCCAATGTCGCTTCGTGTCTCGCTTCGCATGTCGCAAGATTCTCGTGCCTCGCGTTCCAAGGTCGAGGCACGAGATAAGAATCGAGTCAAGAAGCGACAATTAGGCGACACACGAAATTATATCGACTGATTGTCGCAGTCGCATAAAATTTAAAAACCGTGAGACACGACACATGGTATGATAAAAAGGAGCGTACTGAGGCAACCAGTTTCTATGACCCTGGAAGACCAGGTATGTAGATGTAAGTTAGGCTGACGGTAGTCGAACTAGACCGCCGTCGCTAGGCCCCTATCTTGCGAGGCACTAACCGGATTCCGTACATTTTACCATTTGGATGAGTAGTATATGTTTTGTTAATAAATACCTAATAAATATTACATATTAAAGACAATTAGCTATAAATTAAATGACATTACATGATTAGACTTCAAAATAGTCGTCAGACAAATCCGACAATTTTGGTCTCTATCAGGTGCATTTGGTTTCCGTCTGGACTGCCTGTCCGATGACTCTCAACCATGGTTCACTTTTATTCCTTTGTACATGACCGCATGTCTTTTGTAAGACATGTCTTGATGTGTCAATTATCAATTTGTAAGCCAGTCGCAAAGTAGGAAAACAATCTAATTAACTCCTCGCTCTTGTACTCTTTTTCTGAAGAGTCTCCTTATAATTCCCCGAGGAAAAAGTATGCATAAAAATGCGGATGGCCGTCAAACAACAAGTCTAAAACTGATTTCGCAATGAAATGAAAAAAGGCTCAAAGCCATCTTTTACCGAGTGTACGCCGCCTATTCGTCACACTTATTTGTTGCAGACCTATAACTGGCATTCGAAAAGTGAATATATTAAAATGAAATGAATGTGTTAAGACTGTATTCACTGTATATTCATTTCACATCTGATACATGTTCACCGCACATATGTGACACATTTGTCAGAGTGCATATTTTTCTGTATTAAAAGGGTACTTAGGGTAGCCAGACTTCTCAATAGCTGTTGGATGAATCCGACAATTCCAGTATCCGTCCGCCTTTTAGCATAACAAAAATCAGTCTGACAGATTTCCTTCCGGTCTGACAGTTTCTCCAAGTCTGTCAGACCGTAAGCGACTATCAGTAAGTCTGGAAGCCCAAAATGTCTCGGACACTTTCATCAAGTGACCTATATTTTTTAACCAGGATGACCTAATTTATTGAAATTGACCTAGATTATAATGAAATAATTCATTCTGGAGAATTTTCATCAAGATAAGACCAATTTTTTTTTATCTCTATTGTCTATACAAGAAATTTCTAGGATTTGACCTATATAATAAGTTACACAATATTTTACCCCAGATTGAACTAGATTTTGTAGAGATTATCCATCTGATTAAAGTGACCTAGTGACTTCACAACGTGACAATGTCACATTTAAGGTTTTGACCAACTGACCCAAGCGGATAGAGTAAATAATCGACATGAGTAGACATGGCGATGTAATCGTGGCGATTTAATGTCACTCATTTCCCCAAGTAAGCTTGAAAATAATGGGAGTGAAATTATTTCACTACAGGCTTTGCGCCTGGGTAAACATTCGGGCAACACAGCGATAAAAGTAAAATTTTATTTTGACCCTGATGATGATTGCAGAAATGTTTGATTTTAGGGAAACATTGCGGAGCAGCTCCGAGCTGTATAGTAGTCCTCCAGTCTTCACGAAAGTGAGAAAAAAAGGCCGGACATCCGGTCCGGCATAAAATAAATTTGGCCGGAGCGATTCAATTTTGGCCGGACCGAACAATATTAATAGGAAACAGTTAAAAAACCAGATGTTTTAACAATTTATCATTGAAAATGGACAAGAAACAATAAAACAACACTTTGGAAACAATAAAACAACACTTAACAGTAACTGCTGTAGACTTAATTAATTGCCTCCACTGATTGAAAATTTAGCGACTGTCCTTGAAAAGTTAATCGTCTGAAGTTAATGTCTTTAATTGATGATACACACGTTTCCGGACAGACGTTTATATTGACACTCATCGGCAATTATAAACGGATTATCTCGCAAACTGTGACATACACAGGTGAGGATGTCATCGTATTGTTTGTTTGTTTAACATGGCCGTTTATTGACCCAATAGTGTGACACGTGGACTGTGTCTATCAGTTTTCGGTCACTTAGCGCTGAGCACAACCGTTCGTCAGAAAACCAGTCTAGGTAAATCCTCGGGCGGTCTCAATCGTACTATTTTTAGCAACAGGATTTTCCAAATTTCTGTAACTTGTTTCTCAAAATCTTTTTTTGTTGAGATTTGTATTCACAAAATGTGTTTCGGAAAATAACATACTAAAGATAGAGTACAGTATAAGTATTCGTCAAATCAGCGTCTTTTTGCAAATTAGTTCTCTTTCCGTCCTTTAAACAACCAACCTGCACATGCGCATCGTGAAATAACTGGAAATAATGCTTCGTACTGACAAATTTCGTACCAGACGATACGAAAATATTGACGGACATTCGGACCGGCAAGCTATAATTTTTGTCCGACCGACTGAATTTCACCGGTCATCACCGGCGGTCCGGAGAATTTCGCGAAGACTGGTCCTCTATTGAGCGCTATGCTTCGAAACAGCTTTCTTAAAATAAGCGCTACATATCAGACAAAATGGAACAAATATATTATTTCGGTGAGCGCTCGTGGCTAGCAGATTGTTACGTAGCGGTTAATTTTTTAAGTTCTAGCAAGGCGCCCGTTTCATACAAAAGCACTTTGTAGCGCTTGCCTAGCAGTGGGGATAAATGGTATGCTCGCTGGTTGCATGTTGTTCTATATATACATGGTAAAGCACTACCAAAAAGCAATTGATAACGCATTGCTTTAAAATGGAAAGGGCTCTAGTAGCTATGCATTAATGTACTGTATTAAAATTATTATTTGTCAGAAATTACACAAACTACCAAAGAGACATGTTACACTAAGCTTAGCGCTGGCCCTTCGGTAAGCTTCTCCAACTAAGTAACACAATGCAATAATGACGCACCAGTAAGTTGCATCCACAACCCCACCCCTGTGGATGGGCGGTGGAATAGCCAGGGGAAACAGTTATGTTTTAGATTTTGACCTTCAATTTTATGAGCCAGCCTTCCTCCGCAATGCCGGGAAAATGTTTGGATTTTTTTCTCCAAACCAATACCAAGGGGACAATATTTAGTTGCCAGAGGCCGAGGAATTACCAGAGGGTTTATGGTAATTTTACCATTAGCTGTTCCACTTGGCCGGCCCATGGAACAGGAAAGGCGGGGTTTCGACAACACGAAAGTAAAAATCTAGCCCATCTGGTTGTTGGGGGTCGTGGGTGCATAATCTCATAAACAAGGCTATTACAAGAGCAATTGAGCCACTGACAAAAAAGTCACAGTGTAAAATGTGTTCAGGGTCATTCAAAATTTGGCTAACAAATGGGGTCGAACAAATGGAATCGAGAATGACAGGATACTTACATAAGATTTCTGTCATCGAGGTGCATTGTATAAGCACGTTAATTCCTCGTTTATAGTAACGAGTACTTAAATAAATTGAAAAACCTTAAAATAAATCGAAAATCCATCTTTCTGTGTTTTCATAAAAATCTGCATCAACAAAGGCTTGAAAGGTATTTCGTGCCGCCGGAAAGATACCGATGATCAGTATTGCCAACGGTTACTTCCCTTTTCCTTCCTACAGACACGCCTAATGAAGGCCTACAGTATACTTCTAGTGAGTAAAACTAGCCGGTTAAAGGCCAGGCTTTAATAATAATAGTCCAAATAAGCGGCATTCGGCCACCCTGTAACAATACTTGACAAATACTGATAAATATCGGCTAAACGTTCAGTCGCAAGTACGTTACTCGACTTATTTAATGCAACAGTATTTGGTCGGACTCGACGTCTTGACGACGATTCAACAACATTTTAAGTCGTATTAATTACTGCTTCGATTACACACAATTTTGATTCTGATAGTGGAAGAAATGTTAAGGTGATTTTCTCACACTCGGAATCTTCTTGCGAGTCGTGCATATCGTGTAGAACGCACGTTCCATATCTCTATCGTGTATACCGTGTATTACGTACTGATCGTGTATCATATCGTATCGCCCATCGTGCAGACCGTGTATACCGTGTATAACGTACGGATCGTGTATCCTATCGTATCGCCCATCGTGTATTTTTGTAACGTGAATCGTGCGTGTATCGTCCGTATATCGTGCGTGCATCGTTCGTCCATCGTGCGCATCGTGTGACAACTCGGACGTTCCGACTACTGTAAGAAGCTTTATCCACTTCGTTTCTTGGGACATAATGTGCAGCTCAATATTTAATGTTAAGTCAAAATATATTTTCCCTTCAGCTGCTTTGATTTCGAATTATCAGCGTAATATTCACGGTATTCAACATTGACTTAAAAATAAGATTTTGTGCAGGTGCTTTTGGAAGTAATGTGTTACTTTATTTACGTTCTTTATCATTTGACCCTCAGGCAACCAACAAGCATTATCGTATATGTTTTATTGTATTCAATAGAAAAAAGTAACATAAATCATAATTTGATTATAAATGATCGTATTGTTCCATATATGACAGCGGTTGTGTAATCACAAATCTAACAACACACACATGTGCCCTGATGAAATATATGGAATTAGAAGAAATCATAGCTATACAACCGAACATGTGATAGTTTCGTTTGAGATTTTTGTACTCGTGAGTGAAAATCACTGTAAAGGTTAATCGAATAATGGGTGCATCCTATTAAGTGAAATGATGCATAATATGTTCGTTATACCGATCATTCACTATGATTTATATTTGTACAATACCTTTGCCTTTTTTATCCAGTACTGTTTTTTATCGCTGAATATAACACCCGGAATTCATTGTTCGTACATACAGTGCACTGGCAATATATATACAAATTAAGACAACATACGTCAAATATAATTGCTATCAGCGATTAATTAGATGATATAATATCCGCCATCTGTCAGACATACACGTTCTTTGTACAACTGTAACAACCACGATCATGAAAGTTTCATACTAAATTTGAAATTATCTGGGTTTTTTTATTTGTTTAAGATCAATATTTTCATTCTTTTTTGCATACTTTCCTCGCCATTAAATCGATGGGTTGCCATATGTGTTAAATTTTACGTTGCTATAACTACCATATTTTCGAATATAACATATGTTTTGAGCCGTTCTTCAGGAAAACCCGGCTTAGTGACAAAATTGTGAAAATGGCGATAGTATATGATTAGAAAGAGGGAACTCTTGTGAATAGTTTTTGAAAATTTGAACTAATTATTCCATACACCTACAAAGTTAAATACTTTTAAAACCAACCACTATCGCCAACTTTATGAGTGACGTCACGAACGTCATTCTTTATGTTTTTGACGTAAGGTAAACTTGCATTTCAAAGATCCAGTATCTGATAATTTTGACGTAAACTTTTAAATTGTGGCGCATTTTAGAATCATATTCTTATTTTATTAAAACGTGTCCAATGTGTGAGTGTTTGCTTACAGGGAAAAATAGCAAGTGTTCTTAGCCACCAAACCTTTGTTTTCCTTGATATGAGTACTTTTTAGAAACCAGTCACCATAGCAACGTCAGAAATTATTTGAACATAATTTTAAAGAAAAAATAAAGCTAATGGAGAGTACTTTACTTTTACCAATTACTTTTAAAATATGAAACCAAAGGACACGAGTTTTTTCTCACTTTAGACATTTTTCTAAATCTTATTGCATAGATAAAATACCATGTCATTAAGCCTGGTTTACTGGAGAACGGCTCATTTATTTGTCGTGATAAAAAATACGCACTGAATTCATAATTTATACGGTAGAAACTGATTTCTACCAATTTTGATGAAATCGGGTGATAAATAGTTTAACAATCGAGATTGTCTACGTATCTTTTGAATTCCCCTTGTATATACCATCGACAACAATTCACTCCGCAACTACACTATGACGTATGAATATCCATTGACTCGTATTGCAATCACCTGCAAATCTGTTTCCCCGAACACGACTTCTATTTTAGATAAAAACACAAAACTTTTGTCAGCATCAACGATGTTGAGCTCCCAAATCCTTGATTGCCTGCCACCGGGTTTAATGAAACGTAATTAATGATTGCTTTTATTTGACAAGTTGATGAGTTTCAAATGAATCTGTGATGTACCAATATAATCATGTTCCAAGCACATATACTGGTGTCGTTAAGCCACTGCGTTAATTTGTTTACCAATGATGTATGCCAACTGTATATTATAAGTTACATTCAACCGTTTTTCATATAAATCAATAAAGTAACTGGTTATACGAGCGTTGGGGACTGTGGTGGTCGGGATAGGTGGGTGGGCGTCCACGATTTGGTTTCCAATTAATAACTTGGGTTTTGAATGAAATACCATAATGAAACTTGCTGTATATTAAACTATTGATTAGGTATCAAAAGTGGGCCAGTAGGGTCATGATAACCGTTACTAAAAATTCGAAAATCATCTCTGCCAAATTATGCTTGGCCGCCATGAAAAATCTGGTTTTCGTAGAATTCTACCGTCATGATTGATGTTTTTCAGGAGTTATTGACGAAAAATGATGACTATAAAATTATGATGGGGTTCATTATAAAACTATGCATTAACCTTTTTAATATAACGTGCATCAATTCTATTTTTCAATCTCATTATAGCTATTCCAGCAAATGCAAGGAAAGAAGATGGTATCAACAACTGACCTACATTGTCGAAATAACGTCAACATTATCTGTCTAATGTAGGGAGATGCTTCCCTTGGCTTGTAAGTCAATACTTTATTGTTTACAATACATATTCGTTATTTTGCCAACATATCAACAGCAATCTTCATTTTGTTTCCTTCAAACGTTATTCGTTTTCAACTTTTTGGACTCAAGAAGTAAACAAGCACCATTCTGCAGACAGGTTACAGTATCAAGTGATTACCTTTTTGAAATCAGCCATTTCATGCTTAATTCGGCTTTGTGAAAAGGACAAACGCACTGAACTAATAAAATAACACAAAGTGCAACTGATCTAACTACGAATATTGGAAATCTTATTTTCCTATACATGTACAAAAGAAATGTAATGCATAAGAAATTACCAGAGTGTTATAACACTGATCTCGTAGAGGAATTACATGATTTGTCAATGCCATTGTTTAATTCGCGAATTGTCAAACAGGGGACTTAAGATCGGCATTATATAAATACTCGATACAAATAAAACTATCAGCTATGCAAAATAGATTACAGATCATTGGTCAAGTTGTGTTGTCAAACATGATAATGCAACCTAACTTAATCGCTATGAGTTCTCATTTGGGAGTTCAGACAAGATTACCAGGATTAGAACAACATATTTCATGAACTGCTCGAATGTTTAGACATAATTAGATTTGTTCGATAGCATAGTTGTTTGATAATAAAAACCTTTTCAAATATCGATAAAAAGTACTGATACAGTCATTCCTTCAAAATCTGTTTTTGTTGGCTGATTTCTACTAAATGTATAAGTTTATTAGAAACCATTCCGAAGTAAAAACACTATATATAAATATAGAAATTGCCTTTTAAATCACATAAATACACCAGTGTATTGTAATGGATAATTTGCGTAGAAAGTCCATACATGCAATGAATATGATACTATTATATACCATATCATTCCACGGAGACACACCATTGTTGTAGATTGGAGATTTGACCAATATGAACAACTCGTTTATGATAAAGCCTACTTACATTGTAATAGTATGTAATAGTAGAATCTGAATCTATGTAACACTACTTCTTTATACAGCTTAGCTTCAACATTGACGCGATATAGCGTCTATTGATAATTATGCAGTGATATGCTGTCAAAGTTTAAAGATATCACTTGTAGATGACAAAACATCAATACCCTTTGAGGCTGATAATAGTTTTAGATGACGTTAGTTTGAGTCCTCTGGGAATAGAGTACTGGTATAATATGGAAAATAATTCATATACGTAAATGGCTTTTTTGGAATATATTGACAACATTAATCGATGGTATTAGAGAGGGACTACAGAATGTATGTACGAGGGTAGTGCTAATACGATAGAACTGTTTTATTTTCATAAAGAAAAACTCAATTACAGGCATTTTTAATTGCTAGAGAAAATTGGTGGTTTAATCCAGATGATTAGGAATTGAATGGAGGTCACCATGAGGCAACAT
Source organism: Spisula subtruncata (assembly GCA_963678985.1). Taxonomy (NCBI): domain Eukaryota; kingdom Metazoa; phylum Mollusca; class Bivalvia; order Venerida; family Mactridae; genus Spisula; species Spisula subtruncata. The sequence goes on along the minus strand of OY787662.1, from coordinate 41,044,294 downwards.
CGAATTCACACTCTGGCTGTATGAGACAATTGAATCATGTAGCGACAATGGTGGTCCATTGATTATATTAGCGTCATTCTCATCATCTTCATTTACATCTGTAGTACAAACATGATTTTTTTGTTCACTATAAGATCTGGAAAAGACAAATCATGAGTCTACGCGACATACAACATTATAATAACCACAAGAGAATGGTTATTAACTATTTATTGATAGAAAGTAATTAGTCCTTTTTACATTCCCCCATCCCTGGACGAACCTTCAACAAGCCTTCTTTCAAATAAGCAGTTATATTCACTGGCGTATATATGTTACATTCACTGACGAAAATGTGTTACATTCGCTGATGTAAATGTGTTACACTTGCTGACGTAAATGTGTTACATTCACTGACGAAAATGTGTTACATTCGCAGATGTAAATGTGTTACATTCGCTGACTTAAGTGTGTTACATTCACTGACGTAAATGTGTAACATCGAATGATTCACTGACGTAAATGTCTTACATACGCTGACGTAAATGAGTTTTCTACGTTCCCTGTTGTTCTGTCACGTCAATCATTCACAGTTAACAAATGTTCTTAATTTAAATATTTTATTACATCTACTTATAGAGGCTCACAGGGCTTGCCCAACTGTGGCGTTGTTATTATTATTATTACCAGTTGAATAACAATGTCTATACATTCAATAACAATTTTCTTTATGTACGCCTACTTTATTGCTTCTCCAGTACCAATAATGTCTCACCTTCGCGTACTTAAATGTACTTCTTCGGAGTGTCATTTTGGTGCAGTGTTGAACCTCGTATGAAATCCTGTTTTGCGAGGCTTATATTAACTCTTAAATGAAATCGTTTGGTTCATTTGCCTTTACATTAACAATAAGGTGCTGTCAAATTTAACACGACATAAAAAACACGACTTTTGGTTTATAACATCTGTAAGATAATACTGCAGTGCACAGATAGTCGGAAGCTTATCTATTTTGTCGGCATCGCCTAGCCACCCACGCAGAGATCAGACATAGAACGAACAATCCACATCCACAATTGATGTTTCAAGCAAGCTGTTATTACTTTCTTTGCAGTGAATGGCACACTGTTATGTAACTCTGGGTTTTTATGACGATTTTGTTATTCACCAAATACACTATAGGACACAGCATCGAATCTAGCAACGACGTGAATTGAATACTAACCAACACACTTTATGTTTAAACAAAATGTATATCAATACACCCTAGACTAAAGCTATAAAAACGTACTAAAAGGAGAAAAAATCGCCAAGGATCGGCAGATAATTTCCGCAATATGTTATTAAATGTAAGATAAGTATCTATGATTGTTCTAAGCTTCCAATGTGATTCGTATGCTTAACCCTGTCTCGAGATAGTTATCAACATATCACACAACGTCTGCTGAAGTATCCATTGCAATACAACAACTCTTTTTGTTAATTACAGATTCTTATAAATGGCCTTTCCGACAATCTGGCAAGATTGCCTTTGTCTTTCGTTGACTACAACAAAACCTACATCATCGACAAGTCATACATAAACAAATCTTGCACCTCAAAATGGTGGCTTACGGGTAAATGCAATGAGATTTAACAATCAGTCTACGACTTTGAGATCATTTACACGAAATCCTTGTTTTGTGTACACGTAGAAACGTCATAATTCGAGAAACAGCTGTCTGACACGAAACACAATCACAAAACATTAAAGTATATCGTAGCATTCACATCACAATTTCTCAGAGGAGATTATGAATGCGTCATACAACACACAGTAATGTAATGGGACATCAGCAGTAAAAATACCGGAAGTTCAACGAAGCAGATATAAAACAACTAACTTAAAGGTATACTAGGTAATTCTTCCTAATGCACATACGAGATAGTACTTAATATACATTTTCAATTCCGTTAGACGCATATCGTTACTCGTAACGCAATAAAAGATTTTAAACAATACTATTTCACGAACGAAATTATTAATAATTTGTAACCTGTTCGACATGAACAATTCGAAACATGTAATATAGGTCTTAGCACTTCCTTCGTCCTTTTCCACCAAGTTCATGTTCACGATCATCTGTGTGTGGATTAGAAAAAAACGAACACAACTAAAACACTAAAGAATAATATGCGTTAATTTACTTAAAATAAATCCGGCTTCGACATTCTACAACTTTTGATGCCGCTTTAAATATTAATAATTTGCCGCGATTGCTATTTATTAAATTAAATGTGAATTTAAGGGATACTGGTCGCAGATCATTCTAACAAAGTACTACATTTAATGTGTAAGTGGTTTGTGACACCCTTATAGGTCTAGACACCATTATATAATGTCAACAAACTGTAGTGCACAAGAATATCTTTCACAACTATTAGCGTGACTGCCAATCCTCGACTTCCGTTCTTAGTCTTCTCTTCAATTTACATTTGCAGACACTCAGTAAGAGTCGCAATAAATAACAAATTACAACTACTTCCCAGGCATGGCACTGAGAGTATATTATCTCATCGAGAGTAGATTCTGAAATCTTAGAAATCGGACAAGATTTCCATGATAGTCTCATAACGCTTGTCCGAGATAAAGTTCATGACTGAGTTGTAGTATACAAACATTTAGACATGCATGAATAGAATCATTTCATTAAAAGTGTAGTCTAATTCTTTCAGCATTGTTTGATGATAATTTTCTATCAATCCATTTTACAAACATACATATTTCTGTATTATGTGAAATATTTCTAGAAAGTATTCTGAAACTGGGCCAACGCAGTCGTGATTTAATTACTATGGACACAAACTCAAATCTGAGTTATATTCTGAAACAAAACATGACTGGAAATTGCATAAATAAAACAACTGAACTTTTTACCATCCTATTGGACAAATATTGCACGAAAAACCAGATGTTGTGTATCATAATTCAACCAATATGACACAAACTCGTAAATCGTGATTCAATCATATATCACATGTGTTTTATTACGGCGTTGATTCATCACAAAATTATATCAACTTAAGAGTTATGTAAGTAAACATAGCATGAACCGAGTTGGTTTAGGAACTGGACCAGCTTACAACACCGGCAAGCGATTTAACATACCATTGATCATGCATTACGATTTGTCCCGTCAAGCTCAACACTTGCAATGTAAGATTGATCATTGTTGTAACTTTGATGTTGCTTGAACATCCGTTTGCAAAGCATGTATATTTGGTCGATCACCTCCATGACTTTATAAAAAAAACAATCACTAAACGTACTCAAGGAAGTTAATAAACCTATAGGGTATCGTAATAGCTAGCACGCTTTAAACATACCATAAATCATACTCGGAGAAAACAATTTATTAACTCGTATATGACATTCGACCAAACCATGCTTGTAAAATGAAATTTCGTTAACAATGTTAGCCTATATAATAGTCTGCTAGAAGCCCAACTATGTGTACTAGCATCCAAACTTTTATCTACCTATCATATCACTCAAATCAATAAATCAGTAAAGGAACTTTAAAATAGCCAGTCTAATTATTGGTACATTGTACATACAGGGTGTCTCAAAATACATGTCCGCTTGTTGAGGACATATCACGCCGTAATGTATTGCTTTACATATCTGATTTATATGTATGATCAAAGGGCATTCAAATCAATGTAGAAATTACGAAACAATTATCCAAAACAATGCATACAAAATTTATAGAATGCATTTTGAGTAACTAACCCCAATTCGGTAAAAACCTGTTTTGACGTCGTTTGACCATTTTAATGACGTTCACACACCTTTGAGTCAGATGTGATGTTTCCATATTCTCCACAAATCGATATTTTGTGTTTCGAAGTAGTTACATATCTTGAACTGTATATCTAACTTTGAAATAATATTAGAAGAAATAAATGTTTAGGATGTTTTGGTTACTTTTTCCTGATTTCAATAAAAGTAGCATAACTACATTCATTCTCCTACCAAGGCAGTTTTTGTTGATTGATCTTTATTAAGTACTATTTTATGCTTTCAAGTTACATTACATGACTATGTTTGGACTGTTGGAGATAAACTGGACATACCGCTATACATTCAATCCAGTATGTTCATTCGACACGATGTGTGCATCTTTTATGAATATGATATGCCTAGAAATGTGTGAATATCCAATTTACAGTCCTAATTGTGTTTAAATTGTGTTCCACCCATAAATATGTCCGATTTCATTTTCTAATGACCCCTGATCAGTTTCTCAGCCAGTGTGTGCATAGTACGGTACGACTGACTATAACTATGCCCACATATGATATAAAATTTACCCATGTTACCGTACAAACTATGTTATCTGCCTCTTCGGATATTTTAGAACGTCCGTTGCTAATGACATTAGTATAACGTGTATGACGTCATCAACTGTTTGAGTATTGACACATGATATAATTCACTCCACAATTTTTAAATTTAGCTTTCATATGATACTTTGATTATCAATTTACTAACTCAATTGGCAAAGTTATGACCCTTCAACAAGCGGACATGTATTTTGAGACACCCTGTATATCAGCATATTCACTTTTCTGTTATACAACCGTTCAATGATCCATTATAACCTTTGTTGTTTCTATCTCATCAATTGCTTGGGGCACGGGGATACATTCAGTCAAGTTAATGTGTCTCGCACGTATGCTGGTTTTGTGTCTCGTCTACCGTAACTGGTTTATTATCATCATATTAAATGCCATTGAATGTATTTAGCCTACCGAATAAAATGGAAGAGTCTCAGCTAAAATAACGATACGTATCTGCACAATGAAAACACCTATCAATCATGATATTAGATATTATCTAATTGTATTCTGTCAGTTGATGTCATATTTTGAAGATATCTCTTTTAGATATAACAACACAACGTCAATACGTTATGAGGCAGATAATGACTACACTCAACCGCTTTAAAAACGCACCACTATTGAAAATAATTAAAATTTGTCAAAAATTATTTTTTGCTAAAATTTATAGTTTACAGGGTTTGTTCAGTTCATAAGCTTAACTTATTAAAGAAAACGGTTTTGTTTTCATTCGGAATACCCCGCCCAAATGTTTTTTTTATTTTGCATGTTTTTCACGTGCAGCTCGATCGCGTAGACCTATCTGGTCAATATTGACTTTAAACTGTACGCTGTTGGTTTACACATTGAAAAAACAACAGCAAGATTATTTGCTTATGGTATTTTTATGCTGCGAATATCTTGAATATGTGTTCGGATGATTGTGCCTTCGCTGCCAACTGTAAAGAGCATCAGTGTCTTAGCATGGCGGTTCAGCTGCCCCCACACAACGATTTTGGGCTTAGAACATCGATTCCTAGCGAATGACACAGTCAAAGACCGACCTGGATGAAACAAGTTAAAATGACTGGGTATTAAGCCCAAGCTAGGAGGAAACATGACACATGTTTTGCCACTGTAATTTGTTCCACAAGGCTGCACACAGTGTCAAAAGAATGTCGTTTGTCAATAAACAAGCCAAAAGTACTTTATTGCATTTTCATAACTATTCTTTTCATAATTGTCAATAAAAAGGAAAATAATGTTAGTACAATTTTTAACGAGTTTTCTCCCGTTTAGAGCCGCATGTCCCAACATTTTGTCTTCAAGCTCCTTCATAGTGTTGATTTAAGGTGCCGTAAAAGCACCACGGGAAATATCCTGACAGTCTGATGCTCATAACAAAGATTTCAAGTTTAAATAAGGCTTGAATCCATCTTAATAATACATAATGCGCATATCTGAACCGCACTCGGTCGTATGGTATATGTATTACATGTAGCCAGACAGCCAAAAGCCACATAACATTGATAATTCCAGTTAAGATTTGCTTGGATGGTTAGAAACATCACGTCGAACATAATTCTATCCTATAACGTAATAAATTGTATTCTTTAGGAGGAAAAACCACGTACATGCATCAATGTAGCGGACTGTGTTATCTATATCGTAAATTATTTTAAACTCGTAATAATGGCATGAAAATCACACAACTCGTTATTTCATATGTGGTGCGTTTTTAAAGTGGTTGAGTGTATATTCAATATGACGTGTGTGTGGTTCCCGATGGCATGATGATCATTATACACATAGCTGGTTTAGTGTTTTGTATTATCAACTAGTTGCAAAGCATTTACAAAACAATAGTCCAAATAATATATGTAAATGCCAATATTTAGTATTCAATCACATTTATGAACTTAAGATGAACTTACATGATAAATTACTTATGATCAACGTTATAGGCTTATATATTTTCGCCCTCTTTTGCCCAGTATTATAAACTAGGTCAAGTCGCAAAAATGTCCAAGTCCTCTCCTTTTTACAGCACTGTAAAGTGTCGGTGTGTTTTTGTTTCCATTTTTCCATGGAAGTCAATTTCCTCTGCCCTCCTTTTAAAGACCACCACCAAACCCCCATTTTCATCAGTTGTATCTTGCGGAGATGCTGGATGAGATACTTTTTTAATTAGGTCACTGCGCTATTTTGTCACTATGATAAACGTTTTTGACATATATATATCTTCGCCCTCTTTTTACTCATTATTGTAAACTAGGTCAAGTCGCAAAAATGCCTCTTTAAGAGGTATTAACGTTGGGTCACTGTCCTCGGTGTTTTAAACTTGGTCAGGGGTTGGTAGTATTCGGTCGCCGTTTTGGCACGGGTTTCTGCGGTCGGGTCTTGAGGAACTTGGTCGAGTGTTGGCTGCATTTCATTCGGTCTCATACAATAACCGCTATTATATAATTTCTTTGTGAAACTGGGTCATCCTGCATTGTTTTGGCATGACTTGGATTTTTAATTGTTTCTTCGGCTTATATGTGGGCATTGCACAGTGTAGTTGCTAGGAATATCTGATATCATTTCCCACCACATTCCTACCGTGCCCATTATTTTAAACTAGGTTAAGTCGTAGTTGAGCATCTTTATGTCGTATTACGTTAGGTCACTGTCCTTAGTGTTTTAAACTAGGTCACGCCCCGGGGTTGTTGTGCCTCATTTCGTCGCCGTTTTGACATGGGTTTGTGTGAGCATTGCTCAGGGTTGATGTGTTGTGGTGTTTCTGATTGCTGTGCTCGGCTGGTTAGGTTGAGTGGTACCTTCCCTGTCGGATTTTCTCATATCTTTTTACACCATTCCCATAAACATCAGAATACAACAATATCAATATATAATGTATAGAGGGTCTTCCGTTTGATAGTAGTACGTAAATATTTGATACATACAAGTAGTCACCGAAACTGTATATTTTCTTTTAAGACAAACTGAATACAATTTGAGAGTAACCATTGACCTGGCTTATTGAGTGCCAATTGTCGTGTCAAAACATCCACACTCATTTGGTCGCTTGGGTCATCGTTTTGTAATATTTGTGAAACTAGATCGTCGTACAGCGGGGACATGAGGAACTTGGTCGGGTCTTAGCTAGATTTCATTGTGTATTTAAGGATCACCGCTTTTTGGTTATGTCTTTGGTCATCATTTTCTCATCCTTCATTTTGCGGCGGTAACATGGACTAATAATTATTTATTTAGGTTGTGTGTGGGCATGGTTCCATGAAGTTGTGTTACGATGTTACTGTTTTCTGTGCTCGGCAAGTTAAATGGTTGCTCCCTTCCCTGATTTCCTCATACTTTCTTTATCACCCAAAATACTTTATCAGAAAAGGAACTTAAAAATAGTTATTATGATTATTGGTAAAACATACAACATGGTGTAACTCGTCTTTTATACAACTCCTCATGATCCATTCCATTGTACAACCCTTGATGTTTATGTCTGATTCACCATTTACAAGTCAGTCAAGTTAATGTGTTTCGCACGTATCCTTATTTTCTGTCTCATCTACCGTAATAAGTTTATTATAGTATTATTAAATGTCGTTCTATATGTTGAGATTACCCGATAGCATGTTAGGGTCTCAACTAAATTAACGATACATATCTACACAAATAAACAAACTTACAATTCTGATATTAGATATTATCTAATGATATGCTGTCAGTTGCTGTCATATTTGGAAGATATCACTTTTAGATATAACCACACAATGTCAATAACTTATGAGGCAGATAATGACTACAGACAATATGACGTGCGTGTGATTTCCCATGGCATGGTGATAATTATACACATTGCTTGTTTGGCGTCTACAGTTACCAACTAGCTGTACGCCGTTTACGATATAATATCAAAAGTAATACATATGAATAACATTCATATACAACATGAACTTATAGCATAGAGATATGCTAGTACATCCAAATACAATACTCTTTTAATTAGAAAGTGATCCGAATATGAATGCAAAGCTTTATATGTATTATTATAGTTATATGTACTATTATTATTGCTATTATATGTTAAATGCAGTTGTTTGTTTATGAATAAAGAAAGACTAACTAACCCTCCGATGTCCTATTATTATACACGTTTTTTCTGGCATTGTGGTGCACGAGTGACGCACGACAAATGTGACCAGCCTTCAAACCTTGTCCAGACAAATTTCAGAATACCTTGGAGTAGCCTTGCATGCATCGTACGGCCACGCCAACCATATCAAGGTTAAAAATGAATTTCATACACTGTGTCACATCTTACGGTCTGGTCTCCGTAATGCAATAGTTATCTTGGCTTTACATTACATTATGATGCTGGATTACTTTGCGTTTGTTACCGTTTACTACCATTGTGCTGCGTTGTTCTAACATTGGCTGTAACGGTAGATTAGGAATAATTCAGCGTCAATATAATAATATGTTAATCCTAATATATGCCATATCATGTTAGGGTGGGCCACTCTAATGACTCATTAGTGAACATAACATCGTGGTTAGCAACACCATCGCCTGTAGCATTAGTTCTTCTAGAAGCACCAACAATACAACAATCGGAATACAAGCAACACCATTTACACCATCGCCCCGCACAAAAGACCACATTTATCAATATTCGTCACCTGTTACTGAGTATCTGCTATCAAAATCTCTATTCCAGTAATTGACGTGGTCGTCAGCAGCAACATCAAAGTTATTAGCTGCAATTAACGTAAATGTAGAATTGTATGTTATTTATGGATATTCAAAATATTATGTTATACCCGAATAATATGTATTTTGTTTTGTACAAGACATTCTCAGACATGCACCATTTTCCATTTTCTTCTGTTAACCCTTGTTTGCATGTTGAATGTGATAAACCAATATCTGCAACTGCATGTACGTTTCTACAGCCAATATATATTAACACTAATGTGATACAACGAGCGCATTCATCAGTATCACGTCCTAAAATTAACCTCGAAAACAATTAGTTCGAGGAAATGGAAACTAAATGGACGAAACATAATAATGATCCTATCATAAACACTGTCCGAGATATTGTTTAATACCGCATACTGATTTCTTCAAGAAATACTTCATGCAGAAACTGTCACTGGATGTCGAAATGTTTTGACTTATACGTGTTTAATGAAAAACTGTGGCACGATGTTATGCACTTAATGCTTATCAACAACTTACCAATGATACTAACTATATTCATATCAACTAAAGATTTTTGCATTTTGCATTTTCCAGCATACGTATAGTAGACTTTAATGTAAACATTGAACACTGAGATAGATTCGCTTTATCGATAGAGTATAATGTATACGTTTAGTTAACCCTTATGATGCATGATGTACATTATACATCATAATGCTATGTTTATTGTATGAAACCAATTTCAATTTGAAATAAGGCCATATCCAACTAAACATTTCACTTCCTCCATAAACGACTTGGTCACTCAATCAAATAATGTACATGTTTTGGGTTGTGATATCTTGATCAACGTGAAAGGAAACATCCGTAAATTTGACCATGGATAAAGCATTATTGTATATTGTCAAGATTTTCCATAACCAAGCTGGCAAATGTATTTCCAAGTACTGCGAAAATGTATAGAGTTTGTTTTTAATCTATTAATTTTCTTGATTAAACTGGTTTGATGACATGCAGCTGTGCTGCAAACAATAATAATTCTCTCCAGGGAGAAATTTAGCTGAAACATTTCATGGATTGTTAAATTTTAGTATAAATCTGTCTTAACTTGAAAGATGTTCAATTGTTAAAGTGTTCTTTCCGATAAAATAATGGACAAATACATGATTACATGTTACATGGGAATAATTTTACACACATAACATTAAATGGGGAGTTTATTTAAGAGAAACATGTTAAAAAAGAACGAAATCCATTACAGTAACTATATTAACGAATCAAGCATGATATCTCGGTCAGTCAGCTATTCGTTTACTCAGCCTGCATTGAAACTATTTGTCCCTTTGGTGCAACAAGGTTGTATCTTACTATATGCTATATATAGGGGATCTTACATGAGTGACTTTTCACATTGAATTTATTAAAGAGTTGGATAAAAGTGATAAAATACGAAGCTCCATTCTCCAAGCACTGAAATCATAACCACGCATGCTTATCCACTATATAAACTAGCATATGCAGTTCTTCTACACAACCGATATTTCATCCATAACTAAACTTGTCCTTAATGGGATGTAACATGCCTTATTCACTTGTTCATCAATTATTCAAAATTATTCATTCAAAAATAAACACAGATCATGGTGTGAGGAAATTAAAACTTAATAGACCAGCCACAAATTGTGATGCTATGAAAATAACAACTTGTTTGCAGGAACTCGTGGGATTAAAAACAGCATTTAACGATGTGTTCGCATGGCAATCCTACAAAAGCAATACTGAGTGAGAGGATATTTGAATCAGATCACTTCCGCTTTAAATTATAAAACATAATTTCCGATAAGTCCTGCATATAAAGTGTTGCGCCTTGTGGGAATATTAAAGCGTCCCTCGAGAATCGCTAGATAAGATAAGCAGTGCGATTTTCATATGTTAGGACACTGTTGCAAATGACCAAACAGGAATAGCTCGATTCGTACTGACCAACAAATAGCGTACCTACACACGTATAAGGCAATCTGAGGGAAATACATGTAGTACGTTTGAAGAAATATGGGAGTCGTCATTTCATAACCATGTATACGTAATACAGTATTGCCCTTGCATATAATTAACTCTTTTAATAAGGATCGTGTTCGGTATACTCTTCTTTAGCAAAGGTTTTATTATTTACTGCTATCAACCATGTAATGTGGCCGCGTAGTAGAGGCGGTATGGCGTAATACTATGTCGTGATCACTTCGTATCACCAAATTCATGGACTATTCAACAATAAAAAGCGATCTAGAATTTAGAGAGACTGGGTTGAGTACAAATGACTACTTGCAATTATCGATACCGCAATTATCACTCAAAAACATGATAGAGATGCTGACAATTTCTGGATTTGCCCAGTTACGCTCTGATTGTATGTGCTTGAATGCCAACATTACATGCATCGATTCCCTTACAGAAACGTTGACACGAAATAACGAAGTAAAATACGAAAGATGTTAAACCTATATTTGAACAATTGTTAGCACCCGATATGTTCATGCTAGCACTGTATAATCGGAAAACCGTAAATAGTAAAAAGCAATGTGTCATAATGCACGCACTGTATTCATCCTGCTTAGTACATGACATTTGTGCAATTCGATTAGAACAAAGTGCCAAAATATGATTGTTTGTTTGGTATCGTTCGCAAGGGCAGACTTGTAGTCAAAAGTTGTATATAGTTTACCCAAATTATTTTGATTATCATGATTCTACCCATTGCATAATGTTAAACTATGTTTCAAAAAGGGCTATATAAAATTGTTTCAATAAATAAATAACTTACTTATTGCTCTCTCAATCACATATTGTACGTTTTTGTGTTAAGCTATCGTGATCAACGTGAAAAGAAACACCCGTTTCTTTAATTATCAATAGAGCATTTGAATGTCTATTGATGTGGTTTGGGACAATCAAGAATGTTAATATCCATCCAATTACTGCGAGAATTTATCGTTGCTTTTAATTTTAATGTGTTATCTTTACCGAATTGTTACGATACACAATGATTAACTAGAGACGTTTAACTGGCATATTTCAAGGATGGTGCCACGTGTTGTTAAAGTAAGACATAAATATGTCCAAACCTGACATGATAATTGACAAACGCAATATAGCATGTTACTCTGGAATAATTTATGTGCAAACGACATTAAAAATGAAGTTTACTTAAGAGACGTATTAGTTTTACGACCTCCAAAATTGGATTGAATAATAACCGTGATCGGATCAGCATTGACCAATGTACTAGTAGTCAGTTTGCAACTAACGTCTCGATGGCTTTACAGACATAAGGTTTGCATGCAAACAATATAATGCATAGAACACAAATATACTCATACGTGAAATGATATCAATAATTCTCAAATACTAAAATCCTATACAAAATTGCACTTCATACATTGCGCATCCTGAAACCTGAAACCTCAAACTTTTGTTCTAGTAACTTACTGTAACAGAAAGATATAGCTATAACAGTGCTTTCCACTTCACAACATCATTTGACATTATTAATGTCTGATGACATAATTCTGATGTACGAGAATATGTGCAATGCAACCAGACAATGCATTGAATTATATTTTATATTATATTTTTCGTGATAAAAATACGCAATGAATTCATAACCGGTAGAATCTGATTTATACCAATTTTGATGAAAATCGGATGAGTAATAGTTAAACAATGGAGATTGTCTACGTATTTGTTGAATTCACGTTGTTTATACAGTCAAATACAATTCACTCCACAACTACACTATGACGTATGATTATCCCTTGGCTCGGATTGCATATGATGCATCACCTGCAAATCTGTTAACCCGAACACGACTACTACATGTATATTAGATAAAAACACAAACTGTTTTGTCAGCATGAACTATGGTGTACTCCCCAATCCTTGATTTAATATCGCCTGACACCGGGTTAAATGAAACGTGATTAATGATTGCTTTTATTTGACAAGTTGATGGGTTCCAAATGAATCTGTGATGTACCAATGTAACTATGTTCCAGGCACATATACTAGTGTCGTTAAGCCATTGTGTTTATTTTTTTAACCAATTATGTATGCCAACTGTATTTTATAAGTTACGTTCAACCGTTTTTCATATAAACAATAAAGTAACTGGTTATACGATCGTATGATTGGAGATTGTGGTGGTCGTCCAATTAATAACTTGAGTTTTGAATATAATACCATGATGAAACTTGCTGTATATGAAACTATTGTTTGGTATCGAAGGTAGGCCAGGAGGGTAAAGGTAACCGTTACTTAAATTTCGAAAATCATCTCTGCCAAATTATGCTTGACCGCCATGATAAATTTTGTTTCCGTAGAATTCAATCGTCATGTTTGATCTTTTTCAGGAACAATTGAAGGAAAATGATGACGGTACAATTATGATGGGGTTCATTATACAACTATGCATTAACCTATTTAATATAAATTGCATCAATTCTATTTCACATCCTCATTATAGCTCTTCCAGCCAATGCAAGGAAAAAAGATGGTCTCAACAACTGACCAACATTGACGACATAACATAACTATTAAAATACAGTGGAACTCACTTATAGCGAACTCGCTTATAACGAAAACTCGGTTATAGCGTAACAAATAAAAATCCCCGACCGAGTCCTTTCTTTATTTAACTGAAACACCACTCGCTTATAACGTAATCGGATATAATGAAAAATCGTAATGATTTCTAGGTCCCGATAAAGTATTATGTGTGCATTTATGATCGGTTATAACGAAGACAATTAAAATGTGACCGATCGATGTGTTTGTGCAAACAATCTTAATAAGGTGTTAAGTGTTTGCGCCGCTGGCATACAAATTTGCGATATAACTTATCTATTAGTATAATCCTTTACATAACCGTTACATTTATTCATCACAGTAACACAGCTTTCACAATATAATGAACTTAAATAACAAATCAACTCACATTACCCTTTAATGATATAATAATCTCCTGCATATATTAAAACTTACACGATGGGGATCATAGTTACACTATCATTATTTAGTGTGTAATAGTTTATTGTTCACTATACATGTTCGTTATTTTGCCAACATTCCAACTCGATTCTTTATTTTGTTTCCTACCAACGTGAGTCGTTTTCTACCTTTTTGACTCAAGAGGTAAACATGCAGCATTCTGCAGACAGGTTTGCAAGTTACTACCTTTTTGAAATTAGCCGTTTCATGCTTAATTTGGCTTGATGAAAAGGACAAACGCACTGAACTAATAAATTTACACAAAGAGTAACTGATCTAAATACGAGTATTACAGTTGGAAATGTTATTTAACTATACATATACAAAAGAACTGTAATGCATAAGTAATTACCAGAGTGCTACAAGTATAAGGTTAATCTCGTAGAGGAATTACACGATTGGTCAATGTCATTGTTTAATTCGCAAAATATCAAACTGACGACTTAAGATCGGCATTATATAAATGCTCGAAAGAAGCAAAACTGTCAGACATGCAAAATAGATTACAGTAACTGTTGTGTTTTCAAACAGTATCATGCAAGTTGAAACTAACTTAATCGCTATGCTTTCTAATTTGGGAGTTCAGACGAGATACATTGTAACCAGGATTAGAACAGCATATTTCATGAACTGCTCGAATGTTTGGAATACTTAGATTTGTTCGATAGAATAGTTGTTTAATAATAATTCCCATATACATTTTCCAATGTCAATAAAAAGTACTTATGTAGGTAGTTATGATCAGTCTTGCTTTCAGAAACTGTTTTTGTTGGCTGATTTCTACTAAATGTATAAGTTTTTTAGCAACTATTCCGAAGTAAATATATACTCGTATACTTCAGAAATTGCTTTTTAAATCACATAAATACACCAGTGTATTGAAATGGATAATGTGCGTGGAAAGTCCATACATGCAATGAATATGATATTATTATATACCGTATCATTCCACGGAGAGACACCATTGTTGTAGATTGGAGATTTGACCAATATGAACTACTCGTTCATGATAAAACCTACTTAAATTGTAATAGTAGAGTCTGACTCTATGTAACAATACTTCTTTATACAGTTTAGCTACAACATTGACGCGATATAGCATCTATTGTTAATTATGCAGTGATATGCAGTCAGTCATATTTTAAAGATATTACTTGTTCATGTAGATGACAAAACGCCAATACCCTATGAGACTCATAATAATATCAGATGGCGTTTGTTGGAGTCCTCTGGGCTTTGAGTTCTTGTATATAATATGGAAAATAATTCACATAAATAGCTTTTCTTGGAATATATTGACAACATTAATCGATGGTATTAGAGAGGGACTACAGTATGGCTGTACGAGGGTAGTGCTATTACGATAGAACAGTAAAAAACCAGTTGTATTTATATTAAGAAACACTCAATTACAGGCATTTTCAATTGATAGAGAAAATTGGTGGTTTAATCCAGCTGATTAGGAATTGAATGGAGGTCACCGTGTGTCAACATCGAATTTACACCCTGGCTGTATGAGACAATTGAATCAAATAGCCACACTCGTCGTCCATTGATTATATTAGCGTCATTCTCAGCATCTTCATTTAGATTTGTAGTACATACATGACTACTTCTTTCACTCTAAGATCTAAAATAGACAAATCATTTGTCTACGTGACATACAACACTATAATCACCACAAGAGAAAAGTCAGAAATGGTTATTGACTATCTATTGATACTTTTTACATTACCCCATCTCTGGACGATCCTTCAACGAGCCTTCTTTGAAATATAGAGTTATATTCACTGACGTATATATGTAGCATTCACGGACGAAAATGCGTTACATTCGCTGACGTAAATGTGTTACATTCGCTGACCTTAATATGTTACATTCACTGACGTAAATGTGTAACATTCACTGACGTAAATGTGTTACATTCACTGACGTTAATGTGTAACATTAACTGACGTTAATGTGTTACATTCACTGACGTAAATGTGTTACATTCACTGATGTAATTGTGTTACATTCACTGACGTAAATGTGTAACATTCACTGACGTAAATGTGTTACATTCACTGACGTAAATGTGTTACATTCACTGACGTAAATGAGTTACATTCACTGACGTAAATGTGTAACATTCACTGACGTAAATGTGTTACTTTCGATGACGTAAATGTGTTACATTCACTGACGTAAATGTGTTACATTCACTGACGTAAATGTGTTACTTTCGATGACGTAAATGTGTTACATTCACTGACGTAAATGTGTTACTTTCGATGACGTAAATGTGTTACATTCACTGACGTAAATGTGTTACATTCACTGACGTAAATGTGTTACATTCACTGACGTAAATGAGTTACATTCACTGACGTAAATGTGTAACATTCACTGACGTAAATGTGTTACATTCACTGACGTAAATGTGTTACTTTCGATGACGTAAATGTGTTACATTCACTGACGTAAATGTGTTACTTTCGATGACGTAAATGTGTTACATTCACTGACGTAAATGTGTTACTTTCGATGACGTAAATGTGTTACATTCACTGACGTAAATGTGTTACTTTCGCTGACGTAAATGAGTTTCCTACGTTCCTTATTATTCTGTCTCGTCAATCATTCACAGTTAACAAATGTTCTTAATTTAAATACTTTATTATAATCTTCTTATAGAGGCTCACAGGGAAGACAGGGCTTGCCCAACTGTGTCGTTATTATTATTATTACCAGTCGAATAACAATTCCTATACATTCAATAACAATATTTACTTTCTGTACGCCTACTATATTGCTTCTCCAGTACCAACAATGTCTCACCTTCGCGTACTTAAATGTTCTTCTTCGGAGTGTGATTTTAGTGTTGAACCTCGTATGAAATCCTGTTTTGCAAGACATATATTAACTCTAAAATCAAATCGTTTGGTTCATTTGTCTTTACATTAACAATAATACGCTGTCAAATTTAACACGACATACAAAACACGACTTCTGGTTCATAACATCTGTCAGATAATACTGCAGTGCACAGATAATCGGAAGCTTCTCAATATTGGCGGCATCGCCAAGCCACCCACGCATAAATCAGACATAGAACGAACCATCCACATCTACAATTGCTGTTTCAAGCAATCTTTTATTACTCACTTCGCAGTGAATGGCACACTGTTATGTAACTCTAGGTTTTTATGACGATCTTGTTATTCACCAAATACACTATAGGACACAGCATCGAATCTAGTGAATTGAAATTTATGCTTAAACAAATGTATATCAATAGACACTAGACTAAAGCTATACAGACGTATTAAAAGGAGAAACAATCACCAAATAACGGCAGATAATTTCCACAATATGTCGTTAAATGTAAGATAAGTATCTATGATTGTTCTAAGAGGGTGGGTTCCTGCTTCCAATATGATTCGTATGCTTAAACCTGTCTCGAGATAGCTATCAACATATCACACAACGTCTGCTGAAGTATCCACTGTAATGCAACAACTCTTTATTGTTAATTACAGATTCTTATAAATGGCCTTTCCGAAAATCTGGCAAGATTGCCTTTGTCTTTCGTTGACTACAACAGAACCTACATCATCGACAAGTCATACATAAACAAATCTTGCACTTCAAAATGGTGGCTTGCGGGTAAATTCAATTAGATTTAACAATCACTCTACGAATTTGCGATCATTTACACGAAATCCTTGTTTTGTGTTCACGTAGAAATGTCATAGTTCGAGAAACAGCTGTCTGACACGAAACACAATCACAAAACATTAAAGTATACCGTAGCATTCACATCACAATTTCTCAGAGGAGATTATGAATGCGTCATACAACACACCAGAAGGTAATGGGACATCAACAGTTGTAATACCGGAAGTACAACGAAGCAGATATAAAAAACTAAGGTATACTAGGTAACACCTCCTAATGCACATTCGAGATAGTACTAGATATACATTTTCAATTCCAATATACGCATATCGTTACTCGTAATGCAATAAACGATTTTAAACAAAACTATTTCACGAACGAAATTATTATTAATTTGTAACCTATTCGACATGAACTATTCGAAACATGTAATATAGGTCTCAGCAGTTCCTCCGTCCATTCCACCAGGTTCATGTTAACGATACTCCGTGTGTGAATTAGAAAACAAGGACCACAACTTAAACACTAAAGAATAATATGCGTTAATTTACTTAAAATAAATCCGGCTTCGACATTCTACAACTTTTGATGCCGCTTTAAATATTAATAATTTGCCGCGTTTGCCATAGGTTAATGTGAATTAAAGGGATCTAACAAAGTACTACATTTAATGTGCAAGTGGTTTGTGACCCCCTAATAGGTCTAGACACCATTATATAATGTCAATAAACTGTAGTGCACAAGAATATCTTTCAAACTATTAGCGAGACTGCCAATCCTCGACTTCCGTTCTTGGTCTTCTCTTCAATTTACATTTGCAGACACTCCGAAAGAGTCGCAATAAATAACAAATTACAACTACTTCCCAGGCATGGCACTGAGCGTATATTATCTCATCGAGAATAGATTCCGAAATCTTAGAAATCGGACAAGATTTCCATGATAGTCTCATAACGCTTGTCCGAGATAAAGTTCATGACTGAGTTGTGGTATACAAACATTTAGTCATGCATGAATAAAATCATTTCATTAAAAGTGTAGTCTTTCAGCATTGTTTAATGATAATTTTCTATCAATCCATTTTACAAACATACATATTTCTGTATTATGTGAAATATTTCTAGAAAGTATTCTGAAACTGGGCCAACGCAGTCGTGATTTAATTACTATGGACACAAACTCAAATCTGAGTTATATTCTGAAACAAAACATAGCTGTATATTCATTATGTCTTAAATAAGAACTTATTAGGAAATTGCATAAATAAAACAACTGAACTTTTTACCATCCTATCGGACAAATATTGCACGAAAAACCAGATGTTGTGTATCATAATTCAACCAATATGACACAAACTCGTAAATCGTGATTCAATCATATATCACATATGTTTTATTACGGTGTTGATTCATCACAAAATTATATCAACTTAAGAGTTATGTAAGTAAACATAACATGAACCGAGTTGGTTTAGGAACTGGACCAGCTTACAACACCGGCAAGCGATTTAACAAACCATTGATCATGCATTACGAATTGTCCGTTCAAGCTCAACACTTGCAATGTAAGATTGGTCATTGATGTAACTTTGATGGTGCTTGGACATCCATTTGCAAATCATGTATATTTGTACGATCACCCCCATGACTTTATTAAAAAAAATCACTAAACGTACTTAAGGAAGTAAATAAACCTATAGCGTATTGCAATGGCTAGCACTCTTAAAATATACAATCAATCATACTAGGAGAAAACCATATATTTACTCGTATATGACATTCGACCAAACCCTGCTTGTAAAACGAAATTTCGTTGTAAGCCTATCCAATAGTCGGCCAGAAACCCAACTATTTGTACTAGCATCCAAACTTATATCTACGTATCATATCATTCAAATCACTAAAGCACTAAAGAAACTTAACAATAGCCAGTCTAATTATTGGTACATTGTACATATATTAGCATATTAACGTTTCTGTTATATATACAACCACGCAATGATCCGTTATAACCTTCGTTGTTTCTATCTCATCAATCGCTTAGGGTATGGGGATTCATTCAGTCAAGGTAATGTGTTTCGCACGTAGGATGTTTTTTTGTCTCGTCTACCGTTACTGGTTTATTATCATCATGTGAAATGCCGCTCAATGTATTGAGCCTACCAAATAAAATGGAAGAGTCTCAACTAAAATAACGATACGTTTCTGCACAATGGAAACAGCTTTCAATCCTGATATTAGATATTATCTAATGATATGCTGTCTGTTGCTGTCATATTTAGAAGATATCACTTTTAGATATAGCAACGCAACGTCAATAATTTATGAGGCAGATAATGACTACAGACAATATGACGTGTGTGTCATTCCCCATAGCATTATACACATAGCTGGTTTAGTGTTTTGAATTACCAACTAGTTGCACAATATTTACGAAACAATAATCCAAGTTATACATGTAAATGCCAATCTTTAGTATTCAATTACATTTATGAAATTAAGATGACCTTACATGATAAATTACTTATAACAAACGTTTTTTGGCAAATATATTTTCGCCATTTTTTTGCCCTTTATTGTAAACTAGGTCAAGTCGCAAAAATGTCCATGCCCCCTCCTTTTTACAGCACTGTGCACTGTGCAGTGTGTATTCTTGTTTCCACTTGTAAAAGTTAATTTCCTCTGCCCTCCTTTTAAAGTCCACCGCCCACCACCTTTGTTCAACAGTTGTATATTGCGGACTGATGAATGAGATACTTTTTAATTAGGTTACTGTGCTGTTTGGTCACTATGATCAACGTTTTTAGCATATATATTTTCGCCCTCTTTTTGCCCATTATTGTAAACTAGGCCAAGTCGCAAAAATGCCTCTTTAAGACGTGTTAACGTTGGGTCACTGTCCTGGTCAGGACGTGGTTGTGCCTCATTTGGTCGCGTTTTTTGCACGGGTTTGTGCGGTCGGGTCGCCGTGCGGTGGGCCTTGGGGAACTTGGACGAGTGTTGCCTGCGTTTCATTCGGGCTCTTGCAATACCCGCTATTATGTAATTTCTTTGGTCAACCTGCATTTTCTGGTAGGGCACTTGGATTTGTAAATGTTTCTTCTGTTTATGTGCAAGTATTGCTCAGTGTAGTTGCTACGAATATGTAATATTATTTGCCAGCCCATTCCTACCTTGCCCATTATTTTAAGCTAGGTTAAGTCGCAGTTGTGCCTCTTTATGTCGCATGACGTTAGGTCACTGTCCTTAGTGTTTTAAACTAGGTCATGTCCCGGGGTTGTTATGCCTCATTTGGTCGCCGTCTTGGCATAGGTTTGTGTGGGCATTGCTCAGAGTAGATGTGTTGTGGTGTTTCTGATTTTTTGTGCTCGGCTGGTTATGTTGAGTGCTACCTTCCCTGTCGGATTTTTCTCATACATTTTTTACACCATTACCATAAACATCAGAATACTACACTATCAATATATAATGTTTAGAGAGTTTTCCGTTTGATAGAAGTACGCAAGGATTTGATACATACATGTAGTCACCGAAACTGTATATTTTCTTTTTTAACTCATTGAATACAATTTGCAAGTAACCATTGGTCTGACTTACTGACTTACTGAGGGCCAATTGTCGTGTCAAAACATTATTATTATTATTGCAATTATATGGCAATATTTAATATACTGTGTATGAATAAAAGAATACTAACTGACCATCCGATGTTCTATTATTATCCATGCTTTTTCTGGCATTATGGAGAACTGCACGATAGATGTACGATAAATGTGACCAGCCTTCGAACCTTGTCCAGATATACTTCAGTAGCATTGCATGCATCGCACGGCCACGACAACTTAACCAAAGCAATTGTTAAAATGAGTTTCATCCGCTGTGTAACATCCTACGGTCTGGTCTTAGCGCAATACAATACTTACCTTTAGTTTGTATGATATTATGACGATGTATTACTTTTGGCTTGCTACTGATTGCTACCATCATTCTGCAGTGAAACAACTTGCATTTGCTGTATAGGCAGATTAGGAACGATGCAGCGTCAAAATAAAATACTTTAATACCAATATATACCGTAAATTATATCATAATGTACATATGTAAGTTGGGATATTAGTGAACATTACATCGTCGTTAACAACACCATCAGCTGCAGCATCAGCATCGTCCGAAACAGGAATAATACAGCAATCAAACTACGAGCACCTCTATCACCATTAACATGACCGCCCCGTGCAACACCACCATGTTTGGTTTTTCAACACCACCGTACTTGTACTCTCTGTGTTGGTATGTATGTATGTGACTATTCTGGTATAATAAAACAAGTACGTATTCCTTAAATATCTTATTGCTCTCTCAATCACAAAATGAACGTGTTTTGAGTTAAACTACCGTGATCAGTGTGGAAAGAAACATCCGTTATATAAATTGTCAATGAAATAGTAGGATGTTTATTGATGAGATTTGGGACAACCAAGAATGGAAAAATACATTCAATTACTTCGAGATTTTGTCGTTTCTTTTAATTTATTATCTCCGCCTAATTGTTGTGATACAAAATTTAGCAACTGCGTCACTAGCAGCACTAATGAACTTTGTAGTGACGTTTAACTGGAAGATTAAATGGATGGTGCCACGTATTGTTAAAGTACGACATAAATCTGTCCAAACATACCATGATAATGGACAAACGTAATATTGCATGTTACTTGTTACAACATTTAAAATGAAGTTGACATCCGAGGCGAACTATTTTATCACAAATACTTTATTCGTGATATTCAACTATTATTCGACTAAGAAATAAGCTTTTTATCCAGGTGCTATTGTAAACTTGTAAGGTGTTACTCTATATAAGGTATTATATCCGTATATGTCATAATAACATAACTAAATGTTATCTTTTTCTCATTCACTAGTTATCACAAGATATACCTTGTAAACTTCTTGTGTTCCTTTTTCGGCAAGGAGATTACGCGGGTTACAAATAATTCTAGCTCTTAGGATATCAGTAGATCTCCCCCATTACATGGTCCCTGTTGTACATTTTTATATATTAATGTATGTCTTGTAGTTGCACCTTTGTGCAAATATGCAAATATGCAAATAAACTATTTATTATTAAACCCTTAGACAAAGAAGAAACATTATTGCGTCTGTTTTACTGTATTCATAAGGAAAAAATGGCACTGACGACGAAATTTAATTGTAAACTGATACTATTGTTCAATATATTACAGCGAGTGTGTGATCACAAATTCATCAATTTGTGCGTTGATGATGTATTTGTAATTAGAAGAAACATAGCAACTCAACCATTTTTTTTCAGACTTTTTACTCTTGGAATACACAGTAAAGGTTAATCGAATTAAGGTGCATCCAATAAAATTCAATAACATGGTGCAAAATGTGTCCGTTATACCGATCATTCTCTAGGTTATTATTTTTACAAAACGAACTTTTCCTTTGTTTTTCAGTTCTGCCCCAGCGCTGAATATAACACCTGTAATTTATTGTACGTAAGCAGAGCACTGGCAATAAATATACAAATTAAGACAACATATGTCTAATATAATTGCTACAAGCGTTTAATTAGATGATATACAATGTAACATCACCCGGCTGCCAGACGAACACATGTTATCATGCAACTGTTACAAACACGATCATGAACTTTCCATTCTTAATTTGAAAGCATCTGTATTTTAGGTTTTTCTTTCTATTTTGAAATCTATCCTTTTTACATTAAGCGCAGTTTTTGTTCTTCGCATTTTTGCGATACACTTATTGTTTTTTGTGTCATGTATTCAGAGCATTTTATGTACTTTTACATGAAATGATCACGTAGTCATATAAATGTATTTATCATTATATTTAAAGCGTTGATTAGATTAATGATTTATTTGGTGCATACTACATGTAATACGTTTTATGTACGTTGTCACCGGAGTTGAGTTTAGTTGAATTATAAAACTCTACCTATTTGATATACAATTTCTCAATCCTAGTTAGAGCTTGTAAGGTTTATCTGATCATCCAGCAAATGCAAGAGATTAGGAAGTTTTCAACAAATTACCAACAATTGACGACATAACTTAAACATTACTTGTTTAGTGTAGACCCTATGCCTATAGGTCTATAAGTTATTGTGTACAGTACATACACCGGATGCTTTATTTTTTCCAAAGTGTTTTTTTCCAAAGTATGATGTTTTCTGTACCTTTGGGACTCGACGTTAGAGATCAACATGCATCATTCTGCAGATAGATTACTAAATTATTTCTGTTTTGAATTTAACCGTTTCATGCTAAATTGTGTCTTAGGAGATGGTACAAACTTTCGTTATTATCAAAAACAAAAGAACAACAATGCATATGCAAGGACTGTGTTTTAGAATGAACTAACACTGCTAGATGAATAATATAATTTCGACGAGGAAATACATGATTTGTCAATGTCATTGTTTAATTTGCAAAATGAGAAACTGGCAACTTAATATCGACATTATACAATTTCTAGAAAGAGGCAAAAAGAGTTTTCATGCGAAACAGATTAAAGTTCACTTGTCAATATGTGTTTTTAAACATTATATGCAAGTTGGAACTAACTTTATCGTTATGGTTTCTCATTTGGGAGCCCAGACGAGATTATCAGGATTAGAACAGCATCTCTGCGATTACAGAATAATCTATTAAACACGATGTGTACAATTTGAATATTTTCCACAGGATCTCCACATTCAATCAAAGTATCGCATGTATCACATGTATCAATTAAGTGGTGCTAAATTAGTTTATCGTGTTTACATCCTTTTATAGAAAACAATAAGGACGAAATGTAATTGTGTGGACTGAGGTGGGGGAAACATTTCAACCCTGTATGCTTACCTCTCAGTGCTCAGACAGCAAAAATTGAGTTTAACGGAACCGAATGTCCCGCCATAAGCTGTCAGACCAATGTTAAGATAAAATTAGATCTAAGCGAACATTTCGAATGTTAGATAATAATTTCCATTACCATTTTCAAATATCGATTAAAAGTAGTTTAATATTGATCAGTCTTTCATTCAGAAAATGCTGATCGCCACTATAAGTATATTTACAATCATTCCGAAGTCAGTATATCGCCGTTTTCCAATGAGAACAACAACTTACGACCTTTAAGACTGATAGGTATTAAAAATAAGCGAGGCGCTTCTTGTGAGTCTATTTTCATGAAAATCGGTTCTGGTCAACTTTCAGACAGTTTTTTCATATTGTCTTAAAATGGCGTTTTGAACTGTACAACCTTCTCATTCGAAGCCAGCGATATGTACTTAAATCACACAACAGGGTATTGTAATGGCTACTTTGCATGTGTAGTCCATTTATGTAATCAACATGACATTATCGTTTATCATGTCATCCCACGGAAACACATCGGTATTGTAGATTTGACCAATATGATCTACCGTTTACGATCTGTCGTTAGCTCCAGCCTCGATGCGAGATACTATCTATTGTTCATGATGCAGTAGTATGATGTCATATTTTAAAGAATTCACTTATAGATAACTGAATGTCAATATCTTATGACAATGATAATGACTTCAGACAATATGTCGTTGATTATGAACAGAATTCACTACATTTCAACATCTTATTTAAATTCTGGCTGTATGAGGCATACATGTATATAATACATAATTATTTTGTATTGATTGATAAGTTGTTGCATCCGTGGTCTATAGATTTATGTCATTCTGAGCGTCTGGGTTCAAACATGTATCCCAAGTGTACGCATGTATTCTTTAACTTTAAGACCTGGAATAGACACAAAGTGATTCTATGTGACATAAAATACAATAACTAATACAAAAGAGAACATCATCATAAACTATATACTTATAAAAAGAAATGAATATATTTATACATTGCCCATTAGCCTACACTCCCTAAACGATCCTTCAACGATCATTAGTTGAACTAAAGAGGTACATTCACTGAAGTTAATGTGTTTCCCATGCCCCTGTTGTTCTTTCTTGTCAAGCGTTCACAGTGAATCAATGTTGCTTATGTGATTGTCCTATAACATATAATTGTCACTTGAATCACAATATCTATTTTAACACATTCAATAACAATTTCGTTACGTACGCCTACGTTATTGCTTCGCTAGTACCAACAATTTCTTACACTCCAGTTTGACCTTAGCACCATCCCGTTAATACCCTGTGTTTATGACTGAGAATGAATTACTGTAATATTGTTAATTAAAAACAAAACATTCCTTCGCGGAATCAAACGTCATAGTCATTATGATATGCTAATTGCCTGATGAGAGGTGGAATAAGACCATATACGAGGGATGATCCTGAATAACGCGAAGCTTTGTTACAGCTTACGTATGTGTCATTAGCAAACATTATATCAACATTAATCGAAATACATATATGCCCTGCATATTCCTGAAGAGAAACCACGGAAAAAGAATACTTCAGTATAAAGTAACATGCAATAGAAAATGGTCACTAACGGCAACCCGACGCTCGTCAGCGTTGGTTTTATGACGTCGCTGACGTCGTGCATCGATAATTGTCATTGTAGCATTTTTTTACCTGCTCATTTTTATCTAAATATCATACAATATTCAAGATAACATTTGACATTAAACTGTGAAAGATATTTTTCGTTAACGGCTCCATAGTGACCAGTTAATTTCGTAATAGGCAACCACTTCCAGTGTCGACGTGTCGCGAATTTCGTAGTAGATCTTTGTTATTACTTGTATTTCATGCCGGTTTGACGACGTCATATTAACGTAAAAGTTTAGCGTATTTCTTATTTGCGTTACATTCTTTATTATTGCATACGTAACTTGAGAAAAGTCACACAATGTTTGTGCGCCGCATACACGTTACTATGGTTACAAAAACACACAGCGTGCTTGCTACATTGTGTCAATGTAAATTTTGTTCAGATTATTGTACGCAATCAATGCTCCAATAATAAATGTTTAAGTATTTGGAAGAAATAACGATGCTGTTTGATGCAAAAGAAAAAGTCCACGTTAGTTTGGATCATCCTCGAAGCACTCGTGCTCTAAACCTGTCTATGAGGTAGTTCTCAAAATGCTGCTCAAGTCTGCATTGCGATGCAACAATTTTGTTTTGTTAATTAAAGATTGTTATAATTGACCATTCCGACTTAAGCAATGTCCGGGTTAGTGGAAATACTGTAACATGTACATGTAGTAGTTAGAAGAAGAGGAACTTGGCTGTTAATCATATATATGTGTCCTATAAAATTGAATATCCTTTGATAGAAATGGCGTTATACCGATAACAAATGAACAAATTGTTAATTTATTGCCTTGCTTTGTGTACATGTGGAAACGTCATAACTCGAGATCCAACTGTCTGGCACGAACCATAAACAGAAAACATAAAAGTAGTCCGTAGCATTCACTTCAACATATTTCAGAAGTGAACCAATAATGCGTTATAAAACACTCTGGAAAGTTATTGAACATCAGCAGTTTACTACACTAACTGTGAAGTTCAACAAAGCAGATATAAAACATTCGTATACTAGTAAACACTTTCATATGCACACACAATACAGTACTAGACTTACAATTCCATTAGATATACATCGTTACTCGTACAATGCAATACTTGAATTAAAAAAGAACATTTCACAGACAAAGCTCTTAATCATTTGTAACATGTTTGACATGAACTTTTTTAAACATGCAAACGCTTGGTTAATGTTAGTAGTACGTTACTAAGTGAATTCAATTTTACGCTGCTAAATATTTGGATTTCCAATCTTCCATTTGGTCATCTTGCATGTCTGTTCGTGGAATAGAAAAAACAACCACAACTTCGAGCTTCTGCATTTTTTATACCGCTTTAAAAAAGAAATAATACTTAGCTGCGTTTGTCATAAACCAATGTGAACTTAAGGGAAACGGATCGCACAACATTTAAATAAAGCAATACATTTATTTCACAAGTGGTTTTGTGACACCATAGTTGGTCTAGACACCATTATGTAATGCCAATAAACTGTGATGCAGAATAATATTGTGCAAAAATATTAGGGAGACTGCCAATCCCCTACTTCCGTTCTCGTATCCTCTTAAATTTAAATTTGCAGACGCTCAGTATGGGTCGTAATAAATAACAAATTGCACTATTTTCCAATCGTGTCCCTGAAAGTACATTATCACATCGTCAATAGTTTCAGAAATATTAGAACTCGATCAAGATGCCTATGATCGTCTAATAACGCATGCCAAATTTTACTATAATTTCCTAAACATCTATTTCACAAATACAAATGTCCATATTACTATGACGTTAGAGTGACAAACATTTCAAGAAATAAGTCTGAAATTAACACATGTTGTAGGACCGAGATGACCTGTACATTATAGCGGAAACACGCATCCAACTTATGTGTCCCTATTAAAACGGATGGTCATTTTACAGCTCATATAATGCACTCAATACTTCTCGTATTTATTGGCCATTATCTAATAAGTAATGACCCAATAATAACTCAAACGTACAAAGGAAAAATGTAGTTCGACGTCACACAATATTGTTGTATATGAATATACTAGTTAATCACTTACCATCCTATCGGATTAACACTGCTCCGAAAGACAGATGTCGTGTATCATAATACAATCAAAATGACATTGATTCGTAAATCGTGATTCAATCATATATCACATTAAAACTTTGTTTAATTACGAAGTTGATTCATTATAAATTTACATCATGTTTAACTTCAGAATTTTGTAATCAGACATAGCATGAAAATCAACCATGTACGTAATGTGTGTTTTCCGTTTTGGTTCGGATATTGTATCATCTAAAACACCGGCAAGCGATTTAACGTACCATAGATCCTACATTACAATTTGTCCCCTGTCGGATTTTCTCATACCGTTTTTGCAATGTACGACTATCCATTGTTGTAAATTTGAGGACATTTGTCGAACCGTTTGCAAATCATGTATGATTGATCGGTAACCCTCGTGATTTGATGAAAAACAAGTTTCCAAAAGGTTAATGAACATATAGGATATTGTAATGGCTAGTGTGCGTTGAAATCTCATTTGATAATATGACATTACGTATACAATTTTGAGTCTATCAAATTGTCTGATAGAGTTTCGACTAAAGTAACGATACCTGTCTACACATAGGAAACAGCTTTCAACATTGATATGATATATTGTCTAATTAAATTCTGTCAGCTGCTGTCATATTTTGAAGATATCACTTTTAGACATTAAGGTAACAGCGTCAAGACAGATAATGACTACAGACAAGATCATGTGTGTGTGTGATTCCCCATTGCTCATTATATACTGAGATTGTTTGACGTCTTCAATCACCAACTAGTTGTTCAACGTCTATGATATAATACCAAAACTAATACATATAAATAGCGTTCATTAGCAATCATATACATTATGAACTTATAACATAGTGATAAACATCAGAATACAATACTCCTATAATTAGAAAATAACAAGAATGTGAATACAACCATTTATATGTATCATTATATGTGTCGATATTATTGCTATCATATGATACCATGAAGCATTTTGTTTATGAATGAAGAAATAACTGATCCTTCGATTGCTTTCCTTGATTTTCTGGCAATATAGATACATGTACGATAGTTGTACGGCACATGTGACCAGCCTACGAGCCTAGTCTATACATGTAACATCATTACCTGCAACAAAGCACCTTATGAAGAAGCAACAATACAGCAATCGGAGCACGAGCATCGCTATCACCACTCCGCAAAACCTCCAGCATTCTCGTCGTTATTCATACCAACAGTTATTGTTTATCTACATTTGCACGTACATGATTTGTTTTAACAAAACTGCTACAAGTATTCTTCGCCGTGACCATCTTCACCATCACCACCAACGTTATCACTCATTTTTACGTAGATAGCTTTGTCATTAACATTTGGCTTTAATACTCGTCAATTATCAGTTTGCATATGTTGCAACAAACAGTCTGATATGCATTAACGATTTTAACATATCATCCAAGGGAGGCAATAGTCATAAATACATATTTTAAGTTATTGACACGAGTCGTAAACATTGTTCAATGTATCGACTCGATGAATTTTACCACCTGAACACAAATTACAGTCACGTCTCCAAAAAGCGCGATCGTACGTCATAACGTCACTTAAATATCAAACGCTCTCGCAAGCAGCATTATAAATCTGACAAACAATAAGTTAAACTTTCAATATATACACTGTACTCATTAACACGTTTACGTCTAAAATTTATTAACCAGTGATGTTTTGTGTATTAATCGTATGTCAGCAAAAAATACTACTATGCAGTATGCACCGTACATATAGTCCAGTAATTTTAACTTTTAACCTCAAACTAATTGCAAAACAAACAGTGTTGTGTGTATATGGTGCGTAAAGCTATCCTTAGCAATGTACAAAATGTCCTAATTGAATATTCGTGGGACTTTTTGAGATATTTACAAATATATTGAATTGTCACATGTTTTTGCGATATTTGTCACTTATGATGTAAATAAATCTTGACTTGTGCCAGTAACTTATTTTTACATCGTGCTTAGAGGTCGCAATTTTCGTTTGATGTTTATGAAACTTGGCAGCAATGATCATCGAAAGCTAATCGAGGTAAAATAAAAGTTTGAGTTAACCGGAGCCAAAATCTAGGTCACTAGGTCAAAATAAAGAAAAAACAAGATAAAGTCACTAGGGGTCGCAATTTCGACCTTACACTTGTGAAGTTTAGTCACAATGATCACCTTACAAAACTCAAGGTCATGTATGAAATTGAATTAACCTGAGTTAAAAACTAGGTCACTAGGCCAAATTATAGAACAAATCGTTAGAAGGCGCCCTTTTTACCTAATCTTTATGAAACCATGTCACATGGATAATGAAGACAAAATGTAGTTTAAATTCAATAGTTTTACTTATCATGAGTTAAAACTAGGTCACTAGGTCAAACAAAGACAAACCTTCATGCGCCAAAAAGTCACATAAATTATTTTGACCTATTGACCTAATTTTGACCCAAATTATTCAATAACATACTTGTCTTCGATGTTGTGAGATGAGCATTGTGACCAAGTTGCATAAATATAAGACAAAAATTGTGAATTTCGTACCTACACAACGTTTTCCTTTGATTTTAACTAGCGACTTACTTTTTGACCCCGGATGACCCAATTTATAACTTTGACCTAGATTTTGTTGACATTATTATTGTGACCAAGTTTCATAAATATAAGGTCTACATTATGACCTCTAGCGACTACACAAGGTTTTGCTACAATTTGACCTAGTTACCTAGTTTTTTTATCCTTGATCATCCATTTTCTACCTTGGCCTAAATTTTGCTCAGATGATCACTCTGACTAAGTTTCATAATCATAAAGTCAAAATTGTGAATACAAATGCAATTGTGGATGAACAGACAAAGAGAACCATCACTATTTCTCCCGAATCGTTAAATTCGTGTACATTTTGTATATTGACATTATTGTATACTGTCCAAACACAAATATCCTTTTTCCATTAGACGTACATGTATACAACACATGATATGTGTAAATTTAAACAAATTGGATTCATATTAAAGAAATGAGTAAAACTTTTGTTTCCCCTTCCAAGTGCTATTTTGAGTCATTTTGTCGACATTTGAATGGGTAGTATTTCAACACGTAGACTGGCATATATATGAAAAGTAAAGTGTCTGATGATAAAATCAATATTTGTATTCGATAGAAGAAGGTTGTATCTTTCAGAAAATATAAGCTTTAAGGTGCAATTAGTAAATATTTATCGACTTACATGGGAATTATTAGACTTTAAAATTCCCCATGTAGTATGAAATAAGGAAAATGCTGAAATGGCTACCAAAAGTGACCTTAAACATGTCGATTTTTTTTGTATTTTCCGCACTGAACTCGCATACTTGACGTTTTGTCTGTAGTTGATAATAGTCTGCAGATGATGAAAATGCAAAGAAACTCTGTTTTGTAATTTGTTTGAGGTTGACTGGACTAATACGACACGTCATCTAAGTGATATTATGTGATATTATAACTGATTTTTGAATGTTTTTCAAATGTGGTGAGTCTTTTGACATAATTAGGAAGGAGGCAGAAAAACACAAAATGCACATGTATCTCGGGCCGAAAAAAACACGTGACATTTGGCCAGTTTCTGACACGGATTATTTTGACTGTCTTGCATAAACTTCACTTGAGATATTTTAGCACGTTACTATTGATAACACAAAAGTTATTAATCAGTGAAAATGAGTACTTAAAAAAGTATATATGTGAGCTTGTTGTTCGGTCAGATGTTATTTGTCCAAACCCAATTAATAATCCCTTAATTCTCGCTTAACCGTATATGTGATAAATTTGTGTTGCTTCTATATCGGTCCACGAGTAATCTTGCGTTCCATTTGGATTATTGACAAATTACGCCCAATTTATCACAGACAACCTTGTTTGCCCTTCACTGATGTATTAAATGAGAAGATGCGTTTGTGTAGTTGATTCGGTGTTGTGTGTCTATCATATTGGAATGACATAACATTTGACGAGCACGTTTGTATATACCAGTATCATTGCAGAACACAAGAGAGCTGATGCAATTGCAATTATTTAAAAGAAAATCGTTGAATGCTCATATTGTTGTGATGCATTTGGTTCACGATTTCCTTGTTACGCTTCGTTCGTCTTATGGTTAAGACCATTATACCGCCGAAATATTTATCTACACTGTCTTGGTCCATAAGTTATAGTTTGGTGGGCCGTGCAACGTTGAAACTACAACTGCCATTTCCTTAGTACTCTCTCCAATATGATATCATATTTGCATTGACAATCATTAAACATGTCTGAAGCTACGGTGTAATGCATTTTACACCGCTACATGTATAAGTTAAATTGGACCAAATTGTTATTGAGAAATTTAAGTCTCTTAATGGTGTGTTCAATTATGTGCTTTAAATTCCTTTTATGACAATCATTTTTCCAATTTCTCTCTTGTCAGAATATTACTATTTCTTGAGGTAACTTCAGATATGTAATGACAAACTTGTAAATCATAATATTACATAAATGAGTACTCAGCAATACTTACTTAATGGAAATATTTCTGACTGGAAATATTGATGCATATCTATATATTGGAAACGTTTTTGCTGTTTTAATATCAGATATTATAATATAATATGCCGTCATTGCGGTCATATTTTATAACACAACGTGAAAAACATTTAAAGGCGTATAAAAACTTCAGTCAAGAGGTGTTTGTCTGATTCCCTATGGTACGAAACTAATACATCACTTTGATTCCTTGGTGTCTACAGTTTCAAACTCGTAGAGCAAGTTTTAACCATACTATAACCAATGTTATACATATAAATGACATTCATTGGTATAGATTTAACATCAATACATAATATAGAGATAAACATCAGCATACGACATAAGTTAACTTAGAAATGAGCCATACGGGAATGAACCATTTATAAGCGATGCTTTTATATCATGTGTAATCGTCCATTTTATTAGCTTCAAAATTTTTAGTGTGGTATGGTGTAGTTACATTCAATGGAACTTAGTATTCGCGTAACACATTCTTGGGGGCGTTAACCGCTACACTCGAGTTGTCTTATGCTTTTGTACTTGTATTCATATTCATTATTGGTCCGAATTTCACTTTAGTTGCAGACTTGTTCTTAACTTACATGCAGTGCTTGGATGTTCTGCTACGACCCTTGTAATTCTGTCTGATTCATTGTTTACAAGGACATACTTTGAATCCATGCTCACTATACTATAGTCAAGTTGATGAGTTTCGTACACGCCTTAGTATTCTGTACCGTCTATACATCACAGTAGATCATCGTTTCCCATTAATAAACTATCGCTTGACTTATTTATTGAATCACAATATGTATTCGACTACATCAAAAAACAATTTACTTTCTTTAAGCCTACGTTAGTGCTTCGCCACTATCAATATTCTCTCATCCTCAGTTTGACCTTACCAGCATCCAATTGCTCTTCGGTAAGTGTTTGGCGATGATTGATTGCTTTGTAATCACTTATATTGACTTCTGTTCTGCCTGAAACAAATTACGATTGATTAAACAACTATGTAGAATGTCAGTGTTGCACCTTTTACCCTTGACGCTACATACAACTACTAGTAACTGTATACTTACTTATATTAGAACACCCTCTAAACACTATCGTCGTCACCAACGCCAACAACGTTGTAATCATATCCGTTACCATCACCAGCAACAGAGTAGTAACAACAAAATCCGCAAAAAGCAGCAGTATGCCCGACACTTATTGCAGTCGTTTTTTCGCCGCAAATAAAACATTTACAGGTATAGCGTCTCATAGGCGATCGAGTATAAAACATCATCAGATACATTCGTTACATAATAATCTTCATATATATTCGCTGTATTGGTATTCATCACAAACACCAAGGAACCGATTTTACACTCTCAGAACGTGACTTGAATACTAACTTGCTTAGTTGATGTTCCAACATACTCATTGACGGACGTTATAAAACGTACAATGTATGTGAAACGGGGATACAATCGTCACAAGATGGCATTATAACATTTCCGTAATTGTCGTAAAATGTATCAAAATGTATGAGGCCATTTTAAGATGATCGATATATGGTTGAACAATTTAAACGTGTTTGGGAGATACTATCAAAAGGCAGACATATCCTGATTAGGTATACACATACAGATGCTACGTTTGGCATAACTACAGTACTTTAATTGACCTGGCTAAGAAGCACACATGGTAGGTCGCAAGTGTGTTACACGAAATATATGTTACGACAAACGAAAGCTGCAAACTTCCCGCCACCCAGGCCATCGGGCTGCATGCGTTCTAGTCTCCCTTGGAAAATATTTCAAATAGAAGGTGTCACCGAAATAGTCGTCCATTCAGACAAGAACATTGATTAAGACACCCGTGTATGACTGCACGAATCATTGTATAATAAAGGTATTCAATCAAATGATTGTCTTCATTCAATTTAACAAAATCGGTCCAAAGATGACCAACGATGACCAAACATTACCCTGCAACAGTACTGGAATCGCCCTCCAACACCCGGAGCCAGACTCAATTGGTTTCAAATAAAAATGTCCGTACATCTACCTGCCACCAGGCCTTATGTCTACATTATATAAGAAGTAGGATTATGTGGAAGGTTTTTCACTTGCGCAAAACTCCCATCGAAGTCGGCCTAGTTGAGATTTCCGACCAATGTCTAGACATCGGAACTCACGCCCAGTTATTTAGGACTGTGGTATAACACACATAATAATATTTTAAGATATAACAAACACCGCGCCTTATTGTAAGCTGAGGAGAAAAGTAGCAGTATATTGTATTATATAGCCTTGTTCTGTGTGATCATGCGGAAATAACTTTCTCTGAGAAATAACAGTCTGACACGAAACACAATAGGAAAGCATAAAGATACTTTCAAGAATTAACGTCAAGATGCTTGGAGAAGAGCCGATAGTGCGTCATAAAATACTCCAGAAGGTAATGAGACACCAGGAACTACATCCGGAAGTAACACCAAGGACATGCGAAACACTTAACGTTCATAGACGAAACGGTATCATATATTATATTATGTAACGGATCAAAGTAACAACGGTTCCATTACACACTAATGGTAAGTATTTAAGTAATACACGAACTAAATCATACCAGTGATTTATTGACAGAAAGAAGTTTATTGCAAGCTAGATATGAAATGCATATGTATGGGACAAAGTATTTCGACATTATTTCACCGTAAGATGTTACATAATGTTTATACCACAGTTCGATGGCTTAGAATAAGAAGGTGCCACTTACGACCTTTAAGATTCATACATATTTAGAATAAGCATCACAAGGCGTTTCTTATGAGCCCATTTTCATAAAAATCTGAACTTGTCATGTGGACAAAAATGCAGTTGTAAAAGTTTTTTTTGCCAATAGTAAAGATTAAACGTCAGACGGTTTTTCCGTGTTTTCTCAAAATATCGAATTGGTAGTTACGACCTTCTAATTTCTAGCCATCGAATTATAATCCCTATCTGTTTATAAATACAGTAATTCATATAATACTAAACTATCTTTAACATTATATATACTATATTATATAAGCTATACTCAAATCGACAACACTATTCATGTGTTAAAACGTAGAATAAACATCACTTGTAAGCTGCTTAAGTAATATTGTTTTCTTGTAGCTCGATATAAGTCAAATATACACCATCCACTTTCTACAATGTTTATGCAGATTATACTTTACAGAAATGAATTGCTGATTAACCTTTTGCAAAAAATTTCCACCCGTCCATCTCCATGACAACTATTCTTCTACTGGTTTATGTTAACCTGCATTTATTCTTGCATTGTCTGAATTAGGGTCCGATGATCCATGTTCCATTGATACAGAAGTAAATTTCCGAATAACCCTTCTTATGTGAAAACCTATATGAGAGTACGTCCTTTTTTGACCGTATTAACTTGTCGCCTACAACATTTACGTCTTAAACAGTTTGTTTGAATGCTTGTCTGAATTTTAACGACATTCTGCTGTACAATATTGGATTAATTGTACAGCTGACAAAGTAGCATACTCCGGATATGTAATATACGACTTTGTGCGCTTCCAACAGTTTATCAGTCAATTTTGCGGCTGGTATATACAGGGTCATGAGTCTCTGTGCGTGGAATGGAGCCCAACGTACAAAGAACCCCACAATAACCGGAACTGAACCATAAAGAAACTGAAATTCAGTAAATTACATAACGAGCAATCGAGCGTTGAGCTTCAGATAAATTTGATGAAGGTTCCAGCAGAGGTTTATTACTTAAATCTAAATTACTGTTGTAAGAAGTGTACATTGTGGGACTAGTAATACTTTGTCGCAAATGTCAAACTGAAAAGCGCAATTAAAGAAAACTCTGATTTACTACGTTGCATGCTTGTAAAGTACAACGGTTCAAGAATTTATGAGTGGTTTGTTACACCATAATGGGTTTACATAGCGTTATGTAATGACAACGATATGCCGTGCACAAGAATAATTTGTGAAAAAAAAAGATCGTGTCTGCCAATCCTCGACATCCGTTCAATGTCCTTTCTTGAATTTATAATAGCAGAAATTCTACAAGTCGCCATAAATAAGTCATTGAAACTACTTATTTTCTATAATGATTCTTGATTACATTATCACGTCGTAATTTGTCTCTTAAAATATAGTATCTAAGTATACTGCCATCGTAACGTCATGACGTCAATGCTGCAACTGAATTAATTATCGTGATTTAATTATGATAGCAGTAAATCTGCTTTTAATATTAGCTTGAGGATTTAAAAACAACTTTATTTCTGCTTACACCCACCTTTCTCACATGTAGATTGTATAATAGTCAAAACAAAGTGGAATTCTATGATTTATTTGTTTTATTTTCTCATTTTTAACATATAATTGCGCAACTTCTGTCGAACTATACCATTCGTGCCATTGTCAACAGTTGAATCATTGTAATGTTTTGCCCTAGCATTGAATATCATTGAGTAGGTGTGTGTTCATTAGCCTAACCATCCAAAGTTTAATGGTACAGTCTCATCCAGTAAGCAGCAATAGCATTGGTTTCATTTACTGATCAGTCGACCTGCAGTTCCGAAAATACAAACAAAACTTTTTGAGAATATTCAATAATTTGCCATAACCTAGACAATCGTTAGTTATTTGGTAGATTTATTTAAAATTTTACACAGTTTATACAGTATACAGTATACATGTATCCAAATGATTAATTGCGTAATTCTACTAGCCATCGCTGTCCCCGCCGAGCGGTTAAATATGACAATGTGTCAATACTAACTTTTTAGAGATAACAAACAGTTTCTGAGTAGAATCCCTCAATTAAGTAATTGTTACAGAATGTTACACTTGTAATTAAGAACATTAAAGCAATGATAATACTACTTTTCACAGTTTTCTACCATGCCATGTCCCTTTGCAACCTTCCTGCTTACAATAATGACAGATGCAAGCTTTTTAATTATCGGGTTTGTTTCGACGAACGATATGACATTAACTTAGCAGATAGATTGCGATTGTTATCGAACAGTTTTGGCTGAACATAATGGAAGAGTTTTATTGTAACCCTGATCGTGACACTATATATCACTAATCAGAACAACATGTAGAACATTCGGGGTGTTTTCTCTATCTAGAAAATTATAAACAACAATGTATGTAATGCCATTTGGGGCAACAAGGTTGTATCTTACTATATGATATATAGAGAGATACTACCATGTTGCACCAAAGGGACGTATTCCATTCTACATCCGATGTGTTCTACAATACGCCATACCACATATATTTACGTACTCTGTCATTTAAATATTAATTTGAAAGGTTAGTTAACGGTATGAATGTATTTGCATTAAGTAATTGATATCAATGACAACAGATTTATAAAGATTTTTTATAGAAGAATAATACTGTATGTAGATTAATCCAGCATAAAACGGCTATTGGACCGTTCGATTTTGAATATATTTGTAGCAGGTTGTATCTTTAACACATTCTCCAAGCACTGAAATCATAACTACGCAAGACTATCCATTATATTAACTAGCATATGCAGTTCTTCTACGCAACCGATAGTTCACCAACAACTAGAATTGTTCTAATGGGATGTAACATGCGTTATGCACTTGTTCATCAGTGTCCAGTTCCAAAAATAAACACAGATAATAGTGTGAGGAAATTAAAACCTTATATACCAGACAAAAATGACGATGCTATCAAAATAATGATAAAATTTGAGATTACAGGAACATGCGTGATTAAAAACAACATTAAATGAGGTTTTTGATATGTTCATGCTATATTTCATGCAGAAACTACCATTTGACGTCAACTTATGGTAGGGATCCTGCTTATTGAATACACTCGTCGTTAAATGGCATACTCTAGCGCCTTATAATCCTGAATGTTAAAAATATAAGTTCTGATAAGTACTGCATATGAAGTGTTGCACCTGTGGTAATATTAAAGCGTTCCTCGAGGATCGCTAGATAAGATAAGCGGTTCGATTTTTTATACGTAAGCAAACTGTTGTCAACGACCAAAAAGGAATAGATCGCTTCGTACTGACCAACAAACTTTGTATCTGCA
Source organism: Spisula subtruncata (assembly GCA_963678985.1). Lineage (NCBI taxonomy): Eukaryota > Metazoa > Mollusca > Bivalvia > Venerida > Mactridae > Spisula > Spisula subtruncata. Next base: position 41,005,247 of record OY787662.1, on the reverse strand, counting down.
CACGTATAAGGAAATCTAAGGCAAATAGTACGTTTGAAGCAACATGGGAGTCGTCCTTTTATAATCCATGTCGGCAATACAGAATTCCTCCCTTGAATATACTCGTTAAATGAGCATGGTGCTAGGTATACGCTTCTTTACCGATGGTTTTGTTTTTACACTCTTATCAACCATGCATTGTGTCGGCGTGATGATGATAATAAGGCAATAATGCGTATGTGGTGATGCAATTCAACCATAACAAGTCGATCCAGCATATAGATCGTCCGGGTTTTGTATAAATGTCTACTTCAGTTAACGACACCGCACATATCACTCCAAAACCTGCTAGAGATGCTGACACATTCAGGTATTCGTCCAGTAAAGTTATATTTTCATGTACTTGAATGCCTCGATTCACTATCAGAAACATTATCACAAAATAACGAAGTAGAATACGAACGATGTCAAACCTACATTTGAACATTTGTAAGCACCAACTATGTCATGCTAGCACTGCATAATCAGTAAATCGTACATAGTGATAAGTCATGTGGCATAATACACGTACTGTATTTATCCTGCTTAGTACATGCGCAATTCTGTTAGAACCATATCCCAAAGTATGTTTTTTTGTTTGGTATTGTTCGCGTAAAACAGTCGTTAGGACAGACTTGTAGTGGTGGATGTTTGTTATATAATAATAAACAACTAATGGCTCTCTCAATCACATAATGTACGTGCTTTGTGTTAAACTGTCGTGATCAAAGAAACACCCGTTATTTTAATTACCAATACGGCATTTGGATGTTTATTGGTGAGGTTCGGGAAAATCAAGTATGTAAATATGCATTCAAATACTTCGAGAATGTATCGTAGCTTTTAATTTATTATCCTTACTAAATTGTTATGATACAACATGTAGGATTTTTGTGACATTTTACTCACAGCATAATGCGACAGGATATGTCTTGACGAATCAGCATCATAATCATGAAATTGGGTTTAAATGCTTTGTATGCATATATGTGATGCAGTGAAATGGTTTTATTCAGAAATATTTGGCATAATGGCTTTAATATGAAAGTGAAAGTAGGGTTGGGGCTAACGGACATTGAGTAAATCTGTTCATGTGAGAAAATCTGTTCACCGCGCTTGACGAACCAAATTTTTCTATTCATTGAAAGATTTTGAGAGGGCCACATGGACAAAATCTGACTTTTTTTGGCTGACCTAGTTCAGTTTACATTTCGTTAAAGAACACTCTTTGGTGGCTTTTGACCTCTATATCGCCCTCAATTACAGACAACGCATTGGAAAATAACATTTTTGCACTCGCGCTCTTACACTTTTATGATTTCTAGAAATGCTCTGAACTATGGAGCAATGACAAACATTATTGGAGACATTTTGTCGAGTAGAGATAAGTGTTGATGTATAATGTCATGATGCAGTTTTAAGACGGAAATCATTGCAAAATCACGGATTGAAGTACTGCTTAACAAAAAGGTTATCTCGTTCTAGTATTATTATATTGTCTGGGCTCCCAAATGAGAAATCCTGTCGTCGTTTTAGTCACTCGCTGATTTGTTGTTTTCATAGATAAAATTTTTATATTTGTGGAAAAAATACAAGCTGTGTTGAAATGCCATATCCTTAATCATTAACAACTGGTTGTAGTATTGGGTTTTAATAATTAGCGTAACATTCAAGACTTTCAAAATTGACTTAGACATTAGTTTTCTGAACTGGTGCTTTGGTAAGCAAGGTGTTACTTTATTAACGTTCTCTATCATTTAACCCTTAGACAAAGAACAAGCAATATTTTGTTCTTTGTCTAAGGATACACGAATTAAGACATGCATTATTGTGTTTGTTTATTTAATTCAAAAGTAACATACAACGTTATTTAATTGTAAATAATAGTATTGTCCGATATATTACAGAGGTTGCGTAATCACAAAACAGCCGCACACTCCTTGTGCTCTGATAAAATATATTTATTATAAGAAGAAATTATAGCTATACAACTGAACGTGTTATCGTTTTCTTAGAAGTTATACTCGTGATATGCACAGTGAAGGTTATTCTAATAATTGGTGAATCCAATAAAATCCAATAACATGGTGCAAAATTCGTCCGTTATGCCGATCATTCTCTAGGTTAATATTTGTACAAAACGAACTTTTCCTTTGTTATCCAGGACTGCCTCAGCGCTGAATATAACACCTGGAATTTATTGTATGTGTATGCAGAGCACTGACAACGTATATACGAATTAAGACAACACATGTCAAATATAATTGCTTCCAGCCTTTAATTAGAAGATATAATATCGCCCGGCCGCCAGACGAACACATGTTATCTTACAACTGTAACAAACACGATCTTGAACTTTTCATACTTAATTTGAAATCATATGTATTTTAGGATCAAGGTTTTCATTCTATTTTGAAATCTATCTTCGCCATTAAGCGTAGTTTGTATGCTTTGCATTTTAAGCGATACAACTATTGTTCTTTCAGAGCAAGTAATGAGCCCATAGTGATACAGATGTATTTATCCTTTTATTTAAAGCGTTGATGATTTGATTAGATTAATGATGTATTTGGTGCATACTAATACGTTTTATGTACGTTGTCACCGGAGTTAAGTTGAGTAAGAAGATAAAAACCTTTTGGACTCGACGTGAGAGATCAACATGCATAATTCTGCAGATAGGTTACCAAGTTATTTTTATTTTGAATTTAGCCGTTTCATGCTTAATCATGTCTTCGGAACTGGTTCAAACTTTCGTTATTTCGATATTTAAACACTGAACTAGTTTAATAACATAAAGTGAAACTGATCTAAATATTACGTTTGGAAATCTTATTACCCAATACAAAAAAACAGCAACACATAAGCAAGGACTGTGTTTTAGAGTGTCCTAACGCTGCTAGATAAATAATATTATTTCGACGAGGAACTACATGATTTTTAATGTCATTGTTTAATTTGTACAATATCGAACTGGCAACTTAAAATTGACACTATTCAATTTCTAGAAAGAAGCAAAAATAATTGCAAATGCAAAATAGATTAAAGTTCACTTGTCAATCTATGTTTTCAAACATTATATGCAAGTTGGAACTAACTTAATCGATATGGTTTCTCATTTGAAAGTACAGACGAGATAACAAGGATTAGAACAGCATCGCTGCGATTACAGAATAATCTATTAAACACGATGTGTACAATTTGATTTTTTTCCACAGGAGACTGACAGTTAACAGTATTTAATCTCCATATTTAATCATACTATCGCATGTATCACATGTATCAATTAAATAAAGATACATTAGCTAATCGTGTTTACATTCTATTATAGAAAACAATAATGACGAAATGAAATTGTGTGGCTGAGGTAGGGAAATATTTCAACCCTGTATGCTGACCTCACAGTGCTCAGGCGGCAAATATTGAGTTTGGCGGAACCGAATGTCCCGTAATAAACTGCCAGACCAAAGTCAAGATAAAATTAGATCTAAGCGATGGAATACCTTTCAATTTTTTGATAATAATTACCATAGCCTTTTTTAAATACCGATTAAAGTAGTTTAATATGGATCAGTCTTTCGTTCAGAAACTGCTGATCGCTACAATAAGTATATTAACACTCATTCCGAAGTCAATATATCGCTGGTTTCTAGTGAGATCTACTACTTACAACCTTTTAAGACTGGTACAAATTAAAAATAAGCACCACAAGACGCTTCTTGTGAATCTAGTTGCATGAAAATCGGAACTGGTCAAGTTTCAGACAGTTTTTTCATATTTGCTTAAAAAAGCGTTTTGTACTTTACGACCTTTTCATTCGAAGCCAGCGATGTGTACTTTAATCACACAAATACACCAGGGTATTCTACTGGCTATTTTGCATGCGTAGTCCATACATGTTGTTAATATTACATTATCGTTTATCATGTCATCCCACGACAACACATCATAATTGTAGATTTGACCAATATGATAAAGCCTACATTTGTACATAAAAGTGGAATCTGAAACAATGTAACGATATGCTGTTAGCTCGATGTGAGATACTATCTATTGTTAATGATGCAGTAATATGCCGTCATATTTTAAAGAGATCACACATAGATAACTAAATGTCAATATCTTATGAGACTGATAATGACTTCAGACAATATGTCGTTGATTATGAACAGATGCCATCATATTTCAACATCTAATTTCAATTCTGGCTGTACGAGGCGTACATGTATAAAGTATATAATTATTTTTATCTTGTTGTTGCATCTATGGTCTATGGATTTATGTCATTCTCAGCGTATTGGCTCATATCCCAAGAGTAGGCATGACCTCTTTTACTCTAGGATCTGGAATAGACACAAAGTGATTCTATGTGACATAAAATACAATAACCATCAAATTGAGGACACCATCATAAACTATATGCTAATATAAATTAATGCATCTATTTTTTACATTACCCTTTCCCTGTACGATCCTTCAACTTAGTTGAACTAAAGAGGTACATTCACTGACGTTAATGTGTTTCCCACGCCCCTGTAGTTCGTAAAACTCGCGCTCTAAACCTGTCCCTGAGATATTTCTCAAAATACTGCTTAAGTCTGCAACCACTTTCTTTTGTTAATTAAATATTTTTATAATTGACCTTTCCGAGTAAGAGGAAATACTGTTACATGTAGTAACATGGCTATTACCATAAATATGTGTCCTATAAAACTGAATATCCGTTGACAAAAACGGCATAATACCGAATGATAAATGAACAAATTGTGAATTTATGGTTCTCATCTATAAGAACGCCTTGTTTTGTGTACATGTTGAAACGTCATAATTCGATATCCAACTGTCTGGCACAAAACATAAACAGAAAACATTAAAGTATTCCGTAGCATTCACTTCAAAATATTTCAGAAGAGGACCAATACTGCGTCATAAGATACTCTGGAAAGTTATTGAACATCAGTAGTTAACGTTCAAAGAAGCAGATATAAAACATACGTATACTAGTAAACACTTTCATATGCATACATTTGTATACAATACAGTACTAGACTTACAATTCCATTAAACACACATCGTTACTCGTTCAATGCAATACGCAAATAAAAAAGAACATTTCACAGACAAAGGTATTAATCATTTGTAACATGTTTGACAAGAACTTTTTGAAACATGCAACACAAACATGCAGTCGCACCTGGTTTATTCTAGTAGTAAATTACTACATGAATTCTATTCTACGATGCTAAATATTTCCAATCTTCTTTTTGGTCCTCTTGCATGTGCTCACGATTATCGGTTCGTGGAGTAGAAAAATAGCCGCAACTTCAAGCTTCTGCATTTTTATACCGCTTTAAAAAAAGGAATACTACTTAGCCGCGTTAGTCATAAACCAATGTAAACTTAAGGGAAACGGATCGCACAGCATTTAGATAAAGCAATACATTTATTTTGCAAGTGGTTTTGTGACACCATAGCTGGTCTAGACACTATTATGTAATGTCAATAAACTGTAATGCAGACAAGTATTATGCAAAATTATTAGCGAGACTGCCAATCCCCGACGTCCGTTCATGGGATCCTCTTAAATTTAAATTTGCAGACACTCAGTATGGGTCGCAATAAATAACAAATTGCACTATTTGCCAATCGTGGTCCTGAAATTACATTATCACATCGTCAATATTAGAAATATTAGAACTCGAACAAGATACCCATGATCGTCTAATAACGCATACCTAAGATAAAGTGCCTGAATGTGTTTTATAAACATGTAGTAATGTGTAACTATAATTTATTCATCAACAATGTCGTCTCATTCTTTCAGCAGTGTTTGACGATAGTATCATAAACATCTATTTCACACATACAAATGTACATATAACTATGACGTTATAGTGTCAAACATTTCAAGAAATAAGTCTGAAATTAACACATTTTGTAGTACCGAGATGAATTGTATAATTTATTATAGTGGAAACAAGCATCCAATTTATATATCACTATTCGAAAGGGATGGTCATTTTAGAGCTCATATAACGCACTCAATACTACTCGTATTTATTGGTCATTATCTAAAGTAATAACCAAATAATAACTCAAACGTACAAGGGAAACATGCAATATGACGTCACACAATCTTGTTGTATATGAATACACTTGTTACCATCCTATCGGACAAACACTGCTTCGAAAGACAGATGTTGTGTATCATAATTCCATCAAAATGACACAGACTCGTAAATCGTGTTTCAATTATATATCACATTACAAATCTGTTTTATTACGACGTTGATTCATTATAAAATTACAACATGTTTAACTTCAGAAGCAATTTAGCGTACCCTAGATCCTACATTACAATTTGTCCTGTCGGGTTCAACACTTGCCATGTGCGACTTTTCATTGTTTTATATTTGAGGACACCTGACAACCCGTTTGTAAATCATGTATGATTTATCAATCACCCTCGTGACTTGATGAAAAACAAATTCCGAAGGCGTATAGCTTGGCTATTTTGACTTGAGCCTGACCTTTATGCAAGAATGTATTATAAGATGCTTGCTTTGAATATATCAAATTCCGCAAGCAAATCGTGCAATAACGGTATTTCAGATTTGTGTTTGATTACATCTCGAGCGTCTTCGTGATACCCACCGATTATGAAAACATACAGTCGGTGTTTTAAACGTTGACAATGTATCAACTGTTAAATTATGCGAATCAAAAGGTCAGGCTCGTGTCAAATTGGCAAAGCTATACCCCAGAATGTTAGTAAACATGTAGGATATTGTAATGGCAAGTGTGCGTTGAAAGCTCATGTGATCATATGATATTGCTATATTTCGTACATGTATCACCCATTGGAAAGAAACATATTTACTCGTATATGAGATTCGACTTAACGTTTATTGTATACATTTGAAATTACGTATACAATTTTGAGTCTATCCAATTGTCTGAAAGAGTCTCAACTAAAGTAACAATACATGTCTACACAAAGGAAACAGCTTTCATCATTGATATGATAAATTGTCTAATTGTATTCTGTCAGTTGCTGTCATACTTTAAATATATCACTTTAAGATATACATGTAACAACATCAAGGCAGATAATGACTACAGACAAGATCATGTGTGTGTGTGTGATTCCCCATGGCATGGTGTTCATTATATACAGAGATTGTTTGGCGTCTACAATCACCAACTAGTTGTTCAACGTTTATGATATCATACCAAAAGTAATACATATAAATAGCGTTCATTGGCAATCATATTCAACATGAACTTATAACATAGCGATAAACATCAGAATACAATACTCCCATAATTAGAAAAAAACCAGAATGGGAATGCAACCATTAATATGCATCATAATATGTGTCGTTTTTATTGCTATCATATGATAACATAAAGCATTTCGTTCATGAATAAAGAAAAAAACTGATCCTTCGATTGCTTTCCTTGGTTTTCTAGCAATTTAGATACATGCACGATAGTCGTACGGCAAAGCATGAGCATCGCTATCACGATTAACACGACCACTCCGCAAAACCTCCACCATTATCGTCGTTATTCATACCAACTGTTATTGTTTATCTACGTACATGATTTGTTTTATCAACACCACTATACTAATACTCTTCGTGGTGATCACCATCACCACCTACGTTATCACTAATATTTTCGTAGATAGCTTTGTCCATACAATTTGGCAATAGTACTAGTCAATTATCAGTTTGCCAAATTTTGCAACAAAAAGTCTGATATGCATTTATTAAATTAAAACGATCATAACATATCATCCAAGGGAGGTAATAGTCACACATATATAGTTTCAGTGATTGACACGTGTCGTAAGCATTGTTGAATGAATCGACTCGATGATTTTTACCGCCTGAACACAAATTACAGTCACGTCTCCGAAAAGCGCGATTGTTCGTCATAACGTCACCTTTTTTAAATAACAAACGCTCTGGCAAGTAGCATTATAAATCTGACAAACAATAAGTTAATATGTCATTATATACTCATTAACACGTTAACGTTTAAACTCTATTAACCAGTGATGTTTTGTGTAATTATTCGTATATGTCAGCAGAAAAAACTACTATGCAGTATGCTCCGTAGATACGTCACGTCATCTTAGTGATATTATGTGATATTATAACTGATTTTTGATTTTTTTTCAATTGTGGTGCGTCTTTGGACAAAATAAGGAAGTGCTTTGCACAAATTATGTGCATGTGTACATTTGTAACTGCGTGAAGGCAGAAAAACACAAAATGCACGTGTATCTCGGGCCAAACATACAACGTGACATTTGGCCAGTTTCTGACAAGGATTATTTAGACTGTCTTGCATAAACTTCACTTGAGAAATTTCAGCACGGTACTATGATAACACAAAAGTTATTAATCAGTGAAAATGAGGTCTTCAAAAAGTCGTTAAGTATATATGTGAGCTTGTTGTATTCGGTCAGAAGTTCTTTGTCAAGACCAATTAATGATACCTTAATGATCGCTTAACCATATATGTGATAAATTTTTTCTGCTTTTATATCGGTCCACGAGTAATCATGCGTTCTATTTGGATTATTGACAAATAACGCTCAATTTATCACAGACAACCTTGTTTGCCCTTCACTGATGTACACTGAGCGGCAATGGAAACGCAACACTTTCTAAATTTGAATATTTCCGTAATCTGTTAACTTATAAACTTGAAATTTTGTATGCTCACTTCTATATATAATATCCACAGAATTTAGCTTTTTGAAAATACTTTAAGAATCACTCGTCCATAGCGGAATAGCCTTAAACCGCATTTTTCCGCGTGCTGATATGTGGCTAGAGATATGCTCGAATATTGTGCATGACTTTTGAAGAATATGGATGGATAAGTCGGAAAAACAAAATAACTAGTAGAAAACGTGGTGCATACGCCAATGGAAGACTCCGAAAGATCGGTCGTATTGCTCAATTGTAGGGTATCCGTACTAAAAATCAAAGTTTCGTTGATTTAAATAACCGAAGTCATTATATCATTTATTTAACACAAGTTTGAATACATATACACCTGTTCAGAAAGCTAAAAATGAATTAGAAATCATAAAATGTTTAAGTCAAGTGCGATAACTCTTGGATAATTATACTCACTTTTTTAAATTAATCACCAAACTTTTGCACTAAATTGTATCATTGGATATTACTGAACTAGTATACATGCTCAAGTTTTGATGTTCATTAATATTTAGACGTAAATTGTATTTTGAAAATTAAGCACGCAATTCAAAAGCGCATTTTTTCTCCATTGAGTGCAATAATCCGTCTTAACAGAATACATATAGCGTTCATGCAATTTATTTCCAGTTACAAATGGTGATACTTTCACCATCCTTGGAACAAATATAATACCATTTTATTAATCTCAAAACAAGCAGTTTCGAATATGCGTTAAGTGGCGCAAGATTCGAAGCAGTGTTATAAAAAAACTGTCAAGTTAATTATTCAATCATTTTATTACTCCAAAATTATCTCCCTTTGACCATAAAAAATACAGCATGGTTATAATAGACCAGGTTTTTATTATTTTAGAGGTTGTGCGCGAAATAGTGTAAAGGCCCCTAAAAAGTACCTGTCGTTTACATAGCCCTTCTGCAACAACGGCACAGCATCCAACTAGCATTCAATGAACGTTTCATACGATTAACACGCCGTATATGCACAGGATGGATCGCTCCTGGCGGTGGTTTTAAAAAATTAGAAATTGCGACTTTCTGTTTTATACTGACCACAAAACATCTGGTAAAAAACTATGTTGCTAAACAACCTTTTCTGATTCGAAGTGATATTCATGTGTCACTTGTACATATCTATTTTATGACAACATTTCGCGATGCTTACATACTTATCCAATATGATATGCTGTACTATGTAAGTGTTGCGTATTCATTGCCGCTCAGTGTATTTTATGAGAAGATGCTGATTGTGTAGTTGGTTCGATGTTGTGTGTCTATCATTTTGGAATGACATAACATTTGTCGAGCACGTTTGTATATTCCAGTATCATTGCAAAACACAAACGAGCTGATGCACGTGCACTTATTTAAAACAAAACTGTTGAGTTGTTACTGTTATTTGGCCATACGTTTGTGATGCGTTTGGTTCTCGTTTTCCTTATTACACACCGTACGTTTTTGCGTTAAGGCCCCGGCATCGCAGTAAATATTTTATTACAACTTATGGATCAAGAAAGTGTAAGGTTTGGTGCGCTGTAAAACGTTGAAACCACAAACGCAATTGTCCTTTCTTGCTCTCTTCTCCCCTATCCCATTTGTCATCATACTTTCATTGACAAATATCAAAATAATCTATGAAGCTACTGAATTATTCGAGTACAATTTACACTGTTGTGAGTTTAATCGGGTCAAATTGGGCCATTGTGGCGTTTAAGTCTCATATTGTCGTGTTCATTTTTGTGCTAGTCATTGAGTTATTCCACAAAATTCCTTTTATGACCACAATTTCCTGTTTTGTTGTGTTTTCCGATGATGCTCGGTTACTTTTTTTTGTGAGGTAACTTTAAATCAGTTATGTAAATGATAAACTTTTAAATCATCATATTAGAAGCATGAGCTTTCGGCAACATTTACTTAATATATCTTACTGGAAATATTGATGCATAGCTATATATTGGAAAATAGTTTTAGCCTTAATATCAGATATTATCCAATGATATACTGACTATTCTGTCATATTTTGAAACCCAACGTCAAAACATTATAAGGTGTATACAAACTTCAGTTAAGGGGTGTTTGTCTCATTCCCTATGATACGAAACTAATACATCACTTTGATTGCTTGGTGGCTACAGTTTCAAACTTGTAGATCAAGTTTTAACCATACAATAACCAATGTTATACATATAAATGACATTCATTGGACCAGGTATAGATTTAACATCAATACATAATACAGAGATAAACATCAGCATACGACATAAGTAAACTTAGAAAAGAGCCATACGGGAATGAACCATTTATAAGCGATGTTTTTATATCATGATTGTGTAATCGTCCATTTTATAAGCTGCAACATTGATAGTGTGGTATGGTGTAGTTACATCCAATGGTACTTGCCATTCGCGAAACCCATTATTGGGGGCGTTAACCGCTACACTCGAGTTGTCTTATGCTTTTGTACTTATATTTCTATACATTATTGGTCCGAATTTCACTGTAGTTGCAGACTTGTTATTTACTTACATGCAACGTTTGGATGTTCCGCTACGACGTTTGATTCTTTAAATCCATGATCGCTATACTACAGTCAAGTAAATGGGTTTCGTACACTCCTTAGTATTTGTCCCATCTATACATCACAGTATATCATCGTTTCCGATAAATAAACTATCGCTATTTATTGTATCACAATATGTATTCAACTACATTAAATTTTTTTTTACTTTCTTTAAGGCTACGTTAGTGCTTCTCCACCATCAAAACTCTCTCATCCTCTGTCTGACCTTACCAGCATCCAATTGCTCTTCGGTAAGTGTTTGGCGATGATTGATTGCTTTGTAATCACTTCTATTGACTTCTGTTCTGCCTAAAACAAATGATGATTGAATAAACAAGTATGTAGGAGGTCAGTGTTGCACCTTTTACCCTAGACGCTACATACAACTACTAGTCACTGTATACTCACTTATATTAGAGCACCCTCTAAACACTGTTGTCGTCAACAACGCCAGTACCGTTGTAATCATATCTCTTACCATCACCAGCAACAGAGTAGTACCAACATAATCCGCACAACAGCAGTATGCCCGATACTTATTGCAGTTGTTTATAATTTCGCCGCCTTAATAACACATTTACAGATATAGCGTCTCATAGGCGATCGAGTATATAACATTATCAGAAACACTTGTTACATAATAATCTTCATATACACTGTATATTGGTATTCATCACAAACACCAAGGAACCGATTTTGCACTCTCAAAAAAACGTGACTGGAATACTAACTTGCTTATGTCATGTTCCAACATGATCATTGTTAGAGACTATAAAACGTATGTGAAATGTGGAAACAATCGTCACAATATGGCATTACATTTCCGTAATTGTCGTAAAATGTATCAATATGTCTGTGGCTATTTTAAGGTGATCGAAATATGGTTGAACAATTTAAACGTGTTTCGGGAGATACTATCAGAAGGCAGACATATTCTCACTACAATATTTCAGTTGACCTGGCTAAGAAGCACACATGGTAGGTCGCAAGTGTGTCACACAAAATATATGTAACGAGAAACGAGAGCTGCAAACTTCCCGCCACCCATGTCATCGGGCTGCATGCGTTCTAGTCTCCCTTGGAAGAAGATTGAAAATGGAAAGTGTCACCGAAGTAGTCGTCCCATTGAGACAAGGAAATTGATAAAGACACCCGTGTATGACTGAAAGAATCATTTTATAATAAAGGTTTAAAATCAAATGATTGACTTCATTCTTTTTAACAAAATCGGCCCAAACGATTTCCCAACGATGACCAAACATTACCCTGCAAAAGTAATGGAATCGCCCTCTTACACCCGGATCCAAACTCAATTGGTTTCAAATAAAAATGTCCCTACATCTACCAGCCGACAGACCTGATGCCTACATGAAATACGAAGCAGAATTAGAGAGGTTTTTCATTTGAGCAAAACTCCCATTGAAGTCGGTCTATCTGAGATTTCCGACCAATGTCTAGACATCGGAACACACGCTCAGTTATTTATGACTGTGGTATAATACACATAATAATATATTAAGATATATCAGACACCGCGCCTAATTGTAAGCTGAGGAGAAATGTAGCTGTATATTATATTATATAGCCTTGTGCTGTGTGGTCATGTAGAAATAACATTTTCTTAAATAACTGTCTGACACGAAACACAATCGGAAAGCATAAAAATACTTCCTAGAATCCACGTCAAAATGCTCGGAGAAGAGTCGATAGTGCGTCATAAAACACTCCAGAAAGTGATGAGACACCAGAACTACACCAGGAAGTAAAACCAAGGAGATGCGAAAAACTTAACGCTCATAGACGGTATTATATGTTATATTATGTAACGGATCAAAGTAACAACGGTTACATTACACACAAATTGTATTTATCTAAGTTATACACGAACTAAAGCATACCAATGATTGGCATAATACCGAATGACAACTGAACAAATTGTAAATTTATTGTTCTTATTTATAAGTACGCATTGTTTTGGGTGCATGTGGAAACGTCATAATCCGAGATCAAACTGTCTGGCACGACACATGAACAGAAAACATTAAAGTATTCCGTAGCATTCATTTCAGAATATTTCAGAAGAGAACCAATTATGCGTCATAAGGCACACTTGAAAGTTAGGGAACATCAGCAGTTAACTGCACTTACTATAAAGTTCAACGAAGCAGATTTAAAACATTCGTATACTAGTAAACACTTTCATATGCACAGACAATACAGTACTAGACTTACAATTCCATTAGACACACATCGTTACTCGTACAATGTAATACTCGAATAAAAAAAGACATTTCACAGACAAAACTATTAATCATTTTTAAGATGTTTGACATGAACGTTTTGAAACATGCAACACAAACATGCAGTTTCGCCTGGTTTATGTTAGTAGTAAGTTACTAAGTGAATTCAATTTTACGCTACTAAATATTTGAATTTCCAACCTTCCAATTGGTCATCTTGCATGTCTGTTCGTGGAAGAGAAAAACAACCACAACTTCGAGCTTCTGCATTTTTATACCGCTTTAAAAAGGAATACTACTTAGCCGCGTTTGTCATAAACCAATGTGAATTTAAGGGAAACGGATCGCACAACATTTAATTAAAGCAATACATTTATTTTGCAAGTGGTTTTGTGACACCATAGTTGGTCTAGACACCATTATGTAATGTCAATAAACTATAATGCAGAAAAGTATTGTGCAAAATTATTAGCGAAACTGCCATTCCCCGACTTCCATTCTTGGTATCCTCTTAAGACACTCAGTATGGGCCGTAATAAATAACAAATTGCACTATTTTCCAATCGTGGCCCTGAAATTACATTATCACATCGTCAATAGTTTCTAAAATATTAGAACTCGAACAAGATGCCTATGATCGTCTTATAACGCATACCTACGATAAAGTGCCTGACTGTTTTATAAACATGTAGTATTGTGTAGCTATAAATATTTCATCAACAGTGTCGTCTCATTTTTCAGCAGTGTCTGACTATAATTTCCTAAACATCTATTTCACAAATACAAATGTTCCTATACGATGACATTAGAGTGTCAAACATTTTAAGAAATAAGTCTGAAATTAACACATTTTGTAGTACTTAGATGATCTGTACATTATAGTGGAAACAAGCATCCAATTTATGTGTCACTATTAAAACGGATGGTCATTTTACAGCTCATATTATGCACTCAAAACCTCTAGTATTTATTGGTCATAGTAATAACCCAATAATAACTCAAACGTACAAGGGACAAATGTAGTTCGACGTCACACAATCTTGTTGTTTATGAATATACTAGTTAATCACTTGCCATCCTATCGGACAAACACTGCTCCGAAGGACAGATGTTGTAAATCATAATTCAGTCATAATGCCACAGATTCGTTAATCGTGAATTAATCATATATCACATTTGTTTTATTACGACGTTGATTTATTATATAATTACATGATGTTTAACTTCAGAATTTTGTAATCAAACATAGCATGAACATCAACCATGTAATATGTGTTTTCCGTTTTGGTTTATATATTGTATAATCTCAAACACCTTCAAGCGATTTAACGTGCCCTAGATCCTGATTACAATTTGTCCCCTCGTGTTCAACACTTGCAATGTACGACTATTCATTATTGTATATTAGAGGACACTAGACCAACCATTTGCAAATCATGTATGATTGACCAACCACCCTCATGACTTGATGAAAAACAAATTCCACGAGCGTACCCCAGAATGTTGATAAACATCTGGGATATTGAAATGGCTAGTGTGGGTTGAAAGCTCATGTGATAATATGACATTACGTATACAATTTTGACTCTATTCAATTGTCTGACAGAGTCTCGAGTAAAGTTACAATACATGTCTACAGAAAGAAAACATCTTTCAACCTTGATATGAGATATTGTCTAGTTGCTGTCATATTTTGAAGATATCACTTTTAGATATATATGCAACAACGTTAAGACAGATAATGACTACAGATCATATGTGTGTGTGATTCCCGATGACATGATGTTCATTATATACAGAGATTGTTTGACGTCTTCAATAACCAACTAGTTGTTCAACGTTTTCGATATAATACCAAAAGAAATACATATAAATAGCGTTCATTAGCAATCATATACAACATGAACTTATAACATAGTGATAAACATCAGAATATGATACTCATATAATTAGAAAATAACCAGAATGGGAATACAATCATTTATATGTATCATTATATGTGTCGTTATTATTGCTATCATATGATAACATGAAGCATTTCGTTTATGAATAAAGAAAAATCTGATCCTTCGATTGCTATCCTTGGTTTTCTGGCAATATAGATACATGCACGATAGTCGTACGGCAAATATGACCAGCCTACAAACCTAGTCCATACATACCACCAACCAACTCGACGTAGCCTTGCAAGCATCGTGCGACGAGGACAATCAGACGAAGGCAATTGTAAAAAGAAGTTTCATCCACTGTTTCTCATCCTACAGTCTGATCCTAGCTCAATCCGATAATTATCTTAGGTTGTAGTATATTATGATGATTACTTACTTAGTGATTACTACTGTTATATGGAGCTACCATTGTTCTGCAGGGAAACAACTAAGACAATTGGCTGTATCGGTAGATTAGGAGCGATGCAGAGTCAATTATAATGTTAACCCCATATATACAATGTACCATGTCATGTAAGGTTGGTCTCTAAAGCGGCTCAATATTGAGCATCACTTTTTCGACAAGGACATCATTACCTGCAGCATTGCACCTTTTGAAGCAGCAACAATACAACACTCGGAGCACGAGCATTGCTATCACCATTAACGCGACCACTCCGCAAAAACTCCACCATTATCGTCGTTATTCATACCAACTGTTATTGTTTATCTACGTACATCTACGTACATGATTTGTTTTATCAACACCACTATACTAATACTCGTCGTGGTGATCACAATCACTATCACCACCAACGTTATCACTAATATTTTCGTAGATAGCTTTGTCAACAAAATTTGGCTTTTATACTCGTCATTTATCAGTTTACAAAATGGTGCAAAAGTCTGATATGTATTTATTAAATTGAAACAATTTTAACATACAATGTATCATCCAATGTTAGCTTGTTGTTCGGTCAGAAGTTCTTGTCAAGACCCAATTAATGATACCGTAATGCTCGCTTAACCGTATATGTGATAAATTTGTGTTGCTTCTATATCGGTCCACGAGTAATCAT
Source organism: Spisula subtruncata (assembly GCA_963678985.1). Lineage (NCBI taxonomy): Eukaryota > Metazoa > Mollusca > Bivalvia > Venerida > Mactridae > Spisula > Spisula subtruncata. The sequence continues at coordinate 40,988,685 of OY787662.1, read as the reverse complement.
GCGTTCTATTTGGATTATTGACAGATAACGCTCAATTTATCACAGACAACCTTGTTTGCCCTTCACTGATGTATTAAATGAGAAGATGCTGATTGTAAATCATAATATTACATAAATGAGTCCTCAGCAATACTTACTTAATGGAAATATTTCTGACTGGAAATATTGATGCAGATCTATATATTGGAAACGATTTTGCTGTCTTAATATCATATATTATCATATAATATGCCGTCATTTCTGTCATATCTTTAAAAACAACGTCAAAACATTATAAGGCGTATCAAAACTTTAGACAAGGGATGTTTGTCTGATTCCCTTCGGTACGAAACTAATACAGCACTTTGATTGCTTGGCGTCTGCAGTTTTAAACTCGTAGAGCAAGTTTGAACCATACAGTATCTAACGTTATACATATAAATGACATTCCTTGGTATAGATTTAACATCAATACATAATACAGAAATAAACATGAGCATACGACGTAAGTAAACTTAGAAAACAGCCATACGGGAATGAACCATTTATAAGCGATGCGTTTATATCATGTGTAATCGTTCTTTGAAAGTTTTGTCTGATTCGTTGATTACAAGGACATACACAGATTACAAGATCACTGCTAATGTGTTTTGCACACTCCTTAGTAACTATTCTATACCGTTTACATATCACAGTAGACCATCGTATTCGGTTCATGAACCATCAGTTGACTTATTTATTTAATATATATTCTAACACATTCAAAAACAATTTACTTTCTTTACGCCTACGATATTGCTTTTTCACTATCAATAATCTCTCATCCTCAGTCTGACCGTACTAGCATCCTATTGCTCTTCGGTAAGATGATTGACTGCTTTGCAATCACTTCTATTAACTTCTGTTTTTGTCTGAACCAAATGATGATTAAATAAATAAGTTTGTAGGAGGTCAGTATTGCACCTTTTACACCCGACGCTACATATAAATACTAGTAACTGTATACTCACTTATATTAGATCATCCGCTAAACACTGTCGTCGTCAACAACACCAACACTGTTGTAATCATATCGGTTTCAATCATCAGCAACAGAGTAGTAACAACATAATCCGCAATAGCAGCAGTATGTCCGATACTTAATTATTGCAGTCGTTTAAAATTTCGCCGCCTAAATAACACATTTATCTATCTATCTTCCTGATAGCCAAACCCCTGCTGGGGACTTAGGCTTTGACACGCGTCAAACTGACAAAGAATGTTAATAAGGATAAGAAATAAAAGTATAAAAGATGTGAGAAAGAAGAAAGGTTAAAATAGGTTAAAAACAGGGCAGGTATTATTTAGGGAGAGGCATGTTTAAAACGGCTAACAGCCGTGCTGAACTCGGGTGTGGGAAGGTCAATGATGTCAGGGGGTAGGGAGTTCAAGTGTATTATTGTTCTAGGGAGAAAGGAGAATTTATAGTAGTCTGTTTTTGCATGTATCTGTTGGAATGTCTGAGAGTGTGATGTGCGTGAGGACCGGGTGCTAGGGATGAGACAGTTTCGACGTGGGATACATGTAGCAACCCGGTCATGTAAGATGTTGTGTAGCATAGTCAGTCGTTGGTCGATACGTCGTTGGTCAAGGCGTCTCCAGTTTAGGGTAGTCATCATGTCTGTGACACTGGACGTACGACTATAGTCTCGCTAGGTCCAACGAGCAGCTCTACGCTGTATGGCCTCAAGTTGCTCAATGAGGGTAGCTGTATGTGGGGACCAGACAGTAGAGCTGTACTCAAGTTGGGGCCTAACAAGTGTTTTGTATGCTGTTGCTTTTAGTTTTTCTGAATGTACTTTTATGTTTCTTCTGAGAAATCCTAGTGTTTGATTTGCTTTCTTTGTGATGTTGTTAATGTGTGTATTCCAAGTGAGGTCATTTGATATTGTAATTCCTAGGTATTTTGCTGATGTTACTGATTCTAAGATTGTGTTATGTAGTGTATACTTTTGGTGATGTGGATGACTTGGCATTTTGATGGGTTAAATGTCATGTCCCACTTTGTTTCCCATTGTTGGAGCCGGTTTAAGTCTTGTTAGAGTACGCTGGAGTGAGAGGCAACAGAAAGAGCAAGATAGATAGCTGTGTCGTCAGCAAAGAGACGCACTTTGGAAGATTGAACTGACTCAGGAAGGTCATTTATGTAAATGAGAAAAAGAAGCGGTCCTAGGACCGAACCCTGAGGAGACAGGTATGGTGCTGGATGTGGAGCCATTTACAGATATAGCGTCTCTTAGGCGATCGAGTATATAACATCATCAGATAAATTCGTTACATAATAATTTTCATATATAATCACTGTATATTGGTATTCATCAAAACACCAAGGAACAGATTTTGCACTTGAGTTGAATACTAACTTGCAAAGTTCATGGTCCAACATACATAACAGAGACATTATCGTTGTTAGACGTTATAAAACGTATGTGAAACGGGGAAACAATCGTCACAATATGGCATAATATTTCCGTAATTGTCGTAAAATGTATCAAAATGTCCGTGGCCATTTTAATGTGATCGAAATATAGTTGAACAATTTAAACGTGTTTGGGAGATACTATCAAAAGGCAGACATATCCTGATTAGGTATACACATAAAGATGCTACGTTTGTCATAACTACAGTATTTCAATTGACCTGGCTAAGAAGCACACATGGTAGTATATATGTTACGAGAAACGAGAGCTGCAAAATGCCCGCCACCCAGGCCATCGGGCTGCATGCGCTCTAGTCTCCCCTGGAAAATATTTCAAATAGAACGTGTGACCGAAATAGTCGTCCATTCAGACAAGAACATTGATTAAGACACCCGTGTATGACTGAACGAATCATTGTATAATAAAGGTATTCAATCAAATGAGTGCCTTCATTCAATTTAACAAAATCGGTCCAAAGATGGCCAACGATGACCAAACATTACCCTGCAACAGTACTGGAATCGCCCTCTAACACCCGGAGCCAAACTCAATTGGTTTCAAATATAAATGTCCGTACATATACCTGCCACGAGGCCTTACGTCTACATTATATAAGTAGCAGGATTATGTGGAAGGTTATTCACTTGGGCAAAACTCCCATCGAAGTCGGCCTAGTTGAGAATTCCGACCAATGTCTAGACATCGGATCTCACGCCCAGTTATTTATGACTGTGGTATAATACACATAATAATATATTAAGATATAACAAACACCGCGCCTTATTGTAAGCTGAGGAGAAAAGTAACTGTATATTGTATTATATAGCCTTGTTGTGTGTGAGCATGCGGAAATTACTTTCTCTGAGAAATAACAGTTTGACACGAAACACAATAGGAAAGCATAAAAATACTTTCAAGAATATCCTAGTCAAGATGCTTGGAGAAGAGCCGATAGTGCGTCATAAAACACTCCAGAAGGTAATGAGACACCAGGAACTACATCCGGAAGTAAAACCAAGGAGAAGCGAAACACGTAACGTTCACAGAAAAAACGGTATCATATATTATATTATGTAACGGATCAAAGTAACAACGGTTCCATTACACACTAATGGTAAGTATTTAAGTAATACACGAACTAAATCATACCAGTGATTTATCGACAGAAAGAAGTTTATTGCAAGCTTGATAAACAATGCATATGTATGGGACAAAGTATTCCGACAATATTTCACCGTAAGATGTTACATAATGTTCATACAACAGTTCGATGGCTTAGAATAAGAAGGTCGTAAGTGCCACTTACGACCTTTTAAGATTCATACATATTTAGAATAAGCACCACAAGGCGCTTCTTATGAGCCAATTTTCATAAAAATCTGAACTTGTCATGTTGACCAAAATGCAGTTGTAAAAGTTTGTTTTACCAATAGTAAAGATTAAACGTCAGACAGTTTTCCGTGTTTTCTCAAAATATCGAATTAGTAGTTACGACCTTCTAATTCCTAGCCATCGAATTATAATCCCAATCTGTTTATAAATACAGTAATTCATATAATACTAAACTATCTTTAACATTATATATAATATATTATATAAGCTATACTCATATCGACAACACTATGCATGTGTTAAAACGTAGAATAAACATCACTTGTAAGCTGCTTATTATATAATAAGTAATATTGTTTTCATGTGGCTCAATATAAGTCAAATATACACCGTCCGCTTTCTACAATGTTTATGCAAATTATACTTTACAGAAATGAATCTGCTGATTAACCTTTTGCACAATTTTCCACCCCTTCATCTCCATGACAACTATTCTTCTACTGGTTTATGTTAACCTGCATTTATTCTTGCATTGTCTGAATTAGGGTCCGATGATCCATGTTCCATTGATAAAGAAGTAAATTTCCGAATAACCCTTCTTATGTGAAAACATGTATGAGAGTACGTCCTTTTCTTGGCCGTATTAACTTGTCGCCTACAACATTTACGTCTTAAAACAGTTTGTTTAAATGCTTGTCTGAATTTTAACGACATTATGCTTTACAAGATTGGATTAATTGTACAGCTGACAAAGTAGCATACTCCGAATATGTAATATACGACTTTGCGCGCTTCCAACAGTTTATCAGTCAATTTTGCGGCTGGTATATACAGGGTCATGAGTCTCTGTGCCTGGAATAGAGCCCAACATACAAAGAACGCCACAATAACCGGAACTGAACAATAAAGAAACTGAAATTCAGTAAATTACATAACGAGCAATCGAGCGTTGAGCTTCAGATAAATTTGATGACGGTTTTAGCAGAGGTTTATTGCTTAAATCTAAATTACTGTTGTAAGAAGTGTACATTGTGGGACTAGTAATACTTTGTCGCGAATGTCAAACTAAAAAAACCCAATAAAAGAAGACTCTGATTTACTACGTTGCATGCTTGTAAAGTACAACGGTTCAAGAATTTGTGAGTGGTTTGTTACACCATAATGGGTTTACATAGCGTTATGTAATGACAACGATATTCCGTGCACAAGAATAATTTGTGAAAAGAAATATCGTGTCTGCCAATCCTCGATATCCGTTCATTGTCCTTTCTTGAATTTATAATAGCAGAAATTCTACAAGTCGCCATAAATAAGTCATTGAAACTACTTATTTTCTAAAATGATTCTGGATTACATTATCACGTCGTGATTTGCCTCTTAAAATATATTATCTCAGTATACTGCCAACGTAACGTCATGACGTCAATGCTGCAACTGAATTAATTATCGTGATTTAATTGTGATAATGTGAGCAGTAAATCGACTTTTAATATTAGCTTGAGGATTTAAAAACAACTTTATTTCTGCTTACACCCACCTTTCTCACATGTAGATTGTATAATTGTCAAAACAAAGTGGAATTCTATGATTTATATGTTTTATTTTCTCATTTTTAACATATACTTGCGCAACTTCTGTCGAACTCCACCATCCGTGCCATTGTCAACAGTTGAATCATTGTAATGTGTTCATTAGCCTAACCATCCAAAGTTTAATGGTACAGTCTCATCCAGTAAGCAGCAATAGCATTGGTATCATTAACTGATCAGTCGACCTGCTGATCCGAAAATACAAACAAAACTTTTTGAGAATATTCAATAATTTGCCATAACCTAGACAATCGTTAGTTATTTTGGTAGTATTATTTAAAATATTACACAGTTTATACCGTATACAGTATACATGTATCCAAATGATTAATTGCGTAATTCTACTAGCCATCGCTGTCCCCGGCGAGCGCTTTAAGGCACGGGACTCCTGGCCGATTTCGCCGGAAATCGTTCAGATTTTGCATAAAATACGCACATTCAAAGAACGCATCTTTCACACTCGACGAAGTTAAAACAAATTTCAAACAATGCATTCGTCGTATATGACAGTATTCTTTTCGCTTTTTATTCGACTTTTCGTGATTTAAAGTTTACGACAGCCACAGAGTTACCTCCCGTAGAACATTGCCGGTTTGCGTTATACAACAAACACACGACAAATTTCAACCTTTTTTGCGCGTAATTATGACAATTTGTTACAATCTGGTGCTGTAAGAATGTTATACGAAAGAATATAGATGTCTCGAAAGCGGAAGAAAATTAGACAGTGTCGATTCCACCGATGACATGCGTAAGACAACCATAAACAAGTAATTATTGTAATTTCTATTGTTTTTTCCCCAAAATTTTGGCAATATTATTGCACGAATTTATGCACAAGTCAGTTGCTCCCACGGCACCCAACCCCCGGGGATAGGCGGTGGATAGGCAGGCAATCAGCCATGTTTTTACCTTCCAGCTTTCACCGCACAGCCGGGGAAATGTTTTGATGTTTTTTATTCAAACAAGTATCCCGGGGATATTATTTAGTTGTCAGGGGCTGGGGAAATACCAGAGATTTGACCATCAGCTGTCCCCGCAAGGCGGTGGAAGGGCCAGTGTTCTGACAATCCAAAAGTAAAAATCCTGGACGATCCCTGGCGGTGGAGCGCCGTGAATACAACCGACTGGTGCATTATTAATTATGATAATTTTACGCACAAAATATGTTGCATATTTAATGAAATTAATCCAAAAGATGAGTGTAATTCATATCATTTATGATTATTCAATTTATTGTCCATTATGATTATACACTTTGTGAAGTTAGTCAATCGTAACCAATGCCGCCTGGCCCTAGTGACGGTAGTGTGCTGTCTTCTAGGAGCTCCTTTTAAATTTAAAGTTTCACAGTCTATGATATCGAGTCGAGATTCGACTACCCTGTCCCTAGAGCTAGGGCGCATGGCGGTGGCCGGTGGAAAGCCGCTGAGGGACAATCATTTGTTTGGGAACAAACTCACTTTGTCGGGACAATGTTAAGGTAACACCACCGATATTTTCCCAAACTTACAACTGGAATTACACTGCAAATACAATACAATAAGAATATAGGCCAACTATGTATACAGCTCTTGGTCTTGGAATTGACATGAAACTTCAAAATAAAGCATTTATTAATGTTGAATGAGTTCTGTTGTTTGTAATACTTAAACATGTATATAATGTTTACAGGTGTGAGGAGTCATGGGTCATGGTTTAACTTATAGACTGTATGTCAACAGACAAGATCACTTGGCAACACCACTTGGCTGCTCCCTAGATTTGTATGAAGTGATATCCTCCAACTAATCATTCAGAGGAACATTCATAACAAAAAGAGAAAGATAAAGGTAAGATATGTTGAAAATGTTGATTAACTGACCCAAACTTGTGGCTCAGTATATACAGGATGGTGCTGACTCCATTCACTGTACTGCATGACTATTGCTATAATTATGCTGTGTTCTTTTATGGCATACTTTAGAGCCAGAAGTGTTGACTATTGGGGTCAATTTTGACTATTGCTATACTTTTTGCTTTTGCGATACTATTGCTTTATTGCAAATTACTATTGTTTTACTATTGCAATAATTATTGCTAAGTTTTGACTAGCAATGCAGTACATGTTCATGATTCTTGAATACTCAATCAAAGACATATAATTGCACATTGTTACCATTCCATTCAAGTTCAACCTTGAACAAAAACTAAAAAATTGCGAAAATTTATATTTAATTGAAAGTCCTTGAATTTAGTCACACAGCCTTGGATATACATGATTGTGTATGAATAAGAATGTTGTGAAAATAACACATTATCTGCATAAAATATGATGAAGAAAAACTCTTCGTCTTACCTATTAAAAAGTGATGTTACTGCATTGTTGCGAGTGTTAGTTGTAGTCGTGATGACCATAAATTTCTTATTAGGGCCCTGCAAATTTTTTTCAGGTGCCCTATAGTAATCACCCCGTCCGTCCGTCCGTCCGTCCACATTGTTCATGTTTTTTCTTAATAACTTGCAAACCGTTAAAGGTATTGACTTCAAACTTTAAACATAAGGTCACAGCAACAATACACTATTGTATGCAAAGTTATGTTACTCCAGCTACAATATTGTAAGAATTATGGCCCTTTGTAAAATTACAAAATGAAACTTTCTATACATATTGACAGTGACAATACGCACATGTGTAGCAAAGGGCAACAACTCTAGCTTTAATAAATTTTGACTTGTGCCCCTTTTTCGACTTCAAAACTTTAACATTGGCCATAGTTCAAAAACTTTTCAAGATATTCAAATGAAACTTGCAATACTAAATTGACAATAATAACGACAGGGCCCTGATCACGACAGTGATGGTTCTAGTTTATCCTGCACAAAGAATCTTAATTCTATAATTTTGCTTTGTTAATGTTTTGAAATGGCCTTGAAAATTCACATTTTACCTTGAAAAGTCCTTTAATTTAGGTGAGCTTTGTGCATGAACTATGGGCAGCAAAAGTAATAGCAAATATATTGTACTGGTTTTCAATTTGTTATATGCAGCCACCCCTCTAAGGTCTATTCCCGGTAGACCAAGAGCACCTTTGTACAATGTCACTCAATGAGTTTGATAATAATATCTGGTTTGGCCTATTATGTTGATAGGAGAATTAGGTATTTCAAGTGCAAACTTATCGGGGGTGGGGGGGGTTCTTTAATTTAAAATTAAACTGATAATAATACATTTTCAATATTTATTTCATTTTCTGATTGCAGTTTGTTGTTCTGAGGCTTGGAAATGTCATCATAAAATGATTGGTGAACTGTTCACACCTGGCAACATATGCATGTTCTCTCTTCTCTGTGAAATGTGAATCAAATAGATACAAAAGTGTGATCAAGACATCCTGCTGCAGAAAAAAATCAAAGAACAGCTACAATTGGTAATTTGCAGTTTTATTTATAATATGTTTTTTATTTAAATTTTAAATTGCACCTAAGTTGTATCCATTAAATCTTGTTTCCTTGCTTGAACATCCCATAATTGCTAACAGTTTACATAGTAATAGCTCTGTAAAGGGTAATAAAGATTTTATTAGCTTGACTTTTTTAAGAGTTATTCCTCTTTTCTGAAAATATGTCAATTTGTGATTGAAAGACTATGAAAGATACTTGAAATCCAACATAGTTATTCACAATGATCAAGATGGGCATCCATACTGATAAAGCTGGTAATAATCAGTGTCCTTCCATCAGTCCCATATTTTTGTCTGAAAATATTGAAGATATTGACTTAAAACTTAATATGGCAACTAGGGCAAAGGCAGTAACAAAAAACCATAACTATGTAGTCCAGTTTGAAATTATCTCCCCTTATTGAATTTTATAATATATTTAGTATAACTCTATAAAAATATTTGAGGTTTTGATTTGAAATTTGATATTTGAATTAAAGTATGGTTTGTCTGGAGCAATTCAGTTGATTGATTTGGAACTTCACAAATATGTAGATGACATCTATGAGAAGTGCATGAATACTTGATTTAAGTCCTGCTTTGAGAAAGCACTTATGATCTTACTACTAACACCTGGTCCTGTTACTTGCAAATAAACATATACCCCAGGGATGGTCATGTGATTATGGCTTTTGTTAAACTTTTTATTTTTTTAAAATGGTTTTTTATGTTTGCATATTATATCATTACAGATGAGATGTCAAGCGAACCTGCCTGTGAAAGTGGAGAAATGCTGCTGATGATCATAAAGAATTCGCGAGAAACTATGTGTTGATAGAAACAATATAAACTGTTTTACATCACAAATATTAATGAACATACTCTACCTGCTTGATTGTTGTTGTGATATTCTATTGCTATTTTAACCCTCAGCATGCACTGTAAATCAATTTAAATTCCTACATTTGTTTAAAAATAAATGTTGATCAATTCATAATTATTGTTATATCTTTAAGGGGCAAAAAAAATGCCCCGCTATCTTTGATGATGGGGTAAGGACCATAAGGTCTATATTGCTTTGCACATGTGGGTCAGTAGATCAAATGGTTTCCGCTCGTTGACTCGGAACTTTTCTTATCAGCCACAGGTGTTTTTTTTTAAACTGTGATCTTTGACCTTTCAATGTGACCTTGAACTTAACTATATGACACCATTTATGATTTTGTATTAAATACTTCCAATAAATTATATTTTACAAAACAATTTAATACTTTTTCAATAAATGATCAAACTGATGAAAGTTCAAGATTTTCTATGTTATAAAAAGTGGGTGGGGTAATGTGAACACCTTGTTTGATTCCCCATTATAATATATATGACTATTCTATGTGAGTTAATAACTGAAATGCATCATATAAATTATTAAACAAGCATATTTAATATTTGTATCAATCTATTACAAGTAAAAATACCTGTATGACCAAACCTCTTAAAATTGTTCATTCATATAGAATCTACCAATGATTGTTTTACCTTAGCATTTGACCTTGGATGTTCGAGTTACACATGGCTTTATGGAATATTGCTCTCTTGCTCATGAGTTTTTATGTTGGTGTGTATTTAATTATTTATGTATCAACACTTCTCAAAATCAGGGCTGTGTATAGGACAAAAATTGACACAAAAAACTGACTTTTGACCTTTCTTTGTGACCTTGACATTTAGGTAAATAACAACATTACTATGTTTATATTAAATTCTTATCATAAGTTACATTTGTGCCAAGTTATGTTATGATCAAACAATAAATGAACAAACTATTCAATTTTAAAGATTTTTAATGTTAAAGAAATGGGTGGGGTAAGATTTTAACATTGTTTATTTCTTTTTTGTATTGTTTAAGTCTTTTTGAAATAAGATAAATACAGTATGTCTATTTTATTTTGTATAAATTACATTTTATATGGATTTTATCAATTTCTTGTGTAATTATTTTCATTAATTGACTAATTGCATATTTAATGTGTTTCGGCCTTATTTAGAAAATTTCAAATTCAAATAACTTTTTTTTAAGCGCATAGACATATTGTTTTTAATGCATTTCTAAAATGACCATAGATGGTTGCACAACCTGGCAAAGACTTGGAAAATCCTTGTTATATTAAAGATATTTTTACAAGGTATTTGTTTTCAGAAAAATGTCTATTTTTCATGATTTTTGGTACTTTATTCATTACATGTTATAAATGTGATAATTTTCAAAAGAAATACAAAAACACCAACAACTTGATTTTTTTCGGTGTGGTACTTATATGACTAAAGGTTACATTACTTTTCGTTATACACATCGCCATATTTTAGGCAACATGAATTGATATTCTACCCCTACCCCATTTTTAAATGACATAAAACGACTCCCCTGTATTTTACACAGTGTCACTTCAAGTGCAATTTGCCAAAAAATTAAGTCATAGACCCCCCATTTTTTTTACTTTATTCAACGTATATAAGGTTACTCCGCATGAAAAATGAATTTTCGAACAATCCTTGTTATAGGAAAATTTCTCGATATGATGAGTCCCATACCTTAATATGACAATTTGGCCAATACTAACTTTTTAGAGATAGCAAACAGTTTCTGAGTAGACTCCCTCAATTTAGCAATTGTTACAGAATGTTAGACCTGTAATTTAGAACATTAAAGCAATGCTAATACTACTTTTCACAGTTTTCTACCTTGCCATGTCCCTTTGCAACCTTCCTGCTTACAATAATGACAGATGCAAGCTTTGTAATTAGCGGGTTTGTTTCGACGAACGATATGACATTAACTTGGGTGGGTGCATTTAACCGTCTCATTATTTCACAGTTAATATTTGATAGATTGCTATTGTTATCAGACAGTTTTGGCTAGGCATAATGGGTGAGGTTTATTGTAACCCCGATCGTGACACTATATATCACTAATCAGAACAACAAGTAAAACATCCGGAGTGTTTTCTCTATCTAGAAAATTATAAACAACAATGTATGTTATGTCATTTGGGACAACAAGGTTGTATCTTACTGTATGATATAAAGAGAGATACTACCATGTTGCACCAAAGGGATGTATTCCCTTCTACATCCGATGTGTTCTACGATACGGCATACCACATATATTTACGTACTCTGTCATTTAAATATTAATTTGAAAGGTTAGTTAACGGTATGAATGTATTTGCATTAAGTAATTGATATCAATGACAACAGATTTATTAAGATGTTTTAAAGAAGAATAATAATGTATGTAGATTAATCCAGCATAACACGGCTATTGGACTATTCGACTTTGAGTATATTTGTAGCAGGTTGTATCTTTAACACATTCTCCAAGCACTGAAATCATAACCACGCATGCTTGTCCTTTATATTAACTAGCATATGCAGTTCTACTACGTGTAACGGAAATTGGTACGGTATTGTGTGGAATTTATATATTCCAAGATGGGATCCTCCTTGTGTATAGTTTCGTTTTGTTTTCTAGTTTAGTGTGTTAATTTAAAGAACTATTGGTAGGGTAAATCGGTTGTTATTGTTTAAGATAAATTTACTCTTGGTGTTAAAGTAATTATTTCAAGCAGAACATGCGCCAGTAGTCTTAAATCAATGTTTATCTGATAGACGCTCATTAGATATATAGTGCAGATGAGACGCTTATTAAATATAGTGCAGAATAGGTGCTTCTAAGCTAAACGTTGGCGTCTGAGGTATGCCGAACGTGTGTGACGTCACAGATTTAGAGTATAAAAGGAGACGAACCGACTGAAATTTGTCATTATAATGTAAGCTCTCGTAAGAGAGGGAACATTGGTAAAGTTCTGCTACAAGACTGTTTTATCCGGGTTCTCCACGAAAGCATTGCTATCTGGAGAGGATGTTCAGTTAGTTAGTAGGGAATTAATGTTATAAAACGGTTGCTTCGTAGTTCGTAGATGATAGTTGTAGTTGAGTAGTTGAGAGTTGTTAGGAGCTGGTAGTCTTGGCTAGAACTTTGTGTGACACCGCTATATACGGAATCGTTCGACCTGCAAGGGTTCTCGATTAGGCATAGTTGTGTGTTGCCGGGTTGTGGGTTAAAGAATAGATAGGAGTTAGACGGATATTGTAGGCTTGACTTAAACTTCGTGTGGTGCCTCTATATACGGAATCGTTCGACCTGCAAGGGTTCTCGATTAGGCATAGTTGGTACTGCCGGGTTTCTGTCATAGACTATTTGGATTGTGGAGGTTGATTTTGGCGAACGTTTGGTTTGAGTCGGACGTTGAACGTTGATAGCGTGGGACGTTAGGGTGTTTAGTTTAACTGATATCGTTGTAGGTAGTGGAGTTCGAACTGCCTGCTGTTATAATATGCTGTGGTTGGAGCTCTCGTTGTTTTAGTTTTCAAAACTTGTATGTTTTGGGTCTCGCCTTTATTGTGGTCGTGGTACTAGTCAATTTAAGTTGTATTGACTAGGTTTGGAAGTTTGTTGGGTCGGACACTTGTCTGAGTCGAAACATTCTTGGAAGCTACTTGGTGCTTGATGCTTGATGACCGCGAATACAGGTCGTGATTTATAAATAGTTGATTGCTGTATATATTACATGAATCACGTGATTGTTTCACGCTGAGGTTGTTGTTAAGTTCTTGGCTCATGGTTTGAGCTCCGTTTAGCATTGTATTTTGTGTTGAAGTTTATGGTAGTCTGTGTGTGACTACCTGTATCTTGTGAAGTTCTATTTTATAGTTGGTAGCTGGCCTAGTCAGAGCCGGTGCACGTTACAAATTTGGTGGCAGCGGTGGGATTGTAGCAATATACATACCTGTATTGGCTCACGTTTTTCTTATATTGTTGTTTTAGTGGGCGTTGTTGATTTGGACATTTGAGTTGAATTAAGTTGAAAGTTGTTTTGGTTATATCTGACTTCGGTTAAAGTGTAAATGGTATATAAATATAATATGGAAGGCCCTATGGATTCAGCTGATGTATCTATGTTGGTTCGAGAAATGAGGTCTATCAAACTTGAAAATGCGACATTAAGAATGAAGTTGGAAATCGAAAGGTTAGAACGTCAATTGTTGTGCTTATCCAGTAAGGACATGTCAGGTACTTTGTGTAGGTTCGAGAAAAGTTTTCCAGATAAACTACCGTTGAGTGGCATTTCGTGTAAGAAGCAAGTTGATATAATATCAGAAGTTCTGAGTCCAAGATCACCAGTCGAGACTTCGTTCACCAAGGTTGGCCCGCCTAGTGAAGACATTCGTGAACCATGTGAGAGGTCTGGAACCACAAGGACAACATCTACAGAACCCACAAGTTGTTATGTGAGAAGTATTAGCTCTACGGGGAGCAGCAGTATAATAAGTGATGAACTACGTGCTTTACGGATAGACCTCGAAGATACGAAGAAATTATTGTCTAGCCTGCATGAACGTTTTGCAGCAAGTTTGCAAAACAATTGTAACACCAGCACCCCAGGACGATATACAGGTCAGCTTAATGTGTCGTACAAGCCGCGTAGGTGTTTTAAATGTAAACAGGTGGGACACATACGACGATCGTGTCCGAGTAAACGCAGTATTGACTCCCGATCTCAGTCACCCCAGCATAAATATACAAACAATGGTCACTTATATTCTGTTTTCAAGATGGCAAGCACAAAACTTACAGACAGAAAGCCAAACATTTCAGATAAAGGTTCATTGTGTAAGGATGAGGTTCTTCAGGAACAAGGTTTGGTTGGACATATAACAAATGGTAAAGACTCGAGGTTTCCATGTGAAAAGTGTGGTAGTACATTCAAGAAGGAACGTTATCTCCGTCAACATGAGAAGAGAAAGCATACTATGGTTGTTGGGGTTGTGACGATAAAGGTAGAAACCAGTAGCAATAAACAGTCAGAGTGTAGTTTGAACAATACTCCCGATGTTTCTGTTGATGGAGTTTCCGAAGTGAAAACGACCGAGTCTGGTGACGAGATGATTATTGAAGAAAGCAGTAAAAATGCAGATGTCATGGTTGAGACTGGTGATGATGGCCGTACAGAAAGAGACATTAGTTCGGATAAAACGGTGTGTGGTGAGAATGATTCTGATATATTTGGAAGGGTAGTGGCTACAGAGTTGAGACAGATAGTAAATAGTAAGTTCAAGAGTCGGGCTAAGTTCAAGATTGAGCAGGTGTTGTTTGAAGCTTATAAAGAGAGTGGTATTGGTTGTAACAGTTAAATCTGTGTTTTGGTGAAACGTACATGGTATGTTTAAACGTAATTAATCAATGTGCTTAATGTGTGTATTTATTCACGGGTAGTGATTGTATATAGATCAGTTGTACCTACATGTATTGGTGTATGTAGTTGCAGTAAATAAATCTTTGTATGTTCGTTGAAAGTATATCATTGTACAGGCGGGACGCCTGAAATCGGAGGCGTGGGTAATGTAACGGAAATTGGTACGGTATTGTGTGGAATTTATATATTCCAAGATGGGATTCTCCTTGTGTATAACTTCGTTTTGTTTTCTAGTTTAGTGTGTTAATTTAAAGAACTATTGGTAGGGTTAATCGATTGTTATTGTTTAAGATAAATTTACTCTTGGTGTTAAAGTAATTATTTCAAGCAGAAAATGCGCCAGTAGTCTTAAATCAATGTTTATCTGATAGACGCTCATTAGATATATAGTGCAGATGAGACGCTTATTAAATATAGTGCAGAATAGGTGCTTCTAAGCTAAACGTTGGCGTCTGAGGTATGCCGAACGTGTGTGACGTCACAGATTTAGAGTATAAAAGGAGACGAACCGACAGAAATTTGTCATTTTAATGTAAGCTCTCGTAAGAGAGGGAACATTGGTAAAGTTCTGCTACAAGACTGTTTTATCCGGGTTCTCCACGAAAGCATTGCTATCTGGAGAGGATGTTCAGTTAGTTAGTTGAGAATTAATGTTATAAAACGGTTGCTTCGTAGTTCGTAGATGATAGTTGTAGTTGAGTAGTTGAGAGTTGTTCGGAGCTGGTAGTCTTGGCTAGAACTTTGTGTGACACCGCTATATACGGAATCGTTCGACCTGCAAGGGTTCTCCATTAGGCATAGTTGTGTGTTGCCGGGTTATGGTTTAAAGAATAGATAGGAGTTAGACGGATATTGTAGGCTTGACTTAAACTTCGTGTGGTGCCTCTATATACGGAATTGTTCGACCTGCAAGGGTTCTCGATTAGGCATAGTTGGTACTGCCGGGTTTCTGTCATAGACTATTTGGATTGTGGAGGTTGATTTTGGCGAACGTTTGGTTTGAGTCGGACGTTGAACGTTGATAGCGTGGGACGTTAGGGTGTTTAGTTTAACTGATATCGTTGTAGGTAGTGGAGTTCGAACTGCCTGCTGTTATAATGTGCTGTGGTTGAAGCTCTCGTTGTTTTAGTTTTCAAAACTTGTATGTTTTGGGTCTCGCCTTTATTGTGGTCGTGGTACTAGTCAATTTAAGTTGTATTGACTAGGTTTGGAAGTTTGTTGGGTCGGACACTTGTCTGAGTCGAAACATTCTTGGAAGCTACTTGGTGCTTGATGCTTGATGACCGCGGGTATAGGTCGTGATTTATAAATAACTGATTGCTGTATATATTACATGAATTACGTGATTGTTTCACGCTGAGGTTGTTGTTAAGTTCTTGGCTCATGGTTTGAGCTCCGTTTAGCATTGTATTTTGTGTTGAAGTTTATGGTAGTCTGTGTGTGACTACCTGTATCTTGTGAAGTTCTATTTTATAGTTGGTAGCTGGCCTAGTCAGAGCCGGTGCACGTTACATACGCAATAGTCCAGCAATAATGTCTCCAAAAATCGAGTAATCATTAATTTTTGGAGAAAGTTGCCAAACTTGGTATTTACATTGGGCAAATATATTGGAACATTTTTTTCATGAGACCCATCTCGTATCTGCCATTATGGTTGCCATGGCAACCATTTTTAAAGATGGCCGCCAAAAACGAAAAATCGGTGTATATCTTATATAACGCATGATAACAACGTTATTATGAGTAATTGTAAAGTATTTTTATTAGAAATAACTTAACTAACATCTACCCGATACCTTTAACCGAAAAATCGTTTTGAAATATCCAAAATGGCCGACAAAATGGCCGCAAATTTGAATTATTCTATATAATAGTCTTTAGGTATACTGATACTATATTTTTAACATTTATACTGATAGTTCTAGAAAAAATCTGGTTAAATGTATTCCAGTTTAATTATTAATTAGTGGATAAAGCAGATATTTTATTCTAGGGACGTAAATTTCAATATAGATAAGCCTCGATCTGAGAAAAGTGCCCTTAATGACATGACATGAAATTGAGAAAATTGAGTTTTTAAGTTACGTCACCATTTTCTGCGAATTTCAGAACAGGGCACAAAATGCACATAAATGTATTATGTTATATCCTGCCACATAATTGTTGCCTTGTAACATACTTAATGTGGAGTTCTATACTAACACTTGAGACCTATATTTTTGGGGTAAAATATGAGAAACTACCAACAAAAGTGAGGATTTTTGGAATTGGCAGACAACAATGTCATTTATAGTAGTATTTTATTGAAAACCCCTGCAATATAAGTTTAGTATCTTATAGTATTATACAGCATACGAAATTATCGGCTATTGGTCAAGATACGATATTTTGGGGTAAAATACTACAAAATGAAAACAAAAATGATGATTTTTGGAATCTGTTTACTGTAATGTCATTTATTATGGTATTTGATTATTAATCAATAGGATGGACACATATTGTCTTCGTGCTTATGATATTGCTAATCTGGTGCATAAATATTATGTATTTTAAGACATTTTTGGGGCAAAAACATTGGAAATATAAACAAAAGTGAGGATTTGAGGAATCGATTGGCCTCGATGGCATTTAAAATCGTATTATTTATAAAACAACTGCAATTCGTCTGTAGTAACTTAAAGTTCAGTATATCAAATAATATATTATCATAAATGATTACTGAATGCTATTTTGGGGAAAAATCGTACAAAATATAAACTAAAATGGGGATTTTTGGAATAGGTTTACTACAATGGCACCAATCGCATTATTTAGTTATAAATCACTAAGATAGACATATGCAGTTTTTCCTATTAAGATATTAATAATCTAGTTTCAAAATGACTGGCGTCTTGGGATATATTTGGGGTGAAACAGTCAAAAATATAAAATTAATGAAAGTGAGGATTTTTGGAATCTAATGATCACAATGTCATAACACCATAAACTGTGCTATTTTATAACTAATCACTACGATAGGCACATGTTGTCTTTTCGTATATTAAGAAATTAATAATCTGTTCTAAAAGTTGTTCATATGTTATGTTATCTTTTTGGGCAAAACATTACTTACTATAAACAGTAATTAAGTATTTTTGGAAGCTGAAGACGACATAATTATTAAGCATCGTATTCGTTAAAAGCACATTGCATTTGGTTGGTAGTAACAATTTGTTTAATACATCAAAACATTTATGTATGAAATAACTTGTGTAAAATGCAATTCTTTGGAATAAAACACAAAAAATGTAAATGAAACAACCTACTCCAAGCAATTATGTATCAGGCAATGATGTGTATCACAAAGAGCCGTTATCTACCAAAATCATTGCTAAGACAGGAAAAAAACACAACGTGTCGCCAAGAAAGGAATTTCTGACGAGGAATTGCTGTGCCCGACCAAACTAGGTATCTTTATTGTCAGGATAAAAATGTTCAGTGAGACCAAGGCATAATGATTAATACCACACAGGCATGGAATCGCTGCATATTGTATTTTGAGTAGATCATATTGTTTGAGATGGCTTTACATGGTCATATTGTCAAATACTAGTACCTGGTGTGGCCTGGACATTTTCGAAATTAAACAGGGCTTCAAGTCTGCTAATCAAATGAGGTTAACACTGCAAGTGGGCCCCATTTCCTTGATTACTGTTACAAAATTTGTGTTACACTCTTAGGTCACCATCTCATATATTTTTGTTAACGTTGTATTGTTTGAAATATCCGAAAAAAGAAACACTGAAGTTCCACAACAAGAAAATATGAAATTCCATGAAAATTTGAAAATCATGTTTTCATGTCGGCCAAATAATCTGGCGTAAAATACTTTATATATTCTTCAGACAAGCTACATTTACAGCAATTGTCATCATAATATCTCATTCAAAGTAATTTGATAGTGAACTGATACTCTTTTAAAGTAACTGTGACGTTGACCCCTGATGCTCCACTTATATATGAGCCGTAATCCAGGACAAACCTGCTGACTTGACTTCATGTAATTACTGTATAAAACAAGGTTTTAAAAAGGCTCTAAAATAAGTGAAACAATGTATACATCTGTTGATTCTACTTAGCTTTAAATTTCCTGATAAATTAAGTTGAAACTATATGCTTTGTTGCCATGGTTACCAATTTCGGAAAAATACTTCAATTCAGAAAAACTGAGAGTAAGCTCTTTAAAGCAACAGTAGCCTTTCTCTAAATGCAACATGTTTCTATTATGATACACATTTTAAAAATCAGAACATAATTCTAAAATGTGACACTATATTGAACATTTTATGTCAAGAATTAATCTTATGATGTAATTATGAAATACGTTTTACAGTCAAATGACGTTCGAATGACGTTCACGTCGTCAGGCAAAAAACTCGGAATATTGACTTTACAAAAATAGCTGTAGCTTCCTCAAAACTCAAGATATTTACACAATTTCTTTTGAATCATGCTTCATTGGCATTAGTCTTTATAACTATGAAATATCACAAAAAATGTTTCTTGTGAAAATAGCAGGTTTTCCTGGAGACTGGCTTATATATATAACGTAGTAAACTCAAGGTTTTGTCCGTTTATAAAATCTGGATCCGGTCATAGCTTAAGCAGTTTTGGAGCTAGGTTGATAAAACTTGATATGTGGATACAGATTAATAAGCAAATTATTCATGTCAATTTGTTTTTTATTCAGACAACAATTGCGGTTGCTATGGTAACAAAAATATAGAAAACCAAACAGGGTGCTTATATATTGCTTGTAATTCGTAATTAATTGTTATTATTAAGTAGAAACTTGCTTTTTATTTTATCAACGTCGACCTTGACCCCAATTACACCTATTTTGATGGAAAGTATCTTCTCAGAAGCTATATATTGCCACGTTTCATTCATATACGTCATTCCAGACTAAATAAAGTCAGCGGAAACCGATTTTCTATTTTTAGTAACAATGACCTTGACCCCAAATGTCCCATTTTTTATTCCAACGTGTGCCATCCTACAAGCAACGTTTATAGCAAGTTTCATCCAAATATCTCATTCTTAACGGAAGTTATTGAGCAAAAACCGATTTTCTATTTTTAGTAACAGTGACCTAGATATTGACCCCACCCACCCAATTTTTTATTTTTAGTGGCGTATTGAGTCAAGCAACTTATACACCAAGTTTCATCTCGATATGCAATTCTAAACTGAAGTTATTGGGCGAAAACCGCCATTTGATCATTTTGGCGGCCATTTTGAAAACCGTTGCCATGGCAACCAAAGAAAATATTTTAAGTGGGTCTCATGAAAAAAATGTTTCAGATGGACCAAGGAACAGTTGTACCAATTTTGGTAACTTTCTCCAAAAATTAATGTTTATTGGACATTATTGCTGGACTACAACGGATAGTTCCAAAAATAAACACAGACAGTAGTGTGAGGTAATGAAAACATTGTGTACCAGACACAAATGACGATGCTATCAAAATAATGATATAATCTTTGATTAAAGGAACATGCGTGATAAAAAAAACAACATTAGATGAGGTTTTTGATATGTCCATGCTATATTTCATGCAGAAACTACCATTTAAGGTCAACTTGTGGTAGGGATACTGTATATTGAATACACTCGTCGTTAAATGGCATACTCTAGCGCCTGATAATCCTGAATGTTAAACATAAGTTCCGATAAGTACTGCATATGAAGTGTTGCGCCTTTGGGAATATTAAAGCGTTCCTCAAGGATCGCTAGATAAGATAAGCGGTTCGATTTGTTTTATACTTTAGCAAACTGTTGTCAATGACCAAAAAGAAATAGCAGCTAGCTTCGTACTGACCAACAAATTTTGTATCTGCACACGTATAAGGAAATCTAAGGCAAAAAGTACGTTTGGAGCAACATAGGAGTCGTCCTTTCATAATCCATGTCGGTAATACAGAATTCCCCCTTGAATATGACATACTCGTTAAATGAGCATGGTGCTAGGTATACGCTTCTTTACCGATGGTTTTGTTTTTACACTCTTATCAGCCATGCATTGTGTCGGTTTAATAGTGATGATAAGGTAATAGGGCGTATGCGGCGATGCAATTCAACCATAACAAGTCGATCCAGGATATAGATCGTCCGGGTTTTGTATAAATGTCTACTTAAGTAAACGACACCGCACATATCACTCCAAAACCTGATAGAGATGCTGAAAAATTCTGGTATTCGTCCAGTAAAGTTTTATTTTCATGTAGTACTACTTGAATGCCAACATTACATGCATCGATTCACAATCAGAAACGTTATCACAAAATAACGAAGTAGAATACGAAAGATGTCAAACTTACATTGAGCATGTGTAAGCACCAACTATGTCATGCTAGCACTGCATAATCAGTAAACCGTACATAGTGATAAGTCATGTGGCATAATACACGTACTGTATTTATCCTGCTTAGTTCATGCGCAATTCGGTTAGAACAATGTCCCAAAGTATGTTTGTTTGTTTGGTATTGTTCGCAAAAAACAGTCGTTAGGACAGATTTGTAGTGGTGGATGTTTGAAATATAATAAAAACAACTAATGGCTCTCTCAATCGCATAATGTACGTGTTTTGTGTTAAAGTGTATAGAGCTATATTCTAACAGTCATTTAATGTCAAAATAATTACTTTTATCGTTTTTAGTATGATACTAGACTTTGGATCGGTTCCGTGTACTTTGATTCCATCGTCAAAAAATAGACGATTCTCATAATTTCATAGGGTGTTCTAGAACACTTTCGTTTGTAAATTGACAGTTTGCATGTCTAATAAATCACAGAGAGAGTTTCTGTTAAAACTGAAGTGAAAAATGATCTGAAGGATATAAAAGCATAATTGTTTTCAGTTTTTGAAACTTTAAATAAAATATTGTCCGATATAGCTCTATACACTTTAAACTATCGTGATCAAAGAAACACCTGTTATCTTAATTACCAATATGGCATTTGGATGTTTATTGATGAGGTTCGGGAAAATCAAGTATGTAAATATACATTCAATTACTTCGAGAATGTATCGTAGCTTTAAATTTATTATTCTTACTAAATTGTTATGATACAACATGTAGGATTTTTGTGACATTTTACTCACAGCATAATGCGACAGGATATGTCTTCACAAATCAGCATCATACTCATGACATTGGGTTAAACTGCTTTGTATGCATGTATGTGATGCAGTAAAATGGTTTTATACAGAAATATTTGGCATTATGGCTTTAATATGAAAGTGAAAGTAGGGTTGGGGCTAACGGACATTGAGTAAATCTGTTCATGTGAGAAAATCTGTTCACCGCGCGTGACGAACCAAATTTTTCTTATATGATACATGACCTCCTATTTTTTCATTTGTTTGAAGCTGGATGCTATTTCTATTGATTGAAAGATTTTGAGAGGGCCACATAGACACAATTTGACATTTTTTGGCTGACCTAGGTCACTGTACATTGAGTAAACGAACATTCTATTTGGCGGCTTTTGACCTCTATATCGCCCTCAATTACAGACAACGCATTGGAAAATAACATTTCTGCACTCGCGCTCTTACACTTTTATGATTCCTCGAAATGCTCTGAACTATGGAACAATGACAAACATTATTGGAGACATTTTGTCGAGTGGAGATAATTGTTGATGTATGATGTCGTTTCAAGACGGAAATCATTGCAATATCACGGATTGAAGTATTGCTTAACAAAACGTTTATCTCGTTCTACAATCATTATATTGTCTGGGCTCCCAAATGAGAAATCGTGTCGTCGTTTTTGTCATTCGCTGATTTGTTGTTTTCTTAGATAAATATATTATATTGGTGGTAACAATACAAGCTGTGTTGAAATACCATATTCCTTATCATTAACAATTCGTTGTAATATTGGGTTTCAATTATCAGCGTAACATTTAAGCCTTTCAAAATTGACTTAGAAATTAGTTTTCTGTACTGGTGCATTGGTAAGTAAGGTGCTACTTTATTTGGGTTCTTTATCATTTAACCCTTAGACAAAGAACAAGCAATATTGTGTTCTTTTTCTAAAGATACACTAATTTTAAAAAGACATGCATTATTGTGTTTGTTTATTGAATTCTGAAGTAACATACAACGTTATTTAATTGTAAATGATAGTATTGTTCTACATTTATATATTACAGAGGTTGTGTGATCACAAAACAGCCACACTCCTTGTGCTCTGATAAAATATATTTACGACCGACCGGGGAGAAAACAAAACAGTGTCAATGTATAAGTTGACATGGTCATCCATGTTGGTGAATCCAATAAAATCCAATAACATGATGCAAAATTCGTCTGTTATACCGATCATTCTCTAGGTTAATATTTGTACAAAACGAACTTTTCCTTTGTTATCCAGTACTGCCTTAGCGCTGTATATAACACCTGGAATTTATTGTAGGTGTATGCAGAGCACTGGCAATATATATTAGAATTAAGACAACATATGTCATATATAATTGCTACCAGCGTTTAATTAGATGCTATAATATCATCCGGCCGCCAGACGAACACATGTTATCATACAACTGTAACAACCACGATCTTGAACTTTTCATACTAAATTTGAAATATAATGTATTTTAGGATCAAGCTTTTCATTCTATTTTGAAATCTACCCTCGCCATTAAGAGCAGTTTGTGTTCTTCGCATTTTCGCGATATACTTATTGTTCTCTCTGTCATGTATTCAGAACAGTTTATGTACTTTTACATGTAATGAGCACATAGTTGATAGTTGATACAGATGTGTTCATCATTTTATTTAATGTGTTGGTGGTTTGATAAGATTAAGGATATATTTTGTGCATACTAATACGTTTTATGTACGTTGACACCGAGGTTGAGTTGAATGATAAAACTCTACCTATTTGATATACAATGTCTCAATCCTGGTTAGAGTTTGCAAGATTTATCTGATCATCCAACAAAAGCAAGGGATTAGGATGTTTTCAAAAAAATACCAACAATTGACGACATAAGCCGTTTCATGCTTAGCTGTGTCTTAGGAGATGGTACAAACTTTCGTTATTTCGTTATTTAAACACTGAACTAGAACTAGTAATAACATAAAGTGAAACTGATCTTTATATTACTATTGGAAATCTTATTGCATGTTTCCAATTAAAAAGGACAGCAATGCATAAGCAAGGAATGTGTTTTGAAGTGTCCTACCGCTGCTAGATGAATAATATAATTTCGACGAGGAACTACATGATTTGTCAATTTCATTGTTTAAATAGCAAAATGTCGAACTGGCAACTTAAAATCGACATTATACAATTTCTAGAAAGAAGCAAAAAGAGTTGCAAATGCAAAATACATTGAAGTTCACTTGTCAATCTGTGTTTTCAAACATTGTATGCAAGTTGGAACTAACTTAATCGTTATGGTTTCTCATTTGGGAGCACAGACGAGATAACAAGGATTAGAACAACATCGCTGCGATTACAGCATAATCTATTAAACACGATGTGTACAATTTGAATATTTTCCACAGGAAACTGACAGTTAACAGTATTGAATTTCCACATTCAATCATAGTATTGCATGTATCACATGTATCAATTAAGTGGTGATAAATTAGCTAATCGTGTTTATATCCTTTACTTCTATAGAACTCAAAAGGACGAAATGAAATTGTGTTGGCTAAGGGGGGGGGGGACATTTCAACCCTGTATGCCTTTAAGACTGATACATATTAAAAATAAGCACCACAAGGCGCTTCTTGTGAGTTTATATTCATGAAAATCGGAACTGGTCAAGTTTCAGACAGTTTTTTCATATTTTCTTAAAATATCGTTTTTGTACTTTACGACCTTCTCATTCGAAGCCAGCAATATGTACTTAAATCACACATTTACTACAGTGTATTGTAATATCTACTTTGCATGCATAGACCATACATGTAATTAATACGACATTATCGTTTATCATGTCATCCCACGGAAATTTTACCAATATAATCTACCGTTTAAAAGTAGAATCTGAAACAATGTAACGATATGTCGTTAGGTCCAGCCTCGATGCGAGATACTATCTATTGTTAATGATGCATTAATATGCTGTCATATTTTAAATAATTGACTTACAGATAACTTAATGTCAATACCGTATGAGACTGATAATGCCTTCAGACAATATGTCGTTGATTATGAACAGAAGTCACCACATTACAACATCTAATTTAAAGTCTGGCTGTATGAGGCATACATGTATATAATATATAATTATTTTGTAGCAAGTTGGTCTAAGGATTTACGCCATTCTCAGCTTCTAGGCGCATATCCCAAGAGTACGCATGACCTCTTTCACTATAAGATCTAGAATAGACATATTGTGACATAAAATACAATAACCAACACAAAAGAGGACACCATCATAAACTACGAGTATATGCTCATATAAAGTAATGAATCTATTTTTTACATTACCCATTCCCTCTTCGATCCTTCAAAGATCATAAGTTGAACTAAAGAAGTACATTCATTGACGTTTATGTGTTTTCCACGTCCCTGTTGTTCGTAGAACTCGCCGCACTCTAAACCTGTCTCTTAGATAGTTCTCAAAATACTGCTCAAGTCTGAATTGCGGTGCAACAACTTGTTTTGTTAAAAAAGGAGTTTTATAAATGACCGTTCCTTATTAAGCGATTTCCAGGTAAGTGAAAATACTGTTACATGTAGTAACAGGGTTGTTATCATAAATATGTGTCCCATAGCACTGAATATACGTTGACAGAAACGGCATGATACCGAATGACGAATGAACCAAAATTACGAATTTGTTGTTCTTATTTATAAGAACGCCTTGTTTTGTGTTCATGTAGAAACGTCATAATTCGAGATCCAACTGCCTGTCACGAAACATGAACAGAAAACATTAAAGTATTCCGTAGCATTCACTTCACAATATTTCAGAACAGAACCAATAATGCGTCATAAGACACTCTGGAAAGTTAGGGAACATCAGCAGTTAGCTACACTATGAAGTTCAACGAAGCAGATATTTAACATACGTATACTAGTAAACACTTTCATATGCACAGACAATACAGTACTAGACATACAATTCCATTAGACATACTTCGTTACTCGTACAATGCAACACTCGAACCAAAAAAAGAACATTTCACAGACAAAACTATTAATCATTTGTAACATGTTTGACATGAACTTTTTGAAACATGCAACACAAACATGCAGTTTCGCCTGGTTTATGTAAGTAAGTTACTAAGTGAATTCAATTACGCTGCTAAATATTTGGATTTCCAATCTTCCATTCGGTCATCTTGCATGTCTGTTCGTGGAATAGAAAAACAACCGCAACTTCGAGCTTCTACATTTTTGTACTGCTTTAAAAAAGGAATAATACTTAGCCGCGTTTGTCATAAATCAATGTGAATTTAAGGGAAATGGATCGCACATCATTTAAATAAAGCAATAAATTGATTTTGCAAGTGGTGTGTTACACTCTAGTAGGTCTAGACACCATTATGTAAGGTCAAAAAACTGTAATACAGAAGAATATTGTGCTAAATTATTACCGAGTGTGCCATTCCCCGACTTCCGTTCTTGGTGTCCTCTCAAATTTAAATTTGCAGACACTCAGTATGGGTCGTAATAAATAACAAATTGCACTATTTTCCAAGCGTAGCCTTACGTTACATTATCACATCGTCAATAGTTTTTTGAGATATAAGAACTCCAATAAGATTCCTATGATCGTCTAATAACGCATGCCTAAGATAAAGTGCCTGCTGTGTTTTATAAACATGTAGTAATGTGTAACTATAGTTATTTCATCGACAGTGTCGTATTTTTCTTTCAGCAGTGTCTGACGATAATTTCCTAAACATATATTTCACAAATACCAATGTTCATATTACTATGACGTTAGAGTGTCAAACATTTCAAGAATTAACTCTATATTAACACATTTTGTAGTACCGAAATGATTTGTATATTATAGTGGAAACAAGCATCCAATTTATTTGTCACTATTATAATGGACGGTCATTTTACAGCTCATATAATGTACTCAATAATACTCGTATTTATTGGTCAATGATAACTCAAACGTACGTAAAAATGTAATTCGACGTCACACAATCTTGTTGTACGTTAAAAACAACTTGGTATATGAATATACTAGTTATTCAGTTACCATCCTATCGGATAAACAATGCTCCGAAAGACAGATGTTGTGTATCATAATTCAATCAAAATGACACAGCTTCGTAAATCGTGATTCAATCATACATCACATAAAAACTTTGTTTTATTACGACGTTGATTCATTATACAATTGCATCATGTTTAACTTCAGAATTTTGTAGTCAAACATAGCATGAACATCGTTTTGGTTTAGATACTGGATCATCTAAAACAAGCGATTAACGTACCCTAGATCCTACATTACAATTTGTCCCCTCGGGTTCGACACTTGCTATGTAAGACTATTACAATACAATACAATCTTTATTTTAAGTCGGATTTCATTTACACCAAATAACATTAGCTTTGTATAGCTATTGTCCGACATTCGTTGTTGTATATTAGAGGACACTTGTTAACCCGTTTGC
Source organism: Spisula subtruncata (assembly GCA_963678985.1). Classification (NCBI taxonomy): domain Eukaryota; kingdom Metazoa; phylum Mollusca; class Bivalvia; order Venerida; family Mactridae; genus Spisula; species Spisula subtruncata. Next base: position 40,960,946 of record OY787662.1, on the reverse strand, counting down.
AAATCATGTATCATGCATCAATCACCCTCGTGACTTGATGAAATAAATTCCAAAAGCGTACCCCAGAATGTTAATAAACAAAGGACATTGTAATGGCTAGCAGCGTGCGTTGAAAGCTCACGTGATGATATGACATTACTATATTTTGTACATGTATCATCCATGGCAAAGAAACATATTTACTTGTATATGAGATTCGACTAAAGGTTTATTGTTTACATTTGAAATCACTTATTCAATTTTGAGTTTATCATATTGTATGATTGAGTCTTGACTAAAGTAACGATACCTATCCACACAAAGGAAACAGCTTTTAACATTGATATGAGATATTGTCTAATTGCATTCTGTCAGTTGTTGTCATATTTTGAAGATATCACGTTTTAGATATAAAGGTAACAACGTTTAGGCAGATAATGACTACAGACAAGATCATGTGTGTGTGTGATTCCCCATGGAATGATGTTCATTATATACAGAGATTGTTTGGCGTCTACAATCACCAACTAGTTGTTCAACGCCTATGATATAATACCAAAACTAATACATATAAATAGCCATCATTAGCAATCATATACAACATGAACTTATAACATAGCGATAAACATCAGAATACAATACTCATATAATTAGAAAATAACCAGAATGGGAATACAATCATTTATATGTATCATTATATGTGTCGTTATTATTATGATAACATGAAGTATGTTGTTTACGAATAAAGAAATAACTGATCCTTCGATTAATATCCTTGATTTTCTGGCAATGTAGATACGAGGGTCATTCAATAAATTTGTGGACTGGACTCGTCATTTTAATACATATTGACACAGATAATAACTAATTATATCACACTAAACTAAAGCCTTTCTGACAATAGTGCAGAAAGTTTTGCACGAAACGACGGATTTTTAAAGCAAACACGGCTAAAACAAAACTATCACCTTACCGCAACCAACAAACAACTATTTCTCAATTAGCAAACCCGAACTTGAATTATGTTGTTTATATATAAATAAACACAAATATTTAAGTTGTATATTATCAAATAGATCTACACAACATTTTATGTATTCAAATTAAGGATTAAGCTGGACTTAAAGGTTGTATGCTAATTTGAAACGCCTCGCACATTTTGACTGGCGTTTCCTCAAACGTCTCTACGTTTGCAAATTTCGTTCGATCCCTGTATCATTTTTAATACCATGCTGCTCTTCAGAAATTTGATTATGTCACTTAAACACCGGGCCACTGAATTATAAATTTTCTCTGTTTCCTCTCAATAATTTGGCAAACATATGGGAATGTAAATTAATTAAGTCAGAATGTATAACTAGTTGAACTAGTGTAAAGGGTACGTTACGTCGGTCGGGGTGGTAGTGCGTTACTATGGTAATACAACGGCTGTTGAAATGCTACTTTGTTGTATAATCAAAGATAAATTTGTCTCTATGGTATGTAGTAGACAAATGATTATAATTATGTAAGAAATTAGTATTGAAGCATGATTATATTAAAATGAGAACGATTGTCTACGAATATATTGAATGACCCTAGTATTTGCACGATAGTCGTACGGCAAATGTGTCCAGCCTACAAACCTTGTCCATTCATACCATTGAACACCTCGACGTAGCATTGAAAGCATTGTGCGACGAGGACAATCATACGAAGGCAATTGTAAAAAGAAGTTTCATCCACTGTTTTGCATCATACAGTCTGATCCTAGCTCAATCAAATAATTATCTTAGGTTTGTAGTATATTATGATGATTGATTAAAGTGATTGCTACTTTTATATGAAGCTACCATTGTTCTGCAGGGAAACAACTAAGACGATTGGCTGTATCGGTAGATTATGAGCGATGCAGAGTTAATTATATTGTTAACCCCATATATACAATGTACCATGTCATGTAAGGTTGGTCACTAAAGCGGCTCAATATTGAGCATCACTATTTCGACAAGGACATCATTACCTGCAACATAGCACATTTTGAAGCAGCAACAATACAGCAGTCGGAGCACGAACATCTCTATCACCATTAACACGACCACTCCGCAAAACCTCCACCATTATCGCCGTTATTCATACCAACTGTTATTGTTTATCTACGTACATGATTTGTTTTATCAACACCGCTATACTAGTACTCTTCGTAGTGATCTACATAACCACCAACGTTATCACTTATATTTTTGTAGATAGCTTTGTCAATAAAAGTTGGCTATAATACTCGTCAATTGTTAGTTTGCAAAATGTGCGACAAAAAGTCCGATATGTTATTATTAAATAGAAATAATTTTAACATACAATTTATCATCCAAGAGAGGCAATAGTCACACATACGTATGTTCAGTGATTGACACGAGTTGTAAACATTGTTGAATGTATCGACTCGATGATTTTACCGCCTTAACAGTAACTACAGTCACGTCACCGAAAAGCGCGATCGTACGTCATAACGTCTCCTTAATATCAAACGCTCTCGCAAGCAGCATTATTAATCTGACAAACAATAATCAACCTTCATTATATACTTATTAACACGTTTATGTTTGAAATCTATTAACCAGTGATGTTTTGTGTATTTTTTCGTATATGTCAGCAGAAAATACTACTATGCAGTATGCACCGTAAAGACGTCACGTCATCTTAGTGATATTATGTGATATTATAACTGAATTTCGAATGTTTTTCAAATGTGGTGAGTCTTTGGACATGACTACGAAGTGTTTTGCACAAATTATGTTCCTGTGTACAATTGTAATCGCAAGAAGGCAGAAAACACAAATTGCACGTGTAGCTCGGACCGAACAAACCACGTGACATTTGGCCAGTTTCTGACCACAGGTAACTGTATCGTTGAAAAAAAAAGAAAACATTTTTTTTTTGGAAAATTTATATTTTTCTATCAAGGTCAATTTGTACAGAAATCCACGAGCCGGTTCGATAGGTGCAGTTAGTTTTTAATAAAATAAAAACTTTATGCATACCAATTATCCATGATGTGTTTTTACACAAACAATGTAATGTGATGAATGTAAGTCAAAAATTAACTTTATATCATAAAATCCAGTGCTTAAAGGTATACTTTAACTGTCGCTGGTGTAACACATTGTGAGGGACGGCAATATGGATTTGTGTTGATTGCACCATATGAATCGGCTGTGAAACAGTATCTACATTTTATAGTATAACGTTTTAACTATTTGATCAATTCTGATAAGATCAGTCATATAAGTACTTTAAACATTGTCGTATATGAATATAATTAGTTTATGGAGATATTGATAGTCAAATTTTGTTTTTGATTCATTGAAATTCTGGTTCATCTAGAACAAATAAACCTTTATAGAAAAATATAAATTTTGAAAAAAAAAATGTTTTTCTTTTTTTTTTCGTTTTCAACGATACAGTTACCTGTGTTTCTGACACGGATTATTTTGACTGTCTTGCATCAACTTCACTTGAGAAATTTTAGCACGTTACTATTGATAACACAACAGTTATTCATAAGTGACAATGAGCACTTAGAAAAGTTCTTAAGTACATATGTGAGCTTGTTGTTCGGTAAGAAGTTCTTTGTCAAGACCCAATTAATGATACCGTAATGCTCGCTTAACCGTATATGTGATAAATTTGTGTTGCTTCTATATCGGTTCACGAGTAATCATGCGTTCTATTTGGATTATTGACAGATAACGCTCAATTTATCACAGACAACCTTGTTTGCCCTTCACTGATGTATTAAATGAGAAGATGCTGATTGTGTAGTTGGTTCGATGGTGTGTGTCTATCATATTGGGATGGCATAACAGTTGACGAGCACGTTTGTATATTCAAGTATCATTGCAGAACACAAGTGAGCTGATGCTGAATGCTCATATTTTTTAGATGCATTTGGTTCTCGAGTTCCTTGTTACCGCCGAAATATTTATCTAATATTTATCCAATCTGAGTTTTGATTGGCCGTACAAAGTTGAAACTACAATTGCTAATTCCTTCAGTACTCTCTCCTCCGCTGTCCAATATGATATCATATTTGCATTAACAATCATTAAACATATCTGAAGCTACGGTGTAATGCATTTTACACCGCTACATGTATGAGTTAAATCGGACCAAATTGCTATCGAGGCATTTAAGTCTCTTAATGGTGTGTTCATTTTTATGCTTTAAATTCCTTTTATGACCATCATTTTCCAAGTTTCTCTCTTGTCAGAATATTACTATTTCTTGAGGTAACTTCAGATATCGTATGACAAACTTGTAAATCATATTACATAAATGAGTACTCAGCAATACTTACTTAATGGAAATATTGATGCATATCTATATATTGGAAACGTTTTTGCTGTCTTAATATCAGATATTATCATATGATATGCCTCCATTGCTGTCATATTTTCAAACACAACGTCAAAACATTACAAGGCAACAAGGGATGTTTGTCTGATTCCCTATGGTTCGAAACTAATACAGTGCTTTGATTGCTTGGCGTCTACAGTTTCAAACTCGTAAAGCAAGTTTTAACCATACAATATCTAACGTTATACATATAAGTGACATTCCTTTGCATAGATTTATCATCGACACATAACAGAAATAAACATCAGCATACGACATAAGTTATCTTAGAAAACAGCCATACGGGAATGAACCATTTATAAGCGATGCTTTTATATTATGTGTAATCGTCCATTGAAAGTTTTATCTGCTTCGTTGTTTACAAGGACATTAACTGATAACAAGATCACTGTAGCAAAGCTAATGTGTTTCGCACACTCCTTAGTAACTATTCTATACCGTTTACATATCACAGTAGACCATCGTAATCGGTTCATGAACCATAGCTTGACTTATTTATTGAATATATATTCTAACACATTCCAAAACGATTTACTTTCTTAACGCCTACGATATTGCTTCTCCACTATCAATAAGCTCTCATACTCTAGGCTGACCGTACTAGCATCCAATTGCTCTTCGGTAAGTGTTTGGCGATGATTGGCTGCTTTGTAATGACTTCTATTGACTTCTGTTTTGCCTGAAACAAATGGTGATTAAATAAACAAATATGTGGGAGGTCAGTGTTGCACCTTTTACACTCGACGCTACATACAACTACTAGTAACTGTATACTCACTTATATTAGAGCACCCTCTAAACACTGACGTCGTCAACAACGCCAACACCGTTGTAATCAAATCCGTTATTATCACCAGCAACAGAGTAGTAACAACATAATCCGCAATAGCAGCAGTATGCCCGACACTTATTGCAGTCGTTTAAAATTTCGCCGCCTAAATAACACATTTACAGATACAGCAGCGTCTCTTAGGCGATCGAGTATATAAAAACATCAGATACATTCGTTACATTAAAATCTTCATATATAAACACTGTACATCCAAAACACCAAGGAACCGATTTTGCACTCTCATAAAAACGTGAGTTGAATACTAACTTGCTTAGTTCATGTTCAAACAGTATCATTGTTAGACGTGAAACGGGGAAACAATCGTCACAAAATGGCATAGCATATCCGTAATTGTCGTAAAATATATCAAAATGTCTGTGGCCATTTTAAGGTGGTTGAAATATGGTTGAAATATTTAAACGTTTTTGGCAGATACTATCAAAAGGCAGATATATCCTGATTAGGTATACACATACAGATGCAACGTTTGGCATAACAACAGTATTTCAATTTACCTGGCTTAGAAGCACACATGGTAGGTCGCAAGTGTGTCACACAAATATATGTTACGAGAAACGAGAGCTGCAAACTTCCCGCCACCTAGGCCATCGGTCTGAATGCGTTCTAGTATCCCTTGGAAGAATATTGCAAATAGAAAGTGTCACCGAAGTAGTCGTCCTATTGAGACAAGGAAATTGATAAAGACACCCGTGTATGACTGAAAGAATCATTGTATAATAAAGGTTTAAAATCAAATGATTGACTTCATTCTTTTTAACAAAATCGGCCCAAACGATTTCCCAACGATGACCAAACATTACCCTGCAAAAGTACTGGAATCGCCCTCTAACACCCGGAGCCAAACTCAAATGGTTTCAAATAAAAATGTCCCTACATCTACCAGCCGACAGACCTGATGCCTACATGAAATACGAAGCAGGATTATGTTAGAGGTTTTTCATTTGAGCAAAACTCCCATCGAAGTCGGCCTATCTGAGATTTCCGACCAATGTCTAGACATCGCTACACACGCCCAGTGACTGTGGTATAATACCCATAATAATATATTAAGATATCAAATACCGCGCATAATCGAAAGCTTAGGAGAAACGTAGCTGTATATTGCAATATATAGCCTTGTTCTGTGTGGTCATGTGGAAATAACATTCTCTGAGAAATAACAGTCTGACACGAAACACAGTTGGAAAGCATAAAAATACTTTCTAGAATCCACGTCAAAATGCTCGGAGAAGAGCCGATAGTGCGTCATAAAACACTCTAGAAGGTAATCAAACACCAGGAACTTCACCAAGAAGTAAAACCAAGGAGATGCAAAACACTTAACGTTCATAGACGAAACGGTATCATATATTATATTATGTAACGCATCAAAGTAACAACGGTAACATTACACAAAAATGGAAATTTGTTTAGTAATACACGAACTAAAGCATACCAATGATTTATTCACAGAAAGATGTTTATTGCAAGCTTGATATGACATGTGTATTTATGGGGCAAAGTATTCCGACGATATTTCACCATAATCTGTTACATAATGTTCTTACCACTGTTATAATCACAATGTGTTTATAAATACAGTGCTCAATATAAGTCAAATATTCACCGTTCACTTTCTACAATGTTTACCCCAAACAGTCTGCTGATTTACTTTTTGCACAATTTACCACCCGTCCATCACCATGACAAGTATTCTTTTACTGGTTTATGTAAACCAGCATTTATTGTTGCATTGTCTGAATTAGGGTCCGAGGATCCATGTTGCATTGAAGAAAATTTCCGAATAAACCTTCTTTTGTGAACACCTATACGAGAAATACGTCCTTTCCTTTACCGTATTAACCTGTCGCCTACAACATTTACGTCTTAAAACAGTTTGTTTGAATGCTTGTCTGAATTGTAATGACATGTTGTGGTACAATAAAACGATTACTCGGGCAGCTGACAAAGTAAAACACTCCGGATACGTAATATATGACTTTGTGCACTTCCAACAGTTTATCAGTCCATTTTGCGGCTGGTATATACAGGGTCATGAGTCTCTGTGCGTGGAATGGAGCCCAACACACAAAGAACGCCACAACAACCGCAACTGAAACATAAAGAATCTGGCATACAATATGTTATAGCTAGTTTTCGATAGAAAACAATCGTGTTTTTTAAACATTTCTGAAAATCTATTAAGGTAAAGAACCACTAAATGCCTCCGCGGACCAAGTGGTGATACACTCAAGTAGTCCTTAAAAAAACTTTGGTTTGCCTGTAAATGGTGATATTTCTTGACAAATGTGGATTTGAATGATGAAATTGAGCTTAAATGGTAGGTAAATAAGCATGTGATGTAGTTAAACTGTAATATTTGTATTATTCCACTATTTAGGTATTGATACCAAAGTGTAAGTAGACTAGGGTAAAAGCCGGAACTTATAAATCCGGACATATGTGAAAACGGATAAACCATGTTTGAAGGACAAAAACTTTCTTAGAAGATACATGACCCCCCTTTTTTACTGCATTATTTTGAAGCTTTAATGCCCTTCTTTACAATGATATGTGTGGTCCAGGTGGCCATAGACTAAAAACAGTTCAAAATTTGGGCCTAATACGGGCACTTTACATTGAGCTATAGAGCAAATTTATTTGGTGGTTTCTAACCTTAATCAGAATTTGGTAAAAAATAACACAGAACTACAATAATTTCCTACCTACTCCCATTCCGATTTTCATAATTTTTAATCACTTATTAAAATACATTTATTCTTTATTATATATTGAAATTACATGCGCATGGACTGTTTAACGCAGGGAGATAATCTGGTATTCCATTGATGATTTACTATCAATTATGTAACCGTTACACTCCGTGATCGACGGGATTAACATTGTTGTTATAAAGACAAAACTTAGGCCCGTATGATTCCGTTTATTTAGGTGTGTCGCTTGTAAACAATGTAGAACAATAACATCTACTTCGTCACTTTCACAGACGGGCCTCGCGTGTGGTATATTAAATGGGTTGCAAATACGTAAATATACCGTTAGGCGTATCACGTGACGGTAACATTAGCTGTTGCAAGTATCAAGTCTTCTAACTTGATATTTCATACAAAACTACGAAAATGTTAAATAGAGCTTATGAACAAACTTTTGTAATTAATTTTCGATGTTGCTGAAATTCGAGTGTGTATTAGGTAGGTATATTTTATTTATCCGTTCCAATTTTCATGCTTGTAGGTTAAGTAATTACTGCGAAAAAATTAAAAAACACGATTTTTTTCTATCGCAGACTAGCTATACATAACGAGCACGCTAGCGTTGAGTTTCAGATGAATGTGATGGCGGTGCTAGCAGAGGTTTATTACTCACATCGGAATTACGTGAACTGTTGTAAGAAGTGTACATTGTGGGACTAGTAATAATTTGTCGCGAATGCCAAACTTAAAAGCGCAATTAAAGAAGACTCTGATTTATTACGTTGCATGCAAGTTAAGTACAACGGTTCTTGAATGTGTAAGTGGTTTGTAACACCATAATGGGCTTACATAGCGTTATGTAATGACAAAGACATGTCGTGTACAAAAATAATTTGTGAAAATAAATGATCGTGTCTGCCAATCTTCAACATCCGTTTAATGTCCTTTCTTGAGTTTATAATAGCACACATTCTGCAAGTCGCCATAAATAAGTCATTGAAACTTCTAATTTTCTATAATGATTCTGGATTACATTAAAACGTCGTGAATTGTCTCTTAAAATTTAAGAATTTTATAGTTTTCAGTATGGCGTTACGTTTGCAAGATACAATAATGAACCGAACTTGATATCAACGTCATTGTGAAACCATGCTTTTGAAATACTTAGAATATTGACATACAATGCACATGTTATTACATATTATTTGGGTTGCAGTGATCTTTTTATTTAGAGACTCATTTGACAGTTTTTGTGTTTCTTTTTTAATTTTTGCAGTGTTTTAGTGTCATAGGTTGTATATGTACTTCTGTAGTAATGGTGAAACATGACACAGAGATCAGACACACGTACTACAGAAGCAGATGCAGAATTTGTAATTATAATTGTAAGAGATGTCCAGATTTAGATTAAGTTCGCATCGTCTTAAAATTGAAAGTGGGAGATATAATAATGTAGACAGAGCTGAAAGAATATGTATAGTTTGTACACAAAATGTTGTCGAGTCAGAATATCACTTTTTATTATGTTGCTCTCTATATAGAGAATTCCGAATTAAGTACTTCACAAATATGTCATGGGTCTCACTTAATAAATTTGCAAATATTCTTTCTTCAAAAAACAAGAAGGTACTTGTTAATACGGCCACTTTTATTTTTCGTTCTATGAAATTGAGACAGGAAATACTGTCAATAATTGCTGCTTCATAAGATCTTTATATTGTTATTTACAATTATATTGATGCTGGTTTTGATATATTTAAATTGCTGTTTATATGTGTCTATATTTTTTCGGCCATATTGTTTTTCTATGTAAATTGATAAAGGTATTTATATGCCGATTTGCTATAAATAAATGGTAAATAGTAAATGGCAACTCAACAGAATTGTTGTTAGTAGAGTTATTAGTTATTCACATTAGTGTTTCGATAGCTTTATTCATCCTACAGCAAGATACGGTACATAAATATATTTTTCACATAAAACGGACTACAAGGAAACACATCTTACATGAAATGTACATACAATCCTAAGCAATAATACATATAACGCAACTATTTTCGAACATTGGATGAACGTTACCACACTAAGTTTGACATTCTCTGAAACCAATTATATTTAAGTTGTATGTACGTGCTTTGCATGACTATATTATTCGTTAATTGACGAATGAGGGATATGCCATATAATTTGAGCACTATCAATTTGTCGTTAGGTGATGTATGATTGTAAACATGTTAAATCATCAGAATAGTTTTTTATATATAGATGATAGGATGTTAAAATGAAAGCACAAATGATCATAACATCAATACTAAATTGCGTGTACAAATATTTTATCAAACTTTCTAATATATTTGAAGCGCCTAAAATTATTAAGTTTATTCAGACGCATTATCTTCTAAAGTACAAACAGAAAGATTATGTATCTTATTTACCAAACACTTATTGATTTTGTTATGAGTTACTTCAACAGACGGCGCTCAGTATTACTTTGATTCAGTATAAAATTTCTACACCAAAGAGTGTTGCCTCAAATATAGCATTTACCCCTTCTCAGATGATACACAATGCATTAAAAGCAATTGTTTCGCACGCCATGGTTGGATCAGTGTTCGTAACACAAATACCCTCCGAAAATAATACCAATATTGTTATTATATTGCTATAGCAAATTTAACTTAAGCAGCATGATGGAAAACTAGTTGCTCCCTGATAGTTTTGACGTTCACAATATTAATACACGAAGAATCGATGTGGCGGCTGGAATCTGCTTACGTCTTGTTAATAACAATTTCTCGCATCGTTTACCGACATGATATTACTTCATACGCCAATGGAGTCTGATAATTTCATTTCGTCTTGGTTTTATCGCATCTCAATGTACAAATCAGTATGAGGATTTTTTGAACACTATGATGTTGTATCAGAGATTGATAATCGGTGCCGTATGACATAAAACCATCATAATTTAACATGTCTAAAAGAATTAAAGTAAGTGATTTATTGCCGAGTTTTGCTTCTGATAACCTTCTCAATCTGTCCTCAAATCTGCAAAAAATGTTGTAATGCTTCAAAAGAATAGTAAAACAAAATGAATGCATTTAAACACCGATTTACAGACCGAGCAAGTTCCATAATACCGCATTCATGCCACCTCTTGAAGCAATGATTAGCAATTTAATGACGTAAGTAAACAAGTCAGTAGGTTGTAAAACATAATCAGGTATTAACATCGAGGTATCATAACCCGAAATAAAATATACGTACACTCGTGTTGAATGATAAAATTGATTACCTGATACCAAAACTGCAGGTATTAACCATGAGTTCAAAAACATATTCACTGTAAAAATACAACATTATGCAATAAATGTCTAATTTTATGATTACGGGTTTCCAAAGGTCATTCCCGCATTTAATAAGAGCACTGGTGGAATGGAATATGGAATGGATCAAAAAGAATTTCTCATATGTCCGTATTTTATAAAACTATCGATTGCACATGCAAAGGTATGTAAATTAACACATTATTCACGGAACGTATCCTAGTATCTACTAACTGCATGGACCGTGACCTAATGACTAGTGTAGCAAGTTATATCGCAATTTCCAGACTTACGCATTGCGAATGTAATGAAGATCTTGTACAAAGGTTTAGGTAAGTTACATTCTGCAAATGAAAACCTGCTATTCTGCAAACATAGGTCTTAATTCAATAAGTTGCATTGATCATATACATGTAACAGGAGTCTTTTCCAGTCGGCAATAATAGACTACACAATTTTACGACAATAGTTCACGTTTGTTTGATATACAAAGAAATTGAGTTAATGCCTCTTTCCAGGTTAATTCGTACCCTTTCCTCAGAAACAAAATCTTCAGACGAATACAATTTCTTAAAAACAATCCCGTTCGAAAATTAGCCATTCTGATAAACACAATGGTCAGCAACAACACTTCTACTTCCAAGTAGTTTCTTTTGAGCAACAACCAATGTCGATCATCAAATTATCTTGAGATCAAATTAGCTACATAAAGTATACATGTATAATAATATTTGGTTTATCACCTGGGTTGTACATATACTAGGTCGATCTATATAATCTTAGCACACAAGCTAATCATGATGGGAAGACACATTTCACTCTTTAAAATCAATCAAGTTCATACGATATATACTTAGCAACTTTTCTAAGTCCACACTTATATTGTTGAAGATAATTTTGTCAAAGTCGCTTGTAGTCAAATGAAATTTGGAGATAACTTGCGTGTGTTATAGGCTTGTAGAATTGAACAACAAAAAGTCAAGTTTGATTAAAATGTATGGCATGATCACGCATATAACATAAAAACAAAATAAAGTAAAATTCGCAAATAGAGATTTTGATATGTTGGATGACCACCATGTAGTCGGACGTTTCTATAGACAGTCAAGGACGTGAGTAAGAAGCAATGCTGAACGAAAAGACTCATTGAACTATACCGTCTGAACTCAAAGTTGGCATTCGTATTCGGCGTAGAGCGTTTTTACGTCATAACGTAACAATAACGTAACAATAAATACTAAACGCTCTCGCAATCAGCATAATACGACAAGCAAACTATGCGTTTACCTTGAATTAAACACCAATAGACATTTACACGTTGAAAAGCAATCAGGCATGGATGCTAAGATAATTATTCTTGATATTCGACACAAAATGTTACGTACTGACGTCACTTGATATTTTCTGAGGTCATTTGATGCATAACTGTTATAACTAAATCATTTTAAAACTGTTTTTCATACACGATGAGTCATTGGACATATAGTGATGGTATTTGAAACAAACTCCATGGATATGTTAACGCCGCGTGGCGTCAAAAAAGCATAAAATGCACGTCAATCTCGTGAGGAACAAACCACGTGACTTACGACCAATTCGTTTCGTGGATTATTATGAATTTGTTGTACACACTTCACATCAGACATTTTGCCACTTCGCTGTATATAATAAGAAAGTTATGGATAAATGAAAATGAGGACTTAGAAAAGTTGTTAAGTATATTTGCATGTATGTAAATATACCATGTTTGCATTTGATAGTCGCTATATTTCCCCCACAAACAGATCAATAGTACACTGGCATTTGGCAGCAATACTCTCGTTCGTGTAATATTTTTGTTCATTCCAAATCTCATCATGTCGGACAATAGCTATACATAACTAATGTTATACTGTATTGCTGTAAATGAAATCCGACTTGAAATGAAGATTGTTTTGTATTGTTACATCAGAGGGAACCTTATACTGTTGGGTTGTATATGGTTTATAAACAGTATACGTGAATCCATATGATTAATTGCGTAGATATAGTAGTCATAGCTCTCCCCACCGAGCGGTTTTATATTACAATGTGTCAATACTAACTTTTTAGAGATAAAAAACAGTTTCTGAGTAGACTACATGTACCTCAATTTTAGGAACGGTTACACATTGTTACATCTGTAAGTAAGAACATTAAAGCATTGATAATAATACCTTTCACAGTTTTCTACCATGTCCGTTTGCTACCTTCTTGCTTACAATAATGCCAGATTCAAGCGTTGTAATTATCGGGTTTGTTTCGATGAACGGTATGATATTAACTTAGGGTGGGGGCATGTAACCGTCTCATTATTTCAAAGTTCATATTTGATAGAGTGCTATTGTTCTCAGACATTTTTGGCTAGGCATAATGGACAAGTTTATTGTAACCCCGATCGTGACACTTTATATCACTAATCAGAACAACACGTAAAACATTCGGGGTGTTTTCTCTATCAAGAAAATTATAGACCACAATGTATGTTATGCGAAGCAGTTATCATTATATCACAAGATGTTTACATGCAGCAATAATGTGTAGTGTTGTTCTGTCATCAAACGTGGTGTTCGAAACATCGTACAATTCAGTGAAGAATAGACATTATTATCAAAAGTCAGGATAGTTCAAATAAGATCAAGCTTTTCCAAACAAATTAACAAGTAAGTAATTCATTTAGCGTTATATAAACAAATACATGTACGAGGAGCATTAAAAAATACGTAGAAAAATCTGCTTGCTTATTCGTCCAAATAAATAAATAATTATTTTGTTATGTTGCAGCACCTCATTCATTCGCCAAATAGATATAGGACCGACGGTTAAATCTGGATTTTGATTTATGCATTGCACTTATAGTGATCACAGGGAAATTCCCGACGTCAGTGTTGGCGTCATACGTTTTGGTAACCTCGTGACATGTTCCAAGTACTCACAATTATACTCATTGTACAACTATGTCACTAACATTATGCAAAATGACCAATGTACCACGACAAATTGAACTGCATTATTTCGGCAGATAATTTGTATTGCGGTGTGTTTGATTTCTCTGCTCGGCTGGTGAGGTTGAGTGCTACCTTCCCTGTCAGATTTTCTCATACCTTTTATAATACAAGTTCAAACTCTCTTCAACAATTCGTTCATTCGAAAATCGTTCATTGAAAATAACAGCACAATAACTAGGGTCTAAATCAACGAGCCTTAATAAAACATTATAAAGAAAGATCAGGAAATGCATATTGTTACATATGGTGTGGAAATGTTTGATTTAGTTTGTCTTTATAACAAAGAGTTCAAATATTGTGTTGGACAATCGAATAACAAGTAACGAATTAACGGCACTCCACAACTTCAATAATAGCTTGTTATGGATAAGAACATCAATTAAAGTTTGATAAAGGCATTGTGTGCGTTACTATAGTACAAGTTTTCTTCGTAGTATTTTCATTTCTGTTATTTTTTATACTTATTTATTGACATTACAACTAGTAACATTGACACATCAGAAGATCTTAGAGAATATGTTGATTTAATATTATCAATTGATGAGATAAAACAGTTTGATGGCTGATTTAGAAAACGACCCTACAAATATGCATTATTTAAGATACACATTGGCTTAATAGAAACATGTGGGTACAACTATGCGATGGCATGGCCATTGTGTGCAATTATTGTTGAAAACGTATGCTTTTTTATAACTTTGGTGTACAAATATACGAACTACGTACATCATGCAACCAACGAAGGATCAAGACACACAAGCAATTGATTCCCGAGGAATGATGCTACCGGGGATTTGTATACTTAATATTCTCATAAATAACGACATGATAAACTTGTCTTCAATCCTTAAATTTGAATTTCGACGAGTTGCAGAAACTAATTTTGGATATGTATCGTTTCGAGGGAAGATTTTAACGATGATGTCGAAGTGCAATTTCATATCACTAAAAGCATTTTCTGTGAAACAGTAAATTGATTATATAAAACAGGCTTACATGGATACTTTTAAAATTAATCATTTGTTTCATGAACAAATTGCAATTAACTAATTGATAAAAGATGGTCCAATACACATGTGGGACAAATTACAGGAAACACAAACGCTTTTATACGTGAAAATGCAATATTGGGAAAAACCCTGGCAACGTTTTCCAGAGAAATGGTTTAAAATGTTCACTTTTCTTAAACTAAAAGTGTGAATGGTTCATGAACAATCACTCTCTTGGGACGAGGCTTTAATTCTCAAATCAATGAAATGCCACAGATATAATAATTTAATTCAAAGATTTGCAGTGCAATGCTAAGTAAGATGGAATATGCAACTGATGTTAATTGAGACTATAAACATGAAATAGAGCAAACTAATGAAAACTAATCCGTTCCGCATTGGTATGTTCCTGCTTACACCACAGGTAAATCTATCGTTGAAAACGAAAAAATAATCGGATTTTTTTTGTTGAAAATTTATATTTTTTGTTTATCGAAAAATATAAATTATATATATTTTTCGTTTTCAACGATACAGTTACCTGTGGCTAACACGGGTTTGTATAATATATACGTGTCTTTATAAAAGGAACATTAAAAATGCATAAACGCCATTGATTGTAAAACAATCAGTCATACTAATTTGGTCAAAACTGTCCTATCATTTATGTACTCACTCAGTATATTGATAGTGAAAACTATAAATTGTACTCTAAAACATATTTGATATAGCAACGCAATATTAAAAACAAGGGGAAACCCGTCAATTTTTCCGGCTGAAAATGTTTGCTGATATCCATGCTTCATCATTGTCTATTTACGTTTTAAAATAACTGTAAAAACATGTTTGCATCCTTTGCTTTGGCATCAAAATAACCTAATGCAAAATAGCGTGCTTTCATAAACTCACAAATAACGGTACATGTATGTAGTATTTTATAAACCACCAAACGCAATGGCATGACTTATGCTGAACTGTTGGTGAGATCTCTATGAAACTTTAAAACTGAGAGGAATAATTGTGGTGCTTCAGCATACTTTATAATTGTTATTTATCTTAAACAATATATTATAAGACTGATGTGTCTACAACAATGGACGTATGTGTTTTGGTATCACCATGCAGCTGTTTAATTACATTTAGCACAATCCTGTTATAGTTAATAATGCTTGTGCCGAAATCATCTGGGCTTTATTTGACATTATTTGAATTATTCCAAGATAAAATTTCAAAACAACAACTGGCAGCAGTAATAACAATTTAATTTTATAATTATCTTTATATACAAAATGGCTAGCGAACATTGTTTATAATACATGTAATATATATAGGCTTGCCTTATTGCGATTATGAATTAAATTAAAGTGGCGAAGAATGGCCATGTTGACTTTTACTCTAACAGGTAACGCTGTTAGAGGTGAAAACGCCTTACGCAAGGTAGCAACCGAGGGCATATAAGATTTATTATCAAACTTTAACATTAATTTACTGTAACAAGAAACCGAGTACACTCCGATTACACATAGAAACCGAGTACGCTCCAGGTACTCATAAAAAATACCGAGTACACTCCGAGTACCCATAAAAGAGACCGAGTACGCTACAGGTACTCATAAAATACCGAGTACACTCCGAGTACCCATAAAAGAGACCGAGTACGCTACAGGTACTCATAAAAATACCGAGTACACTCCGAGTACCCATAAAAAAGACCGCGTACGCTACAGGTACTCATAAAATACCAAGTACACTCCGAGTACCCATAAAAGAGACCGAGTACGCTACAGGTACTCATAAAATACCGAGTACACTCCGAGTACCCATAAAATACCGGGACGTACGCTCCAGGTACCCCGTAATAAAACCAGGTACGCTCCAGGCACCATATAAAGAACCATGTCTACAGTAAGTATGTATTTTAACCAAATGTGACTTATCTAAACAGATGAGACCTTTTAAGAGATGCCATTTTTCTAGTTGAGTCAACGCTCGGACAAGTCTTAAACGCTCATAAAAAACTACAGTCAAGTGACTGAATTTTGTAACCACAGGAACCTCAGTCTCGACTGGTAACAGCTGTCGAAACCGAGAGAAAACCCATGGAAATGCAAAATATATATTTTGTATTGATTCATTTTTAATAAAAATAATAGATATGCCCTCGGTTGCATCCCCACTACAGAATTTTACGCCAACATGACAATGTATGTAATAAATGATAAAATATCTACTATAATTAGATAAATGCATGAGTAAGGCAAGTGCTATATCTAGATATGGTTATTAATTGTTTATTGGCTATTAAATCACCGTTAAGACACAGTTCTGGTCACTGGTAGAACGACTACTATCACGTCCTTTGCTACAAATGTACTTTCCGAACTTCACATTATAGGCTTCATGTCTTTTCCTTTTCAGCATCTAATATATACACATTCACGACACTAAGAACATCATATTAAACACTAATATTATCATAATTAACACTGATACCATGGTAATCACAACACAAAAACACATTATCAGCATTATTCCCATACGTAAGAATCACCTTGCACACGAAGAGTTCCTATACGTGAATTCCATGAAGACCGGATGCTATCTGATGCCGGATCTGTCCTCATAGTTACCATATTGAACCATCTTGTGTCGTATATTGTGTAGTTTACTTCCAGTACAACCTCAACGTGACCATGTGTCTGTTCTGGCCAACATACGTATGCCAATGTTACTGACTCTCTCAATATCAAACTGAAATAACAACAAACGGATCGGCAGAAAAATGACTCATTCAGCATAATAATAGTAACTGCTATTTGCCATTAAACATAGTTAGACTATTAACATTGATAATTAATAATAATGACTGATATTGCCTGAAGGGTGCGGTAGGGTGGGTTTAAAGTTCGTCGTTTGCTGCCGAACAAGCAAGTGAGCCGACGTGGCAATCATGTGAGTTCACGCTCAGTGAATATCGTATTCTCGCGAGAATTACCATGGAAACGATAGCGTCGCCGGGTAGCGATAAACGCACCATGTGTATATAATACCCGGAGATCCCGTGAAATTCCGCCGTAATAAATTAGATTAATGCATAAGTGAAATAATCTTTATTATTCCAAAATAAAATTTCAAAACAACAACTGGCAGCAGTAATAACAATTTAATTTTATAATTATCTTTATATACAAAATGGCTAGCGAACATTGTTTATAATACATGTAATATATATAGGCTTGCCTTATTGCGATTATGAATTAAATTAAAGTGGCGAAGAATGGCCATGTTGACTTTTACTCTAACAGGTAACGCTGTTAGAGGTGAAAACGCCTTACGCAAGGTAGCAACCGAGGGCATATAAGATTTATTATCAAACTTTAACATTAATTTACTGTAACAAGAAACCGAGTACACTCCGATTACACATAGAAATCGAGTACGCTCCAGGTACTCATAAAAAATACCGAGTACACTCCGAGTACCCATAAAAGAGACCGAGTACGCTACAGGTACTCATAAAATACCGAGTACACTCCGAGTACCCATAAAAGAGACCGAGTACGCTACAGGTACTCATAAAAATACCGAGTACACTCCGAGTACCCATAAAAAAGACCGAGTACGCTACAGGTACTCATAAAATACCGAGTACACTCCGAGTACCCATAAAAGAGACCGAGTACGCTACAGGTACTCATAAAATACCGAGTACACTCCGAGTACCCATAAAATACCGGGACGTACGCTCCAGGTACCCCGTAATAAAACCAGGTACGCTCCAGGCACCATATAAAGAACCATGTCTACAGTAAGTATGTATTTTAACCAAATGTGACTTATCTAAACAGATGAGACCTTTTAAGAGATGCCATTTTTCTAGTTGAGTCAACGCTCGGACAAGTCTTAACCGCTCATAAAAAACTACAGTCAAGTGACTGAATTTTGTAACCACAGGAACCTCAGTCTCGACTGGTAACAGCTGTCGAAACCGAGAGAAAACCCATGGAAATGCAAAATATATGTTTTGTATTGATTCATTTTTAATAAAAATAATAGATATGCCCTCGGTTGCATCCCCACTACAGAATTTTACGCCACAAAATGAAAAATATATAATTAAGCTTCGATATCCCTATTTCTTATTTATCTATTTTTTATTTCCCCAAAATTCTTATAATATATAACTTAAAATGCCTTCGCGAATGGCGTCATTATAGAATTCCAAACCAACGTCGGACAAGTGTATACCGTCATCGCGGAAGAAACCGAGTGTAAGAACGTCGATGTCGACCGTAATATGCCCGTTGGATTGTTTTCGGCCCATCTGGTTCACCCGTTTACGCTTTTTCTCTATGGCTTTCAAACTACAGGCGTGTTCTCCCCAAGTAACTCTGGGGAGAATGTCAACCCATATTATTATTACTTCTGGAAATGCTTGCTGAACATAAGTAACAGCCTCTATTATTATCTTAAAAATACATTTTAAGGAATGTTTTGTAAGATCATTGCCACCTAGATGGAACAATATAACTTTAGGACAACTCCTAAACAGGACGGGAATTTGCAAGGAGCTAATTAAATCGTCCAAACTCATACCCCGCTTACACCACCAAGCCATGGTAAGGTTGTCCGGCAACTTCAAATTCGGCATTCCTCTTTCGGCGGCTCGCACCCCAGCCCAATATGGAATTGAATCCCCGATAAACCATACGTCTGTAAAGACATTATTAAAGCCTGTCAGTTACGATAGTCCTATCACCATAGCGACACTAGCTATACCGTGCATGATAATTGTATATATATAATACCATGAATATAATCACCCGCTAGACAAACCTGGCCTAAAGTACGGTTAAACCCGTATGTATGTGTTATAGGCGGGGGAGTGCCACCTTCCCAGTTTCATAATGGCTGACTCCGACAGTCCCATTAAAGCTAATTGCGTAGCCCTGCCTATGCGAAAACTATGGGTTTTAACATTTGAGTGGTTATATTGAGAACGGTCAATACATTTTTTCAGCACTGCTGCAAATTGATATCTGGTGGCTACTGCCCCGTTACTATGAATGAACAGCGGACCGGTTTGACTCGATTTATAAAAAAGATATTTCTGTAACGAATGAACAGGACATATGCTTCCATCCCGCTCACACGGTGACTTTAAAATCACCGGATTACCACGTTGATTTGTTTTAAACCTACTCATGGAAATCAAAACATGTTTGTTTGGTATATCAAGAGTTACGTCTCTTGATTGTAACATGTTAACTTGACCCTTGGTAGAGACTTATTCTCCTACGCGAAATAGGCCAAAATATGCCAGGCAAAACATAGCCTTAAATAACTGATATTCGTAAGCATCATGACAAATCGTGGGTAGAAGCTTACATATTTCCTTTAACATATCCATAGTGATCGGGGCTCTCGTATCGAATGTGCGGCGTGATCTATGACAACCCTCCAATAGCTTTTTGACAATAAAGGCTTGAGAAAAATCTGGCCAATTATTAATTTTATGAAAGAAAGCCAGACCAGAAATATATGTTGCTATTGTTCTAGCTGACAAGGCCTTTTCAAAACAATACGTAATGAACAAAACCACCTCGTTTAAAGGGAGTGGCCAGTTATTTGGTAAGTTATACGAGCCCCTGAATGACTGAAACTTGTTCCTTGCCGTAGAATAGGTCGAAGCGGTATTTTCCGCTATTCCTGCACTGGCCAAGTATTTAGATCTGCTTCGAAGATGTTCCAAAGAAAGTTCGGTATTACCGATGGATATAGATCCGCCTCTGGAGCTAGCTTCCTGAACCGTGAGAACTGAAAACGAGATAGTGAATCACTTATTTCGTTTTTTGCCCCGCTGATGTGTGAAGCTTTTACCCAACAATTATAATGCAAACATTGTAACGTAAATACCCTCATTAACATCATGACTGCGGGTGATTTAGAGGTCATGGTATTTAATATATGGACTACTGCCTGATTATCGCAGTAGAAACGAATTTTCTTGTTACGTAGCTCAATACCCCAAATAAAAATTGCCGCGACAATAGGAAACAGTTCAAGCACTGTAATGTCTTTGGTAAAGCCATTTTCATGCCACACGTCCGGCCATTTCGCGTTACACCAATGCCCCTTAAACCAAATACCAAACCCTATAGCACCCGCGCTATCTGTATGAAATTACTCGTCATCATTAGACACCCAAAAACGGTCGTGAAAGACTGAGACACCATTATGTCCACTGAAAAAACGCATCCACATTTTGAGATCAGATTTCATTTCCTTATTAACACGCACGTAATGATACATATGTTTTACGCCGCATGTGGCATTTATAAGGCGCCTACAAAATGGCCTACCTATAGGAATTGCCCGACAACAGAAGTTCAAAGACCCTATAAGTGACTGTATGACCCTCAAACAAACCTTCTTTTGCGACAGAACGAACTCGATTTTTTGAACGACTTCCGTTATTTTATCGAGAGGTATCCGAACCTCCATTTTTATTGAATCTAGCTCTAAACCTAAGAAAATAATAATTTGAGTCGGGCCTGCTGTTTTCTCGTCCGCTAGCGGAACGCCCAAGTTGTCCATAATTGATTTGAATAACACCATCAACTCTTTACAAGACTTGTACGTTTTTTCGCCCCCTAAGAAATCGTCTAGATAATGTATTAGGTGGCCCGATTTCATTTTGGTTTTAACGCAAAACTCAAGGAAGGTTTAAAAATTTTCAAATAAACTCGGGGAAATACTACAGCCGAATGGAAGAGCCTTATCGAAGAAAATTTTATCCTCCACCATAAATCCCAATAGTTCGAAATCCTGTGGGTTAATTGGTAGCAAACGGAATGCATTTTTTATATCCGATTTAAACAAGTAACAATTTTTTCCCAGTTCCTGAATGATATGAATTGCTTGGTCGAATTCTGTGTATTTAACCGAACATAATTTCGGGTCAATGAAATCGTTGATCGATGACCCCTCTGGGTAAGAAAGATGATGTATCAGCCTAAACTCCCCGGGTGTTTTCTT
This sequence comes from Spisula subtruncata, assembly GCA_963678985.1. Classification (NCBI taxonomy): domain Eukaryota; kingdom Metazoa; phylum Mollusca; class Bivalvia; order Venerida; family Mactridae; genus Spisula; species Spisula subtruncata. Next base: position 40,938,647 of record OY787662.1, on the reverse strand, counting down.
TGGTACCACGCCGATCGGAGATATTTGAATGTTTTTCATCGGACTAACGATAAACGGGCCAGCCGCACGACCGGCATCGATTTCTTTTTGTACTTTTTGTAGGACAATCTCGGGGAATTGTCTAGCCGACACCAAATTCTTTGAAAAGCGTGTCCCACGTGGACCAGTATAATTTAAACGAAAGCCGTGTGTAAAACCTTCTAATAGTATTAGTGCATCACGGGATTTGTAATCAGACAACCAGTGGTTTAAAGATTGGATATTAATAGGTGAAGGAGCTAATTTCGTCGGATTATTCATAAGCGACGGTATGTTATTATTTACTATATGAACCGCGTTGACCACGGTACTGGTTATATCCCCGCCCTCTGTATGGGCGGCGGCCTCGAAAGGGATTTCCAGTAAAACCTTGTTGGGTATTATGACCCGCATTATATGTTTGCGATTGACCGTAAGTACCCTGTTGGTACCCGAAACGTGAAGGACCTGACTGAGTACCTGTGTGACAGTTCATTATGTTATGCGTGCCGCCACAATTAATACATGCGTGGTTATATTTACAACTCGGCCAGCTACATGAGCCTTTATTAAAAGCTACACATATGTTCTGCGATTGACCATGCTTCCGCGACTCGACCCCAAATTGTTTATACCTATATGTATCTTGCATTGAAGGCAAACACCTAGACCACAAGCCTTGATTAATCACCGACCACGACGACGGTGTGGTGGCCTGACGAAGGCGAAACTGCTGGTCGTATATTTTCCAAAATTGTCCCCCCTGGCGGGACGCACATTCTCGTATAACATAAAAATAGTGCAACATTTCATGTATCTTTGAGGGGTGTGTCGACAAATAGATAGACATATAGACAATAAACGCGTCTGTCCAGCGTTCAATAGTTCCGATATCATCTTTACATACCGTGGGCCGGACGGCAATCGTACCGTCGGTATTTAATTTGAGCGTACTACCGGAATATAGCTCGGCCAGTTCCACCGCACCCTTTATGAGCAAAGAAAGATTGACGTACTCGCCTTTACAGATTTTTTGTTTTAGAGTAGGCGGTACATGTAACGTAATATCGTCTTGGGCGACACGTGTCAGCTCGTGACCTTCAAAAAGCATGTTTTCAACATTTTGAGTTTCATTAAACGTGAACATATTAGCACTGGGTTGCATTACAGGCGGCAAACATGTACCGTTATATGGCAACGCCCCTATATCTAAATTTCCTAGAGGCAGGGTCTGAGCATTACCGGCGTTAGACAAACTACGGGTCTCCACGGGACTAGTATTAGTGATGCTACTGTTCGAACTAGCATTAACCTGGTCTTGTTCCGCATGAACCTGAGCCTCACAAATAATTTTATTAAAATCTATAACGTTATGATTTATACCTCTCGCTGGCTCCGTCCCGTCATCCAACGCCGGTCTAGCTCGCTTAGCACTGGCCCTAGTCCTCGGCCCCGTTGCTTCTGCACCGCGCCTTCTCTTTGCACCTTGTCCTCGACCCGGCATCATAAAGTATTGCTCGATAGCCAAAGTTTTAATTAATTTTCTTTAAAGTTCGTCGTTTGCTGCCGAACAAGCAAGTGAGCCGACGTGGCAATCATGTGAGTTCACGCTCAGTGAATATCGTATTCTCGCGAGAATTACCATGGAAACGATAGCGTCGCCGGGTAGCGATAAACGCACCATGTGTATATAATACCCGGAGATCCCGTGAAATTCCGCCGTAATAAATTAGATTAATGCATAAGTGAATTAATCTTTATTATTTGAGCCGCTATTAATCAATTGTAAATTCGCGAACCATACACCATAATTTTAATCGCCTACAACAAAGACTTGCCTGTCTGAGATTTGTAATTGATGAAAGTTTAGGCATTTCATCTCAACTCTGTTATATACAAATTATTCATCATAAGGACTGCCACATAAATCGCTTTATTCATTACTCACGATCTTCGCCCACATTTGTATTTATTTCGAATTTGTTATAAGAAAGAGTTAATATAAACGACGTTCAATTAAACGCAAAGTAAATATAATCACTAAGAATAGCAAACTAGCAACTGCAGAGGCATCTGAATAGGAATATTATTGACTTGATCTTTGGAATATATAGCTTGTTGGGTGTCTCTGAGATGATACACATTGCATTAGAGTCATAACCATTATTACCTTAACGATAATAAAGGACAATAATTGGTTTATGTAGCTAACATATGTGACATTGCGGAGATTTACATGAACCATCAATGGGTCTTGTTGCTCTGTTATCAGAAGTGGTATTCGTAACACCGTATAAGTCAGTTTGAGATGATACAAATGGTAATAGTAATGTGTTTTACTTGAAACCCAGCCAATAACAAACTTAACCGATTTTAACATATGTCTACTGATTGTCGTGGATTTAAGCATTGTTTTAACATAAAAACACATGCGATTTGTTGTTAAGCAGCGATGAAGTTGTTTAAAAATATTTAAATAAGGTCAAAATATGTAGAGAGCTGCAGGTTTACATAATTAAAATGTTGTAATACATTTGATCTAACAAATTGACATTTGGAAGTTGTTGTTTATCCTTGTGACTTATAATACATGTATAAGAAATATGTTTTATCCGTTTCTTATTATATTGTTTCAGTTACATGCTGGCACCAATGTTCGTGTACAATAAATGCACTCATAAACCTGTAGATGTTCAAATCAGTGAAACTAAGGACATATCGAGCTATACATACATATCGTCGTGAATAGAGCGCATGCTAACGCAATGAATAAGACATAACTCTTTTAAATTAACGCATACTTCATCACCAGGGCACTGTTTTATCAACAAACTTACGAAAATCGAAAACTTACGATCAAATTTAATTTCGTTATAATACCTTTACATCTATAAAATGTGGTAAATGGAGCTGATATACTAATAAAGGTTTATTTAATGAGATCACACAAACAATATATGTTCCCAATGTGTATTTGTTAAATGGTTATACTGAATCTAAATCTGAACGTAAGTTTACGATTTCCGCAAGTACGTTGATAAAACGGCACCCAGAGATCTGTGATCAATGTTATGTGAATAACTACATGTTTCAAATTCCTCAGCGGTAGAATTTGAACGTTTATTGCAATTACCTTAAAACAATGAAAAGCTGCATCTGTATCTGTAACCAATTCTAGATTGTTACTAGTTAGTGATTAATTCGGCACACAAATGTAACAAAACAAGATACTTTTCATACAACAATGTTCAATACCACACTACGAAATAACAATAATATCAGGAATAACGTCTGTAATCTGTTAAGTTTGTTGTTAACATTTTTCCGGTATGTGCGACGAGATCTCATGAATAACCATTATGGATGCAACCATTGCATTCGCACTGTTAATTCAAAAGAGGCACCGGATAATAACCATTCATAGAAGAATTAAAGTACGCAAAGAAACAAGGGAGTAATACTATGACTGATAGCATAACGTATGAGATGACAGCTTTCAAAGAGCTCATGGACATATAAATCAATTCACTCTAAGACTTAGTGTAAGAAACTGAATCTAAATATGCAACAAGAATGTCGTGGTAAGAGTTATTAATATAAGTTGCATAGTCATCATAGAATCAACCCGGATACTATAATAATGTAAGTTCTGTGATAACTGTAAGAACTCGATTTAAATGTGACATATGTAGTATTTGTACGACTTCTATTTACAGTCAAGTGTTTCGGCCTTTTTTCCTGTAAAAACTGTTTCTACTATACTAGAAATGGAAATTTAAAGCATTTCGTTATTTCGTGACCAGTAAGTCTACGGGTCCCCCCCCTAAAATGTCGATTTTATTTTAAGTACGTTTCTTGTGTCTGTTATATAGCAATGTCCTTGGAAAACTATCCCATGTATCATGCCAATCCCTGGACTAGTCTAAACGCATAATTATTAAACTCATCTCAGCAATATCTTTTTAGTATAACACTATGATAATTATTCGTCTCGAGGTTCATATATTTCCTTCCAGATTAACAGTTCTTCTAATTTTGACAGAAATACATATCTATATTATCTAGATTTATCTGAATGTATATATTCGTAAACACCACAAAACCTTTCCAATGCGGTTTCCTAATGTTGAATAATGTCAAACAATGCATACATATATTCTTTAGTCCTTATTGTTTGAAAAAGTAGTTCAAGATAAAATTGCTAACATAGCGTGTTGTGAAAAGGAATATGAGTTCACAAACATTCACAGAAAAAATAAAAATCGAATGACCATTTGTAATACTGTTTTCATAAGAGCTGAAGTAATATGTCTACAAAAAATGTAATAATGACACACATCCATACATTCCTACAAGGATCTTGCTTGATAATTCGTTCAACTTTACTAAATAAAACTTGACATTTTAAACATTAACTGTGTATCATTATACCAAAATAAACAGTGTAGTCATGCGGTTTTTACCATTATATTTAAATAGTTCTTGTAATGGATGGAGTAACTTTAAAGTTTTGTAACGTAGGGCGATAAAACGTTTTATGGCTTGGTATAAACTACTGTTTACGAATGTGAGATTTGTATCCTTCGAAATGCTATGAACAGTAAACAGCTTTACGTTCTGAGACGTATATATACACACATTTAGGCTTTGGAAGGAGTTGTTACATGTAGTATAATTCGACGACAGATGGTTTTTCGACTACCTTGAACTGTTGATAGAGAACACTGATGATGCGATGTATTGTTTTGATTAGTGATTTATGAAGACATGATTGGGGTTACAATTAGCTTTCCCATCATGCTGAGCCAAAATTGGCGGATACTTATCGTAATGTATCAAACAAGAACCAACGAATCAAGGGTGATTAATATAACAAATATTATTTGGTAAGGAACTGTTTCACAAACGACCTAAAACAAATTAGCTATTACAATGTAAGCTCCAGTTTAAGCTATTACAATGTTAAGTTTTATTTTAAGCAGTTTTTGCAATACAGTATACATTCAATGTTGCTTCTCCAGTATCAATATTTCATCCTACACTCAGGCCTTAACACAATCAAGTAACTATCCTATGTTTTTTTTGTTTTGTACAGGAGAAAGAGAAACTCTTCGAGCAAGAGACGCCGGTATTGTTGAAACCCTTAATTACAATTTATTAAGCACAAATCCAACTTAATTTATTGAATGCATTAAATAATACGTCAGGATAAAAAATGCCGATATCGGAACATTCATGGACCGATAAAGTTTCAACGCAGTATCAACGACTAAATGCCGATGGGAAAAATTAAACCGGACTGACATCGGAAATGTGTGATTCCAGCCATTAGGGTTGGTTGTTTCGATCAGACATTTTGTATTATGCTTTATTCTGTGATGAATTCACAAATGTGTAACAGCAAAGGGTTTACTGCCATCGTTAGCATATACAATACATTGGATAACAGTTTATGATAGAGGAAAATTGTTTCGTGGTATGGCGTTCTAATTTTGACGTCACTGTGCGCACTAGCATACCATGTGTATTAGTAATCCAAACTGAACTTTTATTTCTTGATACATATTCCTGAAATTCTAGACACCTGCTACATGTAACAGCATATCGACGGTGCCAAACTAAAACCCTGTAACTCAATTTTGACGCGAAAACTTTTTTGCAGCATCCGCATCGGCTAGATTTCCCGCGCATTTTGTCTAGTCGCCATCTAAATAGCCAATCGCGTTACTTCAATACAGTCAGGTGACAAAATACCGTATTTTTATTGAATTCAAAAAGATTAGTCGAAAATACCGTATATGACAGTACAAATTCCGATTAGTACAAGTCAACATATTCTTGTACATGTCGGAGTTGATTTTTGTTCCAAATAGAATCATTTCGTTACTAGACGTCAGTATTATTTCAACGGAGTGAAAACGTTTTTTTTTCGTCTCCTGAAATGTTGTCTTTTTGCACTTACGGGGTTTTGGTTTTGCACCGTCGATATGCATTTATTATTTATTAGTTAAATATAGGAGTCAAATATTTTTGTGTGTTACGTGCAAATTCACGATTTACTGGGACAACTCTCGCAGGTACAGTAAGTAAAACGTACGTTTTTTAGTTAATCTCGATGTCTTCAAATGTTCATCACACTACATAGTGATTGCCTAATATCAATGTTATTTTGTTATTTTACGTAAGCATAGTTGTAATGTTGATATCGCCATCAGTGTTTCTAATGAGCAATGATGTTCCTCGTTTTCACGGTTCTATGTCGTTTTGAATCAATTTAGCAGTTCCTAAATAAATTAAACATTACTATCGCTTTATGTGCTTTTATGCATTTCGCTTTTACTAAAATAATTTTCAGTAGGTTTGTTGGGGTAACGGAAGCATTGCATACCAAATATATTGAAAATAAGTCGCACACTTATTTCTGATGTTTATAGGCCGACGTAAGTCATTGTCAAATAACACAACCACGGAGCTACATCTCTTTGTGATCGCGTATATAACATCATTATTACACCCACTCGTTACGTAATAATCTTGTTAGATATTATACACTGTATATTGTTATTTATTACAAACACCAAGGAACCGATTTTGCACTCTCTTAAAAACGTGAAATGAATGTTAAATTGGTCTTACTATGTTAAAACGTACGACATAACGACATATCATTGTTAGAGGCTATGAAAAGTGTGTGAAACGGGGAAACAATCGTCACCATATGGCAGAACATTTCCACTATTGTCGTAAAATGTATCAGAATGTCCGTGGCTGTGTTATTGGTGATCGAAATTGTCTTCCTAAATTACAAAGTGTCGAAATCCCACACACTGCCTGCTAAGTAAGCATCCACATGCAACGTTTGGTATAGCTACTGTATTTCAATTGACCTGATACCCGGTGCCACTTCCTACATCCAATCGGAGGCTTTATTATGCCAACTGTTTTGTTTACTTGAGCACCACTCCCATCAAAGTTAGCCGTTTATGCCGTACATACCGGGCGATTGTTCTCTTAACTGCGACTTCCAACCAATATCTAGAGATTGGAACACTCACCCAGCGTCATGTCAAGTTACTTGACTGTTACGTCTGTGTAACTAGTGAAATAAAAAAAAAAAACAAATACCACGATTAAACGTTAAGTTGAGGAGAGATGTTGTTGGCAGTATACGACTATAAGGTCATGTATACTACGTTACGTGACCAATTTTCTAGGGCTCTTTTCAGATGTTAAGCTGTTCCAGCCTCCTTTGACATTTTAACTCCCTGTGGTCATTGGACTACCTATGGAAACATACGTCTGTGTCTTCCCGGATAGACTATTTCTCTCCTGTGGGTGTGGCTTCCAACATCAATCTGCGGCGCCCAGGAATAAACACTGCGTTCACCGGTACCACTTCACACAATGGTAGAGTGGCGCATGGGTGTTATTGATGCTCAGAGAAATAAATCAGAGGTCCAGACTGGGGTGAACCTGTAACCACTCGATCCCGAAGCACATGCTATACCTTTAGGCTAACGCTCCCCACAAGTTGTAATGTAGTTCGTGTAATGTGTGTTCATGGGGAAATACAATACCGTACTCTGAGAAATCACAGTCTAACACGAAACACAATCGGACAGCATACAATTTATTTCAGTCTATAATCAACGTCGAAATACTTGGAGAAGAGCCGATAGTGCGTCATAAAACACCCTAGAGAGGGTATCATATATTTTATTATATGTAACGAATCAAAGTAACAACGGTTCCATTAAATACAAATGGTAATTTAATGGTATCTAAGCATTACACGGACTGAAGCATGACCATTTATTCACATACAGAAGTGAAGTGCAAACTTGATATGGCATGAATATTTCTGAGACAAAGTATTTCGACAATATTTCACCATAAATTGTTGCATAATGTTTGTAACGTGTTTGCAAATACATTAATTCATAAATACTCAATTATCTTTAACATTAATTATATTATATTTATGAACAGAATATATGTAATAGGTTAGTGCGTGGATCAGTAACTTTATCTGACAAGTCGGATGAATGTATCGGGTGAGCCGTAAGCGAATCCGATGAATTCCGCAACCGAGCAGGATAAACTTGTACTCACTCCACGGCACTAACCTATTATCTATTAATTCAACATTTACATTTGTGGCTTAATAACGAAATAAAACTTGGACTATTTAGTAACCATTTCATTAATATATGACGTCATGTTCACACAGGTATATGTAGGCCGTAGCTTATATTAGATGGAAAAAACATCACCCTCGGGTACAGAGTTTTAATCGGCGACTAAGCTTTCAGAACAGGTGGTGAGATGACTGATATAGCAAGTTATACGGCCACGTGATATCACAAAGTTTATCTGAAACCCCGTTATCGGTCCGATGAAGTGACTGGACAAATCCAATCTAATTGAAGCAATATTGATATTAACAACAATATTCATATTTTACAAATGTTGAATGAACACCTCTCGTTATAGACTTACGTGATCTTGTTTCTTGTTGATCAATATAATTCAATGCTACACGTGTTTTTACGCATTATACTTTACCCAAAGCAGCCTGTTGATTTACTTTTTGGACAATTTTTGCACCATCCATTTCATTGACAACTATCGTGCTACTGGTTTATGTCAACCTGCATATAATTGCATTGGTTTGAATGATAAACCATGCATTTAAAATGCTTGGATTATGACTTATAACGCACAGCTTTCACCGATTGCCGAGCCCTCAGTGATTTATTTATTAAGAGACTGATTCGACTGTTGCTGTGACTCTATGTGAATATTTGCAATGTAGTACCATATATTGTATAGGTACATATACAGTTATGGTAGTAATTGTGAAACGTGACGCAGATACATGTATAAGAAACAAGTTATACAAACAATCAACACATGCACTTTTTAAATTATTAAGCAACATTGATGTTTGTAGTTACAAAAATGTATTTGTATTAGTGTTTCGGGTGGCATAAGTCATCATACATCAAGGTTCTGTACAAACATAATATAATATATTGTCTCACATAAGAACGGACTATAAGTAAACACATATCACATCCAATGTACATACAATCCTAACTCATATGCATTCGAACATTGGATGAAAGTTACCACACTTAAATGTTCTATAGTAACATACGAAACTATGGCATTGTCGAAAACCAATTATATTCACTTGCATACAGCCAATTAAAGGATATGCGATGTATGATTTGGTTATGCTAAACCATCTGCATAGTTATTACATAGTGTATTAAGAACGAAAACAAATGTATATTACATTAATCCTAACTTGCGTGTACACAGTTAACACGTTTTCAAACATTCAAATACTTAGTTAATTCAAACGCATTTTCGTCAAAGTTACAAATATTAAGTGTATTTATTCTATTTACCAAACATATATTGATTGTGTTATTTAGTACTTCACAGACGGCGTTCAGTATTATTTTGATTTAGTATCAATTTCTACATCAAAGAGTGTTGCCTCGATAATAGAATTTACCCCTTCTCAGATGATACACAATGCATTAAAAGCAAACATTTCGCACGAGATGTTTGGATCAGTGTACATAATGGAAAAATAGTTGCTCCCTGATAGTTTTGGCGTTTCCAATATTAATACGAGAACAATCGATGTGACTAGAGTCTGTATACGTTTTGTTAAGACGATTTCTCGCATCGTTTACAGTCATGGTATTAACTCGTACGCCCATGGAGTTTGATAATATCATTTCGTCATGAATTGGTCGTATCTCAAATGATGTACACATCATTATGGGGAACTCTGAATTCGTTCAATGTACCAGAGATGTTAATTCGGTGCTGTTTATTATCAAATCGTAATAACTTCTTATAGAATAGTGATTTATCGCCGATTTATGCTTCAGATAACCTCCAGAATCTGTTCTCAAATCTGCAACAAATGTTGTAAGCTATAAATGAATGATTAAAACCAAACGAATACATTAAAACACCGATTTACAGGCCGAACCAGTTCTAATACACCACACTGTTGTCACACTGACATTCCATGCCACCTCTTGAAGTAATACTTGGCAATTTAATGACGTATGTAAGCAAGTCAGTAGGTTGTAAAACATCAGTATGTTGTAAAAGGTAAAACCCGCAATAACAAATGAGCACTGGTTTTGTATGATTATAACGATTATCTGATACAAACACCACATAGGCATTAACCACTTGTTCGAACACTCAATTAATGTCAAAATAAACTATAATGCAATACATGTTTAATTTTATGATAACACGTTTTACCAAAGGTCAATTAAAGCACTGAACAATAATTAGGGAACGCATCAAAGAATAAATTATAATGACTTTTTCTCACATGACCTTACTTTATAAATCTATGAATTGCACATGCAACGTGATAAGCACAATATTCACTAGCTATAGAATACAGGGAACGTACCCAAGTATCAACTAAATGCATGTACCTTGTCCAAATGGTGGAATAAGAATACACATACAATGCCTATCTTGAACAAGGGTTCAAGTTACCTTGTTTGCAAATGAAAACCTGCCATTCTGCAAAAATAGCGCTCAATTCAACAAATGACATTGGGTACTTAACAGGAGACTCCCAGACGGCATTAATACATTTCACAATTTTACAATAGTAGTTCACTGCGTGCATCGTTTGCCATACACACTCCCTAGATTAACTCAGCCATTTTGAACGACTCAATCGTCAGCAACAACACTTCTTTCGTCAAATAGTTTCTTTTGAGCAACAGCCCCATATCCATTTTCAATCTATCTTGTGATAACATTAGCTACATTTGTACCAGTATTTCATAACATTATGTTAATAAATCGCCTATATTTTACATATATTACAGCTGTAGGTCGATTTATATAATATTGGCATACAGGCTAGTCATGATTGGGAGACAGACAATTACTCTTAATAATCAATCATACTCACATGATATGTTTGCATGTGTGTAAATATACCATGTTTACATTTGATCATCGCACCCGTTGCTATATGTCCCAAAGACTGAATAATAGTACAATAACATTAATCGTAGCAATATTATCGTACTACATTTTTTTGTATTTTATTTCATTCCAAATCACATCAAAAAGAACAATTTTATTGTTGTATTTGTATTATATAGGGTGGACATGGAATATAATGTTAATGCGTGAATCCATATGTGTAATAGTGTAATTGTACCAGTCATAGCTCTCTCCATCGAACGGTTTTATATGACAATATGTCAATACTAACTTTTCAGCGACACAAACAGTTCTTTTTGAGTAGAAGATTTAAATTTTAGGACCTGTTACAAAAGGATACAAATTTAATTAAAAACATAACAGCAATAATAATAATACTGTTTACAGTTTTCTGCTACGTCTCTTTGTTATCTTCATGCGTACAATATTGACAGATGCAAACTTTGAAATTGTCGCGACAGTTTCGACAAACGCTAGGATATTAACTCGGGAAGTGACAATCTAACGGTCTAAGAATTTCAAAGTTCATATTTGATAAATTGCGATCATTATCAGATAGTTGTGGCTCAGCATGAAAGGGTGGTTAATGGTAACCCCGATCGTGACACCATATACCACTAATCAGAACAATATCAAACATTCAGGCAATTTGCTCCAACTAGAAATCGCATACAACAATGCTTGTTGCGCGAAACATTTATCATTGCATTAAGTGTTAATGAAGTTTTATCAGCTTATATATTGGTATGAAAAAAGAATAACTAAAACAGCTTGCCAAAGGCACAAATTGTTAAGATTCTCCATACAAAATTTTTCACATAATAGTATCAGCAAATCGTACATAGTTCACACTATTGATACCTATCTCACGAAAATGTTGACACTCAAAATGGTTAATTATGCTATAAAAAGCATGTGTTTTGTACGCAAAAACCATATAGTGTTACCAAAGAGTTTTTAAAATAATTGAAACAAAATAGACAATTTCTTATGACCTCTATCCTGGACAAACAACGACACACTAATTGACTTCTAGTTTGTGGTGGACAGACAACACACACGATCCTTATAATAATTAAGCAAATGTTTAACACGGGCAGCTTGAAGTGAACCTAAAGCAGATGTTTGATTTATGGTTATGATTATATGTACTAAATATTGTTCTTTAAAACATTTGATATAAAGGTTGGCCCATAATAACATTTGTTACCTAACATGTATCAACATGTCCCGTAACAAGTGTGAATATAATACATCTCTAATCTGCTTTGACATGTTTCAATCATATGCACGAAAGAAGTATAATTTAATAGCCTGCAAAGCATCTCTAAGTATGATATATTATCATCAAAACCACGTGGTTACATCAATGATAATGGTAATAGTTGGTCTATTTAGTAACAAATATCTGACAATCCAACAGGTTTACATTAGGCAGGAATGTGTAGAGTTGTTATGTTATCATAAGTGGTTTTTGTAACTCTGTAAAATGCAGTCAAGCTCTGGACATTAGTTTCAAAAGGCAGGATATTTCCAAAACGACCAAACTGTCCCGAAATTATTAAAGATTGACTAACTTACACTAAATTGAGACCATTATTTTCGATTCAAGGGTACTATCAATACGTACATACGAATTAATAGATACTTTGAAGATGTCGAATGATAAAACTAAATTTATTAGTTGTTTGAAATGCACACGTGTTTTGAGGTTTCGATCATTTGCATACACTGTTATAAATGATTTATTTTAAACGTGTACGTGGTGCCAACAGTATTAATATAATGCATTATAAAAAGTTCAAAATCTCTTCAACCATTCGTTTATTCGAAAATCGAATACAATAAATGGGACTCAAATCTAAAATAAGTAGATCTATTATGAATACCAGACAATGCATATTGTTAGATACGGTATGGTAATGTGTTTGTTTTAGTTTTTCTTGATAACAAAGAGTTCAAACATTGTATTAGACAATTTAATAACAAGTTACGATTTGACTGCACCTCACAAATTCAATTATTGCTTGGTATGGATAACAACATCGATTACATATTGACAGATACATTGAGTGCATTACTATACGTACAAGTTTTCTATTTAGCTGTTTTATTCTGTTCTTTTCCGCTTAGTTATTGATATTGCAATGCAGTTGCATTGACACATCAGACGATTTGAGATATATTATATTTCTTTAATATTCTCAATTGATGAGATCAAACTGTTTGATGGCTGAACTAGAAAGATGCGGTGTTTATTATCAGTGTTGTGCGGTGCTCCGATATTTTTGTTTACTTGTATGTTTTCACCAAAAGAAACAAGACTTTCAATGAGAAATAGAAACAAGCAGGTTCGTGTGATACGTACTCTTATATATACAATGATTTAAGACGGTCACATCAAGTATGACACATCGATAATCATCAGAATATAACATTTTCTTAACAAGTACGAATTGTGTCGAGCGCTACACTACGTTTTGTAAACACTATTTCTAAGTCATGTTACATACTTTACGACTGATAAACTTCCAAAGGGATGGCGTAATAGCTCAGAAATCCGATGGAGTGCTTCATAAGTGGCAATCATTTTGCAATGTCTTATAATAAAATATTTTGTCACCCGCTTACTTGCTTTAGGCCCCTGTGCCATTTGCGATTTCGTCATAAGGATGCGGTGCATTTGTCAGAAGTATGACATCTCGACGGTGAGCGGAAAAGTTGTGGTAATCGCCTTGTCACCGTAAATGTGTTTATAAATACATTATTTCATGCTTATCGGTGGTTTACTGCGGAATAACGGTGGATTATTCCCTGATAGTTTCACAGTCCATAATTTCACAGTTCATAATTTCACGCAAACGGACTACTTTTTTAAAACAAATTTCCCGGCCGCCAAAAATAAAATTATAATCATTTTCACTTGTTCTCGTAATCTTGAACAAATAAGAGAACATTATAAGCACATAATGTACTTCGAATGGACGAAACTGAAGCCATTGCGAAAGAACTACTTGATTGCAACTCGACGTGTGCATGGCGGCAAAACGACGTCACGCAAAACATTTTAGGTAAATAGTGTAGTATTTCCATCATTTAAGCTATTTGAAGCATGAAATAAATAGAATATTAGTATTTTACCGTGTATGATCATTTGATAATTCACCTCGTGAGCAGCTGACTTACATTTTTACTCGTGGCTACGCCACTCTTGAAAATATTACTTCAGCTGCTCACTCGGTGAATTATCAGCCGATCATTTCGCACACGATCTTTGGATCAGTATACGTAATACAAACACCCTCCGAAAATACTGTTATTATGTTGCTATAACAGATGTAACGTAAGCAACATAATGCATAACTAGTTTCTCCCTGATAGTTTTGACGTTCACAGTATTAATACGCGAAGTATCGATGTGGCTTGAGTATGTATACTTTTGTTAATAACAATTTCTCGCATCGCTTACCGTAATGATATTAACTCATACGGCCATGGAGTTTCTTTTCAGCTTGGTGTATCGTGTAGTTATGTACAAATTGTTATAACAAGTTAAATAGTTCCTGCGGCCAATTGTTTTACAGACCAGTATTGTAAGAGACATTTTTTTATAATTTTAAAAACTAGAACTTTTTAAGGTGTTAGTAAGGCTTGATATAAAGGTATGAGGAAATCGGACAGGGGAGGCAGCTCACTTTACCAGCTGAGCAAAGACTCGCATCAGTAACACCACGACACGTGTACAACGGGCAATGCACACACGTAAGCCAAAGAAACAATTAAAAGTCCAAGTCCCCGCCGAAAAATGCGGAATTTTACAAACCTCTCTGATTTTGTAGGCTTATGTGTGTTTGGGTATATTTACCTAGTATAATTTACCGAAAAATGGTGCTATTTTCATTATTAGTTATTCAAATGCGTAATATAGTTTATTTACGACAAAACAAATTTTACAAATTTTTGGGTAAAACAACCGTTCATACTTTTGTAAATTTGGGTATAGGCGCACGTAGAGTTATAAAGCGATTCTCACGACGTGCAAATATTATGGACAAACGCCGGTTCGAAATGATACTGGGCCGAGTCTTGCCGAAAAACTTGCTAGTTTACGTTTATTTAGTCATCACTGGTCATTAAAATGCGTAATATAGTAAATCAACCCCATATTGTTAGTTAAATACAAGTATTTGGGTAAAAACGTTACTATTTGGGTAAGATTTGGGTGTTTAATGCCGACGCCTCGGCCTGACCTAGTTAACGTAGATCTAGGAGAGGTAATCCAGATTGCAGGTGCACGCCAAAACACATATCGAAGTACATTTTTTTCTTATTTTTAATTACTTAAAGGGGTAAAAGAAATAATTATAATTATTAACTTACATTACTTTATTTTAAATAAAAAATAAAATAATAGTGAAATAGTCTGGGTTACGACATTCGCCCAAAGTGCTTCATTTTTTTGGATTTAGTTTTGAACGCGTGAACCAGAATAACGAAAGGTCAAGTGCGCGTTAAAACACATTTCGAAACACATTTTTTTCTTATTAATTATTACTAAAAGGGGTAAATTATGGTTAATACTTTATTTTAAAATAAAATAAAATAGATCTATACGAATCTAAATAAAAAAAAAATAAAAAAGGTATTAGTCTGGTTCACGACATACTTAAAAAATGCTGATTTTTTTTAATTTTTTTTTTTTAAATGGTAAACCATCCAGAACAGGTCACGTGCCCCTACATGGAAATTTTTCTTGTTGCATACAAATATAACCTGCGGCTCAAGGCCGCAGGTTAATGAGGATTGTTTGAACACTCTGATTTTGTTCAATATACAACACATTGGTATTCGTTGCTTTACGGAATAAAATCTTTATAACTCAACATTTCTCAAAGCACTTAATGTCAGTGATTTATTGCCGATTTTTACTTTTGTTAATATTCAGAATCTGCCCTCAAATCTACAACAAATGTTATAATGCAATAAACGAATAAATAAAACCAAGTATATACATATTCAACACCTGTTTAACGACCGTTCAAATTCCAAACACAGCACTGTTATCACACTGACATTCCATGCGACCTCTGGATGCAATATTTATGTCAATTTAATGACAAATGTAATCAAGTCAGTATGTTGTAAAACATCTTCCAGTATTTACATTGAGGTATCGAAACCCGCAATAAAAAATAAACGCTGGCGTTTAATGATAATAGCGATTTTCTGATACAAAAGCCACATGTATTAACGAAGTTCGAAAACTCAAGCAATGTCGTAATAAACCATAATGTAATAAATGTTTAATTTTATGATCACGAGTTTGCCCAAAGGGCATTCCCGCATTTAATTAGCACACTGAAAATAAATAGGGAATGCATCAAAGAATAAATTATAATAACTTTTGCTTACATTTCCGTAATTTATAAATCTATGAAGTGCACATCTATAGTGATAAAAATTATTACCTTATTCACTAGCTATAGAATACAAGAAACGTGTATCAAATAAATACATGTACAATGACCTTATGCCTATTGTTGCATGTTATATCGCCATTCCAAAATTGACACAATAGGAATACAAATAAAATGCCTATCTTGAACAAGGAATGAAAACCTGCGATTATGCAAATATAGTATAATTACAATAAAAGTTCATTGTGTGTCTCGTTTGACTTACAAGCTCTCTAGATTAACTTGTACCCTTCCAGAAAAACATCATCTTAAGACGAATACCATTTCTTCAAAACAACCCGTTTTGAACAACACAATCGCTACCAACAGCACGTTTTCCGACAAGAAGTTTCTTTTGAGCAATAGCCCCATATCGATTATTAATCTATCTTGTGATAACATTAGCTTCTAGTACAGTATTTAATAATATTATTTTGATTAATCGCCTAGGTCTTTCTTTGTTATATAAGCATACATGCTCGTCATGTTTGGGAGACATACATTTACTCTTAATAATCAATCATACTCATATGATATGTTTGCATGTATGTACATATACCATGTTTACATTTGATAATCGCATCCCGTTGCTATATATCCTAAAGGCTGATCAATAGTACAATAGCATTTTGTAATAATACTACCGGGTGTGTAATATTTGTTCATTCCAAACCAAACCAGAAAACAGTTTTGTTGTTGCATTGTTTATGAATTATATGTAATAGACATCGAATGTAAGGTTAATGCATGAATCAATATGATTAATAGTGTAATTCTATTAGCCATAGCTATCACCACCCAACGGTTTTAGATGACAATATTCCAATACTAACATTTCAGAGACAACACACATCTTAATGTTAAGAAATGGTTACAAAATGTTACACCTTCAATTAACAACATTAAAGTAATACTAAAAATCCTTTTTACAGTTTTTTCCAGGTCTCGTTGCTACATTCCTGCTTACAATAATGACAGATGAAAGCTTTGGAATTCTCGCAGTAGTTTCGACGAACGGTATGATGTAACGCAGAGAAGAACTATTTTACCGTCTCATTATTTCAAAATTAATATTTGATTGTTTTGGCTCCGCGTGATGGGGAAGATTATTGGAACCTCGATCTTGATACTATATATCACTAATCAAAGCAATAAGTCAAACCTCGGGGTGTTATCTTTACCTGAAAATAATATTCAACAATGCTTGTTGCGCGAAACATTTATCATTGCAATGAGTGTAAATGAATTTTTATTGGCTTGGAGCTTGGTATGAAAGAAGAATAAATAAGACAGCTTGCCAAAGGCACAAATTGTTCAGATTCTCATATACAAAAAATGTCACAAAATAGTATCAGAAAAACGTACATAGTTCACAATATTGGTATCTATCTCACGAACATGTTGACATTTAAAATGGTTAATTACGTTTATAAATACGCAAATACGAAATAAAAAGCAGGTGTGTTGTACGCAAAAGGGATATAGTGTTACCAAAGTGTTTTTAAAATAATTTCAACAAACAAATAATCCTTCTCATGACCTCTATTCTGGACAAACAAAGAAACACTATTTGACTTATGGTTTGTAATGGACAGACAACACACACGATGCTGATGATAATAAAATGATTTCATAACATGGGCAACTTGAAGTGAACTATAGCAGATGCTTGGTCTATGGTTATGATATGTTACGAATGAATGTACTTCACAAGATTTGATATTTTAAAAATTGGCCAAGAACGACAACAGAAACCTAATCAATATTTCCCGTTACTTAACAGCTTGTAAAGTGTCTCTGAGTATAAAATATACGTGGGATTATGCAAAAGTTCGTGGACTTTTGCTCTAAAATCTGTATTTTAAGTCAAATCAGTATGAAAATTACCATACAGTGACATTAATCTATTACAAACAATAACCTCAAAATCCTTTTATAAAGTACCCTTTTTATCAAGAGTAACACGTTGCCATAGTAACACAAAAATGCGACAGCGGCGCACTGTAAAATTTCCGAGTAAAATGTGTTACGTTATTGCCGATTGTTACAGTGTTACTTCATTTAAAAATACAAAAATGCCTCCTCATGTTGAGTAATGTTATACCGACATTTCGGTATAACTTAAAGGTTATATCTTATATATTCGTCCTTTTATGAATATGAAGGTTATTGTTATCATATAAAATTCAACGTTAACATGACGTCACATGATATCATTTTGCATTTGTAAAATAATTCATTTACATATACAGTTAGGGAAACCCCGCGAGGAAGACCAGAATTGCTTGGCAAATTAAGTATGAACCCTTCTGTATTTTATTCAATTGTTTTTAAATGACATAAATAGTAAACAGAGCGTGAAAATAATGTGACAGACGATGAATGTTAATTGATACCAAACCGACGTTCAACGAATGAACGTTACGTTTGTTAGAATCGACCATCCTAGGTATTAGAGAAAAACACCACTTGTAGAGATAGAAACGTCACAATAAAGAATGAGTGTGTTTGCATATTATAAGTATACATTCAGTTGATAACAGGAAACAGAACAACTGATTTACAGAGTTTAAGAGCTTCATGAAATGATTTAATCGAGCAGGCGACGTCTCCTACGTCATTTCTGAGCGTGCGCCGATTATGCCTTCCACGTATGCTATATTTATCTTTTTTTATCTATCCGTATGATATATATTATATTTGTACAATATCAATCAATTTTACAGGGACCATAGATTCGTAGCTTTACGTTAATCGTTTTTGAATAAGAGCAAAAGTCAACGAACTTTTGGATGACCCTACGTATAATCATCATAACTATGTGATTACATCAATGATATTAAAATGGTACTGACTAGTTTATGTAGTTACAAATGTCTGACAGGTTTACATGCAGCAAAATGTGTAGTGTTATTTTGTTATCATACATGTACGTTGTGTTCCAAAACACCGCTAAATTCAGCCAAGTCTAAATATCTACACATAGTGTATGTACGTAGTTGCCTAGCAACAGGAATAGAATAGTGGCCAAAGGATGGACGTCGGTCATTGACCATAAGGAAAGTTACTTTGAATGATTATGATAGTATTTAAAAGATAAATATTGTATCAAAAAATATATATGGTAGTTTGCATTATATATTGAATGACCCTCGTAAAAGTTTAATATATCTTTAACCATTCGTTTATTCGAAAATCGTTCATTGACAAAGACAACACAATAAATAAGATTATGAACATTATGAGCTACGACATTACAAAGACTAGGCAATGCATATTGTTAGATATGGTACGGTAATGTGCTTGTTTTAGTTTGTCTATATAGCAAATAGTTCAAACGAATAACAAGTAACGATTTGACTGCAACTTACAACTTCAATAATTGCTAGGTACAGATAACAACATCGATTAATTTTTGACAGAGGCTTTGAGTGCAATATTATACGTACACGCTTTCTTCGTACAACGAAGTACGAGGGGTGATCAATATATTCGAGGACTTTTCATCTTGCAATTTTATATTATCGTAGTTTCATTACTATTCTTTTCCGCATAGCTATTAATATTGCAACGCAGTTACATGGACACATCAGACAATCTTAGATATTATATTGATTTAATATCATCAATTGATGAGATCAAATAGTTTAATGGCTGATTAAGAAAAATACCTACAAACGATGTTTCACTTAGATATTGGCTTGATAGCAAATCATGTGTACATCTATGCGATGGTATGGCCATTTGGGGCAATCATTGTTGAAAACTGATGATGTGGTTTTACTTTCGACGTTATATTTACGAAACATACCAAGCTACCACCGACAAATCAAGGCACACAAACAATTGATGCGCGAGGAATCAATGCCGTTGGGGGTCTGTATACTTATTGTTACTATAAATAACGACATTATAACTTATATTTAGTCCTTACAAATAATTTCGGTGGATGTTCGGAAACTCATATTGAACGGAAATGTAAACGATTATGTCGAGGTGCAATTTCATATCACTAAAAACATTTTCTGTGCAAATATAAATTGAATATATAAAACAGGCTTACACGCATTCTTCTAAAATTAATGATTTGTTTCATGAGCAAATTGCAATTTACTAATTGATAAAAGATGGTCCAATGCACATGTGGGACGAATTACAGGAAACGCAAACGTATTTAAACGTGAAAATGCAATCTTGAGAAATACCCTGGCAACGTATTCCAGAGCAATGGTTTAAAATGTTTCACTTTTCTTAAAGTGGGATTGGTTCATGAACAACGACGCTTTAATTCTCTAATCAATGACGTTCCACAGATACAATTAGTTAATTCAAAGATTTGTAGTGCAATGTTTAGTGAGATGCATTATGCAACAGGCGTTGATTGGCAGTACAAACATGTAATGAAAGCGAAATATCTAAAATACACATTATTTGTGATAATAAAGAAAATCAGTGAATGATAAAACAAATCCGAGCAGATATCATAGATAAGACACCAGCAGTTCTTTTTGTGTATTTCTATAACGGATACTGCTATAAGCCAAATGCAACAATAACAATAAACTGTAAGATATGTAAGAGGTTTTTCACTTGAGCAAAACTTCCATCGAAGTCAGCCTATCTGAGATTTCCGACCATGTCATCGAAACACACACCAAGTTATTTATGACTGTGGTATATTACACATAATAATATATTAAGATATAACAAACACCGCGCCTAATCGTAAGCTGAGGAGAAATATAGCTGTATATTGTATTATATAGCCTTGTTCTGTGTGGTCATGTGGAAATAACTTTCTCTGAGAAATAACAGTCTGACACGAAACACAATCGGAAAGCATTAAAATATTTTCTAGAATCCACGTCAAAATGCTCGGAGAAGAGCCGATAATGCGTCATAAAACACTCTAGAAGGTAATGAAACACCAGGAACTTCACCAGGAAGTAAAACCAAAGGAGATGCAAACACTTAACGTTCACAGACGAAACGTTATCATATATTATATTATGTAACGGATCGAAATAGCAACGGTTACATTACACACAAATGGTAATTATTTAAGAAATACACGAACAAAACATACCAATGTTTTATTCACAGAAAAAGTTTATTGCAAACTTGATGTGAAATGCATATGTATAGGACAAAGTATTCCGACGATTTTTCACCATAAGCTGTTACATAATGTTCTTATCACAGTTATAATCCCAATGTGTGCATAAATACAGTAATTCATATAATACTAAATTATCTTTAACATTAAATATAATACATTATATAAGCTATATTCATATCGACAACGCTATTCACATATGTTAAAAATGTAGTTCGACATTACGCGTAAGCTGCTTACGTAAAATCGTATTCTTGTTGCACAATATAAGTCAAATATACACCGTCCACTTTCTACACTGTTTATGCTGATTATACTTTACCCAAAACAGTCTGCTTATTTACTTTTTGCACAATTTACCACCCGTCCATCACCATAACAAGTATTCTTTTAATGGTTTATGTAAACCAGCATTTATTGTTGCATTGTCTGAATTAGGGTCCGAGGATCAATGTTGCATTGAAGAAAATTTCCGAATAAACCTTCTTTTGTGAACACCTATACGAAAAATACGTTCTTTCCGTGACAGTATTAACCTGTCGCCTACAACATATACGTCTTAAAACAGTTTGTTTGAATGCTTGTCTGAATTGTAATGACATGATGCGGTACAATAAAGAATTACTCGTGCAGCTGACAAAGTAGCACATTTAACTCCGGATACGTAATATATGACTTTGTGCGCTTGTCATGAGTCTCTGTGCGTGGAATGGAGCCCAACACACAAAGAACGCCACGACAACCGCAACTGAAACATAAAGAATCTGGCATACAATATGTTATAGCTAGTTTTCGATAGAAAACAATCGTGTTTTTTAAACATTTTTGAAAATCTATTAATCAGATTTGGGTAAAAAATTACACAGAACTACAATAATTTCCTACCTACTCCCATTCCGATTTTCATAATTTTTAATCACTTATTAAAATACATTTATTCTTTATTATATATTGAAATTACATGCGCATGGACTGTTTAACGCAGGGAGATAATCTGGTATTCCATTGATGATTTACTATCAATTATTTAACCGTTACACTCCGTGATCGACGGGATTAACATTGTTGTTATAAAGACGAAACTTAGGCCCGTATGATTCCGTTTTTTAGGTGTGTCGCTTGTAAACAATGTAAAACAATAACATCTACTTCGTCACTTTCACAGACGGGCCTCGCGTGTGTTATATTAAATGTGTTGCAAATACGTAAATATACCGTTAGGCGTATCACGTGACGGTAACATTAGCTGTTGCAAGTATCAAGTCTTCTAACTTGATATTTCATACAAAACTACGAAAATGTTGCAAAGAGCTTATAAAAAAACTTTTTGAATTAATTTCCGATGTTGCTGAAATTCGAGTGTGTATTAGGTAGGTATATTTCATTTATCCGTTCCAATTTTCATGCTTGTAGGTTAAGTAATTACTGAGAAATAATTAAAAAAACACGATTTTTTCCTATCGCAAACTAGCTATACATAACGAGCACGCTAGCGTTGAGTTTCAGATAAATGTGATGGCGGTACTAGCAGAGGTTTATTACTCACATCGGAATTACGTGAATTGTTGAAAGAAGTGTACATTGTTCAATGTCCTTTCTTGAGTTTATAATAGCACACATTCTGCAAGTCGCCATAAATAAGTCATTGAAACTTCTCATTTTCTATAATGATTCTGGATTACATTATTATGTCGTGAATTGTCTCTTAAAATTTAAGAATTTTATAGTTTTCAGTATGGCGTTACGTTTGCGAGATACAATAATGAACCGAACTTGATATCAACGTCATTGTGAAACCATGCTTTCGAAATACTTGGAATATTGACAGATAATGCACATGTTATCACATATTATTTGGGTTGCAGTGATCTGTTTATTTAGAGACTCATTTGACAGTTTTTGTGATTCTTTTTTTAATTTTTGCAGTGTATTAGTGTCATAGGTTGTATATGTACATCTGTAGTTGCAACATGACACAGAGATCAGACACACGTACTACAGAAGCAGATGCATAATTTGTAATTATAATTGTAAGAGATGTCCAGATTTAGATTAAGTTCGCATCGTCTTAAAATTGAAAGTGGGAGATATAATAATGTAGACAGAGCTGATAGAATATGTAAAGTTTGTACACAAAATGTTGTCGAGTCAGAATATAACTTTTTATTATGTTGTTCTCTATATAGAGAATTCCGAATTAAGTACTTCACAAATATGTCATGGGTCTCACTTAATAAATTTGCAAATATTCTTTCTTCAAAAAACAAGAAGGTACTTGAATGTTAATACGGCCACTTTTATTTTTCGTTCTATGAAGTTGAGACAGGAAATACTATCAATGATTGCTGCTTCATAAGATCTTTATATTGTTATTTACAATTATATTGATGCTGGTTTGGATATATTTAAATTGCTGTTTATATGTGTCTATGTTTACTTAGGCCATATTGTTTTTCTATGTAAATTGCTAAAGGTATTTATATGCCGATTTGCTATAAATAAATGGTAAATAGTAAATGGTAATTCAACTGAATTGTTGTTAGTCGAGTTATTAGTTATTCACATTAGTGTTTCGATAGCTTCATTCATCCTACATCAAGATACGGTACATAAATATATTTTTTCACATAAAACGGACTACAAGGAAACAAATCTTACATGAAATGTACATACAATCCTAAGCAATAATACATATAGCGCTACTATTTTCGAACATTGGATGAACGTTACCACACTACGTTTGACATTCTCTGAAACCAATTATATTTAAGTTATATGTACGTACTTTGCATGACTATATTTATGTTGTTAATTGACGAAAGAGGGATATGCCATATAATTTTAGCACTATCAATTTGTCGTTAGGTGATGTATGATTGTAAACGTGTTAAATAATCAGGATAGTTTTTTTTATAGAGGATAGGATGTTAAAAATGAAAGCACAAATGATCATAACATCAATACTAAATTGCGTGTACAAATATTTTATCAAACTTTCAAATATATTTGAAGCGCCTAAAAATATTAAGTTATTCAGACGCATTATCTTCTAAAGTACAAACAGAAAGTTTATTTATCTGATTATGTTATGAATCACTTCAACAGACGGCGCTCAGTATTACTTTGATTTAGTATAAAATTTCTACATCAAAGAGTGTTGCCTCGATTATAGCATTTACCCCTTCTCAGATGATACACCATGCATTAAAAGCAATTGTTTCGCACGCGATGGTTGGATCAGTGTTCGTAACACAATCACCCTCCGAAAATAATACCAATATTGTTATTATATTGCTATAGCAAATTTAACTTAAGCAGCATGTTGTAAAACTAGTTGCTTCCTGATAGTTTTGGCGTTCACAATATTAATACACGAAGAATCGATGTGGCGGCTGGAGTCTGCTTACGTCTTGTTAATAACAATTTCTCGCATCGTTTACCGACATGATATTAACTCATACGCCAATGGAGTTTGATAATTTCATTTCGTCTTGGTTTTATCGCATCTCGATGTACAAATCAGTATGAGGATTGTTTGAATACTATGATGTTGTATCAGAGATTGATAATCGGTGCCGTATGACATAAAACCATCATAATTCAACATGTCTTAAAGAACTTAAAGTAAGTGATTTATTGCCGAGTTTTGCTTCTGATAACCTTCTCAATGTGTCCTCAAATCTGCAAAAAATGTTGTAATGCTTCAAAAGAATAGTAAAACAAAATGAATGCGTTTAAACACCGATTTACAGACCGAGCCAGTTCCAAAATTCCGCACTGTTATCACACTGACATTCCATGCCACCTCTGGAAGCAATGATTAGCAATTTAATGACGTAAGTAAACAAGTCAGTAAGGTTGTAAAACATAATCAGGTATTAGCATCGAGGTATCATAACCCGAAATAAAATATACGTACACTCGTGTTGAATGATAAAATTGATTACCTGATACCAAAACTACAGGTATTAACCACGAGTTCAAAAACATAATCACTGTAAAAATACAACATTATGCAATAAATGTCTAATTTTATGATTACGGATTTCCAAAGGTCATTCCCGCATTTAATAAGAGCACTGGTGGAATGGAATATGGAATGGATCAAAAAGAATTTCTCATATGTCCGTATTTTATAAAACTATCGATTGCACATGCAAAGGTATGTAAATTAACACATTATTCACGGAACGTATCCTAGTATCTACTAACTGCATGGACCGTGACCTAATGACTAGTGTAGCAAGTTATATCGCAATTCCAAGACTTACGCATTGCGAATGTAATGAAGATCTTGTACAAAGGTTTAGGTAAGTTACATTCTGCAAATAAAAACCTGCTATTCTGCAAACATAGCTCTCAATTCAATAAGTTGCATTGATCATATACATGTAACAGGAGTCTTTTCCAATAATAGACTTCACAACTTTACGACAATAGTTTGATATACAAAGAAATTGACTAACTGTCTCTTTTGATATACACACTTTCTAGATTGACTCGTACCCTTTCCTCAGAAACAAAATCTTTAGACGAATACAATTTCTTAAAAACAATCCCGTTCGAAAACCAGCCATTCTGTTAAACACAATTGTCAGCAACAACACTTCTTGTGCCAAGTAGTTTCTTTTGAGCAACAACCAATGTCGATCATCAAATAATCTGGAGATCAAATTAGCTACTTGTAGTATACATGTATAATAATATTTGATTTATCACCTAGGTTTTACATATACTAGGTCGATCTATATAATATTAGCACACAAGCTAATCATGATGGGCAGACACAGTTCACTGATTAAAATCAATCAAGCTCATACGATACGTTTGCATGTATGTAAATATACCATGTTTGCATTTGATAGTCGTATTACGTTGCTATATTTCCCCCACAAACAGATCAATAATACACTGGCATTTGGCAGCAATACTCTCGTGCTTGTAATATTTTTGTTCATTCCAAATCACATCATGTCGGACAATAGCTATACATAACTAATGTTATATTGCTGTAAATGAAATCCGACTTAAAATGAAGATTGTTTTGTATTGTCACATCAGAGGGAACCTTTTACTGTTCGGTTGTATATGGTTTATAAACAGTATACGTGAATCCATATGATTAATTGTGTAGTTATAGTAGTCATAGCTCTCCCCGCCGAGCGGTTTTGTATTACAATTTGTCAATACTAACTTTTCAGAGATAACAAACAGTTTCTGACTAGACTACCTCAATTTTAGGAACGGCTACACATTGTTACACCTGTAAGTAAGAACATTAAAGCAATGGTAATAATACTTCTCACAGTTTTCTACCATGTCCGTTTGCTGCCTTCTTGCTTACAATAATGCCAGATTCAAGCGTTGTAATTATCGGGTTTGTTTCGACGAACGGTATGATATTAACTTAGGGTGGGGCTACGTAACCTTCTCATTATTTCAAAGTAAATATTTGATAGAGTGCTATTGTTCTCAAACAGTTTTGGCTAGGCATAATGGAGAAGTTTATTGTAACCCCGATCGTGACACTATATATCGCTAATCAGAACAACAAGTAAAACATTCGGGGTGTTTTCTCTATCAAGAAAATTATAGACAACAATGTATGTTATGCGAAACAGTTATCATTGCCATCAGGAAATACAGTGTTGATGAAGTTTTATTGGCTTATACACGTAGTTTGGTATTACATAAGAATACATAAAAAACAAATGACGGTTTACCAAAGCCACAAAGTGTTAAAATTCCTATATAAAACAGAATATCGATACCTATCTTACGGAAATATTGGAATTCAAAATAAAATGGTATTCATTAAATATGTTTCATAAATACGCCGAAATCACTATAAACACTTTAAACCCAATTCAAATAGTGTTACCAAATATGTTTTAACAATGTAAACAAAAACGACTCTTTATCATTACCTCTGTTCTGGACAAAAAACAAAAAAACATTAGACTTCTTGTTTGTTATGGACAGACAACCGCATTATTATTAAGAGATTTATATGACACGGGTGATTTGACATAAACTATAGCAGATGTTTGCTATATGGTTATGATGTATAAACGTATGTAGTGAACAATGTACTTAATAAAGATTTCAAATACTAAATGGCAAAAAATGACACCAGTTACCGAATGAAAATGCCCCGTAACATATGCGAACATAGTTCTTCTCTGATCTACCCTGACTTGTGAACGAG
The DNA here is from genome assembly GCA_963678985.1 of Spisula subtruncata. Taxonomy (NCBI): domain Eukaryota; kingdom Metazoa; phylum Mollusca; class Bivalvia; order Venerida; family Mactridae; genus Spisula; species Spisula subtruncata. The sequence continues at coordinate 40,910,839 of OY787662.1, read as the reverse complement.
TATATAACTACTGTATAGCGGGTATATTTCACGGTGTCCAATTTTCGCGTTAATTGGATCCTTTTGAATTCACGGTGTCTTGAATTCGCGCTAACGGCCTTGACCGCGAAATTAAAACCTTGTTGGTAAACATGGAAGGGGTGGTAAACGAGTATAATAGTCACTACTGATCTTGGGGTTGTGGGTACGATTCCCGGGCTGGCCATCTAAAATTACTGATCGTATTTTGGGTGAGACTTTAAACCGAGGTCCCATGTATGGGTGCTATAAATATGGCATGCAAAAAGAACCAGGAATGCTTCTGGAATTAGGGCATCTTCTGTATAATGCAGTATCCCCCCAAAACTAGAAGTCTTCTGGAGGCCTCACCCTTAAGGATTATCCGGTGGTGAGGATAAAGAAACGCAATAAACTAAACATACTGATAATTAACTGCTAACATAAGAAAAATATGTAGATCTATTTACAAACAAACATTATTTCGGCAAACATTTACACGTTCCGCAAACAAAACTGTTATTGAAATTGAACAAGTGTGATGAAACGGCTTACAATTCAAACCTTCAAACGATATTTATATCATGCATAGAGATTTAAAGACGTTCTTTACAAATATCCAATTTCTAACCATACTTTATACATGTCATAGTCTATTTATTATTGCCGTAATTTACAGTTTGATTATTTCTTAAAGATCCTTGATGCATTGTCTCCCTTTGTAAAATATGTATATTTTTGGTGATTATTTCGCGGGGTTTAGATTTCGCGCATTCGATGTTGACCGCGAATATAGCGAAAATTAACCCCCCGCGAAATATACCCGCTATACAGTATTTGATAGCCGTAAAAATGTCTCTGAGTATGAGACATAATCATCATTATCATTTGGTTACATCAATAATAATGCAAGGTGGTTTAATGGGTAACACATATCTGACAATGTCACAAGATGTTTACATGCAGCAAGAATGTGTAGTGTTGTTTTGTCATCAAACGTGGTGTTCGAAACATCGTAAAATTCAGTGAAGAATAGACATTATTATCAAAAGTCAGGATAGTTCAAATAAGATCAAGCTTTTCCAAACAAATTAAAGCTTAACCAAATCACAAGTAAGTAATTCATTTAGCGTTATATAAACAAATACATGTACGAGGAGCATTAAAAAATACGTAGACAAATCTGCTTGCTTATTCGTCCAAATAAATAAATAATTATTTTGTTATGTTGCAGCACCTCATTTATTCTCTAATAGATATCGGACCAACGGTTAAGTCAGGATCTTGATTTATTCATTGCACTTATATAATGACCAATGTACCACGACAGTTTGAACTTAACTGCATTACATGTATTTCGGCAGGGACTTAGGTATTTTATTGATTCTTTGGCTTATATGTGGGCATTGCTCAGGGTAGTTGCGTTGTGGTGTGACTGATTCCTCTGCTCGGCTGTTTAGGTTGAGTGCTACCTTCCCTGTCGGAATTTCTCATACCTTTTATAATACAAGTTCAAACTCTCTTCAACAATTCGCTCATGCGAAAATCGTTTATTGAAAATAACAGCACAATAACTAGGGTCTAAATTAACGAGCCCTAAGAAAACATTATAAAAAAGATCAGGAAATGCATATTGTTACATATGTTGTCGTAATGTTTGTTTTAGTTTGTCGTTATAACAAAGAGTTCAAACATTGTGTTAGACAATCGAATAACAAGTAACGATTTAACGGCACTCCACAACTTCAATAATAGCTTGTTATGGATAAAAAACATCAATTAAAGTTTGATAAAGGCATTGTGTGCGTTACTATAGTACAAGTTTTCTTCGTAGTATTTTCATTTCTGTTATTTTTCAAGTTCAGTTTGATGGCTGATTTAGAAAACTTCCCAACGAATATGCATTATTCAAGATACACATTGGCTTAATAGAAACATGTGGGTACAACTATGCGATGGTAAGGCCATTGAGTGCAATTATTGTTGAAAAAGTATGCTTTTTTATAACTTTAGTGTACAAATATACGAACTACGTACATCATGCATCCAACAAAGGATCAACACACAAACAATTGATTCCCGAGGAATGCTGCTGCCGGGGATATGTATACTTAATATTCTCATAAATAACGACATGATAAACTTGTCTTCAATCCTTAAAGTTGAATTTCCACGAGATGCAGAAACTAATTTTGAATATGTATCGTTTCGAGGGAAGATTTTAACGATGATGTCGAAGTGCAATTTCATATCACTAAAAGCATTTTCTGTGAAACAGTCAATTGATTATATAAAACAGGCTTACATTTGTACATGGATACTTTTAAAATTAATCATTTGTTTCATGAACAAATTGCAATTAACTAATTGATAAAAGATGGTCCAATACACATGTGGGACAAATAACAAGAAACACAAACGCTTTTATACGTGAAAAATGCAATATTGGGAAAAACCCTGGCAACCTTTTCCAGAGTAATGGTTTAAAATGTTCACTTTTCTTAAACTTAAAGTGTGAATGGTTCATAAACAATCACTCTCTTGGGACGAGGCTTTAATTCTCAAATCAATGAAATGCCACAGATATAATAATTTAATTCAAAGATTTGCAGTGCAATGTTAAGTAAGATGGAATATGTAACTATTGTTAATTGAGACTATAAACATGAAATAGAGCAAACTCTCTAAAAACACGGTAGTTGTAAGGATAAAGAAACAAAGTGAAAGAAACATACCGATCAGATGTCTTAGATTCGATATCAGCAGTTCATTTGTTGTGTAAAGATAAAACGGATACTGCTATACGCAAAATACAACAAGAACAATAAAAGGAAAACTAATCCGTTCCGCATTTTGATGTTCCTGCTACATGTAACACCACAACTATATCGTTGAAAACGAAAAAAAATCGGGAAAAAATATTTTTTTTGAAAATTTATATTTTTTGTTTATAGAAAAATATAAATTATATATTTTTTTCGTTTTCAACGATACAGTTACCTGTGGCTAACAAGGGTTTATATAATATAGACGTTTCTTTATGAGAGGAACATTAAAAATACATAAACGCCATTGATTGTAAACAATCAGTCATACTAATTTGGTAAAAAACTGTCCTATCATTTATGTACTCACTCAGTATATTGATAGTGAAAACTATAAATTGTACTCTAAAACATATTTGATATAGCAACGCAATATTAAAGACAAGGGAAAACCCGTCGATTTTTCCCGCTGAACATTTTTGCTGATAAACATGCTTCACCATTGTCTATTTACGTTTTAAAATAACTGTAAAAACATGTTTGCATTCTTTGGTTGGCAACAAATTAACCTAATGCAAAATAGCGTGCTTGTCAATTGCCAATTATCATAAACTCACAAATAAAGGTACATGTATGTAGTAATTTATAAACCACCTAAAGCAAGGGCATGATTTATGCTGAACTGTTGGTCAGATCTCTATGAAACTTTAAAACTGAGAGGAATAAATGTGGTGCTATAGCATACTTTATCATTGTTATTTATCTTAATTAATATATTGTTAGACTGATGTGTCTACAACAATATACGTATGTGTTTGAATGACCCTGTAGCTGTGTAATTACATTAAGCACAGCCCTGCAATAGTTAATATTGCCTGTGTCGAAGTCTTGATTGCCTACAAACTACACTTGCGTGTCAGATATTTGTCATAGATAAAAGTTTAGGTATTGCACCCCAGCTTTGATATTTACAAATAATTCCTCATAAGGATTGCCACAGTAGTAGCTTTATTCTACTCAACATATTCCTCCACAGTAATATTTAATTTGGAATTGTTATTAGAAAGATTTAAAATAAACGTTCAACTAAAACTAGTTAATTTAATCAATAGCAATAATAATAACTAGATCTTTTAAACATATAACTTGCTGGGTGGGATGATACACATTTGATTAGATTCATAACCATCGTTTCCTCAACAGGAATACAGGGCAATACTTGATTTATGTAGTTAAAATATCTGACAATCCCCTGGATTTACATTAAGCATCACTAGGTATTGTTGTTCTGTTATCATAAGTGGTATTCGTAACACCGTAAACGTCAGTCAATGGATGATAAGAATGGTGATAGAAAATAACAAACTTAACCGATTAAACATTATGTTTACTCATGTTCGTAAATTTAACCAAAGCGTTAACATACAGGGTGTCCAAAAAGAAATTATACTCCGATACGCCCTGTGACTCCATTGATAAAGTGTACATTATTTTCGTAAGTGTACACTTTTTAATTTGTAAGAAAGTTGTTTGTACAAAACATTTACTCAGAAAATAATTGGTCAATCATGACAAATCCGCTTATAACTACATGAACAGTTAAATAAATGACATACTGTAAACTCAATAATATTAGAGGGCCATTTAATTTCGTTAATTTGGTGGATGATTTCAACCACGAAAATCCTTTAAATTACATTGAACTTTCCACGAAATGGTCTTTTTCACCAAATCCACAAATTTTGTCACATTGAAATTTAATTATTTTTACTCGTCAAAAACATGTAGCTAGAAAATTGTAAGTCCACCCAAAGAAAGTGCAATATTACACTGTACTACTGTTAAACCATCTTATTTGTGGCTTTTACTCGAATCAATAGTGTAGATAACTTAATCATGAATTCCAATATTCTTGATTTATTTAGGCCAGAACAAATTTTAGAGAAATTGTTTATTGTTTTGTAAACTGCAAAATGGGGAGCGAAATTTATATCATTGTAATGACCAAGAAAAGTAGCAATTAATTATAGCAATTGAAGCAAAGTTAAAGAATATTCATACCAAGCAAAATTTATTTTCTTATTATTCCCAAGAAAAGCAGTGCTTTTACAGTATTTTTTAAAGTATTTGTAACAATTTAAGCAAATTTAAGATTTAGCTGTAAAAATTCATTGTGCAATTAATTACATGTACAAGAAACCTGAATATATACAGAATACAAATAGTTACTATAATTGTCTATCAGGTGAACTTTATTCTATATATTAATATGACTGTGAGCGTCAACAAGGGCAGTACGAATATAACCTTGTTATGTGTATTAGAAATAAAACAATACCAATATTTTCATAGAAATATGACAATTGCGAAAATAAGATGCATAAATTTCTACCTTTGTGCACTAAGTCCTTTATCAATGAATGAAGAAAACTAGATGCAAGTGTATTATAAGCACTTATAAGGTGTATAAACACATTGACACTTATAAGGTGTATAAACTCATTGACACTTGTGAATTTTAATCACAAGCTAATTAAACATATGAATGGACATTTTTGGACAGTTAACTCAATCCCTTTGGTACATTATAGGTCAAGCACATTTTTACATTAGAACTATATTTTCTATGCTGCAAATGATGCTCTGTTCATGGATTGTGCAAGAAACTTTTGGATAACCATGGTCTCTCTGGGGATCATTTTCCTTTTTGTCGGAGTATAAGTCAGATACAGAACTTGTTATCGCTCAAAAGTGTCTTCTTACAAGTGTTATTGTACAGTTTCGGAAGGACGAACAACAAATTATCCTCGGCTTCGCCTCGGACAATTATGTTGTTTGTCCTTCCAAAACTGTACAATAACGCTTGTAAGAAGACACTTTTGAACGAAAACTAGTACTGTATCTAATACGTATACAGTTTCAGTGCATTTTAATAAAATCTTAACGTTTTGATATCGCAAAGAAATTTAGCACATGGTTAGTCGAAAGATAAAAAATTTATTTGGCACCAGCTTAAAACTTGTAACTTGGATATTTTTTTAAAAATGCAAATTTTGTAAAATTACAGTATTCTGTCTGTGGCGCCATTTTGACGTTATTTACGACGTTTTTATAATTTCTGTATTTCTGGTGTTTCCTGTCTTGGATGCATTCTTGGAAAATTTTCATTGCATTTCACAAATGTCTAAACTGTTATTTTACATATGATATGTCTCACGAGCATGGGCATGTTTGTTGGCTTTAAATAGGCTATTCACTTGCGATTTCGACAACAAAATAGAAAGAAGTAAACCCATTGTGATACTTGCCTCTGTTAAGCAAGTTCTTTCTGAACTTCGCAGCAAATCATTTGTTTTGAATGTTGTATGGTTCATGCAAGTGGAGCCAGAGTCCCACATGACAATGCACAGTGTTGGGTGAATTACAAGAAACATTTGTTGTCAAAATGATTTCTAGCAAATTCCACTGCAGAGTGGAATGGCCCGCACACAGCCCGGGTCTTAATTCATGTGATTTTTTTCTTTTGGGCTATTCGAGATCGCTTATGTACAATCAAATGCTAATATACACAACTTTTCTTGTGATCAACATCAAAATGCAATTTAGAAGACCAGTTTGTAGAAATCTGTTTAAATGTTATCAACACGTTTAAAGAATGTGTGCAAAACGGGAAACATGAGACAGACAGAAATTGTGAAAACGTCGTAAATTACGTGAAAATGACGTCACGGCCAAAATAGGATATTTTTTGGAAATTGACATTTTAAAGAAATTATTTGAGGTAAAATATTCAAACTCGTACTGGTATCTTTTGTCTATCCATGTGCAAAATTTCTTTGCGATAGCAGAACATTGAGAGTTGATAATAATACCCCGAAACTGTATACTTTCTTTTTGGACACCCTGTACATGGTATGTTGTTATAAAAGTGCAGCGATGCCGTCTTTTCAAAATAAGTTTAGATTAAGATTGAATATGCATAAAGCTGCATGTTTATATAATTCAAATTTTGTAATACTCGCTAACCTGTTTGATGCGACACATTGACATTTGGATGTTGTAGCTTATCATCGGGACATGTGTTTGTAATATATATGATCCGTTTATGTGCATTTCTTGCTATGCTGTTTCTACTGAATAATGTTCTCCTTGTTCATGTACAATACACGAACAAACAAAACTGTAGATAAAAAGGTATTGATGCTCAATCCAGTGCTGCTTAGGAAATGTCAAACTATACATTCATAGGTGCGACTTGTAATAGTTCGCCAGGCTAATACAATGGTTTAAAATAATATTCTACACTCAACCGCTTTAAAAACGCACCACTATTGAAAATAATCAAATATTGTCAAAATACATTTTTTGCTAAAATTTATAGTTTACATGGTTTGTTCAGTTCATAAGCTTGACCTAATTAAAGATAACGATTTTTTTTTCATTTGGAATTACCCCGCCCAGAGAACTTTTTTGATTGTGCATGTTTGGCGCGTGCAGCTCGATGGCGTCGACCTGTGTGATCAATATTAATTTTAAACTATACGCTGTTGGTTTACACATTGAAAAAACAACATAAACAATATTTTGCTAATTATATTTTTATACTTCGAATATCTCGAATATTTGTTCTTGGTGATTGTGCCTTCGCTTCCAACTGAAAAGAGCCTCAGTACCTTAACATGGCCGGTCAGCTGCCACCATACAATTATTGTGGGCTTAGAACATCGATTCCTAGCGAATGGCCAGTCAAAGACCAACCTGGATGAAACCAGCTAAATGTATTGAGCCTGAGCTAGGAGGAAACACTACACAGGTTGTGTCATTGTAATTGGTTCCGCATGGCTGCACACAGTGTTAAAAGAATGCCGGGTGTCAATCAACAAGCCAAACGTGCATTTATGCATTTTTATTATAATTTCTTTCATAATTGTCAATAAAAGGGAAAATTATTTTTGTGCATTTTTTAAATGTGTTTTCTACCGTTTAGAGCCTAAAGTCCCAACTTTTTTTTTCAAGCTCCTTCAAAGTGTTGATTTGAGGTGCCATAGAAGCACCACGGGTTATATCCTGACTGTCTGAGGCTCATAACCAAGATTTCAAGTTTAAATAAGGCTTGAATCAGTCTTAGGTTCACATAATGCGCATATCTGAATCGCACTCGGTCGTATGGTATTAGCCAGACAGCCATAGCCACATAACATTTATATTTCAAGTTAAGCTGTGCTTGAATGGTGGGAAACATCACGTCGAACATAATTATATCCTATTACGTAATTAATGTTATGCTTTAGGAGGAGATACCACGTGCATGCATCAATGTAGCGGGATCATATACTTGCTTTTGAAACCGTGACTTTCACTTTCATGTGTCTCAGTGTTATCTACATCATAATTCATTTCAAACTCGTAATAATGGCATGAAAATCACACAACTCGTTAGATATAGACTGAAGATTATTAATCCGAAAATAAATAACCATAAATTGACGTTTTCATCACTAAAACCAATATTTCATATGTGGTGCGTTTTTAAAGCGGTTGAGTGTATAAATCATCACCATAGATTGGGATTCAAATATATTTTATTAACTACATATTTCAAATTCCTGAGCGGTAGATTCTGACATTTTATTGCCATTTTACACTACCCCAAAACAATATAAATCTGTAACCAATTCTAGATTGTAACAAGTTAGTGATTAATATTGAATTAGGTTAGCACACAAATGTCAAACACCAAGACAATATTTTCACAACACTGTTCAATGCCACTCTACTAAATAACAGTAATAACGTCTGAGTTAAGTTTGGTTTGAACATTATTCTGGTATTTTCGACGATATCGTATAAATAACCATTAAGGATTTTATCCTTGCGTTCTCACGATTACTTTTAAAGAGATGCCGACTAAAATATATTCGTGGGAGATTAAAGTATCAAAAAGATACAAAGGAGTAATACTATGCCTGACAGCATAACGTAAGGAATTCATGGACATGTAAAACAATTCACGCTAAGTGTAAGAAATGAATCTACATATGCAATAAGAATGTCGTGTCGGTAATAATTAATATAAGTTGTAAGGCCTAGGTGTCATAATCATCCTCAAATCAACCGGAATGCTATAATAGTGTAAGCTTCGTGATAAGCATACAATAGATGGTATTACATGTTGCATGTGTAGTATTTGTACGAAAGTGTTTCGACCTATGTCATGTAACAAACTGTTCCTATTATACGAGAAATGGTACACCATTTCGTGCTTTCGTGACCAGTAAGTCTACGGGTTCCGTCTTAAATGTCGATCTTAATATAAGCAACAAATTCGTATCAAGCGAATGTTATATGGTAATATCCTTGAAAACTTATCACGCGTATCATGCCAATATATCAATAATAATAAATTAATATTTTTTTTTTCACCTCAGCAAAATCTATTTTATTATAACTTGATCACAATTCTTTGTCTTTAAGGTCATATATTTTTTCTTCAAGATTAACAGGTCTTCTAATTGTGACAAACATAAATATCTATATTATCTAAATATTAATTAATGTATCTTTATTTCTTTATTTATTTATTTAAGTCTATGTAAGTATTCGCAAACACCTCAAAACATTTCATACGAATGATGTCTAACAGCGCACATATAATATATAATCTTGAGTCATTATTGTGCACAATAATCTTGAACTATTATTTCAAGATCAAATTGCTAAGATCGCGTGTCGATAAAAGGAATATGAGTTATTGCAATAAAGTCGCACCAATCCCCAAGTAAATAGAATCCTATTTACTTTCGTCTGAGGTTGAACGTAATTTTCGTTAGATTTTTTCCGAATTGTGGTACACCTAACTACAGCATTATATGCACTGTTCTTTGTACTTTGTCAATAGAAAATAATACATACTATTAACTATGGCATGTGCTTTCATACAACAAAATTCCTATCATTTAGAGAAGTCATTACACTGTTCCAGACATCATTTAACCATTTGAACTAAATAATTAAACATGAAAATTGAGGAACACTAAACATGTGTCAATTTAGTGCTTCACTTATTAAACCTGGCATGTCAACGAATGATGTGAACGGGGTGAAAAACAAGATTTTTTAGTATGAATTATTACAGTCACATACTTAATAATAACTGTCAATTTAATTGTAACAATATTGGCGTTATATATATGTATGGTATAATACTGATACTTAATGGATTTTCAAAATATTAATCAGTGTTTTTTATATTATAAAGTTCCTACTGTATTGAATTATTTAAATAATTGTACACTGCACATACCTACTGTTGACTGGCATTGAGCACTCTGTTAATGTGCGAACGAAAATGGTACTGCTGCGAATATTTTACACAATGAAGGTCCGCACTAAATAGGTTGTGCTGCGTTGGAGTTGTTCAGCAATGCTGATAATAAAAGAAAACTTATAGAGATAACATTTGGCGTAAATTATGCTGCAATAAATCACAAATATGTAAATAAATTATAATCAATATGAATTTAAACTTATTCGTAGAAATAGACTTTAGTTTACATGTACGAATGACCGAATCATACAAATATGATAACGATCTCCTGTATTGTTAACATTTACAAAAAAATGACCATTTGTAATATTTTCTCATAAGAACTGAAGTAATATGTCTACGAAAATGCAATAATGGCACACATCTATACATTCATACAAGCATCTTGCTAGATAATTCGTTCAACTTTACTGAATAAAACGTTACACTTTAAGCATAAACTTTGTATCATTATACCAAATATTAAACAGTTAGTCATGCGATTTTTTACCATTATATTTATATAATAAATAGTTCTTGTAACAGGTTAAGTAACTTTAAAGTTTTTTTTTTAACTTTTTTCTTTTTGAACCATATACTGTGGTCCGTTTATTCAATACAATACCCAATGTATACAAAAACATAGAACAAAAGTAAGTCAATAAATACAATACATTTATTAAGATTTCAACATTGTCTAAGTATATGTTTTTCAACCTGATAAAATTTCTATTGACATAATGGTTTCAAGATTTCTTTTTACATAATGAGAAAAATAGATAGGCTATTATCCTAGCAGTTACAGTAATAATTCAAAAGGAGCAAAGACTGAGTTTCGAGGAAACTTTTATAATTGGTTTTACGTGGTTGATGCAGTGGTAGGATTGAAATGTGCATCTAGAAACTAAGGTATGTTTAATGAGATAGTGTTATCGCCTCTTTGGAATATACTTGTCTATTTGAATATGAAAAAAAGACATAGCTGATGTGCTTACAGAAATTCAATGTAAGGTATGGATTTATGATTCTGATTTAAGAATCTATATGGGGTGGAACGCTTATGCAGTGATAAAGATGTGCGATTTAATAGGCTTCAAGGTAATGATGTAGTCACATCGTTGGAAGGACACTTATCTATTTCGAAATAAAACAAATAGATTAGCATGATGTGTTAACAAAATCGCCAATAAAGAAACCGGATTGTTATTAGAGTTTATTTAATATTTGTAAGAAAATTCTAGATCACATACGTAGTTGTGCTTTTTCAAAGTTTTTTAACATATGGCGATACAAGTTTTATGGCTTGGTAAAGACTACTGTTTACGAATGTGAGATTTGTATCCTTCGAAATGCGATGAACAGTATACAGCTTTACGTTCTGAGACGTATATATACACACATTTAGGCTTTGGAACGAGCTGTTAGTATAATTCGACGACAGATGAGTTCGTGTTGTTTACTCATAACGACCTTTAAAACTAATCAGCCAATGATACATCAACCAAACAATAACATCTGGTTACCTTGTACTGTTGATAGAGAACACTGATGATGCGATCTATTGTTTTGGTAAGTGATTCATGAAGACATAATTGGGGTTATAATTTAACTTTATCAGGCCGAGCCAACACTGGCAGATAATTATCGTAATCTATCAAACCAACGAACCAAGAGTGATTACTAAAACAAATATGATGTGGCAAGGAATCGTTTCACAATCGACCTAAAACGAATTAGCTATTACAGTGTAAGCTCCAGTCTAAGCTATTACAATGTTAAGTTTTAGTCTAAGCAGTTATTGCATCACAGTATTCATTCAATGTTGCTTATCCGGTATCAATATGTCATCCTACACTCAGGCCTTTACACAACCGAGTAACTCTCCTATGTTTGTTTAGTTTAGTACAGGAGAAAGAGAAGTTCTTCGAGCAAGAGACGCAAGTATTGTTGAAACCCTTAATTACAATTAAGCGAACATCCAACTTAATTTATTGAATGTATTAAATAATACGTAAGGATAAAGAACGCCGAAATGGGAACTTTCAATTTAAAGTTCAAGTTAAATTATAACCCCAATTATGTCTTCATGAATCACTTACCAAAACAATAGATCGCATCATCAGTGTTCTCTATCAACAGTACAAGGTAACCAGATGTTATTGTTTGGTTGATGTATCATTGGCTGATTAGTTTTAAAGGTCGTTATGAGTAAACAACACGAACTCATCTGTCGTCGAATTATACTAACAGCTCGTTCCAAAGCCTAAATGTGTGTATATATACGTCTCAGAACGTAAAGCTGTATACTGTTCATCGCATTTCGAAGGATACAAATCTCACATTCGTAAACAGTAGTCTTTACCAAGCCATAAAACTTGTATCGCCATATGTTAAAAAACTTTGAAAAAGCACAACTACGTATGTGATCTAGAATTTTCTTACAAATATTAAATAAACTCTAATAACAATCCGGTTTCTTTATTGGCGATTTTGTTAACACATCATGCTAATCTATTTGTTTTATTTCGAAATAGATAAGTGTCCTTCCAACGATGTGACTACATCATCACCTTGAAGCCTATTAAATCGCACATCTTTATCACTGCATAAGCGTTCCACCCCATATAGATTCTTAAATCAGAATCATAAATCCATACCTTACATTGAATTTCTGTAAGCACATCAGCTATGTCTTTTTTTCATATTCAAATAGACAAGTATATTCCAAAGAGGCGATAACACTATCTCATTAAACATACCTTAGTTTCTAGATGCACATTTCAATCCTACCACTGCATCAACCACGTAAAACCAATTATAAAAGTTTCCTCGAAACTCAGTCTTTGCTCCTTTTGAATTATTACTGTAACTGCTAGGATAATAGCCTATCTATTTTTCTCATTATGTAAAAAGAAATCTTGAAACCATTATGTCAATAGAAATTTTATCAGGTTGAAAAACATATACTTAGACAATGTTGAAATCTTAATAAATGTATTGTATTTATTGACTTACTTTTGTTCTATGTTTTTGTATACATTGGGTATTGTATTGAATAAACGGACCACAGTATATGGTTCAAAAAGAAAAAAGTTAAAAAAAAAACTTTAAAGTTACTTAACCTGTTACAAGAACTATTTATTATATAAATATAATGGTAAAAAATCGCATGACTAACTGTTTAATATTTGGTATAATGATACAAAGTTTATGCTTAAAGTGTAACGTTTTATTCAGTAAAGTTGAACGAATTATCTAGCAAGATGCTTGTATGAATGTATAGATGTGTGCCATTATTGCATTTTCGTAGACATATTACTTCAGTTCTTATGAGAAAATATTACAAATGGTCATTTTTTTGTAAATGTTAACAATACAGGAGATCGTTATCATATTTGTATGATTCGGTCATT